>OZ026819.1:5254370-5901499 GCA_964023185.1 Macaria liturata
GTTTGAGAAGGACGAGTAGTCTTGTTTGATTAACAAAAACTAACAAATTAACGGTACTTGGTTTCGGTTACATACAGTGGGTTTTTTGAATAATTTTTGCCTTTGTCCTTAGAAAACGATAATGATGGTGAAGGCACTGAATGTTTAGATCCAAGACCAGGGGCTTACGCGCACTCTTCGTGTGCTGTTGCGCGCCCGCCTGGTGCGCTACTGCGCGCACTCCAGGTGCGCTACTGCGCGCACTCTTCGTGTGCTGCTGCGCGCACTCCTGGTGCGCTGCTGCGCGCGCTCCTCGTATGCTGCTGCGCGCGCTCCTCGTATGCTGCTGCGTGCGCTGCTGCGCGCACTCCTGCTGCGCGCACTCCTGGTGCGCTGCTGCGCGCACTCCTGGTGTTATTAAAAGGGTTATATATCAGGTAGGTGCGGAAGGATTTTATAAATCTATCTCCCAAATCTACGGCGGTTCCTAACGTTGGTGTATGATGAATTCCAGGGTCATCGAAAGCCGCGTCTCCGCCCACACCCCGGGATTCGAGCCCGCATACTTCGGGTACGAGACCAGACGCCGCAGGGTGTTCCATGTTTCCTGCTCGGTGCTGACGACATCAGCTCGTGAACTTCCCCCAGCGCGTCGGGTTGGAGATCCGAGCGGTTCAGTGAGCCTGCTACGGACAAAGACATATTTCCAAAGTAAGATCTATCCATTTTTATTTCGAGTCCCGAGTTGACGCTACCCTCATTTCGTTTTTGTTAATGAGATTCTGATCGTGACCTAGATTTGTTGTGTGTAGTTTTCCCTCGGTAGGGGCCCCATACCGAGGTTTATTGCATGTTTGTAACATATTCCATTTTGAACTTTTAATCCGTGAGCATTGGCCAGCTCGTGGATTGGATGTTTGAGAAGGACGAGTAGTCTTGTTTGATTAACAAGTCTTGTTTGATTAACAAAAACTAACAAATTAACGGTACTTGGTTACGGTTACATACAGTGGGTTTTTTGAATAATTTTTGCCTTTGTCCTCAGAAAACGGTAATGATGGTGAAGGCACTGAATGTTTAGATCCAAGACCAGGGGCACACGCGCACTCTTCGTGTGCTGTTGCGCGCCCGCCTGGTGCGCTACTGCGCGCACTCCAGGTGCGCTGCTGCGCGCACTCTTCGTGTGCTGCTGCGCGCACTCCTGGTGCGCTGCTGCGCGCGCTCCTCGTATGCTGCTGCGCGCGCTCCTCGTATGCTGTTGCGCGCACTCCTGGTGCGCCGCTGCGCGCACTCCTGATGCGCCACTGCGCGCACTCCTGGTGCGCTGCTACGCGCACTCCTCGTGCACTGTTAAGCGCACTCCCCGTGCGCTGTTGCGCGCACTCCTAGTGCGCTGCTGCAAGCATTCCTGGTGTGCTGCTGCGCGCACTCCTGATGCGCTGCTGCGCGCACTCCTGGTGCGCTGCTGCGCGCACTCCTGGTGCGCTGCTGCGCACACTCCTCGTGTGCTGCTGCACGCACTCCTCGTGCGCTATTGCGCGCACTCCTGGTGTTATTAAAAGGGTTATATATCAGGTAGGTGCGGGAGGATTTTATAAATCTATCTCCCAAATCTACGGCGGTTCTTAACGTTGATGTATGATGAATTCCAGGGTCATCGAAAGCCGCGTCTGCGCCCACACCCCGGGATTCGAGCCCGCAGACTTCGGGTACGAGACCAGACGCCGCAGGGTGTTCCATGTTTCCTGCTCGGTGCTGACGACATCAGCTCGTGAACTTCCCCCAGCGCGTCGGGTTGGAGATCCGAGCGGTTCAGTGAGCCTGCTACGGACAAAGACATATTTCCAAAGTAAGATCTGTCCATTTTTATTTCGAGTCCCGAGTTGACGCTACCCTCATTTCGTTTTTGTTAATGAGATTCTGATCGTGACCTAGATTTGTTGTGTGTTTTGAACTTTTAATCCGTGAGCATTGGCCAGCTCGTAAATTGGATGTTTGAGAAGGACGAGTAGTCTTGTTTGATTAACAAAAACTAACAAATTAACGGTACTTGGTTACGGTTACATACAGTGGGTTTTTTGAATAATTTTTGCCTTTGTCCTCAGAAAACGGTAATGGTGCGGGAGGATTTTATAAATCTATCTCCCAAATCTACGGCGGTTCCTAACGTTGGTGTATGATGAATTCCAGGGTCATCGAAAGCCGCGTCTCCGCCCACACCCCGGGATTCGAGCCCGCAGACTTCGGGTACGAGACCAGACGCCGCAGGGTGTTCCATGTTTCCTGCTCGGTGCTGACGACATCAGCTCGTGAACTTCCCCCAGCGCGTCGGGTTGGAGATCCGAGCGGTTCAGTGAGCCTGCTACGGACAAAGACATATTTCCAAAGTAAGATCTGTCCATTTTTATTTCGAGTCCCGAGTTGACGCTACCCTCATTTCGTTTTTGTTAATGAGATTCTGATCGTGACCTAGATTTGTTGTGTGTAGTTTTCCCTCGGTAGGGGCCCATACCGAGGTTTATTGCATGTTTGTAACATATTCCATTTTGAACTTTTAATCCTTGAGCATTGGCCAGCTCGTGGATTGGATGTTTGAGAAGGACGAGTAGTCTTGTTTGATTAACAAAAACTAACAAATGAACGGTACTTGGTTACGGTTACATACAGTGGGTTTTTTGAATAATTTTTGCCTTTGTCCTCAGAAAACGGTAATGATGGTGAAGGCACTGAATGTTTAGATCCAAGACCAGGGGCTTACGCGCACTCTTCGTGTGCTGTTGCGCGCCTGCCTGGTGCGCTACTGCGCGCACTCCAGGTGCGCTGCTGCGCGCACTCTTCGTGTGCTGCTGCGCGCACTCCTGGTGCGCTGCTGCGCGCGCTCCTCGTATGCTGCTGCGCGCGCTCCTCGTATGCTGTTGCGCGCACTCCTGGTGTTATTAAAAGGGTTATCAGGTAGGTGCGGGAGGATTTTATAAATCTATCTCCCAAATCTACGGCGGTTCCTAACGTTGGTGTATGATGAATTCCAGGGTCATCGAAAGCCGCGTCTCCGCCCACACCCCGGGATTCGAGCCCGCAGACTTCGGGTACGAGACCAGACGCCGCAGGTTGTTCCATGTTTCCTGCTCAGTGCTGACGACATCAGCTCGTGAACTTCCCCCAGCGCGTCGGGTTGGAGATCCGAGCGGTTCAGTGAGCCTGCTACGGACAAAGACATATTTCCAAAGTAAGATCTGTCCATTTTTATTTCGAGTCCCGAGTTGACGCTACCCTCATTTCGTTTTTGTTAATGAGATTCTGATCGTGACCTTGATTTGTTGTGTGTAGTTTTCCCTCGGTAGGGGCCCATACCGAGGTTTATTGCATGTTTGTAACATATTCCATTTTGAACTTTTAATCCGTGAGCATTGGCCAGCTCGTGGATTGGATGTTTGAGAAGGTTGAGTAGTCTTGTTTGATTAACAAAAACTAACAAATTAACGGTACTTGGTTTCGGTTACATACAGTGGGTTTTTTGAATAATTTTTGCCTTTGTCCTCAGAAAACGGTAATGATGGTGAAGGCACTGAATGTTTAGATCCAAGACCAGGGGCTTACGCGCACTCTTCTTGTGCTGTTGCGCGCCCGCCTGGTGCGCTGCTGCACGCACTCTTTGTGTGCTGCTGCGCGCACTCCTGGTGCGCTGCTGCGCGCGCTCCTCGTATGCTGCTGAGCGCGCTCCTCGTATGCTGTTGCGCGCACTCCTGGTGCGCTGCTGCGCGCACTCCTGGTGCGCCGCTGCGCGCACTCCTGGTGCGCCACTGCGCGCACTCCTGGTGCGCTGCTACGCGCACTCCTCGTGCACTGTTGCGCGCACTCCTGGTGCGCTGCTGCACGCACTCCTGCTGCGCGCACTCCTGGTGTTATTAAAAGGGTTATATATCAGGTAGGTGCGGGAGGATTTTATAAATCTATCTCCCAAATCTACGGCGGTTCCTAACGTTGGTGTATGATGAATTCCAGGGTCATCGAAAGCCGCGTCTCCGCCCACACCCCGGGATTCGAGCCCGCAGACTTCGGGTACGAGACCAGACGCCGCAGGGTGTTCCATGTTTCCTGCTCAGTGCTGACGACATCAGCTCGTGAACTTCCCCCAGCGCGTCGGGTTGGAGATCCGAGCGGTTCAGTGAGCCTGCTACGGACAAAGACATATTTCCAAAGTAAGATCTGTCCATTTTTATTTCGAGTCCCGAGTTGACGCTACCCTCATTTCGTTTTTGTTAATGAGATTCTGATCGTGACCTAGATTTGTTGTGTGTAGTTTTCCCTCGGTAGGGGCCCATACCGAGGTTTATTGCATGTTTGTAACATATTCCATTTTGAACTTTTAATCCGTGAGCATTGGCCAGCTCGTGTATTGGATGTTTGAGAAGGACGAGTAGTCTTGTTTGATTAACAAGTCTTGTTTGATTAACAAAAACTAACAAATTAACGGTACTTGGTTACGGTTACATACAGTGGGTTTTTTGAATAATTTTTGCCTTTGTCCTCAGAAAACGGTAATGATGGTGCAGGCACTGAATGTTTAGATCCAAGACCAGGGGCTTACGCGCACTCTTCTTGTGCTGTTGCGCGCCCGCCTGGTGCGCTACTGCGCGCACTCCAGGTGCGCTGCTGCGCGCACTCTTCGTGTGCTGCTGCGCGCACTCCTGGTGCGCTGCTGCGCGCGCTCCTCGTATGCTGCTGCGCGCGCTCCTCGTATGCTGTTGCGCGCACTCCTGGTGCGCCGCTGCGCGCACTCCTGATGCGCCACTGCGCGCACTCCTGGTGCGCTGCTACGCGCACTCCTCGTGCACTGTTAAGCGCACTCCCCGTGCGCTGTTGCGCGCACTCCTAGTTCGCTGCTGCAAGCATTCCTGGTGTGCTGCTGCGCGCACTCCTGGTGCGCTGCTGCGCGCACTCCTGGTGCGCTGCTGCGCGCACTCCTGGTGCGCTGCTGCGCACACTCCTCGTGTGCTGCTGCACGCACTCCTCGTGCGCTATTGCGCGCACTCCTGGTGTTATTAAAAGGGTTATATATCAGGTAGGTGCGGGAGGATTTTATAAATCTATCTCCCAAATCTACGGCGGTTCTTAACGTTGATGTATGATGAACTCCAGGGTCATCGAAAGCCGCGTCTGCGCCCACACCCCGGGATTCGAGCCCGCAGACTTCGGGTACGAGACCAGACGCCGCAGGGTGTTCCATGTTTCCTGCTCGGTGCTGACGACATCAGCTCGTGAACTTCCCCCAGCGCGTCGGGTTGGAGATCCGAGCGGTTCAGTGAGCCTGCTACGGACAAAGACATATTTCCAAAGTAAGATCTGTCCATTTTTATTTCGAGTCCCGAGTTGACGCTACCCTCATTTCGTTTTTGTTAATGAGATTCTGATCGTGACCTAGATTTGTTGTGTGTTTTGAACTTTTAATCCGTGAGCATTGGCCAGCTCGTAAATTGGATGTTTGAGAAGGACGAGTAGTCTTGTTTGATTAACAAAAACTAACAAATTAACGGTACTTGGTTACGGTTACATACAGTGGGTTTTTTGAATAATTTTTGCCTTTGTCCTCAGAAAACGGTAATGGTGCGGGAGGATTTTATAAATCTATCTCCCAAATCTACGGCGGTTCCTAACGTTGGTGTATGATGAATTCCAGGGTCATCGAAAGCCGCGTCTCCGCCCACACCCCGGGATTCGAGCCCGCAGACTTCGGGTACGAGACCAGACGCCGCAGGGTGTTCCATGTTTCCTGCTTGGTGCTGACGACATCAGCTCGTGAACTTCCCCCAGCGCGTCGGGTTGGAGATCCGAGCGGTTCAGTGAGCCTGCTACGGACAAAGACATATCTTCCAAAGTAAGATCTGTCCATTTTTATTTCGAGTCCCGAGTTGACGCTACCCTCATTTCGTTTTTGTTAATGAGATTCTGATCGTGACCTAGATTTGTTGTGTGTAGTTTTCCCTCGGTAGGGGCCCATACCGAGGTTTATTGCATGTTTGTAACATATTCCATTTTGAACTTTTAATCCGTGAGCATTGGCCAGCTCGTGGATTGGATGTTTGAGAAGGACGAGTAGTCTTGTTTGATTAACAAAAACTAACAAATTAACGGTACTTGGTTACGGTTACATACAGTGGGTTTTTTGAATAATTTTTGCCTTTGTCCTCAGAAAACGGTAATGATGGTGAAGGCACTGAATGTTTAGATCCAAGACCAGGGGCTTACGCGCACTCTTCGTGTGCTGTTGCGCGCCCGCCTGGTGCGCTGCTGCACGCACTCTTCGTGTGCTGCTGCGCGCACTCCTGGTGCGCTGCTGCGCGCGCTCCTCGTATGCTGTTGCGCGCACTCCTGGTGCGCTGCTGCGCGCACTCCTGGTGCGCCGCTGCGCGCACTCCTGGTGCGCCACTGCGCGCACTCCTGGTGCGCTGCTACGCGCACTCCTCGTGCACTGTTGCGCGCACTCGCCGTGCGCTGTTGCGCGCACTCCTGGTGCGCTGCTGCGCGCACTCCTGCTGCGCGCACTCCTGGTGTTATTAAAAGGGTTATATATCAGGTAGGTGCGGGAGGATTTTATAAATCTATCTCTCAAATCTACGGCGGTTCCTAACGTTGGTGTATGATGAATTCCAGGGTCATCGACAGCCGCGTCTCCGCCCACACCCCGGGATTCGAGCCCGCATACTTCGGGTACGAGACCAGACGCCGCAGGGTGTTCCATGTTTCCTGCTCGGTGCTGACGACATCAGCTCGTGAACTTCCCCCAGCGCGTCGGGTTGGAGATCCGAGCGGTTCAGTGAGCCTGCTACGGACAAAGACATATTTCCAAAGTAAGATCTGTCCATTTTTATTTCGAGTCCCGAGTTGACGCTACCCTCATTTCGTTTTTGTTAATGAGATTCTGATCGTGACCTAGATTTGTTGTGTGTAGTTTTCCCTCGGTAGGGGCCCATACCGAGGTTTATTGCATGTTTGTAACATATTCCATTTTGAACTTTTAATCCGTGAGCATTGGCCAGCTCGTGGATTGGATGTTTGAGAAGGACGAGTAGTCTTGTTTGATTAACAAAAACTAACAAATTAACGGTACTTGGTTACGGTTACATACAGTGGGTTTTTTGAATAATTTTTGCCTTTGTCCTCAGAAAACGGTAATGATGGTGAAGGCACTGAATGTTTAGATCCAAGACCAGGGGCTTACGCGCACTCTTCGTGTGCTGTTGCGCGCCCGCCTGGTGCGCTACTGCGCGCACTCCAGGTGCGCTGCTGCGCGCGCTCCTCGTGAGCTGTTACGCACACTCCAGGTGCGCTGCTGCGCGCGCTCCTCGTGTGCTGTTGCGCGCCCGCCTGGTGCGCTGCTGCGCGCACGCCTCGTGTGCTGTTGCGCGCCCGCCTGGTGCGCTACTGCGCGCACTCCAGGTGCGCTGCTGCGCGCGCTCCTCGTGTGCTGTTGCGCACACTCCAGGTGCGCTGCTACGCGCGCTCCTCATGTGAAGAATACGTTTATTACAGTTAATATATACTTAGCTCAGAGCTCAGTACACTTCTGACGTACTGTACTAGTGCATAAGATTTCATTTGTTTTTGTAATAGGTATGTAATGTACGTACACGTAAGTTTTTGGTCAAATAAACAAATTATTATTATTATTATATAATATTGAATTTACTATCCGAGAATTTGCAAAGAAAGAGTCACATCTTGGTGGCCAAGGATTTCAGCATTGCAACTGTACTGGGGAATGCGTTTTTAATAGATGCAAATGTAAAAAGTCAAGCCTCATGTGTAACTCAAAATGTCATAAAAGCCTTACTTGTAAGAATAAATAATAATCATTTTATTGTATTTTCATGCCAGTTGTTTTTAAATATATTAATATTGTAGTTGTTAAGGAGTGATACCAAATACATCTCGTAATTCATTCATTACATTCGTAATTTAAATCCAATTATCAATGTTAATTTTTATAAACAATGTTAATTAACGTGAATATAATATTTTGAAAATTAATAAAATATAATATTATGTACAATAACTATTTAAAATGAGACTAAATTGTTACTACATATTTATGCTTCAGGAAAATTTAAATAAAAAAATATAATTTTCATATTTAACCTACTTTTTTATTACGTTATCCAAGTTTTCCAAGTTATTTTATAAAATAGCTAGTTAATGTGATTAATTCTGTCTCAATTATCACTTTGTCTAAATTGATATGATATTATTTATAATAGCTGGATAGTATAGATAATATCTGGATTTATTACTTTCGCTGTAACATATACATAAATACTAAGGGGCTGACCTCCTAAGGAATAGGTAGGAAATAGGAAATCCCTTTTGTTTGTGACCACGTGACAGTTATATGGTAGGTACTGCTTAGGGGGATAACTAGACCTTGAATTCACCAATTACTATTCGTTAGGCGGCCCCGTTAGTAATTACTGGACCGGCGCGCCGATTCAGGAATGACAACGGAGAGACTTGGAGGTACATACCATTTATAGTATGTGTACAATTTTGACAATATTACATAAAAACACAAACAAATAGAATTGATAGTGTCGGTTATCGAAATGGCAATTATCTAGAAAATATTTTCACGAGCTTTGTGCCTTCCTCCTTTATCCGGGCTTAGGACCGGCATCATTAATGCTAAGATTCACGAAAAGTTTTTTTAAATTAATATTATATATAATTAATACTAGATGATTTTTATACATAGATTATCTATCATCTAGAATTAATTTTGCCATTTTTATAATGAATAAAAGTAATAAAGGTTTAAAATATTAGTAAAAAAAACTTTCGTGTATTAACATAAATTGAGGCGTAGTTACACAAACATTCATCCTTTCAGCTATGTATACAACCACACATTCGTCTGTTAGAAAATCATCATGCCATGCCGTCACACTCATGAATCTAACTGAAAATTACATAATGCAATACACACTTAGAAAGGATGAGTAGCAGTAAAGCAATAACTCGAAAAGCAGACACGAGCAACCCAACTTAAATGTTTCACCAGAAGAAAATGCTAAAGGAGTTGACCAATTAGTTTCTCACTCTGTCATGCAATTTCAATCTTTTATTGGCCTCAGTATTGTATTTCACAAAAGTAGAAATGTTGTCTTTAATTGGCTGAGCTGACTGTTTGTGTTTGTTAATCAGAATTTTAGAGTCAACTATTTGAACGCGGGGTACAAGATGGTCTACACTGCGTACACCTATATTGATCGCATATTGATTAAAAGTGTTTTGATCAACAGGATGTTCAGAATAAGCATCTGATAAATCTGTTACTACAAATGATTTTAATCTTGAATACCTAGTAAGCAATATTTACATGAGCTGGGCAACCTATCTTTGCACTTCTTTGTAAAGGGCGAGCTCCAGTGGATACACTTTGGTGAGAACCGGCATGTGCACAAGAAAAACGGACAGACTGATAACCTAACTCAAGTGGTAAATTGGTTTTGTTAAGTCTGTTGTATGCAGATATGGTTGGAGAGGAACTAATGACAAATATTGTGCTATTATTAGATCTTAAATAATTTTCAAATGATTCAGCTAAGTCATTCCAGGAGCTAAACTTCATACCTTTCTCAAGCAGTGCTGTGCTGGGATCTATAAAAATACACACATGCTATAAACTTCACATGCATTTAAGTATATTATTATTAAAAATTATTAGAACCCATAACACAAAAAGCTGGTTAATTTTACCACAGATGATTATGTTTAGTAGATTAGTGCATTATTAACAAGTCAAATACACTCTCACTTATGCACCAGCTCCATATTCCCAGACACTCAACACATAAGGAATTAATAAACTCATATACTCGTAGATTTTATCAAAACGTTTACTTCACATGTATGCCATTTTCATATACATGGTACCAAATTTCATAAATAATTTATAAATGTAGAAGTTAGCTGTAGTTGGACAGATAAATAGATGGTCAGAGTGAAACTATAATGGTCAATTATTGTTAACATACCACATGCTGTTTCAGGAGTTACACCAACCTGTAATAAAATAACATGTGAATTGGCATGAAAGCAGCTGAAACTATTAATAAATATCTAAACACAGTTACTCTAACTGTTCTATTACTTCTGATTACATTAAATATCTTATTTAAATTACTGGAATATGAGTGTACACACACCAACACATAAGCAAATCACCCTATGGGGAACCAGGTAGGTATGTTTATTAATTACACATACCTACCTGGTTCCTCTCAACAATCTATTATAATTAGTGTAGTAACATATTATTATACGACAGTGATTATAACCGCTGACTAACATGAAGAACTTCAGAAATGTATAAATAAAACTTTAAGAGAGTTAGAAAACTGGTTTACGGTGAATGGTCTGAAACTGAATACTGATAAAACGAATATAATGTTCTTCAATGCTGAGTCACCAAACTTTAAAGAAGCTCCATTAATATTAGAGAATGGAACTGAATGTGTATATGCAAAGCATGTAAAGCTATTAGGATTCGATTTAGATCCCTCATTAACATGGAAAGAACATATTGATAATACTTGTAAAAAAATGGCTAAAGGGGTTCATGCATTAAAACAGTTGAAACCAATAACAAGCCCAGAGCACCTAAAGGAAACTTATTATTCATACATACACTCTATACTTTCATACGGCATAAGTATATGGGGCAATGCTACAGACTTTGAAAGAGTGTTAATAATGCAGAAACGAGCAATAAGAGTACTTGTGGGAGGTAGATATAGAGAGTCTTGTAGAAACCATTTCAAAGAGTGGAAGATATTGACGTCAGTGTCGCAATATATATTAGAGATTGTAAAGTTTGTAAAAAGAAATCCACATTTGTTTAAACTTAAGACTTATAACTCAAATAGATCCAAGATAAACAGAGTATTGCTAAAACCTACTGTGCCTAGGCTGTGTATGACTAAGAAACTACCCACTATAATGGGAGAGAAACTGTTCAATAAACTCCCCGCACACATTCAGTCTTTGAATAATGATCAGCAATTTTGCAATAGTGTCAAACAATTATTGTTAGATCAGACACTATACAGTTTTAAAGAATACTTTGAAAATGACTACAGTCAACTAGCAACTGATTCTAATCTTGCTTAGAAATTAAGTAATTAACTACTAGGTAAGGAGTGTGATGCCAAATTGTCATTTTAGCCCCTATACAGCTAAAGTGACAGTACCAAGATTTATTTAAGTTGACATATTGTATGATTACATACCTATTATTATGTTTGACATGATTTTAATAACAAAAAATTTCATTATTTAATAATAAAACTTGACATTGTAACTTCTAAAATTTTATAAAACTAAATGTTATAAATTCAATTTGACGAGATATTGTAATTTGTGTAGCATATTCTGTGATATTAGTACTTATACCTATACCTATGTATGTTACAACTTTACATTATCAATAAAGATTCTTTATCTTTATCTTATCTTTATTATTTATTGAGATTTAATCACATAAGTAGATATCTAAAAATATAACTATTGGTTTATACAGGAATAAAGTTGTGTGGGGGTCACTTCAAGCAGATGTGGATTGAGCTTTCACTATCATTCCAGCCATCTCGAAAGATTTTAATATTTACCTAAGTAGGTATACTTTCCAATTACTGAACATGAAATGCGAAAAATGCTTACTGTTTGGCAAAATTTTGGCTTTAGATGTTATAGATATAACCTTTAGGTTTATGGGATCCTGAGGTACAAAATAGCGATTAGGATGATGAATAATTATGATTAGGTTAGAACTAATTTACCTACCTTATGAGCAGCAGAGGCCATAGTGTCGTTTAGTTGATGAACCAGTGAAACAAGTAGAATTTTTTTGAAAAAACTATTCTGAAATGGAGTAGCAATCTAAAAAGATATTTATTTTCAACCAAATTTGATAGGAAACAAATTCTACGCCAGTTGCCGGGAATAATCCAACGGTGAAATCAAATGCGTTGGCATATTTTTTTTTTTTAAATCACATACCAATATTTTTAAAACCATCTATTTACAATTTTATGTCTTCTAAAAGAATGAACGTAGTACGGTTTTTTGAATTTTTATATGGTATACATATACGTATTACCATGAACAAAAATTCAAAAAATCACTATTGCTATATAAAAAAAAACATATCTTTGGTGTTGCCAGGTATTAAAATAGTATTTTTTAAATATGGTATCCCCACTTCCGGGTTGTGAAAATAGCCATAGCCCTTTAAATTAGTGAATAATCCAACGATGAAATAAGAAATGCGTTGCCATAATTTCTTTTTTTAATGACACATACCTATTTTTTAAAACCATCTATTCACAATTTCACGTCTTCAAAAAGAATGAACGTAGTACGGTTTTTTGAATGTTTATATGGTATACATATACGTATTACCATGAACAAAAATTCAAAAAATAATTATTGCTATATAAAAAAATTCATATAGGGTATACCGTATAGTGATTGCCCGCTTAAGAGACTGATTCAAGTAATTTCATGATAATTCTTGTATTTTTATAGTTATTTCTTTAGTTGTTTTTTTTATTGTTAGTTTAATATATTATCATAAGAATCGGTAGTGTTTTTAATTAATAACGTTGCACATTTAATTATAAAATATATAAATATACAAAACATCAAAAACGATAGTTATTGCCCGGCTGACACAGTAATGGCCATGCATTAGGTACAGTTATTGACCGCCTCTTAATTTATCTTTAACACATTTTAATTCTATAAAATGTGAGTAAAAACAAACATCTTTGTTACTTTTTAACATTTATTTATCTTTAGTCTTAAAATATTAAACAATACCTTTATCCTATACACCTACATAGTAACATTTTGATGTATGAAAACTAAAATGCTAGATTTTTTCTTACGTTTTGGATATCTCTGTACAAATCTTCGCAATCGGATAATGTTTCATCTGAATCAGTATTGTCACTAGTTTGGTAACAAAAATGGCACAAAAAAAGCATCATATCTGCATCATCAGGGATATTCTTTTGGTGGGTTTTAGGGACACATCTCATATGAAATGATTTATGGCATCCACTGCATTCTATTTTGTTTTTTAAGATTACTTGCTTGCATACTAAACAGACATCAGCCTTTATAACAACCTGCTTTAAAATGGTAATTGTCTTTGTCGCTGGTATGACTTAGCTAGTTCCTTCTATTTTCTGATTGATCACAGTCTCTTCCTTAGTTTTACTTGAATATTGAGTCTCTATTTTGTTTTCATTTTGGAATATCGCAGTAATTTCATTTTCGTTTGTAGACTCTGAATCGAGAATATCAGTCTCTGGTATTTGGCATCCAATTTGAGTTTTTTTCTGCCTTTTTTCTTCAGTTAGGGTTTTCATTTTGCCTTTACTCTGAACATTTACATTCTGTTTCTTACTTTTTTCAATTTTCTTCGATTCTCTTTCGAGCTTTTTTTGTTCTTTTTCTTTGAATTGAGTTTCTTTAGCTAACTGTTTATTTTGTAAAGCCAGTTTGAATTTATCAGATGTAATAGCAAAAGGCTGTCTCTCTGTTTGGCGCTTTCCCTTACGTACTGGGGTTTCAGGATAAGCTAGATATTCGAGACGCCATATCTTTCCGCTATTTGTCGGACTGATAGGGATTCCTCATTATCATTAAGTTTAGCAAGAGCTAGCTCAAGATTTTCTGCAGAATATTTTACATTTGGTATTTTTCGCATTCTGTAAGAAAAAAAATTGCTAGTAGGTAGTACCTAACTCAGAAAGTCAGAAAAAAATTTAAAACATTCGGAAAACAGTTATTGTCCGGGCAATAGCTATACCTATTGTCACTGGACAAACACTAAAATTGGTATGGCAATAACTGTGAATGACCCAAATTCGCATACAGTAATTGCCACCCCCTTTTAACAATCAACAAGTAAAGGTAGCATCATTATGACTAATAGGTAATATACTTTAAAGCTTCTTATAACTCGTGTACTAAATACAATCGTTTAAAAACAAGAAATGCACTATTATTGAAGTTAAATAAAAAAGCAATCCTTAAGAAAAATCACAAGAAACTTACTTTTTTGCATGATACGCGCACCTGTTGTTTTCTAATCCGCCATTACAATTTTTTTTCTTCAGAAAGTTGCCAGTATCTTCTTTCAAAATACTACCAAAATACTCGTAATACCATCTATTGAGTAATATTTGAACTAAGTAGACAGAAGTAGTGTAAAAACGGCATTTTGCTTAAAATGGGCAATCACTCTATGGTGGGCAATTACTGTACGGTTTACCCTATTTGGTGTTGTCAGGTATAAAAATAATATTTTTTAAATATGGTATCCCCACTTCCGGGTTGTACGAATAGCCCTTGCCAAAATTCACACATGCTTTTGTTTTGATTTTTGACAAGTTGAGTTGACTTGACACATTGAAGTTCCAATTTGATAATGACTTTTATTGTAAATGTGACATTCTCATACATATTGTGAATTGCCAGTGCGTAAAAATCCTCTTAGGAAAACCAAAGAAAAATGGCATCAAATCACAATATCTTTTAGGCAAATTATATTGAGATAATTTCCCTGACACAATTTCCACAATATTTCATCACATAAGAGGAATTATTAACATAACCCTGTTGTAAGCTGTAAGTTTAATAATACTGCCATACAAACATTGGAATTTGTATGGCAGTATTATTAAACCATCCTGTCTTTGTAGATAATTAGTGATGTCTAATTTTCCTAGCGTGCATGATACGTCAGCCTGCCATAAAAGTTATGTACTTATTATATTTATTGGTATACACCTAACACTACATATACCACCTATACATATATATTATTAAATTTATTCTCATTGATATAGTTTGTTATAATTGAATTAAAACTATGAAAATAAGTAGATTTTTTATCATAGAGTAATATAATTTGGTTTCAAAGTTTGGTTTATATTTTAAACCGTTACAAATAGACAATTTACTTCGATCAGACAAAAGATCAGACAATTTACTACAAGTGACGCTTTTTATATAATTTTTGGTCGGGCGACAGTCGTACAAAACGCGTACAAAGCTGAGACTTGCATTTTGTTTGTCATCCGACCAAAGAAGCGTCTTTGGCAAAGTAAATAAAATGTTTACTGAAGTGTTTAGTAGAATGTACCTAGAAGAAAGAATATCAATGGAAAAAATCTGAAAATAACAAAAGAGACAAATCATGTATACTTAGTGATCAATGTAAAGTTTATTAAAGAAAACACTCTATTATATCTATTTGAATTAATATTTTACTTCATTCCAAGTAATCATCAGAAAGTATATTACGTACTTAATATTAATCTACAAAAGTCCTTGTCGTTTTAAATCTTCATATGTCTTGCGATTCACCACATTTCCTTGTGAATCTTCAAACTCTTCGTCATTTTCTGCGACAAATCGCTCGCTCTCCTTTTGGTGCTTAATTTTCTCCCACACTGTGAATAAGAAAGAAAAATGTTAACGGTCCTGTCTTTATGAATCACATAAGTACATATATTATTCATTTCAGTAGACCCTGACTTTTAAGACAAAAGAAACAAGATGTTGCCGGTACATTTTTGTTTAGTTCATGAAATAACAAATTAGTGCTACATCTACCTACTTAAATATTATAAGATATTTAATCAGGCGTTACTTTGTGGAAATCCATTGTAAATGAAACTCTGGAGACGTGTATAGTATAGACGCAGCGGATGAAATGTAAATAAATGTCTCCAGAGTTTCATTGAAGATATTATATTATTGATAATATAAAAACCCATTTCAACATTTTGCAAAGTGACTTTGTTAGTTGTGGATTTAATACTATCTGAAAGAGGAATATATCGTGAGGATACCAATGTAATTATGAATGATGAAAAAAAACTTAGGAAATTGTGGCACCCACTATGATACATATGTGCGTAAAACTCCATCGAGGGAAGAAGATTCAATGGCCCATGGTCAAACGGTCAATTCTGTTGGGGAGTCACAACTCAATTTTGTTTACGTGGGATAGGTTTGGGTTTGACTACAGCCTGCCTGATGTTAAGCATAGCTGAATAATGATAATGAATGACGAATACGTGTGACTCACAGGCGAGCGCGTCCTCGATGTGCGTGACGTTGGCGAAGTGCGCCGTGTTGGGTATGCCGAGGCAGCGCATGCCGTGCGCGTGGCGCCACTCCGCGAAGTGCCGCTGGAACGCCTTGGGGCCCTTGTACGTGTAATTGCCGCAGATCTCGCACGTGTAGCTGATGTTGAGCCCGTGCAGCTTGTACAGCCAGTACGGGATCGGCTGCGGGCAGAACACAAAGTTTAGAAACAAAAAACGATGCACGTTAGGGTTACGGCAAGACAAGCCGCGCATCGATTTCAGGCACTACCTTTTCTATTCAATGTAGTAGGTATCTTCTATACATAATAATAAAGCTGAAGAGGGTCAAAAATTTTAACATAGAAGATATTAGATAAAAAAAATGTTTGGGTAAGTATATGTATTATTTTGGTTATAATTGATAATAAAACACGTTTCAGCTATTTTTAAAAAATTTTGCCTGTTTCTTTGTTAATCTGTTTATTTAAACGCTCATCACGTAATAACGGCTGAATGGATTATAATGATTTTTGGTATGTAGTCAGTATGAAGTCTTAGGAGTGTCATAGATAGGCTACTTTTTATTCTGTAATAAAGCCAGCGAAGCCAAGGGCATCCACTAGTAATAAATATATATTATCTGAGTGGACCATATCATTGACAAATCTGAATCTTACACACGGTGTTTTTTTTTTTTTTTACGTGGGATAGGTTTACGTTTGACTATATAACATTTTTGAAATATTTTGTATCTAGTCTTACTTTTTTACTGTAAAAGTACTAAGAAAGTCGTTCAATAAGGATATAGGTGATGTTTTACTTTCCCATCCCAGCCTAGCGACAGGTTCTTGGGGTTGTAAGGCACCTCATCATCATCAGAGTCTATATCGGGTGCAGTGGAAACATAACTCTCATTTCCACTATCACCATTAAACACCCTATTCATAATCATAATAATAATCATAATCATCTTTATTAATAATAAAGTATTACATGTCAACAAAAAATATATGAAAAGAACTACAATTTCCTAGGTAGTTATTGTAAAAACGAATTAAATATTTAATTTAACTATGTCAAAATCATAGATAGTTTCCTGGATAAGCCAGCGTTTCAGTCTACTCCTGAAACTTCCTAAGCTTGGTGCCGAGATCACAGTTTCTGGTATTTTATTATAAATTCATGCATACTGTACACGTATAGTTCAATAATATGGTATAGGTTATTAGCGAGTGTGGCTCATCGGTTCCAGTGTTTGCATTTCCTCCAGACGAGAGACTCCAGACACCAATGACTGGTATTTTCAAGTTAAGTGTGGATTTGCACTCGCTTAACGGTGAAGGAAAACATCGTAAGGAAACCGAGATGTTTGAGGACCACCATAGTCGAGTACATGTGTCTTCAGTGGAAGGTCCTTGGCGCCCACCACGTATCGTATACATATGTATCTGCCCAAGAGAACTGCCCCAACGAATTAATTCTGTGGGGGTGTCACGATCCTCAGTCATGAGAATATACGACTTAAAAGAGAGAGATTAGCGAGATAATTTACCTTCCCATCCCATCCAAGTGGCAGGTTCTTGGGGTTGTAGGGCACCTCGTCATCGTCCGAGTCTATGTCCGGCGCGGCGGACGCGTCGCTCTCGTCCCCGCTGTCGTCGCGTCGCTCGCCGGCCGCGCGCGCAGCTCGCCGCGTCACGTTCTCAATGGTGGACGCGCGCGCGCTGCTCACTATGCCCGCGAATCTGGGGGAAAGTTTAAAAATAAAAGAAGAAAAATTTAGTATTTTTTTGACTGCTTATAGCGCGTCTTTGTGTTTTCGGAGAATTAACGACATGTCTGGAACGCAAGAATGCGTTTTCCATACGCTTCGTAAATAGAAGTTCAGAAAGAGGGCATAATAAATAGTCATACAAAATAAGAGGGCAGCGAATGCGTTAACTGAAAAAGGTTTGCACGTAACTACAGTTTGCCTGATGGTGAGCGATAGCTGTGGCCTGAGACAGAACAATAAGAATCGGTTCGTGGAAAATAGGTGACATAGTTCAATAAGTATCAGAAATGAGTAGGTATTACATACATGTAATTTTCTTTCTGCCTGTTGTAAAGTAGAACCCAAAAAGTAATAGAGATAGATGATGATGGGATGATTTATAATACCTCAACTTAGCCTGACTGTATTTTTATACAAACACAATAGGTATAATAAGAATCAAAAACTCAGAAAGATTGTGTTGTGAATAAGTCAATATCAATTAATAAACCACAGTTTGTGAACATAAAATAATGCAAAGAACAACTTACAATTTAGTTTCTAGTTTCTCTCTCAAAAAACATATTAGTTATCATGCGATTATTGCTTTTAGTTAGATTTTTATTTAAATCATATATTGTTCAATTTACCTGTAAACTTGAGCTTCAATAGCAGCAATATCCTTGTGTCTCTGTTGAGTTGAAGCTTTGGCCTTGTTGCCACCCTTCTTAGCTACGAGAGACTTGTCCAGCGCTGTTTGGCCTTTGGTACTGAACAATCTGTAAATAGACAAAAAACCATTTTAATAAAACAGACATAAACAAGAAAATATACTAAGATTTAAACTAAATTCGAATACAAAAATAATTTCTCTTGTACATCGTTCAGCAACATGCAGAGAAAGAGCAAGGTAAACTTCTTTGTATTGAGTAGTGTAAATCTGGTTTAATTTTCACATGGGGCTGCGATCACCTGGTTTTATGCTTAGCAAATTAATTATTGAAATCAAATTTATTCCTACTCACTTATTGATACTCGATATACTTAAACACATATACTTATAATTCATTTACATATATTGCGTATTGTTTAATAGGTAGGATTTTAGCAATAGCTTAGTACCTAATGCTAATTTAAATCATAACAAACTCCGCTTGTAAACCTAAATAAATATCTAATACTTAAAAAAAAATCCTTTATTTATCCATTCAAGGTGTGCGTACATTTGTAATGCTGCAATTTGTGTTGTACGCTGAGTGTTTTCTGTACACCATACTAGATATCTTTCGACTCTGTATTATGATGTACAGTTTCCCCGCGTCAAAACTTCTGCCTCTTTTTTTAGATAAGTCTCATTATTATTACCTCTGCGCCCTCTCCTCCAGCGTGCCCCCGCACTTGAGCCCGAGCGCCATGAGCGCAGACTTGAGCCGGTCCAGCCCGAGCGAGGCCAGCTCCTCCCACGACGAGAACGCAGACAGGTCCAGGTGGGCGCCCACGTTGGTCAGAGCACCGCCTGTTTCTTTCTGAAATGTTTTATTTACAAACTTACAATAAGCTTCCACCTTCAATAAAAGAAGCTAACTCACTTGGTGTGTTTAAGAATAGGCTCAAAACATTTTTGTTAGATAAGGTCTACGACTCAATAAAATTATTTTTGGATGATAAGACAATTTGAAATGTGATTACTACTTTTATTGACATATTTAAATAATTGATATAATGTAATATTCTAAAATCTAAATTGATAATTTTAATTTGCACGCCCTGTGAGTGGAAATATAGCGCACTCATATGTACATAATACCACCTTTGTAAGTACCTATATTTCGCAAAGAATAAATGAATTTTGTTTTTTTTTTATTTTGAATATATATTATAACAAAAAAGCTTTACAACTAACTTGAGCGAACAAAAAAAATGGTCGACCAGCTGGCTATTGTAGGTGATTTAGCCCTAAGTTAAAACATATATTGTTACCAATACAGCAAACACATTAACACCTACTCTTGCCACACAGCGCTTATGGAAAAAACTTTAAGAGTCTATTTAATGAGTTTTTTACATTATTTGTAACATTAGATGGCAACCAAGCAACAATAATTTGTCTTGAAATGATGTCAATTTAGAATTTTCTATAGAATTACCGTATACTTTTTTGACAAAAACTCTAAAGGTTCTCAACTGATTGTTATTTTTTAAGAATAAAGTAACAAAATTATCGTATCACTGTCATAAAATTAGCCACACGCCTGTTCTACTATATGCAATTATTTTACAGTATATAACTCACCGGCCACCCCGGAAAAGTCCCCGCCTCCCATTGCTTGACAAAGTCCTGATGTGCCGCAGCTATCTCCACGCCTTGTTCCAGCAGAGGCCTCACTCGCCCCACAAAGTCCTTCAAGTAGGTCAGCAGAGCCCTGACGTAGTTCCGGTACTCGGAGTTCTTGCGCTCGCGAGGGATGTCAAACAGGTGGTCAAAGATACTCAGGTAGGTTATGTAGTCTACTTTCTGTGGATGATAGAATGGTTTTTTTTTACAAGTAATTGGTTTGCACTTGACCGTAATTCGCCTGATGGTAAGCAATCATTACGGTCTAGGATGGAACGTGCCTACCCAGTAAGAACCGATTCTCTCTCGCTTTGAAGATCGCAAGGTTATATTCCAGAGGGAACAGGGAGTCAGTCAGTCATGGTTTGGATAATAAAAAAATATAGAAACACATGTTTTTATTTCTTTCAACAAACGTTTTTGTCAGCTGAATTTTTCAA
Source organism: Macaria liturata (assembly GCA_964023185.1). Lineage (NCBI taxonomy): Eukaryota > Metazoa > Arthropoda > Insecta > Lepidoptera > Geometridae > Macaria > Macaria liturata. The sequence goes on from OZ026819.1 coordinate 5,275,038, forward strand.
TCGGTCTTCTGTCAATCACTACTGGGATACATTAATAAATTATAGACATAAAAATTTGAGTAACATAGAATAATATATTTTTGATTTCAGTTTTCTAATTATGCAACAAAACATGAATGTAAGCCAATTTACAGTTAAGACATTTACCCATATTTTTTATTAGTCATAGTCATAGTCATTTATTCATATCAAATATTTGATACACGTCACAGAAATACAAGTAAAAAATAATCAATTAAAATAATAGTACAATAAATATTGCAAAACAAAAAATATTAAACTAAATTATTGTACAATTCAATTCTAAAAAATTCGTACTACATAGATAGTAGAGGGTAAATTTACATAAAAGTACATTTGTTATATGTATTTTATACCAGCTTCATTTTCATGAAGTCATCAAAATTATAAAATGCCTGCTCGATAAGCCAACACTTTAGTTTTCTTTTATAGATAGATCTGGAGGGCGCGTCCCTTATCTCAAGCGGCAGTCGGTTGTAGACGTGCGGCGCGGTCGCATACATGAGTCGAGTCGTCTTCGCAAGCCGGCAGCGCGTGGCGAATGTCACCCGGACGGTTATCGCCGATGTGCGAATAATCATCTATATGATCCCACGCATACAGTGCTGCTTGGAGGCACACTAAGCTTGGAGTTGTTAACTATGTATATCTAGCATCTTGTCGACAAATACCATGTTATAAGCTTTAGCTTTACAATGCAGCAATCACTGTTTTACATGAATCAAAAAGGTAAATCAGTATATTGTTAATGTCGGATTTAAGCGAAGAAAACGAAACTTAAGATTAATTAGACACATATATTTCATTCAGAACTCAATTTTATGGCCTGTGAATTAAGCAGTTACTGTGTTTAAATTGATTTAAAAATGGCACTTAAATTGTTTTGAAAAGAGAAAAAAAATTACCTCTATTCCTTTCAAGTTGATGTACTTTTCATAGCACTCGTGTAGATCCAGATATTTGCCATATCCTTCTTCATCTGTGAACTCCACTGGAACTGAAGAAAGAAAGAATACATTTATAATATACACTTTTAATTAAGTAAATGGTATGCCACAGTTAATAGTCAAGTACAGACCACATCAACGGTTTCCAAAAATTACTAATCACTTCTGAACTTAAATCAATGGGAAGCTATTATATAATCACAATAAGATATACTAGACAAGTACCTGTGAAATCTTCTGATGGATTCTCCCTGATTTTGGCTAATTCTTCAAACTCCACTGACATTGGGACACAGATCTGTAAAATTAGTAAAACCATGTTTTTAGTTTGAATAATATACCAATCTATTAATCAAACATATTTACCTTTACTAGAAAACAATGTTTATAAAATTAAATAATGTGTTATTCAGGTCAGTAGGCAAGGCAGTATTTAATTTATGTCAGAGGCCCCTGGGGTGGTTTAACTACTAATAATCTACTCTCATACAAAATTAAATATAGTTTTTTTGAGTACAAATGTGCATTATAGAACAATGAGATATAAACTTGTTAAAAAATCAAGGTTTTATCAATGAATACTGTAAAGATTTTTAGTAAATTATTAATTTTAATATTATCTTATTGCTAAGTTTGTTATGAATAAAACAGAATGTAGATCTACCTCATTAGGATGTTTTCTGTGAAACTCCCTGATTTGTTTGAGCCGTTGATAGAACTCTTGGAATTCATTAGGTCCAGAGAGAGCTGCAATCTCTTCTTTCCGCAAGCCGTCCTTGTCTTCATACAGTTCTTTTAGTCTTATTGTAGACTCTGTGTATCTCTGGAATAAATTATTTCATTTAATTGAATATGTGGGAATCCAAGGGATGTCATAGTTAAGGAAGACCCATGACCCGCTGGCGTCGCAATCTTGACCAGTTTTAGAGTACCTGGTTTGAGGCATCCGAGACCGAGATTCATGGAGAGAGTTGGAAGAAAACTTTGCCCAGGTGTTGGACAGCTTAGATTGATAAAAAAAAGTATATGATTATTAGACTAAGTACCTGGAGTAGTGGTGAATACTCCACACACTAGAATTCCATCCATAATGTAGGGACTTAATTAACAAGGTTAGTGCAAATGATGTTTTCATTTTAACGACTTATAACATTTCAATGAAGAATATTGTAGTCTAACAGAACATTGAATTACTTTGTGAAAACAACATTCATAATAATTCACTTTTAACACCTTTTAAGTATATTTACTGCTAGTCAGTTGTTCAAAATACAGTATTTGTGAAATAAGCTTGTTTTATATTTTGTACTTATGACAATTTTACAAGAAATGTTTATTTTACATACAATGCTAAGTGACACATCCACTGTACTTAAGGACTTATGAATGTAGAATCAGATGAGATATAGAGATAGTTATACTTACATCATGCAAGTTCTTCAAACGATGATCACCATTAATTGTTTCCCGATGCTGAAATGAAGAAAAGATTTACTTACATTTTTATACCAACCAATAGATTCATATATTTTTCATGTAGTTATGTTGTAATTTAATAGTTTATATAATATGTGTACTGCTAACTACAGAAGTAACGAAACATACTGAAAACAAAATACATGACCATATTCAATCATCAGTTACCAGACCATACAAAATTCAGCTTAGAATGGGCCAAACAACTTCATGATATTCTAGTTGGTAAGTACATCTAATTACCAAGGAAGATAAGACATACAAATGAATCATAACTTACCCCTGTTTTTTTATGCAGAATTTCTTTGACCATGGCATCCATAGTTCTCTCCCGTTCCTCATGATAGCTTCTCTGCTGTTCCAGAATGGTATCCATAGTTATAGGTTATGTATCATTCACCGAATAATTCAAAAGTAAACAAAGCTAAGAACTAACCTATACTTGAAATAGAATAAAAGTTACGAGTTTATTACACAGTTTAGTATTATTTCGGCTCTACTTCCCTAAATTCCATAATAATGCACGCATACAAATGTCAACACAAAACAAATCCGCCATCATGGAATAGACAACAAACAAGTAAATTATTAGAGTCCTCGATTCATCTATAGAGTTGCATTAGCCAAAATTGTAAAATAGTCGAATTACCACGAATAACCGACTGTTTACTCTGTATCCGCCAACAAATCTCCTACTTGTGATTGGGTAACGTCATCTCATTTCATGACATTTTCTACACGTTTGTGATTTTGTATTTACTAAAATTGTGAATTTTCGCGAGGCCGGTATAGATTAAGTTTATTTATTTAAAAGCTAATCATGGTGGCAAATATATTGATCAAAGAGTCATATTTAGTATTTATAATATGCTGTTCTTTCATCTTATACGCGCAATCTGATGTACCGAGGCCCCGCGGTGTGTCTCTTTCCAAAGCATCCTTGTATTCACCAACGAAGGATTTCACTTGTTTCGATGGGTCTGCGTCGATACCGTTCAGTCACGTGAACGACGATTACTGTGATTGTTTCGACGGAAGTGATGAGCCGGGAACACCAGCATGTTTGAATGGAGTGTTTCATTGCACGAACGCCGGCCATCGACCGCTTAACATCCCGACTTCTAGAATCAACGATGGTTTCTGCGACTGTTGTGACGGTTCCGACGAGTATGCCTCGCCAGGTACATGCTCCAATACCTGCGAAGAATTGGGCAAAGAAGCTAGAGCTGAGGCTCAAAGAGTTGCAGAGCTCTATAAAGCAGGTCAACACCTGAGACAGGAACTTATTGAAAAAGGTAATAATAAGCGAAGTGAAATGGCTGAACAACTTGCCCAATTAGAAAAAGATAAAGTGGAAGCTGAGTCACTGAAACAAGAAAAAGAAAATCATAAAAATGAACTGGAATCTAAAGAGAATGAGGCACTCAAAGTCTACAGAGAAGCTGAAGAACAAGAAAGACAAAGAAAGGCTGCCATTGAAAGAGAAAACACAATGAAAGAAGCCATGGAACATTTCACCCGGTTTGATTCAAATAGTGATGGAATTCTTACCAAGGAAGAAATCAAAGTAGTTAATGTATTTGATAAAAACAAGGACGGTGAAGTTGATGATGAAGAAATACAATACTTTTTCGGTGAAAATGAAACCATTGATAAGGAAACCTTTATTCAATCAACATGGCACCTTTTGAAGCCTCTGCTGATGATGGAGCAAGGTATGTTCCGTCCTGCTGAAGAAAACAATAAACAGGAAGCAGGAGGAGATGTAGAAGAACTTGAGGGTGATGGTGAGCCAGAACTAGATGGTGAATATGCAGGCAATGATGATGATGACGATGATAATGGTGATATTGATTCACCTCATGATGATGGAGAGGAGCAAGAGACAGAACATCAAGAGAGTACAACCACCTATGATGAGGAAACACAAAGACTAGTTGAGGCTGCCACAGAAGCAAGGAAACAGCTTACTGAGGCCGAGCGCACAGTTAGAGAAATAGAATCCAATATGCGTAACATCCAACAAAACCTGGAAAAAGACTATGGTCTTCAACAAGAGTTTGCCACCCTCGACGGAGAATGCTTTGAATATGAAGATAAGGAGTACATTTACAGATTATGCATGTTCCAGAAGGTAACACAGAAATCAAAGAATGGTGGCATGGAAATAGGCCTCGGAAACTGGGGAGAATGGGCTGGACCCGATAACAACAAATATTCTGTCATGAAATACTTAAATGGCATCAACTGCTGGAATGGCCCCAACAGAATGACTACTGTGAATGTAAACTGTGGTTTAGAAAATCAGCTTTTATCTGTCACTGAGCCCTTCCGTTGTGAATATAAGATAGAGCTAAGTACGCCGGCTGCCTGCGACCATGAGAACGCAGCGCAACAACACTCATCACACGATGAGCTCTAGAACTGTTTGTGTGTATTTTCCACACCTCTTTGTGATGTGTTAAACACCTAAGTTAATAATTAAATCAGTCATAGCTTAGAGTTTCAGTAAGGTCAAATGTGTCAACACAGTTGTAGTAGAAAATAAATTCCCTTGATATTTTTATTTATACATGTCTGTTTTTTAGGTCACATCATTTAGGATTAAGTTGTTTCGTGCATTTCTTTAGATGAAATTTTGTAATTTAAGTGGATGGGGCTGATATAATAACTAGTTTTGTGAAATAAACTATTGCTTTATTATTTATGTAATTATATTGGACAGTGTTTTGGTGTCAAGACTGAATGTAACATCATTTTTTAAGTTCACACATTCCTAAAACTGAAGGCTGTTTTAGTTTGAAATAACAAGTTAGCTATGATTTGAACAAAACATTGTATGTGATCAATAAAAAGTTGTTATTAAAATATGATTGTTTTGGAATTATTCAGATTAGTTGTAAAATTACCCTTAGAAATTTTCCCAGTCTAATGGTCTTATATACTGTCATTGCTTTATGTGTATCCTGAACATATGTATAAATATTGTTGTTTCTACAGTAATTCAAGTTAATAATCTAAGAATAATTTCAAAGACAGTAATATGGTTGTTGAATGTCAATAAATGTGGATGAATTTCTTCATCTACCTTATTCATCATTATCATCTGCTTTATATTGGGATTTAGGTAAGCAAAATTACTATTATAATATTTTTTTGCCTCAAAAGTATCTAATTTATTCACGCAAGCGAACATAAAATCTCTTAAAGGTAGATTTAAAGGAAAAAACTAATGTCAAGGTCCTTCTGGTCATCCTTCTATAGTCCTGCGGGTTATCTATGTAGGTATAATATCATTGTATGTAGGTATGTATTATTACAATCTACCCTAAGTAACTAAAATTGCCCAAATGTTCCTCTTACTAATTTTCAAATAAAAACTGGATTACATGTTACTTTTAGCACTCATATAAAACGGGGATAGTGCAATCATTGACACTACCAGGCTTGGCCACTGACCGCTTATTGGTTGTGCCAACACAATGCAATCACAAAGAAGGTCAATGACCAAGTTTGCTTTATTTTTTGTGTAGGCAACTCTGTAAGACAGCTATGACATTGACAATGGCATTTACACATTTCTATAGTGATTATTATATTAAACCTTATCCCAATGCATCACAGCTTAAATTTGCTTAACCTTTTTTTTTAAAGTATGTTTACAATTTACATTTCTAGCCTTCTAGGTTAGAAATTGGATGAAAACCTATGTTTTGTATTTAATTGCAAAATAGAATTAGTAGTATATTTAAAGTGTAGTGCAATGGAATTGGACACAATTGTCTCTGAGTCTTCATTTTCTATGCTAAAAGGCAAGGTAGACGATAAAATCCTAGAAGCACTAACCTGTATGGGTTTAGAGAAACCCACTAGAATTCAGGCTGAAACTCTACCGTACTTACTACAGCGTAAGGATCTAATTGGCGCTGCAAAAACTGGCAGTGGAAAGACACTGGCATTCCTTATTCCTGTGGTGGATAACCTGATTAAATTAGGAATAACTAGAAAACATGGTATGTAATATTACAAGCCTGTAAACATAATATAAGGAAGAAGATACAACATGTTTCTAAACTAATCTTTATTTCCTTCTCTGTAATCTCAATTTTATTTTCAGGAACTGGGTGTATCATCTTATCACCTACAAGAGAGTTAGCGTTACAGACATTTGAAGTGTTGAAGAAATTGTTGTCCGACATAGATTTGTCTCATTGCCTAATAGTAGGTGGAGAAAAGAAAGTTAAAGATGTATTGAAGTTACAAAAAGGTAAGTAAATACAATTGACAAACTTTGCAAAAGATACTCAAGTCTTATACTTACTGTTCTTCCTGGTTTTTGTAAATTGTTGAAGGTAAAATTAATATTTAAAGTATTTTTAGTAGTAATAATTTGTTTTAGGTGTAAATATTGTAGTGAGCACCCCAGGAAGATTGCTTGACCATTTACAAAATACTAAGAAGTTCAAATGTGATAATTTGAAGTTTCTTATTGTGGATGAAGCTGATAAACTTCTTGAGGCAGGTTTTGAAAAACATGTAGCTGGCATAGTAGCCTTGTTGCCAAGTAAGTATACACTTTAAAGAAGTTTAAGTGCAATATTGATAAATAGTTTAGTAGAAAATGATTATAATAATATAAAGTGGGTCGGATCAGATGACACATTAAATTGTAGGTCCCGGCTGTTTGTCTAGTTCGGCAGTTGTAAACCCATGTTTAAAAACCAGGCTTCATAAACACTCAACACCAGAGTTGGCCACTCTCATTCAATATGAAGTAGAAGTACAATATTTTGTAATTTATCTAAATTAAAATTAGATGATGATAACTATGATTTACAGTCCGGACTGTGTTATCACTTTTTTCCAATAAACATAGTCAAATACTGAAATTATATGAAAAACATGATGTTAGATGACATACATCATATACATATAGGTATCTCAGAGATTGAAATGAAATGAAGATTAAATACAGATAACTACAATATCATGTATTTTGTTTCAGAAAACAGACAAACAGTTCTATTCAGTGCTACAATAGACAGTCAAGTGAAGAACCTGGCAAGACTGGCTCTTAGATCTAATCCTGTACATGTGTCTGTCACCGATGATGTCCAGTCTACTGTATCAGGGCTGCAGCAGGGGTATGATTTGATACTACTTAATAAAACTTTAGTGAGGGTTTAGCAGTTAAAAATAAACAAATACTATTGTTACCCACATTAATCTGGGATAATAAACCTGTATCTATCTTCATACCATATTTTATCAAAGTTTGTCTAGATCTTTTACACATCACACTAACACACCCACAAAGTTTCACCTTCATTATATTACTAAAGTGTGCAGTGAGACAGGATTGGAAGTAACAGAAGTAACACTAATTTTCTTAAGTTACTCATCTTAATGAGTTCAAATAAAAATAAGTAGTAAACATGCATTTCATTTAAGTAATCATTCAACAATTTTGTATATACACAGAAATTGTTTATTTTCTGCCATTATCAAAATTTTATAATTTGTCTTATCAAAGTCTCCACATTTTTACAAGATGTTTGGCAGCAAGTATAGTAGGTATATAATATAGTCATGTTATTTTTGTTTTTCTATTCCCAGATACTGCATTTGCCCAGTGGAGCTCCAAATATCTTGGCTGTATAAAATGCTCAAAAAGAGCAAGAAACTAAAAGTAATGGTGTTTTTTTCGTCATGCAAATCGGTTGACTTTCACTATGACTTTTTCAGAGGACATTGCAAAGCATCTGTTTTGAGTATTCATGTGAGTAAATAGTACTTATACTTGTCTGAGAATATTTAAATTAAACCTTCTTGTCTAAAGTAGTAAAGTTGAGAACACAATATCAAACAATATTAATAATTATTTATTATCATATTTTGACATACATACACTATATATTTAAGTACAGACATACTTAACAGAGGCGCAAATATATTTTCACTGTATGATTTGCCCTGGATCTTCAATAATGAACAGTCCCCAAACAAAAAGTTATTATTCACTAATAAAATCGAATTAAACAATTAAAAAATGATTTTCACATCATATTGAAATAATCACCTAATTTTTTGAAGTATGTATTGTTTCTTTTATCTAACCTAAACTTAATTCGCGTGATGGTAAGCGATTATGATCTAAGAGTTAGCATGCTGACACTGTCACCAATGTTACTCTCACTTTGAAGATCGCCATATCATCATCATCTGCAGCCCTTGTCCTACTACTGCTGGGTAAAAGGCTTATAGGTGCCAAAGCTATTTCCATTTCGTGTCCAATGAAGCCAATAGATTTGATTAATGTTATTTCGTATAACAGGGTCAACAAAGCCAAGCTCGGCGGAAGGAGGCATACCACAGTTTCGTGGAGGCCAAGAGTGGAGCGCTGTTCTGTACTGACGTGGCTGCGCGGGGTCTGGACATACCTTCAGTGGACTGGATTGTACAATACGACCCTCCGAGTGACCCTAAGGTAATAGCATTTTTTAAGAGACTGTGAAGATGGTTAGGTACGAAATACTACAATTTTGTGTCACTGTAAGATAGGCAATAGCCAGAAATTGGAGTACATTTAATAAGCATATAACTGATAAGTACTTATACTTAGGTTCGAGTGAAATTTTGCGAATTTTCAAAAGAAAACTGAAGAAAGCAATGCCAAACGAACATCATCTAAATGACATGCAACCAAACCCTTTTTTGGGGTGGTCTGTCAAAAAGTTAGTATGCCTATCTTCCTAATCAGATGCCTATCGTAAATTTACTTTACATTGTAATCTAATAATCATCCAACTTATATTTTAGAACAGTTAGGTTATCATTGATTAGATATTCTAGTGATGATCCGATTTAAAATCTTATCAAAATTAAATATATTTTTGATTGATATGTAGGTAAATAGTAATCTCACACGCGATTTATTGCATATTTTCGTGTTTATCACACGATATCAGCAAACTGTGCTGAACAAACTTAAGTAATCTCTGTTTACTTTACGGTTGTGAGTTGGAAGGAATGACGTGAAGGATATTCAGTACAGGGTTATTAAATAAATAGGTGGTTTTAGAATTTCAAACCTCAATATTAAAATTCTCTGGTAGGGAATTACTTAAAATTACAATAGATATTCTGTCTGAATTTAATAAAGTCTACGGAAATAAAATGTTATATTTTTGGAAAGAAAGTGCTATCCCATATACTAATTCTAGCGTCTTCACGCTCAAAAATATCGATAGATCTATAGGTTGTATCCTAGATATAAGCGGATAAAACCGCAGGGCGCTGCTAATTATTCAATATACCTATGTGGCGAGATTGCTATTGCGTTTTTTGCCACTCTTCAAACGCAGACATTAGTTAGTTACACGTAGTACTGATCATAAATGAGACCGCAACTGTTTAGTCACGGGCGCAGATGCATCGTAACACCTAATGACGCTATACAGATATCTTATCATTTCGCGTAGATGGTATTCGACTTATGATAATGATGCCTAATAATTTATTACCGATTTTAAATTATTTTTGAAAGCATTGGGCCAGGAGCAATAGGCGACATCTTCATATGCAGCTAGATCACATATTATGCAGATAAGAAGATGTCGCCTTATGCTCCTGGCACAATGCCCTCAAAAAGAGGTTATCAATTGGACCCGTATTTTGTAAAATTTCATGAAATTTCAGTATGATGATCTATTTAGGCCTCTAAACACGAAAGCCCAATTTTTTTGTGCATGCATGTCCGCGGATTTCTTGAAAACTATCAGTGGTAAACGAGCTACAAAAACAATGGAAGTTTCATCAGAAATCAATTCTGTAGTTTTTGAGATACGAATATCTAAATTATCTAAGCATTCCATATCGGAGCGGCAAAGCAGGTTTACCTAATCTAATAAATTGCTACTTGTTTCCAGGAATACATACACAGGGTAGGTAGGACTGCTCGAGGATTGAACAACAAAGGCAATGCAGTCATATTGTTGAGGCCGCAAGAAGAACAATTTGTGACATTCTTGAAGAAGGAGAAAGTCTATTTGGACAAATATAATTTTGGAGACCCGCCTAAGGAGGTGCAAGAAATGGTAAAATTAACACTTTACTTATTACATAACTAGAACCTTCCATGCATCGTTTTCGTAAAAGACCTACATGTGATCTATTTACTAAGTACAATTCCAATACTAAATCCTATAAAGAACATTGGCCCTGTTCGACAGACAGACCATCACATAGGTACACTATCTATGAAGTCTAAACGGGTTTTCAGTAATTTAAATTAATCTCAGTGTTTTTCTCGCTATGGGGTAAATGTATTTATCATCAGTACCTAGAGCATTTTATAGGAATACAATACTGTGTAAACTTATCTTAGGAATTTGTTCTGGATCAAAACCAGTTTTGAATGTACCTATACTTAGCTTATTTGGGAACACATTCTGTTTTGTGTACCATTATAAATAAAAAAAAAATCTATTAGGTATATGCGGTGGAGGTTTTGTTGTTTCAAAGTTCAGATACACAGATTTTATTATCAGGGTAAACATAACATAAGTACATCACTAAGAGAAATCATCTTATCCAAGATAAAATGATTCATATTGCACAAGCACACAAGTGTTTATACAAGTACCTACCTATAGTCCTTATCTACGAATTGCTACAAACAAAACTTGATAACATAATCAAAATACATTCCAAAATCTCTAACGACCAATTTATTGTTACAAGTGGTATTTTGGTTTCTTCAAAATGTAATATACATTTTTGCAAGAGAAACCAAAATACTATGTACTTTGGATAAGGTAACATGAATTGAGTTAAAGGGGGATTGTTAACGCATCCTAAAACGTATGCTATTGTTATTTTATACTGTAGTTTTTTACATCACAATTTACATAATATTTTGGTACATAACTCAATCTATTTTTTATTTATTTTCTATTTACAGTTAGAGGATTTAATCGCAAGCAACGGAGTCATGAAAACGTCTGCAAGAAAAGCGTTCCTGTCCTTCCTAAGATGTTATCAAAAACATCCCATGAAAGAGATTTTCAGCATCAAGAATCTGGATTTGAAACAGGCAGCCAGAGGCTTTGGGTTTCTGGAGCAACCTGATGTAGATTTTTGTATCCTTTTTAATTATCAATAGTTGAAAATTCTTAAGTATGTTTACGTTTGACTGTACAGTAGGTCGCCTGATGTTAAGCTTTATTGTAGTGTAGGTATGCCTTAAGCTGGTCTAGAAGAAACCTATTTTCTATTGATTTGAAGATCTTTTATAGAAGTATTTGTCTTGCCTACGTTACTTTTTATTACGGATAGCGTCATGCATGTCTGTAACATTTACTTATGTTTTTTTTATGTTGGGTAAAGAAAATGCCATAAAATTCGTTGATATCCTTTCTAAGTTTTTGCGTAAGTTACAAGTAAACCTGTATATTAAATAAATGTATTTAATTGCCTACATACGTAGAATTTCTAACGTTCCATTCATGATAACCTTGACTAATTATGCTCAGTACACAACAAAGTGAAGAAGAAAAAAACGAGAACTATTAAAAAATGAAATTGGAACTCCCTCGATGAACTCAAGTGACTAAATGAGTATAATCTACAATCGCATGTGGGAATATACCTATAAGTGAAAACCTCATCGAAATTAGTTCAACATGAAAGATAATTTTGTCGTTATGCTGTGTACCATAAGAAAACACGTACTTTCTCTGTATATCTGTTAGTTTATCTTATAAAATATGATAAAAACAAAACAATAAGATTCTGTAGATCTACCTCAACACAATGCGTATTACATATTTCTCGAACCGTTTCCACTACCTATCTAACTGCAATTATAAATTAACAGACAGTTTTACGATAACAACATTGTTGCCTGCCATTGCACTCATGAAAGATAAGAGATTCAAATAAAACACTCATTTACATCAACATTGCATTTTATTGATTCAACTCCTGGGTTTGTTATTGTTACCCTTTTGTCTGTATATTTTAGTTTTGTCGTCCCTCTTTTTCTGTCCGTTGGGTGCGTTCAAAGACTTGAAGTAGCCAAATCCTCCGCCACCTTTTCGTTTCTGTGTAGGTCCTTTGCTTGCTACCTTCAGTTCTACTGCAGGAGGGACGGTGAAACCAAAGGATTTCGATACTTTAGCCAAATCGATGGTGTCTATATCGAAAATGGTCTTCAGGTGATGAGAGTCATACGCACGGAGGTAGCTCTTGAAGGCTTCCTTTGCAGATTGATTCAGGAAGTAGTTTCTTGATATCAGTTTCTCGAGCTGTAAAGAGAAATGATACACATTTTAATGAATTCACACTCAAAATTAGTAGATATTACTAAAATGAGTCTGACTCAAATCTTTTTAATGTTTAATTTTTTTTTATTTTACAATACTTATACAAAACGCAAATAGCATTGGTTTTTAATTACGCATGATTACATCTTGCCTGATATCAAGCAACATTATAGTCGACAATCTATCATAGAAGAACATGATATTGTTAATCAATTATAATATAAGGTTATAAAACATTCTAGAGGGGAGTTCATTACCTACAATTGGAGGCGTAAATAAAGAGAGTTCTTTGTTTGCATACCTACAATTTGAGGTAGGTACATATAAATCATCACTATTTATATAAAATCTTAGGTTCAAGTCTTACTATTTGTAGATAACTGTGTCACGCTACTGTATCCTAAATTTATCCATATTTACCTGCAGCTGTATATCGGCCACCTTGTTCCAGGAGAACTCGAACTCGTTGAGTGTGACCCTGGACTGCTTGAGGAAGCGCAGGAAGCCGAGCTCCTCCGGGCGGAGGAACAGCAGCGCGTGCCCGCTCGTGCCCAGCCCGCGCGCCGTGCGTCCCACGCGGTGGATGTACTCCTGGGAGGATCATAGAATAGATGTAGTTCATTGGTCAATTTAGTAGGTTATAATCTCTTTTGAGTCATATTTCCTCACGGCTGAGGGTCGTGACTCCCCCGCAAAATCAGCGGGAGTTCACTTGGGCAGATACATCGTGGTCCCCGCTGCCCTTCCTTCGGGGACAGTGCAGGGATGCGTAAATGCATATCCTCCTCAAAAAAAATAAGATACATCGTGGTGGGCACCCAGGTCCTTCTACGGAAGACATGTCCTCGGATATTGTGTGGTCCTCAAACATGTCGGTTTCCTGGCGTTGTTTTCTTTTACCGTTAAGCGAGTGCAAATCCACACTTAACTTGAAATAATAAGTTATTGGTGTAGGGCCGGATTGGAACCAGGTTGCGTCTGGATAAAAAGCAGAAACTGGAACTGCTGAGCCACACTTACTCATAAATCTATATACAAATACATACATTGTGAAAAGTAGTCTGGCAACTTATTTTTTGGTTTTTTGGTAAGTACAGAGACACCATAATGAGAATGTGCAATTTAGGTGAAATTTTCAGCTTTCATGTTTAGTAAAATGTCATCGTAATACACATGAATCAACCAGTAATTAAATAAATAATCTATACCTTGTCTCATTTACATGTTTTCTTAACTAGGTATTTGTGATAGATCATCCTATTTGGTATGGTAGTAGTATTCTATCGTTTTTATTTTCGGATTAAAGCCCAGTTCATTATATGGATTAAATAAATGGCGGCTAAAATTATTCCATCCTTCGCACAAATAGTGGAGCTATAATGTGGGAATGCATTTAAAAACCCTTTCTTTATTGAACAGGGTTCTACCATCACAGAGCCCTGCTAGTTTTTACGATAAAAAAATAAATTGATTAAATAAATCATTCTTTTTCATAACTTATGTAAACTATTGTAAACCATATTTATTAAATTATGTTAGTGGTGCTGTGTGACTCGACCTGATGAATAGGCTCCGTATGTTTGAGAAACGCGTCGCATATTGCAGACGTATTATATAAGTGTAGACCGTATACACATAATTTAATAAATAATTCTACTAGAGTGGTTACCTTAGGGTCGTCCGGCGGGTCGTACTGCACGATCCAGTCCACGGCGGGTATGTCGAGGCCGCGCGCCGCCACGTCCGTGCACAGCAGGATGCCAGACTCCGCGTTGCAGAATTGGAAGAACGTTGTTGTGCGTTTCGTTTGTTGCTGCTTACCCTATAACACAAATAGAAACTAAATTTAGCTATTTGACTAAACAAATACAAACGTATACGTATATATACTGGAACAGTCGAGTATTTTTTCTATGAAGCTAATCAGTAAAACAAAAAAAAAACAAAAAAAAAATACTAAAACATACTAGGTAATCGAAAAGGTAATTGGCCGCTTCACATTTTTTATTTGGCTAATTATATTAATGTAAAAAGATTGATTTGTTATTCATCTACATTTACTAAATTTTTCACGTCATTAAACTCGACACGCATTACTAAAAACTTAACAACGTGTAAAATTGAGTAAGTGTAGAACGAATTAATAAAATAGAACTATAAACATGATATGACTATTGTACTACTAGTGGATTAAATCTGCACAGGACCGGGACGAGTGGCGTACTAGAAGAGAGGCCTATGCTCAGCAGTGGGCGATAACGGGCTGATGATGATCTGACTATGTACTTACATGGATAGACATAACAGGTAGGTCGATGTAGTTGAACAGTTCATGGTGATACTTCACAGACATGCAAGTAGAGAGGAACACCATCACTTTTTTCTTCCTATTCTTCTTCAAGAATGTGAAGAGAACCATCATTCGCTTCTCTGAGGGACACACTATGTATCTGAAAATTGAGAAATAAGAAGAATTTATAGAGTTGAATTTGTCGAAGTCTCTGTATTTACTAGATTATGTTTGGAGTTTTAATAAAGTTATGATAGGTTTGGAATATTTTCAAGTCATATTCCTCAACTATACTGAGTCCAATGGAGTCCACTGAAGCACAAATACATTGACTAGGAAGTGATTTTAAAAATAGTCAACATAAAATCAGGTCAAAATTACGAGAACTGTCTAATAGATATTTTATCATATTATTATAAGAACAAAGGTGATTTTTTTTTAGTTCATTGATGTTATTTTTTACATGAAGTAGAGGTAGTGTTATAACCCTCAGTCATGAGGAAATACTACTGGAGAGAGAGAGAGAGAGAGAGAGAGAGAGAGAGAGAGAGAGGGAATGTACACAATGGTACAATCAATTTTGATATCCATCAAGTCAACTTTTGTATTTGGGTAAAGAAATGCAAAAGTTTACATAAAGTTAAACCTTACCCCTGTTCCAAAGAGTCTACAGTGGCCTGTTCCCGGTGGTCATCGACTCCAACGTAGACTGGTTCATGTTTGACCGCCAGCGCTGTGAGCGCCTCTATCTTCTTGGTCTGTGTGGCGCTGAACATCATGGTTTGTCTCCTTTCTGAAATTATATTGTAAAAGTTAATACCATAATTAAAAAACGCTATGGAGTCCTGTACACTTTCACAGCTTTTATTTATTTTCTTTCTTGAGGGCCACAGGGTTTTTCTCAACTGCAGATGAAGTTTGCATAAGTTCTGATCAGGTATTGGTGTTTTGGGTGTTCAAAAGGTTAGTAATTCTTATGAACTCTGTTCAAAGAGAAAGCTAACTGGAAATGGTAGTTGATTCCGAAAGGATCAGAGTTATCATTTGAACATAGATATAGAAGTAAAATGATTAACAAGAAACAGTAAAATTATTACAATGAAAGGCAATCAGGGATCTTTAAATATAGAGTAAATTGGTTTCTTCTAGGCAACTGTACTACATCATGTATATCTACATATGTATCATCACATACAGTATGGCTAAACATCAGGTTGGTTGAAGTGAAATATAAGTCTATTTCGTAAAAAAAGCTTAATTGATGTAATTCACAAACATTAAACAATGTACTTACTAGGCAGTAACTTGATGATCTGCTTGACTTCCTCCTCGAAGCCAATCTCCAAGATCCTGTCGGCTTCATCAATGACCAGGCACTGCAGGTTCTTATAGAGGAAGTCTGGCGTGTTCTGCAGGTGGTCCAGGAGACGGCCCGGAGTTGCCACTACGATGTTGATGCCTGGGAAACATTAACATTTCATTGTTTTAATAAGATACGGTAGATGTTTTATAATGAGCGCTACCGCGTCTAAGATCATCGCTAGAGGCGCTAGTGTACCGTGAGGTCCAAATGTTCTCAAACTAAGCAAATCTCACCAATTTGCCGCTAGGATCGCTACTGGATCGTTAGGTTTGAAATGTCAAATGTCAAAAAACGGTAGCTCTCATTGAGAGAACTAATTTAGCTAACACAAAATTGGGATATCATTGAAGTATGCAGAGTTGACTGCCAATCCTCACTAGCTGGAGAGGCACCAAGCTAAGATTAATTAAATATAAACATAATTATCTTAGGTAACACTCACACAATACAATAGGCCAAGACGCCTACACTAGCTGACTAGCAAGTAGCAACTAAATTAGTATACACAACTTTATTCCATAGGCAGAATGCAGATATGTATTTAGGATTAGGATTGAAGGAACAGGTTGCCAAAACAGGTGGTCAGTGCAACATCTGTAAACAACTTTAAGAACCGGTTTGATGACTGGTTACAGAAAACCAAAAAATCTCTTGTAACAATTTTGACACAGTTATATGGGCACATCAGCAATTTGCTGCTCGCCCATTAATCAAATAAATAAATTTACCTTTAGACAGTTTCTGTGCCTCAGTACTTCTATTAGCACCTCCCATTACTAAACCATATGTATGGTGATGGTATTTCATCAATTCCATTAGTACTCCAAAAGTCTGCATTGACAACTCCCTCGTTGGTGATAGAATTATCACTCCAGTACCTGTAACATATCAATTACCTAAATTAGTAAAGTTTTTCCATCAATATGATTAATCTAATATATATAATGATGATCAGATATCCATTCTCTGTTCACAAAACGACTTTCAACATAGACTTTGGTGTTGTAAAGGCAATCAACATCAGGTGTGCCTCAACAGTTAGCACCGGAGACTCAACTTCATGTTGATTGTCCAAACAAACAGTCTATGGTAGTCAAGTCTTCATATTCGCCTTTTTGTCATCATTTGAGTTTATATGTTATATTTATTAAATTATATTATCAAAAATTTATTGAAATAAAATTTGAGAACATATAATGTGGTCTCTATAAGGGTTTTCAAATTATTACAATATTTAGGTAATTTATATAGTTTTTGTTATATTTATAGTAAATAGTCATCTTCTTCTCTTATCGAATTAGAGAGGCCAACTCTGGTGTCCAGAGTTTATCAAGCTGCCTTAAGGGCCTCTGGCATGGTTTAATGACTGTCATACTAGACAAACAGCCGGGTCCTATAATGTAATAGTCATCTAAATAGAAACATTTATGTTTTTAGCTTTCAACTTTAAAATGTATGATACAAACTATGCAATAATATACTTAGTTTAGTCAGTACTAATGATAATCCTTACCATTCCTCGGCTTGAACTTGAGTTTATAAATCAAGTCAATGGCTGGTATTAAAAACGCCAGTGTTTTTCCGGAGCCAGTCCTGGCAGCACCCACCAGGTCCCTGCCTTCCAACAGTGGTGGTATAGCCTTAGCTTGGATCTCAGTCATGGTGGTAAATCCCATATCCTTGATGCCCATAAGAGTTGCTTCACAAACTTTGCCTTCTAGAGATGTGAATTTCTGATCAGAGAGAATGCCTAGTGCCAAAGATGATCCGGGCACTGAAAAGATAATATCAAATTATGTTCATTTTATGACACCCCATTATACTTCAAAGTAAAAAAAATTATGTATGTATTTTAGATGTGGTAATTTCTACAGAAAATTTTTGGTACTTATACATAATCGATTAAATAGTTTTACAAAATAAACAATACATATGTACACTAAACTAAAAATGAGTTGTACATTTAACCTTAATTTAATACAAACAAATAGTGTGTATTTATTTTGCAGTTAGACTTATATTCTTACACTGACTATCCTCTGTTGTATTTTTAACTTCATTGTCACTGTTTTGTTCATCTTCTGAGTCTGAATTTTCTGATTTCACTTCCTCTTCTTTCACTTCTACAACTTCTTTTACTTCTTGCTTGTTTTTCTTCTTTTTTTCTGTAGAATAAAATAGTTAATCTCTTGTAAATAATATATATTAATTAATAAAACAAGTCTTCTTTTTGTCAAATGAGAGTGGCCAAATCTGGTGTCAAGAGATAATCAAGCTGCTTTAAAGGAATTCTTAAATGGTTAAATGACTGCTGGTCACCCATCCAAGGAGTATCCCGTCAACAATGCTTAACATTATTATTCACATGTAATTGCCTCCGCCAGCTGAGATATGGGTGCTTCAGTTAAAACTAATTGAATATTGTATGTAGACTTGGTAGTTATACATTTGGTCATCCTATCATTTCAAGAATTTAAATGAGTTGCAAGTTATAAATAAATACTTAAATAAGGAATTAACAGAACACGTAACTACATAACGACGTACTAGCTAACATAACTTACTTTTTGTTTTTGATACCACCCCGTTAGATTCATTGTTACTTAGTGGTCGTTTCACTGCTTTTTTCTCTGAACCGCTCTCAGAATCTGAAACAAGAAGGCACCAAAAATGAATCACTAGTTGGTCCATTACATGAGTAAAAGAATTCTTCCTGGTTGTAAAAGAAGGAAATATTAAGACAAATTCTTATTGAATGAGAAGGGCCAACTCTGAGATAAATAGAAGTTATTTACGAAAAAATTACCACGAGGTAGAGGTTATCTCACCTGAAACGTTTTCAACGTCATTTTGTCCCTTTGATTTCTGGTTTATTAGGTTTATTTTCTTCTTTTCTCTTTTTTTTATTTTGCGCATCAGAATCTTGTCCGGCGTAGGCATTTTAGTTAATTATTTACTTAATTTTCCCACATGGGATGGGATCAAGAAAGAAACAGCAAAACGCAAAACATGGGTCTATTATTTTGACATCTAACTTTTTTTTTATCGCAAATAGAGATGAACACATTGTTCTTCACTATCGCTAGGAATAAGCTACACTAACATTCAAATAGTCGAATAACCACGAATAACATTATTGATGAAAGCAAATTAGCTAGGCTACTTCTTGCAAAACTAAATCTCATCTCCATAGTACTTTTTCTCTGGGCTGTCAATGTCAAGTTGCGAAATTTACGAATTTGACAAAGTGAGGTTATGTTTATGTTGAAATTAAAATGTATTAAAAATACAGTTTTTAAATCCTTTCTTTGTAATCAAAACCATTACTGTGAAACGGTTACACATTATTTACGTTAACTTCTTTACTTGGTATATAAAATAGATATGGCAATGGAGAGAGAAAAGAACCCGAAGTTTAAAATCCTCAAAGATAAGGTGTCTTCAGAAACTTTGCAAGCTATCAAGCAAATGGGTTTCAAACGTATGACGGAAATTCAAAATGAAGTGCTTCCTACCGCACTGGACGGCGAAGATATAGTGGCTACAGCTAAAACTGGTTCTGGAAAAACATTAGCCTTCCTCATACCAGCTGTAGAAATTGTTCACAAAAATATTGCCAATCAAGTACAAGGTATTTAAAATTCCCATCGTTACATACTAAACTATTAATTCTACTTCCTCAATTAATGACCACATTGTACCTTTACATTTACATTTTAAAACATATTTTCTTACATACCTAGTTAAACTGTTTCAAATCAATGTAGTGAATATTTTTTCCAGGAACATGCTGCATAATCATATCACCGACAAGAGAACTAGCAATACAAACATACTCAGTATTGCAAGAATTTGCAGCTTTTCACAGCAATATGACATCAGCTCTAGTGATTGGTGGAGAAAGTAAAAGAAAACAAACTGCAGAGCTGCAACAAGGTAAGATTACATTTTATAATTTACTCCCATTTATTATGTGAAGGATTAGAAACAAAAAATATATGAACATATATTAAAAAATTAGTTAAAAACACAAACAACTACAACATTTCTTGTTGAAAATTCAGCATGTACACTAGCCTAATGTACACTAGCATATTTTAATTGTAATTTACTTATGTGAAATAAAGACTTTTTGAAATTTAAATTCAGCATGTGTTGACAGTGATCAGCCTGTGCTGGTCTTCTATCGCTAACATGTTGTTAAAGCTATTGCTATTAAATCCTATAGAAAATGACAAAAAAAAATTCTTTGTTATTTTGTAAAATCCTTGTATTTTTTATGTATTAATTTTATTTTATATTTTTTTTTCTTTCTCTTTATAGGTGTTCACATAGCAGTTTCAACGCCTGGTCGTTTATTTGATCACATGAGGACTAAGGAGTTTGATTACAGAAATGTTTCTCTGCTAGTTTTGGATGAAGCTGACAAAATATTCCAGTATGGGTTTGAGGAAGATGTCAAACAAATTGTTAGCAGATTGCCAAGTGAGTTGTAATTTCATTTATTTGTGTTATAATGGTTTTCTTAATGAGAAATAAATTTCTTGCATTGCTTGAAGAATAATATCATACAAAAAAAAACTAATTGAGGATGTTGACTAATAAAAACTGAAATTGAAATAATAAAAATAGCACCTAATTTTGTATTGTTAGTTATTTGTATTCTTGTATATTTTTTAAATTGTAATTCTTAGTTATTAAATTATTATTAGATACATGGTACCACTATTTTTATATCATTATTCTTACTACATCTTTTCTATTGAATTTGCCACACAGTAACTATGAGCTGAATAACATGAATTAAATTTCATGAGAAAACTCAATGTGTTACAGAAAATAGGCAAACAATGTTGTTCAGTGCCACACAGTCAGAAAGGACGGTGGCATTAGTGGAGTCTGCCATGAAGGAATCTACTCGTAACATCAACACAGATGAGGATAATCTCAGAGCAACAGTGGATGGACTCAAACAAGGGTAAAATGTTTTTCTTATATCTTGCTAATTGATGCCTTGTAACAAAGATTGAAAGTGATCAAAATAACAGTCCACTTCCTATTTCACACTTAAGGCAGATTTTTTTTGAATAGGTCTATTAACTTAAAAGTTTCACTTGGCAAATTAACATAAGTTATATTTGTTAGAATTGCATATATCATGGAACTTTAGAAGTTTGTAAGTTTGTATGTAAAAGTTTATTTGATTTTATCTCTTAACATTTCTTGAATACTTAAAATTGTTGCAGATATGCAATATGTGAAACTGAATACAGACTGTGGTGGCTACACAAGATATTGAAGAAGACACAGAACTTCAAAGTTATGGTTTTCTTTTCGAGCTGCAAATCTGTAGTGTTTCATCATGAGTTTTTTGCTACTTATTGTGAAATGCCAGTGCTTTGCATACATGTAAGTACAAATACAAGATTTGTGTACAAATTTGTAGTTAAATTTGTCTTATTGTTCTCTGAAATTAAAATAAAGAGTATGTATAAGCAGTCGACACAATCAAATATAAATTTATTTATATAATTATGTCTATTCATACATTTAAAATTCATGACAATGGTGACTATGTTTTCCTACTTTTTATAATAAAGTTGAAATGTGTTACCTTTTATGTAAACAACCTAAGGCTGGTATGGGAAATTGAATTTTTTGTAGTACTATAAATTCTCTTCATTAGAATTACCGCAGGCAGGGAGCACCGGGTCGAGTGGCGTACACGAAGAGAGGCCTATGCTCAGCAGTGGGCGATAGATGATTCTCTTAGACAAAATAATGACTTAGAAAGTGCATGTACTACAAAGGCAAATATGACTAGTGGTAATAATTTTATTAAAATCTCTTCCAGGGTAAAATGAACCAAGCTGACAGAACAGCAACTATCACTGAGTTCTACAATGCTGAGAGAGTGGCGCTGTTCTGTACTGATCTCGCTGCCAGAGGCTTGGACATACCAGCCGTTGACTGGATCATACAATATGACCCACCTGCTGATGCTAATGTAAGTGGTCACAATAATATTATAGGCGAGAGGTTGAGTGTATAAATGTTACTTCTTCACGTTTAAACTGCTGAATGGATTTGGATTTACTTTGGCAGGAGAATTTGCACATAAACTACTTTTTGGCATTCCATTTTGGGCGCTTCCGTGGGTCGGATACGTTGTAACTCCCGGTTTATAGTTACAGTAAGGCAGTCGTTAAGCCATGTCTGAGACCGGCTTGATAAATTCTCGACACAAAGTTGGCCATTCTCATTCGATCAGAAGTCTCAGACCAAATTGTATAACGAAACTGCTTATTAATTTCTACAACTTATAAATCTTTATTTTTCAGGAATACATCCACCGCGTGGGTAGAACAGCGCGCGGGGAGGGCGCGGCTGGTAACGCAGCGCTGCTGCTGCGGCCCGAGGAGGGGGAGTTTGTGCAGTACCTGCAGGACTCCAAGATATACCTCGACAAGTACGAGGCGTGGAATAAATTCTATAATTTGCAGCCCAAAGTAAGTAGTCCAATAGTAACATTGGATTATCACTACTTCGTATCGAATGAGAGTGATCAACTCTGGTGTCGAGAGTTTATCAAGCCGACGTAAGGGCCACTGAAATGGCTTTACGACTGCCGTACTATATCTTACAGCCGAGACCTACTATTGTTACTATTAGTTTTCACACCAACCGATCAGAATTAACTTTATGGTTCTTTATTCTAAACTTAGTTGGAAATGACCGAAAATAATCACAAACGGCAGGATTCGAACTTGCGTTATCCTGATTACACGGCAGAACCTCTCGACCTTTCGGCCACTGTCGACTGACTACAAAGCGCTAAAATCCACACTCATGAGATAAGATATTTCTTTAATGTACACCAAAAAATTACATTACTCATCCAGGCTTTAAGAATTTATCTTCCTGAAACTACAAACCCACAGTTCTAAACAGTTACTTTCCAGCTCGACGCAGCAATATCAAACCCAGAATTCAAGAAGCTAGCTGTGGAAGCGTTCGAGGGCTATATGAGAGCGATGGAGGTTAGGAAACAGAAGCACATCTTTAACGTCATATCTATGGATGTGGATGTTGTGGCTAGATCGTTCGGACTGAAGGAACGACCCGATGTTGACGTGCGTAAGTAAAATTGAGAATTATTTGGGTTTATCAGGTATAGGCATTTGGAAAAAATAGTAACTTTGTTGCCTTGGAATCTATAAGTATTTAACCATATCATAAAAAGTATTGAATCGATTTTAAATGAAATTTGTACTGTTATTTTATAGTGTGTTTAAATAAATAGCCCACATACGCGGCTAGTATTGGAACCATTTCTTTGACACAAATATTTTTAATATTAAAAACAATACAAATATTTTTGTTTCAGGGATTGGGTTCAGCAAAAAGCATAGACCCAGGAAGAGAATGGCGGCAATGTTAGCAGCACAAGGAGACTCATCCAAACTGAGAAGAACCTAAATATATAAGGATACCTAACATTGTATCCTAGTACCTAAAGGTACAAGGCTTAGTTATATTCTGTGAATAAAAATAAAAGTCATTCAATATTCTCAAGTTACTTTTCTTTATAGACTTAGCAATATCTAATCTTACAGTTAAATTTAAAACTTATCTACGAGTAAAAAATATAATATGAGCGAAATCTATAGAATCTGACTAGATGAAGATTGAAAGTAAACATCGAGATATAAATTGAGAGGATTGGCAGCTTCTGAAATCAATCGCTAATTTAGGAACTCAGTTTTGGAGGCTAACCTACAGCCCTCTTAGACAAGAGGCGTATTTTAGTTAGCGTACTAACGCTCGCTTATAGAATAGAAATACCAATGTATGGGAATGACGTAGCATGTCAATCGTCGCGATGTCAATCCCTTACATTGGTCTTTTTATTCTATAAGTGAGCGACAGTAGGCTTACTAAAATACGCCTCTTGTCTAAGGGGGCAGGTGTACTTGGTACGTTCATTTTGGCGAAACACTCATTTCATAAATGTTATTTCTTGCTAGTTTATCGTAGCAGTTCTCGTGGTTATGTTGGTGGTTGACAGTGTAGATCATGTGGTCTACAGTTTCGACGGTGGCTGGGCATCGGTTCAAGGTGAAGTATTGTACACACCGCCATGATGTTTTTCCGTGAGTGGTGGAATGTTTAGTGTACACAAAGTTCATATGTACTAACTGCTTGTGTCCTTTTCTGCTGTAAATGTACTTGTATGGAGTAGGGAGCTGCGAGCTGTCGCTGCATTCGTTCATTACTAATGATAGCGCGTCTGAAATAGAAATCACATTAAAAATAGGATGTTTAATAGTCTTGTTAGATTTTATCATGTTATTTTACATTTAGGTACTTATATCAAATAACATTAATGGTTGTAGAGAGGAAGTTTAAAGAATATTTTAGAAAGCATAATAGTTTTACGTTAATTTATAGCTTGCTTGATGTTAAGCAATACTAGTCTAGTAGCAGGAGAAGATCATGACGTAGCACATGTGCTTAAAAGGTTTTTTTCTAAATAACACTTCTGTTTTATAATTTACAAAAAAACCCTAACAAATGATAAAATTTATTGCCGTTTATTGTCATTTATTCGTTTTATAATATAAATTGATATAAAAATACAATCGATTCGTATATTAGGCACACTAAGTAACATCACACACAAAACTCTCGATATCAAAATTCAAAAAAGGTCTTTTAAAAATTACAAAAATCACTCAATGATTTAGGAATGTAAATCTCATTTTGGTTTACTTAAAAGTAAAGTAATTAATCTAAGCTCTTACAGAGATCATGCGAAAGTAAGATTATATTTAGAGATAAAAAGCAAGCCATACAAAAAGCGAATAAATTGATTCTTTTAACTTAAAAATAGACTAGAATATGAGCAATAAAGAATTTATGGCTGAAAATGGCACATTTCCAAAAAAGTTGCATTAAATGTAAAATACAGTCAATATAAAAAGTATTGTAAGTAATTGGCACATGAGAGCATAATTTTTCGCTATCACAGTTCCTTACTTAATTCCTATTGTGCTTTTAGTTCACTTTATTACTCTGATAAAATTACTGGTACTTTTAAAACTTACAAACTAATATCTGTCATCATTCTCTGATAAAATATTTCATGCATGGTCCCAGAATTTTGAATCTTTGATTCATATTCAAGTACAATTTTTAGATTATCAGGACACAGACTATATTAATAATTTCTGATTATAAAAACGTGTATAAAATATGTCTTATTATTTTCGCCTCTTTAGAGGACAACTTATCTAGGGTAAGAGAAGAGTTAAGTAGCGAAGTAGTCGCCGTGCAACTGAGACAGTATATCATTGTAGTGTATTTCGAAGCACGGAGATTTGCAGAATGGCAGTTCACAAGCACTGCACATGAACCTAGTGTCCCTCCGCTTGCCCACTTTCCAGCAGAGTCTGCAAGAGCGCTGAGGATACTTCTTTTTCCCGTCTTCTTTCTGCGGTATAGTGACCAGTCTGTGCTCCAGACTGTTCCTAGACAACTCCTCATTCACATTGCTCCGACCAGCATTGGCCACTTTCCCGTTTACTAAGTTTTTGAGATCCATAAACAATGAGCTCAGGCATGCGGTACCTGAAATCACGATGGGCATTCTCATTCATCAAGAAATCAAAGCAAGATTTGTAAACAAATGCTGGATAATGTTGAAAATGCCATCGTGTTTTCAAGATAGAGAGGCTTGCAAATAAAAAGGAAAACTAATGATTGCATTTTCAACACAATCTCTAGTGATTGGTTTCAACTAAAACATCTACTAATGAAGCGTTAGTGAGCAAACATTTGCAGATAGTGAAGCATACGAGATGACTATTTATAGCTCAAACATACTTGTTCACACTTTCATAATTCATTGTTTTTAGATGTGAATTGTTTGCATCATTTAGCATTAAACAACAGAGAGTGTGAACAGATGTGAGACATTTAGATATATTGAGTATTTATTTTATGCACCTTAGAAGAAAAAGATTGTGCAGTGCAATTTTATCAAATACTTGTGCATAGATTTACAAAATTATACTCACTGTCCTGTGGTGTCTGGTACTCAAAAGGCATGGTTAAGTCTTTAGCACCATCTCTGTTTCCATCGTAACTTTTTGGAGTATTACAAACTGCCGGGTCTGTTATAATTATATCACTATCATCACATTCTGTTTTCAGTTCTAAAGCTGTATCTGATGACGACTGATCTTTACTTGAATCATTTGTGTCTTTTGCATTGTTTCTATTTACATGAGTATTGTAGGAAGTAGTAATTTCAATTGGGTTCTCGTCATACAGGGTCTTCATGCCATCAAACTTGTCAGTAGAGTGATTGTTTTTAACATACAAAGGTTTATCTTTTGTTTTGGGTCTCTTGTCTGGGTTTAAAATGTCTGTGAAGTAGTTTTTCTGCATGAACTCTTCTGATTTTCTCTTTAGATTGTTATACCTCTGTAGTTTATCTAAGAAATGTTTCTGTTTGAGTAGTTCCATTTCACTGTGAACTGTTTCATCATTGCCCGCATCATATGGCTCAGGTTCAGGTGTGTGATTCACTTTCTCTGGACTATGTTTGGGTAGTTCTTGTTCTTTGTCACTGCTTTCATCATCAGTCTGAAAATATTATAATTATTTATGAAACACAATAATAGAGTAATTTTAAAAGGTTATTAGAAATCAAAAAGCTTTGTTTTTACCTATTGATTGATTTAAATTTGTCATGAAATGTTCATAATAGAAAATACATTTCAGCATTACATATTTTTAAGCACTACAATGCAGTAAACATAAGTATGATTTGTGTCACAACACCAACCTCCTTGTTAGTCAATCCTTTAATCTGCAGCACCTCAGCTGTTCCTATAAAACTAGTGAGATCTTCTCGTTTCACACTCACTTCACCATGGTACATAAATTGTAGCAAGTCCTTCATTGCCTTGAGGGTTACATCTCTCAGCACAACTGGAAAGTAATAATAACAGAATTAAATTCAGCTTTCACTGATTTTTACCATCAATTTATTCATAAAAACTCTGTCTGAATTGAGGCCACGTTAAAAGCGTGTAAGCCAATTGACTTCCGACATTTAGCAATAGAATCTAATTACCTACATAGGAACGGATTGTACGTACTTATTGGATGCTGACAGGGATTCATTTGGAACATTTTCTTGAAATACGGCGAACATATCGACAATATTACTTTGTGCGCTTGTAATAAATGACCTTCTACCGCGATTGTAACGTCCACGAATTCACCATTTCCTAATAAACCGGCGAATCCTTTTGTTAAGTTCCCATGGAAATTGTTCCAGGACAATGAGAATTGTTGGTCCATTTCTAACCACTACTCCGTTGCATCTGTCAATAATTACGATATTATTTTAGTAAGACAATTAAACACATGCATTTTGTACGTAGATTCATTTGTAGTTTACTCACAATTAGCAGGAAATACTAAATAATAGTTAAAATCTATTTCAATAAAAATATTTTGTGTATGAGAGCGTGACAGATTTTGACAGCGCGTCGCGTTCCTTAGAGATGAGGTAATTTTTATGAGGATCACGCCACTTTTACGAACTGTATTATAGTCGATTATTAAAGTCTATGCTTTCTCAACTCTATTATTCCTAGTATGCCGTGTGGCGAAATTTTTTGGTAAAACTTTGGCGGTTTAATCAAATTTTAAATATCCACAATTAAAATCGGTTCAAAATAATAAAGAATTGAGATAAAATAATTATTGTCTCATACTTTGTCCACGACATTTTCAAAATGTTGAATATTGGTAACATCTGTAGCAGATAAGAAAAACTAAGGTAACAAAAAATTTACATAATTTATTTTATTTATTTATTTATTTATATATGCTATACACAATACAAAATTACATTTTAGAACTTATTCTAAAAGAAATGAATTGTGTGACCCTGTTGCTTGTTTAGTTTAGGGCATTGCACTTTTCTTACAATATCAACTTAAACACTATTTTACTTATACTAATTTAGTTACTTACATGGCTAAATACTTAATAATATCCTTTAAAAATTGTAAACATTATGTACATAGTTTTATGATAAATATAAATATGTATGAGATCTGTTATCTATGACATTATATTGCGATATTCTTACATACATTATATGTATATAATTTTGTTGCATACTTACAATATATTTATTCTCTATGAGATCAGTTACTTACATTATTAGGATCTTTAAATGGAATCATCTTGTAGGAATTCATCTATTGAGTAATAACTTTTTTTTATTAAGAGATTTTTTAATTTGGCTTTGAATGTTCTTTCTGAGGAGTACAAAATTTTAACTTTATAAGTACCTTACCTTATAACATACCTAGATCCATTTAGAACCATTACAGTATCTACATAGAGAGAGCGGCCCGGGTTTTCACTAACTGACCGTGTTTTTAATCATATTAGGTAAATAGCATAATAAATTGTTTTGTTTAAAAAAGAGGCGCTTAGACTTTGATTAACAGTGTAGGGTCGCATCGATTGCTTATCGGAGGCGTCCAGTGCGCGACGCGTCTATTAATTAAGTTTAACGAAAGCCCCGTCACCCCATCCTCAAGATAGCCCGACCGTGACGAGCACTTTTAATTTTCTGGTGTCGCGAGTTACGATAAAGCCGTTCTCTCCCCTCTACCCGACTTTCCTAAGAAAAGTATGCGATTAATGCTTCTTATTAAAAGTAGAAAAGTTTCGTTAAGACAAAGTTTCTTGTATTGTACGGGTTACATGCTAATAATAAAATACTTTGGCGCAGTTTCTTTTGTCGCTAACTTCCTGGTAGAGTGAGATGGTTAGTAGGTATATTGGGTCAATATTATTAGGAAAAGATGATATGCAATATTTTGTTCCTATAAATGCCGAGAATGTGAATGTCAGATACGGAATGCTCCTGATGAGACGCTATCAAGCGTTGGTTAGAGCATTGATGAGTTAATAATCAAAGGTCAATTAGGTACTGTACTATGTAGGTATTTTCTGGACTATATGAGTAATGACTCCTGTAGGTAGGTATATTTTCTTGACGTTGTTTTTACAATTCATAGATAGAGTTCTGACGAAAAAGATATACTAAATAAATAATTATCTATCTTCTTATCTATCTTTACTTTCCCAGACAGAGAAATACTCTCTTACGCATGTAAAATAAAACACATACTTAAGTGGCATGACTACACAGTCTAAGCATGAAGGTATAGGCAGAGTCCCAGACTGCGGAGCAGCGTCCACCGCGGTCGCTCGAGGCTGCCATTGACAGGTAATCGATGCGGTTTGCTAGTTTATTTGGCTATCGGTTCCGCTCTCGGCATGTGTATCTACTCGTTATAATCGATACAGCTCCGGGCTTAATACGGTTACGAATCGGAGCGTATTCGATTACATCGATTGCGATATGGGAACGATTTGGACGGGACAACCAAAAAATGTGGGTAGCCACTGGTTCTGGGATGCGAGTTACAAGTTTATGTAAAGCTAGGAATAAAAGAGGGTATTCTTAATTTTACTTTTTCTAAAATTTATATGTACTTACCTACCTTCTTATGCATTTTTTTATATTTATATTATGTTGTTCTATTAATTATAAGCTTCAATTCTGATTTCTGATAGTATCAGAATTAAAGCATACGTACGGGTAAAATTGATAATCTCTTTTTTTGATGGCGTTGGTTGATAAAAAACCAAATTTTATCTATGCTAATATCTAATAATATAATTCTATAACATTGCACTCTGTGATCGCATTCTTACCGACCTATTTATTTACTAACACAAGACCAGATTGCGAGAAACCTACTTGCTTCCGGAAACTTCGTCCTATCTGATGGATTTAGTTACACCTTGACAATCTTGAAACTCAGGGACTCAGTTTCGACGCTTTGTTAACTTATATTGAATACGTGTAGTGTACTACTGAGTTACTTTTAAGTATAGTTTTACTGAAATGCACTCTTTTATTAACTTAGGCTAGTATTCATATATGTTCATATTTGCAAAATAAGATGACAAAATCATGGTAAAGTTATGAATAATAAAGTTTGTGTTTCATATGCCTTCTACTTAACGTTATAGCATGGGTTACTTTTTATAGCATTGTGTACTATGCTACTTAACTATATTGCCACTAGGTTTTTATAAATATATGTATTTATAAAATACTAGGTGCCTATATTGCCACTAGTCTTTTATAAATACATATATTTATAAAAGACTAGTGGCAATATAGGCACCTATTATACCTTTGAGAGATTTAAATAATCTGCTGCTGGTTGAGTTATTGATGGTTTTTAAATGGTTCGAAAATTACGATCATGTACTACATACATACGCGTATAAAATTTGTGATAAGATATCAGCGAGTACATATGTCCTTGTACTTAACTTCCATTCCTGATAGAAATAGACAAACGCGAAGTACAATCTCCATAAAATTACTATCACGAGCAAGTAAAGTTGAACGAATTGGTCCAGTGAATCCGCAAATTGGCACACAAAAAACGAAACGAACCAAGAACTTTCTTCATGAATGAATGTGAACAAGTTCCTAACTAAATCATTGGGGAAACTTGGCGCGACCGAATTGAATAAATTACGTTATCTGATATCATTAAGATCGGCATGATTCGTGGATTGATTGGAGATCTTTCGTTCTGATTTGTGCGGGAAGTGTGGAGTCGGAAGCGAGAGGACGTGCCCTGGGGGCTGGTGAGTTGCCGTGATTGGCTCCATTGTACGCTCTCAATGCCCACCGAGAAACCGCCGCTCGGATCGTGCTCTTTTTGGGATGCCTTTGCAGTGAGGCTGCATATGTTTCTGGTGAAAATGAATGCAGGAGAGCTATGATTGCATTAATGCCTGGTCAACATGTAGATTAGCGGAGCTTGTAATTACTTGCTACGTCGTAGACACTGCGTAGCTTACTCTACGAGCAGTTCTGATCGAACGTATCATGCATGAAAAACATTCTTATGCTGAATGCTAAACATTATTAGAAAAAGAAAATTATATAGGTATTAGTTACATAAACATGTTTGCATTATCTCAAAGTTAAGCGGTTAATATAAAAATGATCAGAGATAAATAAAAAATATCCCACAAAAATCCCAGATTAAATTTTGCTCCCTTCGAAATAAGTGGCGAAAGCCGTCAAAAACTGTAATTACGGTCACAATACCAGAAAGGAAGTTCAATCATGCGGCAGACGGTGGCTGACCGTTTACCAATATCTCAGCTGAATGGACCTCAATTAAGCCTTGCCGACTAACCTAGAATAAATCTTTTACTTAAAAATTCGATCTCGAAGAATAACTCAGATGACAATCGAAAAGTAAATTACATCCCCTCCCAAATGGGCCCTCATGAATTATATTTTTGCATTAATTCCAGTTCTGGGGGAATTTCTAGTCACGTGCCCAAATTTTATTCGCTTTGGATCTATTATTAAGAAGATAGGTTCGTGGCGTTATCTCAGTTTTATTTCAGCTACGTAAAGTAAACGTAATTTTGTCGTGAGCCTGCAGATAGGGGCTGGTGCCCTAATCTAGAGTTATGTGTGTGAGAACGGACTGCCTCCGCCGTGCACCTTTTGTTTCGAACATAAAAGTCCGCATTTTCTTCAGTGGCTCGTTTATTTTCAATACGTCTGTCATCAATGTATAGTGGCTTTTTGTCTTCATATTGGTCGTTCCGTGCGAGGTTTGGGAAAGATCCAAAGAGACAATGGTCGGCTTTTACTAAAATGACTGCGAAACCCGGGCCACGTAATACGTATTGTATTGTTAGTGAGGCTCAATGCAGAGATTTCACAAAAATTGGTTGTTGATAATCATACTCCGCTGTTAAAACACAATGGCTGATAAGGGCCTGACAAAGAATGGGGAATTGTCTTTGTTTCATGTTTTCCACTCCCTTTATATTATAATGAGCCTACCCCTACATTATATTATTATTACCTGTTTATTTAATTTCTATTATAACCAAAATGTACAATTTTTTGTTAATTTCCATCATATTGTAAATATTAAAGTTACTATTAGCTTAATTTTGTACCTGTATCTGAAAACCGTACCTACACAAAGTGAAGCCATATTAAAGGGGAAATTTAATTACCTAAGTTTTTAGTTCTGAGTAACAAGCCACTTTAACGAGTACGTCACCCACACTTACATCCACCTAAATTCAAACTACATAAGCATCTCCATCACGCTTCAATTCAATTAAATATATCTGTATGGCACACCCAATATAAATACATAACAAAAGGACTTAACCTATGAATATACATATATACCTACAAGTGTACATGTGTACGCTAGAGGTATGTAGCTATATTCATATTTTTCCCAACAAAGAGCCGTCAGATGCACAAGAAGGCGTCAGAGCGCAAATACTCGCGCTGTGCTTATCCCTGGCGATGGTCCCGAGGCTCTTTAGTTAGCGGATTATGACGTGAAACGATTCTGCTTATCGCTGCCCGTCACTTGCCAGTTATATCAGCTGTTTTCCGACTAGTTGGCTTTTTTGCCGACGTCACCATAGTTTTGCATTTTGTTAATTTGTTAACTAATTGCACACAGCGCCATCTAGTCCCACACTAAACAAACGCTTGTGTCGTTCTGGGTAACGAATAGAATACTTGTATACTTTTTTGTAAATACTTACTTATTATACTTACATAAAAACGATCAGACCCAGCACAATTGTTTGTACTTTTGTTTCTTACACTTTCCATGATATCTCATACCTTTGCTCGCATTAAAATAATAAATAAAACCATCACGTTCAATCAATGGTCGTTGCAATTTTTTTATCAGTGAAGTTTTTTCTTGGCATTGGTAGTTTTTCTGAAACACGTAGATCGAATAGATATTCTGCGCTTGTTTATAAAGTTTTTCTATTTATAACTATTAGGAACTTAAGTAATGTAATAAATTGGTAGTATACAATAAAACGCGGCAAGTATTAAAAATATTAATGTATTGCCTTTCATATTTTTAGTTGTCAATATTTTCACTTAATAAATGCGAGCCCCAGGCGCAGGTGTTCCACGTATAGCGAAGTATCTCTTAATCGGTATCTTGTAGGTAATTGCATTAGGTGGGATTTGAAGTAGATAAATATGATCAGGCAATATACAGATGGGTATATCTACGTTAAAGTTTCTAAATAAAATATTTAGAGTTCCTGTAGAAAATGATCTATGAGACACTTGTTTCTACAATACCTTGTATAAATATTATTATTAATTGAGTACGTATTCACGCTGCAATACGAATGTAACTCAATTATATTTTTAATAGCGACGTCCCGCAGTATTTACTCGCGTAATAGCGAGCGAGGCGCATACGCCTCGCTCGCTCGCGCTCGCTCGCCACAAGTCAGTTTAACCTTTAGAGTGTTAAAGTGCGAATTACTTACAAACAATTTTTTTTTCTTAAATTTAATTTGCAAGTACCCGAGGTCAATACTGACACTGAGATTGCACTTTAATTTGCCATCTCTAAACTCTCGCTTTGAGCTTCTTTGCAATACCTTCTCTTTATCACTAGAGCACTTCACAAGCGCTGAAAGATCCGAGCTCAACTTTTAACCTCGTTCTAAAATTAAAGTTCCAAAAACTAGTTGGTAACATTAACGCTAAGTAGATAAAGTGTTACAATAAGAACACGACAATGCGCGGCGGGGTGGGTGGTATTAATGCCTCTCGTAGCCGGGATTACTTCATAGAATGGTCGCGCTTAGTGCCACTTCGGCGTGAAAGCTGCCGGCGATCTGTTTGCTTCAGCCACTTGCCAGAACAATCAAGTGTCAGCCAAAAGATCTGAGGTTCTGAGGAGACTCGATGTAGGTTCTGAGCTGAGCATTGCTTAACTGACTGGGCTTAAAGATAGCGTGAAGCTCAGTATATGTAGTTATATAGCTAGTTATTTTTTATTTTTTTACAAGATATAGGCTTAACCTTGAATACAACTTGCCTGATGTTAAGCAACGTTATAGTCTACGATCTAGCGCACTGTAGCTGCATAAAAGAGAAGTATTATGTGTTTACCAGGAATAAATGATTGTTCGACTACAATTTATTTTTACTCACTTAAAAAAGCAGGTTCTTAATTGTTTTTCTTATATAGTGACTTGATTTATTGATTTCACGCTTATACATTTTTATGCAACATTTAAAAAACACTAAATACACGATTAACTCATTAAAGTTTTTCCTAATATTTAAAGTATTCTAGGTCAATGTAGTATTAGGTAAGCGTTAAATAATAATTGGTTCGAATAAACACTTTCCTTTTTAAGGGTCTTTTATGAAGTTTGAGTTAATTTATATTCGTTAAAACGTCCCAAAACAATTTCAAGAATCATTACCTACCCGTCGCATTTCCTTTCTGCTGTCTCTACAATTGTTGAACTTCGGTTGACACTTCCAACAAAGTTGTGAGCGAACTTTTTATTTTCTTCCTCAATTGGCTTCCTTCGAGAAACTTCCAGCAGACTGCCAATGGGAACCCAGAAACCAACGTTGATTTAAAGCAGATGACACCGACTTCTTATTGCATTATTGGATTTGCGTTTCATGAAAACAAACTTCATTGCAGCCACTGTTTATCAAACTTATAACATGTTGTTTAACATTTAGTTTCATGATACTGTTGGTGGATAATAGTAGTTTATGCAACTGTCATATAATGAAGGGTATTAAAACACGAGTGTGAGTTTATTTTCATAATAGTAACGAGTGTTTAAATACCCGTGTTATATGTAGTTGCATACACTACTTTATCTTCACTAATGCAATTAATCAAACAACAAGAGTAAAAGCTGACAATAGTTTATTTTAATTTATTAAATTAAATTCACGCGTACGTGTATTGTCACAGTGATTTTGCCGCCATTAAAATCTAACCAATGAGAGCGCAGCTGCGCGCATGCATAAAACGCGACCAACCTGATTGGCCCTGCAATCAGGTTGGTCGCGTTTTATTGATGTTATAATGAGATATTACGATATCGATGTGGATATTATACCATCATGTAAAATTTCTTAAATTGAGTGTTTTGTTGTCTGCGCTATAACAGTAGTAATTATAAGTCAAGTATTGGAAACATAAGTAGAATGTTACAACATTAGTGTAGATAAAATATGTTAATTTGTTGTCTTTTGGTCATATGTTTTGAAATCAACTTAAAATTAATGTTAAACTACATGTATGCAATAAGTAGGAGTACGACCTGTAATAATTATATAGGTACAGTACCAATAAATGAGTGTGTGAGTATATAAATTTATAATTGCAAAATATGAAGACAAATATGTTTGTAAAATGTTTTATCAAATCTACTTACCTATAACAGAGTAATGGTTGTCAATCTAGTTTTGTTAGTTCTGCAATCTGTCTTCAAAATTTTATGTTATTATTAAACCTTAGGTAGTTAGTTTGTATTATTACTCTAGTACTGGCCGATCAAGACAACTCAGTGCGCGGGTAAAATCGTATCGAGAATTGTATTTGACGTAAAGTTTTGATGATAAGCACAAAGGAGTGCTGCCACCAGTCTTTTATTTTGCACGGACTGTAGTAGTATTATCATAAAGGCCTACGCCACTCCAGTCTATGAGACTACGAAGCTACGACGTAGACCCAAACGCCTAGTACCAGTGACGTGAAAAGTTTGAGACCGAATTGAATGCCAATGAAACAAGAAAGTTCCATAGTTTGTTTGAAATGTGCTTGTTTTATTTTAATATGGTCGTAGCGTAGACTTTTTTTTTGTTTCATAATTTTATTTATTGGGGCTTTGACTGGACATACGTAGTTGTAGTCTAGAGAGTCGTAGAGTTTACGCCTGCAAATATAATAAGGTAGGCGTACAGCCACGGAAGTAGAATGTATGCAAGTTACGGCAAGCTTACACACACTGACTTCAGTGGAATATTGGTTCAATAAATCCAGAAACAATAAGCCAGCGCTTTGTTGCGGCTCAACATAAAGGCCAAATCCGGGAACCTACCGATATTTCATGCGGTTTTTGTTCATTTGCTTTTATTGGGTATAAATTGGTGTGTATGAATAACGAGTGACTTTATGTGCCATTGTCTGAAACGACGATTTTCAGTTAATCAACATTATTTGCGATTTATGTCACCAATTTGCTATTGAATTATGTTAATTATTCTAGGAATTTTTGGTAGTCTACTTACAGATTTCATTTAATTCGGGCAATCTTGTCTCGCTGGTCACCAATTTACTCAAATTAAATTATTTATAATACATAGTTAAGATTTAATATCTATGCATAGCTTTTTGTATTAATTATAATCAAAAATAATACTAATCCAACAACAATGAGCAACAATCAAGAAGCTAACCAAAGTTCCGAGGCTTAACAGCAGCCGAATTCAACCGGCTCCCGGACGGTACATTCCGGCGGGCGTATGTAGATACACTGATAATATTCCCGTATTGTAGCAAATGGAAAACGTTATCACGGCAGCGGTAACGTTTCCTGTGATCTCTCGTAAGCCCAGATTAGATCGGATTGAGTCGAACCGTGCCACCAAACCGGTTATATCTGAGAAGTATGTACGAAGCCACGTCGTCTCGGAAAGGCCTTCATTTCAATTAACTTGTCAGATTCATTTACTATAGTTAGATTTATACTATGCGCCAGGGTGATTGTCTAGGATCTAGGAGGTAAGAGGCACCAATTTTGTAGTCAGCTAGTCTGAATTTTGCAAGATTCTTCTATTTCACCAAACTACTTAATTAAGTGTTTTTATCATAGCGAATATGAACACACAGTTTTTTTGTTCGTTGTATGAGTGTAGGTACTTGTATTATGTTCGTTACGCATCTTAATTTTTCTATCCAAAAAATAACAAGATTCGGCATAAAAACAAAATAACGAGCAACATAAATCGTTCGTACTCATTAAATATTCGTAGAATACGAACGAAAGTAAAATTCATGAATATTATAATACTCATAAAAAAGCAACACTAGACCCAAGCAAAAAGTGAAAAACAGCTAAAAGGCCACAAAGAGCACCCTACATCTTTTTGAGCTCGCATTGAATACGAAATGATCTTTGCGTTTAGAATTAGAGGCGAGCTTAAAGCTTTGCAGATATAGCGGAACATAGTTATTTTGAAAAGGCTTGCACGGCGCGCCCGCGGGCTGGGCGGGTATATAATATAATAGTCGACGGGGTACCGCGGAATATCATCTCTGTACATTGTGAGGGGCAGGATGCTCATTAGATGAACGCCCGCGGCGACCGCGCCAGACCGACCCCACCTCGCTGACACAGTACCTACTACTCGCACTCGCTTAAAAGGAGAGAAAATTGAGTACTGAGATAAAGTTTAATGAATAATTTTGGAATAAATTATGTGTAGCTGGTTCTTATT
Source organism: Macaria liturata (assembly GCA_964023185.1). Lineage (NCBI taxonomy): Eukaryota > Metazoa > Arthropoda > Insecta > Lepidoptera > Geometridae > Macaria > Macaria liturata. Next base: position 5,312,938 of record OZ026819.1, read on the forward strand.
TTACTAGTTTCTAGAGATTAGTCAATTTTAAGAAATATGTTTTTTTATGTCATGATTTTTATTTTCAAAGTTGGATGACTATATTTTATCACTATAATTGTATCACTAAAGAAATAAAAAATATTTCCTATTGTATGGATAGATTTCTCCTACTGTTTCTAATAGTTAACTGTGGTATTGCATTGCCTTGCACTGAGCATCACTTTTATTTATTTTTAGGTACTATTCATTAATTTGAAAAACACACAAAAAAGACAACAGTAATTAGCTTTCAGACAACTTTGTTAACCATTCTGATGCTTTACAGATTTTTACAACAAAAGTTCGAAAGAATAACTAATTTCTTTTATAATATTGTTTTGTAAAGAAAATCAAAACATCGATAAGTTTCCACAAATAGCAAAACGAGAATCGCGAGTCATCGTAAAGTTTCAAGAGTTATTTGTGTCGAGAATTTATCGAGCAAACCTGCGCATACAGCCTATAAGCATTAACCTTGTTACGTTATCGTCTGAGTTGCGAGCGATGTTAACATTATAATTGTAACGACTCGCGGAATAATATCTTCGGCCTTACCGTGAGATGTCACTTTACCTTTCAAGTTTCAGGCATTTCAATTGACGGCTAGCGACGACATCGTTAAAATTGTTACCAGGATCGTCCATAAGCTAGCTTTGAATCACTAGCAAAAATACTATTACCATTTCAAAAAGGTATCACTAGAACCCAAGAAATTTCATGCCTCAACGAACCATATTTGTCTGTCTTTCTCTCACGGAACTGATTTAATAAATAAAACATATTTTGAGTGTTAAACTTCATTTTCGATTCCGACTTTGAAGATGATTTTTTTGTGAGGAAAATCCATGACAAAACCATCGAATATGAGTATGTCACGGTCAAAGATCGTGTTTCTCTTTTTTCTATTTTTTTTCTTTCTCCTGGTGTTACATCTATCACGATACGAATTAGCCAGCTAGCGTTATTCTAGCCAGTTACAGCCTCAGCTCACACGGTAAGGCCTTTGAGTGAGTTTGCGAAGCCGAAGTAATATTTTAATCTTATCATTTGAGTCAAGTTTCATGTCTCGAGGAAAGTTTGATCCGCGGTTCAAGTTTCGAGACGAGCTTACAACTGTGACTGGGAGACTGGAGTATCCCTGCTCGGCTCGCTTTGCGACTAGCACATTCAACTTTATTGTACTGCTTTTACACTTGCATCGGAAACTTTTCAGATTAGATTATTATGCAGTCTTGAAGTCAATAGATTCATTGATACTGTACACCAAACAAAAATAAAAACTTAAAGAAACTAATTTAATGTACATTGGTCGGCCTTATCGCCTTAGGCGATTTCTTCCAGGCAACCATTAGAATTATAAATAGTACTCATAGTGTACTCGGTAATTAAGGCGTATACTTCAGAGAGTTATTCAAATTATTAAATTAACGCTCCTAAGTTAACCCACAACTCGTAAAAATCCCTTATATTTAGGTATCATTTTATGATTGATCGTAATATGCCAATTCCAACTTCATAGAAACATATTCATATCTTGATATTTTTGTACCATCAGATAGATCAGGTGGCCTCATTTTTTACCTGTTAACAATAGCAAACTCTTTCTTAGCTCCATTGCCATACATACAGACACATTAACGACCTACAGAAGTATCTAGTATATTTCTTCTTACAAGGTACATTTCTGAACCGGTCAGTCAGCTGTGCATATTCAAAACAGCATACATCGCCGCCAGACCCACTCCACGAAGCGAAGCGTCAGAGGCCACAGAATATGTTCCCCTCAACTCCATTCTAGAGCAAAGCTATTAATTTTACCTATCTATTTGCAGTTTGCCGGCTGCCGCTGTATTTCGGAAATAATCTCTTTTGTTCCGGCCCGGGCTGACTAAGCATTTCCGAAGTTAAGAAGCCTTGTTTGGCCGCGCCGATATTTGTTAAGATCGTGTCGGTTCAGGAGATGCCAACTCGAGATAATTAATGTGTAGCTCCTTCAAACTCGTCTCTCGGTAATTTAACTTGTAATTGAATGACTAAGTTTCACAAAAGGTGTTTTCTTAGCGAGATTTTCGTCCCGATTACTCGCACGGGGAAGTTTGTACGTCATAATTTTGTTTACAATTTTGATCAATGTTGTGTGAGTACTTTGCAGTCATGGAGCAATTGCTGAAGAAAGTTTTATTGAAACTTAGACGATATAATTTACAAATATTGGCAACTATAGTCAACATACAGCTGAGAAGAGTATGTACTTATTTATGTTATTTTAATTTATTATTCAAAGCTACGAGTATCGTTCAAAAGAAAATATCTTTATGTGTTGTGTGATACAATAATTGGTAAGTACGTGATTTATAAATAGTGTTACATAATTCAAATGTTAATTGAATGAAATTTTAGATAATGTCACACAACACACACAACACAACAATATGTTAAAGCATATCATGTAGGTAATACATGTAGCGTATCTCACTACAAACAGTATACAGCATCACACATCATATCCCATTTCCATTTGCCGGGAGCCGTACAATGTGACACAAGTAAGAGGTGTAATGGATGCCCTGTTTGCACTATCTAGATGACGTAATGAATGGAGGCTGGCGGCACAATTAATTGCTTCTTAGGAATGCACCCAGCTGCACCGCTGCACTGATAACAGACAAGATAAATAGTGGATGTGACCTATTAAGGTGGGTTGTTGGATTGACTAATTTTGTGAGTATTTTATTTTGTTATCTGGTCACGGTATAATTTTAAATTTGATACTTAGTTGGGTCTGTTAAAATTGTGTTTGCCCTTTATTGCTTAGTGCTCATTGGTATCGCTTAAACACGATTATGTAAAAATCTTGCTTAATTGGTTCCATTTATCAGACAATTGAATAAACTCTCCGAATTTCCAGTCCTGAAAACCATTACAAGCAAAATCGCTCAAGAATTAAAGTGCCGAATAAAAACCCCTTTCAGCACAATTAAAAAGGGCTCTGGAGGTAATCACAGCGGCCGACATTATCAGAACATTGTAATGGGCAAATCAATGTCGCTCCGGCGCACAACTACAGACTCCGTAATCTTAAAACGCCACTTGAGTCGGAGTGATTCGAGGTAACGAGACCATAACTCCGTCTTGTCTGGATACAACGTAATCCTGCGTTCACGAAACTCCACAGATTCAGATAGAGGATAGAAATACGATTAGTGGGGTTTGTTTAGTTTGATTGGAGTTGTCTAAGCCGCGGTTGGCGGGAGATAGCACGATTTCTTCGCGTCCGTGGTTGATAACGGCGATACTGTGTAAGGGTGGGATCAGAGACGGTTAATCTGTAAGCCGCCGGTTCACACGATACGGATCTAAGTCAGATGTTGTCTGTCTTGCTTAGGGCACGAGTGGGTTAATGACTCGGAAATCATTCGGGTTAACTTACTTCGGGCACGGATTGGAAGATAAGGACACACAGATTTGTTGGTGTCGTGTCTCGACTCTCGTCCCAGGCTGGCGTCGCTTGGCTGCCTCGGGCGATTCTATTTATTGTCTCTAATCAGATAAGTTTAACAGAACTATTCATTTGTAGTACTTTGAGCGTCTTGATTTAGATTTAAACAATAACATTGGCTATTTAGGTTTGACAAAACGAAAGCTCAACAATAGTTTTATATATTCCGATTTTTTTGTCAGTAGAAATTAATATGTAAGGTTCAATCTAAATTTCTGTTTAATCTAAAAAACGTTTAAAGGTAGGGGTGATACAATATGTTTATGAAAGACTCAAATTAATATACGTCAAGAGCATGTCTTGGTACCCGCAGCAAGGGGTGGCGACGGCCGGATAATCAATTAGCCGTTGACCGGGTACATCCGGGTGCATCCGGGTGCAACGGAACTATGACGAGACGCCGGATAAATGGACCGGCAACCTAAGCCGCCATTTGCAGACACGATCTTGTTTTGCTCTCTGTTTACCACATAAAAATAAAGCTAGAATAGTCCAATTGACTAGGTCTTATATTTTATACTAGTGGAGTGGCCCACGGCTTCGCTTGCATTATTTTGAGATAAAAAGTTAGATAGATTAGCCCATGACACTCCTAAGACCTAATACTACATACATACCAAAAATCATAATGATTCGTTCAGCCGTTTCTGCGTTATGAGCGTTTAAATAAACAGACAAACGGAAAAAATCTATAAACTGCTGAAACCGTGTTCTGTTATGTATATAGAGTATAACCAAATTTTTTTTAAATATCTTCTATGTTCAGTGATGTTTGACCTTCTTTAGTTTTATTATATTTATAGATTTTTTTATTCGTAAGCTGACATTGAAATGTCATTACTTTCAATCGTATTTCAATTTTTCCATTAAAATAAGGGTAGGTGCACAATGTAACGTCTCTCTCAGGGCATAATAAGGTGTTATCAAGTGTCTTGGAGCCCTCGACCGCGAGCGCTCCTTGATAATTGACGCCCGGGAAATTACATGTCAGACCGCAGACAGTTGTTGATGACGTCACGACACTTGATTATAAACCATTTATTTCAGACCTACCTATCTCAAGTGAAATAGGCCGGGAGCGATGAGTACTCGCTCTTATAATTGAGAAAGTTTAATAACATATCATTGTGTTTACGAAATACGTGATTCTTTAGATTTGATGGTAGGAACAACCTTATGAGTTCAAATATCAGTAAATCCGTATCTATGTCGCCTACTTCTATTCATAAAATTCAATGTAAACGAAAACCTACGACTTGCTATTCATACGCGACTAAATTGATTTTTATGAATAAAATATTTTCTTCATCGTAAACATAAATATTGTTTTTTAAATTCTATAAGTTACACGAGCTGTTAGCCTTATTAACTTGTTCAAAAAAAAACAAACAATAACCGCTATGAAAATATTTATATCATCACGAAATTATCATTGGAAAACTAAATCAAAATGATAATAAATTTTGTTTTAAAATATTTATAACGTAATCACGATACTTCGTTAACAAAAGATTTATAATGCTCCTTAGTTAAAACAGTTTCCCATATTTTTCACTAAAAAATGGTTGCGTAAATATGACACAATTTGTTGACCGGCTCCAGTGGGTCCTATCCGGCAAGTGTCCGGGTAATTAATGTTCCGCCAAACATTGCGCCGGATGTCCGCCCGCGCCCGGTCATGCTCAAATTATTCTCGGATGCCGAGCTATTGCTGGTGACATAGCATATACTAGACTGGCATCTGACGGGTAAGAGAGTGTGGCGCAGCGGTTTCAATGTCTGCTTTTCATCCAGACGCTCCCTTGTTCGAATCCACGAATGACTTGGTTCGAATTCACACTATTTTCAAGTTTTGTGTGGAATCGCACTCGCTTAGTGGTAAAGGAAAACATCGCGAGCAAACCGATAAGTTCGAGGACCACAATATCCGAGGACATGTGTCTTCCGTGGAAGGATCTGGGCGTCTACCACGATGTATCTGCCCAAGAGATCTCCCCTAACGAAATAATTCTGCGGGGGAGTCACGACCCTCAGTCATGAGGAAATACGACTCACGAGAGAGAGAGAGAGAGAGAGAAGTGGAAAACAGTTACTTGACCTCAATTTGCCTGATTGATTGATTGATTAATACTTTATTGGATACTCACATAAAAAATAAATCATAATACAAAAAGATACATTTTAAATCTAATGCCACAATGGCAGCCTTATCGACCTGAAAGCGATCTCTTCCAGGCAACCGTAGGATGGAGAGGAAATTATAAAAAAAATAGACTAGACGGGGTGTACAATAACGAGCAAATGAAGCCAGATGGTATGCAATAGGTATGGAGCAGGCTTACCCAATAAAAACGGTTTGAATTGCAATAATTTGAATAATTAATATAATTTTATTGTCTGTCCTTTACTATACTATGTCGATGGTTATTGCGATGCTCCGGATCAACGCTAGTGTGTACGGAGCCTTATTTCGGAGAGGGTCCAATCAATCGCCAATGCTACTACTAGTTTGAATACGATGCAGATACATGTGGAATGGTATTGTTTACTTTGTTGGACATTGAATGCATAACACATTAACCTAGAAGAATTAATGTAATTGATCTATTAAAAAATAAAGAGTTATTTATTACGTTTATTTTAGACGTATAAGTTTTTTTAATGCATAATACACGCACACACACCAACCCAAACACACACACACACACACACACACACACACACACACACACACAGTGAAAACACTCCACATCTATACACTTCACAACAAATTCATATTATGTGGCTAGAATGCACTCTCATATAATACCTTGAAAAAATTACAAGCGCGTATTTAAATACTGCTTGCCACATAATTATCTCAGCCGCATCCCTAGAAATAGGAGAATTGCGTAAGCTGAAGTCACTTACTATATTTACACTGAACAAAAGACCAATGCTTAGGATTAGTTAATTTAGAATTAAATAAAATTAGATTATTTTTAAGATTAGTATGGTATCACTAACCACCAACTTTGCAATCAACTGTCAAAACTGCAACTCCAATACTTACATAATCTATGGAATGTTCAATGTTTCGTGCTTTGTACAGTTGCTTTTATTTTTGTTTGTTTCCGTTTTTTTTATAACTATTTAATATTATACTATCTATAGTGAGTGTAAATAAGTAAGTTGTGCTTGCCGCGGCAGGAGATACTGCGGCTTTGCATCACAGGATCCCAGGATACCTAGCGCATAGCCCAGTTATACCTACCTGGATTAGCCAAAAGAAACCAAAAACTCTCTATTTATGTAACTAGGTATGTACATAGACATTAAGTTCTTTATATGAATAAACGATTATATGATTATATAATGTGACCACGCTTTCAAAATGACTTTAACTAGGGTAGAAGCTTTATTTATAACGGCTAATTGAAGTTGTCAAACTTATTAAAATCAGTTGACTATTTTATTTAGACTGGCACCGTCGACGTTCGACGCTAGTTATGAAAGTTATCGTTTCAAACGAGCATAATTGAAACGAGAGCACATCTGCGACTCGAGCTCACTTCAACTCACTTTTGGACACGAAAACGGAACGAAAATTCAATAGTGTGGGTAATAAAACGTGGCCTGTTGACAGCGAAACCCTGCACCATAGTTGAGACTTCATTTCAGTTGGTAAATTTGTCGAGCGTCCGAAATAGCGGGCTTATTGCGTTCTGCGCTTGTTTGTCCGGCCGGTCAAAGCTTTGTAAGTTGCAAGGTGTGCCCACAATCAAATAAATGTCACCGGAAAAATGACGCTCGCTAGCCTTTGGCGTCGTATTCAGTGATGCGCGGATGCACTGGCTTTTATAAATTATGCTTTTGGGCGGACGAGTCGTGTATCATTGGGAAATTGTGATACATTTTCACTTTGATGTCTGTATAAGTATCATGCTTAATTGGAATGTTTAAATCTGCATAGCGACTACTCTTTTTTGAATGATTTAACAATGTGACGAAAGACAAAAGAGTGTCTTGAATGAGCATGCTCATACGTTAACCCAAAATTCCGCAAACCGAATAGATTCAGCAGAGTAATCCAACCATAACTAATATTCCACGTTCGAAGAAGTCGCAAGTCGGCTTCGCACTCGGTTCCGATCCCGATCGAGCCACTTGGCACAAGTTAAATGTAGTGTAAACAGAGGGTATGTAGTTATCGCAACAGAGCGTGCTAGTAAATCTTCACTACCGCCGTGCGACCGTTACTCATGTCGTCCACCGTCGCTCATGCCTCTGCCAGTGTCGCGTGTGATGACGATCACGATTTATCAATGTACTCCCAGGACGTAAAAAACGACGCCGTGATCAGAAATAAATGAGTCACGAAACAAAGGAGCGTTTTTATTATCTGTGGTATATTTTTTGTTTTACTATTACTATTATTGTATGGGTATAATGATCACAAATGATTCAAGTTTATTAAAATTATGTGTATGCGGTCTACACTTTAAAAACATACTTTTTATTTCAGTGTAGACCGTATACACATAATTTTAATAAATATGGCTTACGTTAGTTTACAAAATGATTCGAGTTAATTTGATAAGCTTCAAAAATTGGAACAAAGTTTAATAAGTTCATTATTGCACAAAATTTTACAAAATCTGTACGTAAATGATAAAGGTTTACATCTTCACAGCTAATAGTTTCTAGCAAAAGCTCGTTGGCTAAAGAAAAGTCCAAGAGAGAGCTTTTAATTAAATCTGTAAGCTCTTTTTTGTCAGACCGAAAAAATCTGTGCTTCGCAGTACCTAGTTAACTTTTGCCATTCATTCACACCGCTACAAAGGCCTGCTTTTAACTAAACGAAGTTTATCCTAAAGCAACTGCCAGCTGAACCAGCTTTTTGCAGCTTTCAAAAATAGCTCGAATTTGTGTCGGACTTGGCTACATTTTATTTTAATATGCACAAAATACACTCAGCACTTTAACGTTGCCCCTTTAGTTCAACTCGCTAATGAGTTTTTCAATTTGAAACAAAATAGAGACGTTATATTAGAGCTTAATACGCTCATTTCTGACAGCCTTTAATATATTGCTGAAGTAGGACATTGAATGTTTAAACTTTGTATAATTTGAACACTGGTATAATGTTATCATCAATTTTAACATTGAGTGAATTTATTGTTGACATTTATTAGTATTATCATGATGTAACATTCCTTGATAATGACCATAGATAAATAAAAAGTGCTATAATAAAATTATGCTTAGTTTTCATTTATTTTTTCATACCTGTTGTGATGTAAGTGAAACACGTAAGTGCAGACAACAACTGATTTATTAACTACCTTCAATACTTATTCACCATAATAATGTATTATATAATTATAATTGTTCATTAGTTCATTCCAAGAGTTCAAGGCTTCAAATGAAGTTTTTAAGCGAATAAGAATTAAACTCACTCACGCACTTTTATAGTTGGATAATAAGTGAAGACAGCATCACGCTATAACATAAATTACTCACTTAATATATTCAACTTGTCAGTTAGAGAACCGTTCAATTACTAATATTGGTTAATTTTTATTTCTTGTATACATGAGGAATAAACAATAAATGAAAGTACAATAATAACAATTTCATTGAATTTGGTTATGAGGAATATATTACATAGCAGACAGTTATGTTTATACATCTCACTAGGTAAACAATGACCAAGCCAGAATGAAAAACCCCTATTCTAGTCCATATGTACAATGCGAACATTACGATTGCAAATCGGCTTACATGAGTGTGTATCCCAACAAAAGGCTCAACAGGGTAATATTTCCAATCGCAAGGAGCGCACGTCTGCGCGGCCCCGAGATTGGTACATAATATTGCAATCTCCGTCGGCAAACACTGTACGGAACACCCGTATATGCGTTAGAAACACTGATTTTAAATGTTGAGCGATAAAGAGATAAAGAAAGTTGGCGCAATAAAAGTAGTTCGCCGTTGAAATGCGCTATGCACATAATATACCTTACGTTCTACGTTTATTTGCAAAATACATATAGCGTTTTGATTTTGTATAAACGTGAAAAAAATACATCTTATTTTATTCAATTAATAATAATAAACAATATATATAACATATATACACTAAACTAAAAAAGAGTACCTATGTACATTTAACCTAAATTTAAAACATCCACATGTGGTATGGAGCCAAGAACGCTGGCTGCATTCCCACGCTGGATAGCTAAAGAAAACCTATGCGCAAGGAACCAGCCAGCGTTGTTGTCTCTTTTGATCACATTTAGATTCAGTAACATTTTTTTTAATTACAAAAAAGTATTTTTCTTCTTATATAAGAAATAAATTGTGACATTTATTTCTCTTTATTTTTAACAATTCACTTTGGTATAAATGCTGGTTAATTTTTTTGGTGAAATGTATAAAACTAATGCTGACTACAGCAGATACGATCACTGCTATTTCTGATATTCTAATCACTGCTATCTCATTAACTGGTGCTCACAAATAAGTGCAAGCTAGGGTTCAGGGTACAGATAGGTTTCAATTAGTCAAAAGTAACGAAACTATTTAATAATTACGAAACTATTTAAAAAAATAATTATGACATGATACAAATAAATCATGAATAATATCCTAGAGACGTATCTTCGTAGTTTATCTATTTCCCATCCAAGCCTAGCAATACTTACGCGGCGGCCTCGTGGTTAAACTTGCCAGCGTACAGCAATACGCTCTTTCGTATTTAACCACTCGCGGTTAAAGCTTCTTGTTTCGTACTCGAGTAAAGATTTCGAAAGGCACTTACACATGTCTTAGATAGAAGTGAAGTAATTTTGACGAAGATGCCAACTAGTAAATTAACAAGAACTTTAGATTATTGTTACATGTTTGTTTCGTCATCGTATATGATTTAACGGTTGATTGATTGACAAATACGTCATTTTATATTATTATTATTTTCCACAGATATGTTTTATTGTAACAAGTAAGGTCTGAATATTATCAATAACGAAATTAATAATAGGTAATTCACATTTTTAGCTTGATTTATTATTTATAGAATAAACAAAACACTAAAAAAGCGCTTACTGCTATGTTTACAGTTGCTGCCAAAACTAGATGCAGCAACATTTAAATAACGTGCTTGTAGATGTAGAAATAGGTAGATATACAAACGACCTACCTATGTACCTACTAATCTACTACTAACCTACCTACTTAACATTTGGGTAGCTAGATAGGCCAACGCATTCAACGTTAACCGTACACTGTTTAAGGCGTCTTTCCGCGATTACAAAATGGGAAATACAGAAATTAAGGCAAAGTTTCGGCGGGTGCCTCTTTTATGACGTGTTCTTATCTGCCGGGAACGGCGCATGTACTATGAGTGGTATACCATGCTCCTTTTGCATCTAGAAAGTTCCGCGACACATTCCGTTTGCGTTATTCCGTGTCGCACACGGCACAGAATGCCTCGAATGTTCCAGAACGTGTGAGGGGCGTCGTTGTCGGTGTTGTACAAGTGGTACCTATTGTGGCAGAGGCGCTTTGTTTGCCAGTGTCGCCGATATATCTCGAAAGTTTTGCGGTGCAACAACGCATCTCTCCACTCTTGCCGTGTATCTAGATTGAAATGCAAGTGTTTTAAATGGCTCCTCGCTTTTTGTTCTAATGTAAATAAACTTGTGTTATAAATGTTATAAACTGCAGCGGCGACTGTGAAAAAGAGCTCGTTTTTCTTAATTGCATATTCGAAATTCCTCGACGGAATAACCTAACGTTAACATTTTCTTCGTAGTTCATGAGCGATCTAAAAGCTGGCTCAATAACTTTGGAGTAGTAGCGTAAGCCGAGGAAATCACGCAGAACGCTACAACAAAGTAAAATCCAAGGCATTTTTTGGAATGTGTAACGAGATCCACGCTCGCTTGGAATATCTTTTAATGTGTACATATGGGGCAGTCGATCGCACGGATTGCAATGTTTGTTTCAATTTCCTGAGCGGGCGCGCCTTCCATCCTTCTGATACTCCGTTGTGTTTTCCTCTGAATGTTTGCTATTGGATTTTGTGTTTTTTCGCTGGCTTTATTCCGTGTTGAAAGCTCTTTTAAACTTTTATTTTTACGTCCGTTGAGAATTTCCAGTAACATCTAAGCTTATAGAGGCCCTTTTAGCCCAACATATATTATAATGTTAAGATCGATCGATTACCTCTATAGGACTGCTTAGTACTGAGTGTTTTCAGTACCTACTCTCTTTGCTGTATTTTTAGATCTTTTGAAGGTTAAGACTTCTAATGAATTTTACATTCATAGGAAATGAATCGTGACAGCCAAGGTCAAAGCATAAAATAAGTAATAACACATATGTATATATATGAAAGACATCAAAAGTAAGGATTGCCTTTGATAACATTTTATCTCTGTTGACCGCAGTTACCAATATCGTTTCTGATTTGGAGTATTCATTGAGCTACGTGTGTTCGTGGAAGCGAAAAGTCACCATGTATTGGTAAAAGAGTAAAAAACTTCAGATCGTAATCAATAAACGTTAAAACAAATAATTATGTTGTAGTTAAATGATCATTTTTTTGAAGACAACAGAAAGTGTTGATATGAATAAAAAAACCAACGAATTTGAAAAAAGAAATGGTTTGCGATTAATTTATTGTTGTTTTTTAGATACTCAAAATTCAATCAAGAACTAGCCGCCTAATTTCGTAATCTACACCAAATAGATATACAGTTCTTACATACCTACACGTTTAAGTTTCTGAATGTTACTGGAAGTGTTCTACAGATGGCGTAGAAGAGATAATTATAAATACCAAAACGAGTTGTTAACTTCCTGTTAACGGCTAAAGTGCTCACAATGAAAGTGTTTCAATGAGCTGTCCGTTCAGAGAAAACTAGAACTGTGTTAATAGTATGGACATATATTAATTAGGTAGGTAACTAATTATTGTATTTTTGCATGTATTTTTCTTTGGGAGTTTATTCCATTCTTACTAATTTCGATGGAAACGTCTTTATTTGACCAGCTGTTGTAACTATCATATATCTTATTTATGTTTATTTCACTCAGGCGTAATATATCTAACATAGTTGGTCTCAGTTTTTCATTTTTAATGTTGTTTGATCGTTTAATACGATGATTCGTTTTAACCTGTTAGTTATAACTGCCAAGCAAATGCTTCACTTTTGTTTTCCTCGTATTGGTAGGTACAAAGCACACATACATAAAAATAACTAAAGATCTACAAAAATCCGTCCATACTGATAAGTATAATGAGTGTAGTCAGTTTGCGTGACGCAGCGACGTGCGACGGCGACGGCCGCACAGGCACGGCCCCGCACTAATGGCTGCTCTCGACTGTACCTGTCAGATGACTGTCTAGTGTCGGCGAGCTCCTCTCTTCACCAGGATTTGTGCCCGACACAAATGCGTAGCACCCGCGCTGAAATGTTTTAATTCCGCCGCTTACTGCAACCCTTTCAGGAGATAATGTCTTCAAATGTTTTAGCGATTGGCTTTTCTAACCTCGAAATTTTGGAGTCGCAGTCGTTGTTATTCTCAACCTCTTATTACATTCAGTTATCTAGAGCATAATCAATACCAACATACGATAAGAAATAAAACGTAAAATGAAAACAACAAATCAGAGATACGAGCGTAGCGGACTTTCCAGAATACTAGTGAAAAAAGCCTTTCAATTCAACTTTCCAGTAACGATTTTAGCGAACTGTGAACGGGAACAGTTCGATAGAATTCAGAATCCTATCCCAATGCAGTGTTAATGAATTCGCATAATGAAAACTGTATGTAACTTTGGGGATAGTTCAAAATTAAATGTCAAAGTTGGGCTTCGGTTTCACAAGAGTCTGTTAGAGTGTTCTGTGTAGCGGGAATTGTCGCGATCACATCTCGTATTCATCAAACATCCATTCTAGTCTCAATATATGTGCCGAAACTTGGCAGCGCCCGTGGGGTTCATCTTAGTTCCCGCAATGGGGTACAACTTGTGAACTTTCACCGAGTTGCCAACCGCTTGTTTGCAGCTTGAGGGTCAACTTCGGTATTAGTATAGGACCATACAAATAACACTTGCAGACTTGAGCACTCAACCAACACAAGTAACAGTGATTGAGAAGACGGCCGTCCTTCGTTTGAGTAAATATGATGTATCGTTGAGACGATATTTTAGTCTTCAGGTCTATTTTGAGCTCCGAGTAAAGTTATTTTACTCTTGCTACAAAATATAACTATTTCTGTGAGATAATAAATGTAGATGGTTGAGTAAGTCATTGGCTAGCCAACCGTGCGACTATTAAAAATAACCGCATGCAATGATCATTGTAATAAAAGAAAATCACGACCTCCACAAAGTTACCAAAATTGATAGAACTCGTGCGAATGGGCTCAGTTCAGTGCTTTCATACCAATAATCGCCACCGCGGACTGGAAATGGTCAGAACGTACGATGCCCCCCACTCACGGGGAAATAAATGGGATCATTCCATTGACAAGGGTAAGAAAGGAATCGTCTAATAGTAATCTAATAGCCAACAACACCCTATGAAAGTATGCTTCGATAAGATATGAAACAAGCAATGAACTGCGAAGCAATTTCAGGCAATATCTGGACTTTTTTACGAGACCACAGGTGTTCTTTATAGACGATCGTTGTTCCGTTTAGGTGTGATAATACCTGCGATATTGTGTGGAGACTTGCGAAATTTTCGTACTATGCTTATCATATTGTGTGTGATTAGTCTTTAGCATATAGGTTTTCAGCGTCTGTTTTTTTGGCTGAGTCATCAAAATGAATATGTGTGTGTTTTTAAAGTGTCGATATTTTTTTTAATTGCTGTCGTTGTTTTAATTAGTTCATAATTTTTGTATATTACTTTATTTGCTTCTATGGAGGTGCATCAGATCTTAGAATACAAAGACGGTTTATTAATTCGAATAAACATAAGTTGGCACATAACTATATAACATCACTGTTAGGTTTATTATGGTACAATTACTTGTTAATTATAGAAAATCCAGCCTACATATTTTGGTGGAAATGCTCTCAACATTTATTTTTCTTTTTCTACTAGCAACATAATTACGTCAGCCAAACTTCCTCGCTGGAAATAAAATGTTTCCGCTATAAGACTAACGAATTCTCCATTTCCCGGGTTTTTGTTTTCCCCAGGCAGTGTATTGAATGACCATTATATACCGAGCCGACCTCACAATTTTTGCGAGTAATTCGCCCCCGAGCCATTCGTGGCGTTTTCACTGGCTAGAATAAAACATTTCATTTCCGACATAAATACTATGGAAGGAACAGTAAATGGAAAATGTTATTGTCTGTGAATAATGGCTTTGATTTTCAGTTTGCTACATATTTATATTTCAAGTGGTAGTATATGTGATTTGTAATGTGTGGTTTGGTTGTAAATTCGTAATGTCGTTAAGTGTATTATTTTAACTACATACCTACATATTTTATGGTATTTTGTAAGTGGTTACTCAGTCTAGCGAGCTAATCTGTTGTTAATACGTGTACATAAATAGAATAACTGAAAAAATAACATAAAACAACAAAATGGTAATATAACTGTCTATCATGCGTAAAAAAGGACAATACTATTCGAGGGACTTTAAATCTAAAGTAAATAATACCTACATAACATATCCATATGAGCGTGTTCCATCTAAGACAGCAAATTGCAGTAACTAAGTATATGCTGCACTTTCATAGCAAAATGCACAATACTCCCTAAACGGGAGTCATCCACATGACAATTAAAATTAAAAAATGCACGTACACCTATTCTCCATTAAAAAAATGTCAGATCCAGCCAACCATTGATTCCCAAAGTGATTCGGGGCAGCGAGCGTCGCGCGGTCACGTCCTGAAGTGCGGAGCGATGTACCGCCACCGCCACTTCGCAGTAAAAAGACCCGCCAGAATGGATTTGAATAATATATGGCAACTATTGCGAACCCACTTTTATCGCGCGCCTTATTTAATATTTTCACGCAACGCGGAACGTAGAAGACGTAGGGAGCAAAAATATCTCCTTTTATGGTAATCTCCAAAACATCGCGTTCCTATTGGTTTTTCGAATTAAGCCACCAAGGCTCCTCCCCTTTTTAAGTGGAGCGGGAATTTCGGCTCACCGCGCTAGCGCCCCGAAGCGAGAGTCTGGACTTGTAACTCGCGCGCAACACATATGTGAAAGAAACCGCGCTTTACTCTAGTGTACTTTTTCCTAAAACACTATAAGCTATTGTACTACGAACACTATATTGATTTGTACTGATTTTCTTGTGGAACCGAACTCTAATAAAATAATTTTCGTGTGGACTTTCGTAGTGTTTTATTAACGCCGCAGACCTCCATACAAAAATGGCGTCCCAACGTAAGGCCTGCAAAAATCAGTGACAAAGTGTAGTGAACAGTGGAACAGTACAAGTAAAAGTGCGTGAAAATCCATCCGCATGTGTAATACCTAACTTACGATCACGTTAGTGATACCGCGAGCTACCTAAACAATGCCGCGTGCGCGTCGTTTATCTCGAAGGCAATCGGACGCCTATACCGACGCCATCGAAGATTCAGGAGAGCAAGTTCCTGCAGCGACCATTCAAGACATAATGTTGTCGTTGCAGAGATCACAAAACGAAGCCCTGGAACGACTGCTTGAACGCGTGATACCGACTCAACCCCCGCCGCTCAAGACGGGTGATTTCGCCGCGTGCTCGGCTCGTTTTTCGGGCCGACATGACGAGTCAGTGGAAGTATTCCTAGACGCAGTTACTAGCTATAAAGATTGCAAAAACATATCAGCCGAGAACGCCATCCGCGGCATGTCCATGCTGTTGACGGATAGCGCTGCCACGTGGTGGCTGAGCATCAAGCAAGAAGTGCATTCATGGGAAGAGCTCACGGACCGCCTTAGACACGCTTATGGAGACCGGCGCCCAGCATACCGAATCTATCGGGACCTATTTCGAAATGAACAAGGGAACAAAAAGACGGACATTTTCGTCGCTGAGTGCCGAGCTCTTCTATCAAAACTGCCGTCAGGCGATTTAACTATAAAGGCCCAATTAGATATGATTTTTGGCCTCCTCGACCACCGCATCAGAAAACGCATGCGAAGAGAGGAAATAACAAACTTCAGTGAATTAGTCATCAAAGCGCGCGAGATTGAGGAAGCCCTTGAAGAAGGAGATACCGCCGCGCCGACTACGACTTCCGGCCGCGCCGTGCAGAGCGCCGCCCGAGCAGCGATACCACCGAGGACGGGCGGGTATGCCGCCCAGACGCACAGGACAACAGGACCGCGCACACGTCCCGACGCGTCCGTGTCGTTTGGACCTACATCGACATCGACGCCTGTCGCGTCCGCCCCGCCGACCAATGAGCGAGGGCGGGCGGCGGCAGTGACATCCCGGCCGGCAGCCACCGCCGGAGAAGTGGACCCTGCAGGTGGTGCGTCCCACCGCGTCACCACACCGCGTCAACGCCCGTACTGTACATATTGCCAAAGGTACGGACACTGGCGTGCCCAGTGTCGTCGGATTCCCGGTGAGTCAACAAACATTACTAATCAAACAGTGTCCTGCTATAAATGCGGTGAAAAAGACACAACCCGCGAAAAGTGTGTGAAGTGCAATAGTGTGTCGCAAAGTGAAAGTTTTTATTCTGTAAATATCGACACTTGTTCGGAAACGAACAATACATTTCCTGATGTAAAATTGTCAAGTAACATTTTTGATGATGATGATGATTTATTTGGCAATATTTTTGAAATGACAGATAATGTGCCATGCACTAGTGACGGGACGCGTGCGGACGCGAACTCGATTCAGTTTTCAAACTCGGTCCCTCAGCCCGAGCGAGGTGACTCGATACGTTACTGTGACAACAGTTCGAATAATAACATAAAACCCAGTAACGTAGAGCCCCGCACTAGTGGCATGACACATAATGTGTTTGACTTTGACATTTCATCTGAGGATTTGTTGTGTTTATTTAAGGTCATGCCCGATACTGATTATTTCATGTCTTGTGATAATGTAAATACTTTGTCAAATACCGAGTGCGATAACGCGGAAGTGAGCCGGATTCCCACCGACAAAACGTCGCGACCGATTTTTGATATCGAGATATTGGGGTTCCGTGGTACCTCACTAGGAGACTCGGGCGCTAAGTATTGTTTAGCGGGGCATACACTATACGACCTTTTAGTGCGAAATGGTCATAAGTTTCAACCGGCGCGAAAGTCAGTAAAGTTCGCGGATGGAAAAGTACGTATTGTGGATGTTCTATTAACAACACTTGATGTATACCTAGAAGGTAGAGCGATTAATACTCCCTTTCTAGCGCTACCGGAAGCGAAAAATAACGACACATTGTTAGGCAGTCACTTCTTACGAACGGCCGGTATAGTGCTCGATTTCGGTCATGAGAGATGGTACTTCTCGGACAATCCGAACGTTAAATACACTCTCCGATTCGAACCGGATGGTAAGAAAATTGCATGCGCTTCTGTGAATACTATAATGTTAAGAGAGGACGAAGGAGCCCACTTACAACCGGCTGAACGCTGTGATGTGGAGAAAATGCTGGAGGAAAATGCTGATATGTTTCAGCTAGGGGGAGCACCAACCCCTTTCATCGAGCACAGCATTGAAACAGGTGAGCACAAACCTATATCTGTACCTCCTTATCGTATGACCCCTGCAAAGAAAGAGATGATGCGGGTGGAAATTGAGAAGATGTTGAAGGATGACATTATTGAAGAATGTGAATCTGCATGGAGTTCCCCGGCTTTGCTTGTCCCAAAGTCAAATGGTAGTGTCCGCTTCTGCGTGGACTACCGACGCCTGAATGATATAACAAAATCTGATGTTTATCCAATGCCTCTTATTGATGAATTGCTTCAGTCAACGAAGCGGAACTGCTTCATGAGCACTTTAGATCTCAGATCAGGCTACTGGCAGGTAGCAGTGACAGAAAAGGACAGAGACAAGACTGCATTTACCAGTCCATTTGGAACTTTTCGTTTTAAACGCATGCCATTCGGTCTAAAGAATGCCCCGGCGACCTTCCAACGCCTGATTGACCGCATGCGCACCTGCTCTTCATTGGCAAATGTTACCCTGCTGGCATTTATGGATGATCTGTTAGTTATCTCAGAAGGTAGTATCCAAAAACACTTGGAGGATCTTCAGGCCGTCTTTACTCGACTCCGTGAGTATAATCTTAAGATAAACCGAGACAAATGTGTGTTTGCAAGGGAAAGTGTGAAATACCTAGGACACATCATTTCTCAAGAAGGGATTTCACCCGATCCGGCCAAGGTGCAAGCCGTGAAGGACATGAAGGAGCCATCCAATCTCAAACACCTGCGGACATTCCTCCAGACCTGTTCATGGTTCCGTAAGTTTATTCCAAATTTTTCTAGTGTTGCAGAGCCACTTTCTAAACTTACGCGAAAGTCTGTATCATGGACCTGGGGACCAGCCCAGAGTGAAGCTTTCTCCCAGCTAAAACATCTCCTGACAACTGCCCCGATCCTAAGGCAAGCAGACTTCAGCAAACCTTTTGTCTTAAGGACAGACGCTAGCAATTTTGCAGTAGGAGCGGTACTCCTCCAGGGGGAGGACAAAGAGGAAAGGCCTATAGAATATGCTAGCCGTTTATTAAGCAGTGCAGAGAGAAATTACTCCACTACTGAACGGGAGGCTCTCGCAGTGGTGTGGGCTGTGGAGAGATTTCGCAGTTATTTGGATGGACATCCGGTAATTATTGGCTCTGATCATCAGCCCCTACGATGGTTGATGACCCTTAAGTCTCCTACTGGACGCTTAGTCAGGTGGGCACTTAAACTACAAGCATATGATATAAAGTACCAATATACTCCTGGACGAATCAACGTGGTTGCTGATTGTCTTAGTCGACCCATGTGCTCAGAAGAGACACAAGGTGAGTGTAGTTTATGCTCAGTGGTTATAGATGTGCCTACCAAAAGTCCAAGTGAGTTGAGAAGTGAACAGTTATCTGACCCCGAAGTGGAGAAAATCATCAAGGATTTGGAGAGGTTCGATGAGACCGCCGCTAGGCGATGGACTGAACGAGGATACCTTCTAGATCAGGGAGTACTTTATAGATATAATCCGGATGCAGACAATGATAACGAGACTCCTCAGCTAGTCCTACCTACCAGCCTTAGAGCTGAAGTTCTGAAGGAGTTCCACGATGCTGCATTTGCTGGACATCCCGGAATAGATCGTACGTATCTTAAAATTTCCCAACACTATTATTTCCCTGGAATGCGACGGATTATCACCGACTATGTCAAGTCTTGCGTGGTATGCCAGCGGTACAAAGCAACTAATGAAAAACCTCCGGGACTGTTGCAAACTCCCTTGCTCAGTCAGAGGAATGAAGTGTTGGCGATTGATTTATTTGGCCCTTTGCCCGAAGGTGAGCAGGGGGAGAGATGGATATTATTAGTAGAGGATACAGCTACCCGCTGGGTCGAGTTGTTTCCACTTCAAGAGGCAACTGCAGAGGCATGCGCTCGGCTCCTTATTGAAGAATATTTTCTTAGATATGGATTCCCTCGTCGAATTATATCCGATAATGGTGTGCAATTCGTCGGAGCTGTTATGCAGCAATGTATGTATATATTAGGGATTAAGCAAAATTTAACTCCCTACTATCACCCTTCAGCGAACCCTGCTGAACGGAAAAATCGTGATATGAAACAACACCTGAGTTACCTGGTGGAACAGGACCATAGATCCTGGCCTCAGAAGCTTCCCATTGTGAGATTTGCTATGAATAATGCGGTATGCAGAACGACTGGGAAAACACCAGCATATCTTATGTATGCTAGGAATATGCGCTCCCCATTGGAGGCTCAGCATGACTTAAGGACAATCTTGCGAAAGGAAAATTTTGTGCCCCAAATAACCCCTTACCTTACGGGATTCGTGAACTCATTATCCGAAGTCCGTGATAGGGTAGAACATTTACAGGACAAAGCAAAGGAATATGCCGACCACCTTCGAGTACCAGGAAGGAGCTATCAACCTGGAGATAAGGTCCTGCTTAAGACTCACATGATAAGTAACTCTAACAAAAACATCACTGCCAAATTTATTCCCAAACGTGATGGACCCTATGTAATAAAGGAAAAGGTGAGTCCAACTACATATATTTTAGCTCATATCGACAAAGATGAAGGCGACAGTATTGGAAAATACCACTCTCAAGATTTGGCGCCTTTCATCGAATCTGGGCAAAACAATACACCACTACCGGTCCCAGTTAACCCAAAGCGCCATCGAGGTCGCCCAAAGCGTCAAAAAGGTATCCAGGAACGATCACCAGAGGTGCGGATTACTACAGGTGAGAATTTTAGAGACGTGCCAATCACTCATGACTATGGTACGCGGTTTCGAGGACGTAAGAAGATAGTGGCATACTGACTGCTAGTACAGGAGCGAGGTCGTTCTCCTGCACTAGAGGGGGAGTATATTGCGAACCCACTTTTATCGCGCGCCTTATTTAATATTTTCACGCAACGCGGAACGTAGAAGACGTAGGGAGCAAAAATATCTCCTTTTATGGTAATCTCCAAAACATCGCGTTCCTATTGGTTTTTCGAATTAAGCCACCAAGGCTCCTCCCCTTTTTAAGTGGAGCGGGAATTTCGGCTCACCGCGCTAGCGCCCCGAAGCGAGAGTCTGGACTTGTAACTCGCGCGCAACACATATGTGAAAGAAACCGCGCTTTACTCTAGTGTACTTTTTCCTAAAACACTATAAGCTATTGTACTACGAACACTATATTGATTTGTACTGATTTTCTTGTGGAACCGAACTCTAATAAAATAATTTTCGTGTGGACTTTCGTAGTGTTTTATTAACGCCGCAGACCTCCATACAAAACAACTCTTTAATTCTCACTGCGGGTATCGCTCACCGCGCGATTGTTTCTGTGGAACTAGATATTGTGACGCTTTTATTACTCATGTGACATTTTTTTTGCATGACACGTCTTCATCACTGGGTTTAGTATTGTTGTAAAAGGTCTTCTTCTTCTTATCGAATGAGAGTGGCAAACTCTGGCGTCGAGAGTTTATCAAGCCGCCTTAAAGGCCTTTGACATGGCTTAACGGCTGCCGTACTAGACAAACAGCCAAAAAAAGGTACTTGTAAAAGGTAATTTACCTATTATGCCTCAAAGAGATTGCTTTTCGTGATAAAGACGCTAAAACGTTAAACAGTAGGTTCCGGCTGTCCGTCATAGTACAACAGTCGGTAAACATTATTAGAGACCCTTTGAATGGTATAAACACTCACGGAAAATGGCTACACTTTAAATTAATTTCATACTGTAATGTCTTTAAACAGCTGTAAATCCATAATTGGTCCCATAGCTTAATTACTTCACTATTCACTTCATATTAGCTTATACCTGTGATCTAGTAATTCTAAAGTCCTATTCTAAACAGCAACATACCTACAAATGTGTATGCACCGGCTGATTAAATCAAGAATCTAATAACTCCGGCCGAGTGTCTGGTCAACAAGAAAACAAAGCCTTAGATGTGAAAGGGCGTCATAAATAAAAGGCTTGAGTATAAAAGTGTTCTTTATGAAGTGTCGCCGCACAAGCCGCCGTGGCGCCGTGGCGCTGATACCCATTTGAAAGTCCTGTAATATTGGACTGAGCTGGTCAGCGGATTGTAGTGGTGCAGGGATATCGATATTTTGTGAGAGATTTCGAAAAGATTTTCTTGTTCTTGTAAAATATGTGAGTATTTTATTATACATTATTGTATTTTATTGATAGAGAAGGGTTGTGCTTCTTTTAATGGATTTGTCATTGAATTCATTTTATCTGATGGAAAATCATGATAAAATCAAAAATCAAGCCAGCGAAGACCTATTTTTATTTTTATTATAGTCATAAGTGAGAATGCACCATAGACACAGAAGTAGAGTAATTCAGTTCATTCAGTCATTCAGGCAGTCGTTAAGCCATGTCAGAGGCCCTTAGGGCGGCTTGATAAACTCTCGACACCAGAGTTGGCCACTCTCATTCGATAAGAAGAAGAAGTAATTTTTTTTATGAGAAATCGTTTTAGTTTCGTATTTTATTTCAAACTACAAGAACTTATTCCTGGTAGTGATGTACTTTTTACTATAAAATAATTTCATTTAAAAATACTAAAATTTTAGTTACCTGCATCGACAAAAATACCTCATCCCTTAAACGGAGTCCCAACCAACAGAGGGTCGGAGTTGGCGAGGGAGAGTCTAATAAAATATGCAGATTTGATGACTTGTCACATTTTTTGTTACAAATCCGAGATTCAAAGTTTTTCAGTCTTTTTATCAGACCTTTCTTTTCATTTGGAACTTTCACTCGGCTCACTAGTCATGAAGCATTTCACATTTGGATTTCTGCCAGAGAGTTTATCTAGACGGTCGGATTCTCATTTCAACAGCATTAAGCTGTGTTGTTATTTTGCCGGTTAGTGGCTTATTATAATTATGAGTCTTGGCAGTTTGTTTAGATCTTGGTCATTGGCCGGCAGTTTGATCTGCAGGCATCTCGTCTAGATAGTGGAGGCGGCCGCAGTCCGGTATGCGATGGAAATGCGGGCACTCAAGCATGACTGCATGCGAAGGGCAGCCGCAGACATCATAAATCCCCGAGACGCGTGCCATTGCCCGCTCCATCGACGATCGCTGGAGGAGCGTCGCGCGGCGGGCATAGAAGGCCGGTGGTCTGCCCACAACAACCCCGCAATATTGCCCCGACGAGCTATGACGCTATGACGATGACGAATACTCGCTCATGTCTCAGAGGCACGCACGGCAGTAATGTCCGAACGGGTCCCACTTCTGTTATTAAAAGATTTACGATTTGGAATTTCCTCAAGAATTTATCGGTGCTTCAGCTTGAATTTAAATGGGCACTAAGCTGGATATTATTCTTTGCGGTACCGTTTTTAAACTTAATACTTTCATTTAAAATCATTAATTTCTATCCCAAACGGTCACGTATATTCGATACAGTATATTTAATGCAATATGGTGCAGCAACTTAGGACGTTAGTTTTTAAAAGAACCACATATTTATTTTTTGAATGCTGTTTAGTAGCAGAGTTATTATCGGTATGTAGCGAGCTTAGTTGCGAATCAATAGTCCAATCGTTGGCAAGCACGTACCACTCTATCAGCGATTAGTTTTGGTCTAGTGGACACTCGCTCGCCTTGCCGTTAGAGCAGGAAGCTTGTTCATGGATAAATTTACTGCCTACAACGTAAACATTTTCTACTTTTCCTTACATTTTTTAAGAAACCAACCTCTCGGGTAAATTCATCTATCAAGCTCTCGACTCTGCTACGTTTTCGTCCTCGATAACTAGAGACGTTTTGAAAACGAGCAGGCAAAGAACAAAAAGAAATGAAGGCGACCCGTAGAGATCTATCCGTAGTAAAAATGTGAGGAGAACCCATCCTCAGCTCGCCAACAAAGAATCGGCCGAGGTCCATTATGGTAATGAAAGTGACTCCCGTTTGTCTTAAAGTCGTAGCTCAATTTGCAAGGCGAGAGATAAACGCTGTTAAACTGTCGAAGTTCGTGACAAAGCCTGAATAATGCAGATTACACCGAGAAAAATACGGCCGCAGTCAAATCTGCATATTTTATTGGTCCCTTTTCAATGTCCCCTCTCCGACCGCGGATAAAATACTTTATATTTGAAAGTTTCTGAGTATTTTAGTTTCTGGAATTGGATTTCTGGAATTCTGGTTCAATATTGTTTCGGTTAAACCCTTAAATCTGGCTCGCGTTTGAAGCGAGTATTCGTGTTACGAGAAACGCTGAGATTTCAACTTAGGCTATCAAAGTACGCTGCAATTACGATACTGCGGATTAATCTCTGTAAGAGTGGCTCTAGCGCTCTGCCATTTGTAGTTCGCTGTAGGGATTGAATTTCTCAGATTCAATTCTGGAGCAAAGTACAAATTACCGCCGGTAGAGGTGAAATGGGTGAGCAGGCGCGGCTGTAGTGGCGTGGCTTTGTGTCTAGATGGAGTCGAGCTCGGCCCGCTATATGCGCTTCCAAGGCCTACACTGCTCCACGTTAAAGCGTTCAGCCGCTTAGGAACGAATTTACGTTTACGAGTTCCAGCCTCGTATTTCCCAAATTGTATACTGTGGGTTTTATCGAACGTCTTTCTAATGGAAAGCACTTTTAGTTGAATGGACTGTTACGGAAACGGCACACATTCTCGCGACAATACGTTTACAATAACATTGAACTTGAATTATTTGCTGTTGGTTTAGGATCCGGGGCCAGGCGTATTTGGGTCAAATGCGTAATTCTAATAAAATAATGAAATCCACTTTCGAGTAGAATTTAATCCAGTTTAGTTTTGTACTATTTGAGTTGTAAATACTTGGAGGCGGTTGACTCGAGTGCGGCGATATGATACCTCGTTGGGTTACGGTTTACAAGCAGCTATTCAAACAATTCCATTAACATAAAGGGCCATTAAGTATTTTATCAGCACCCATCATGTTTGTGCGAGCTCATCAAGCATCGAGGATTAAGTTAATGTATTTCGACCCGATAGTTATTTACGTGTGTACATTTGATTTTACACACCTGCGCTTAGAGCCGACCCTTTTAATGTCTTTAGTTCGGTTCATTCACTTTAAGACCGAAAGTAGTAATGTTTATTTATGTACAGTAAATGACAATTAATCTGGGACTGAATTTATTTTATTGTTTCACAAACGTAACATACTAATGTAATTAACTACAAGTACGTAGTAAATAACTTTAGTGGTTGGGTTATTTCGACAAAATGGGAGTTTCGTAAAGTTCATTAAAGGGCCCAAGGTTTATGTCCAAAAGAAAGGTTTCACTCACAGTGAATTCGTTTGAATTAAATAAAATATACTCGTATAGAGTAACAAAGTGAACTTTTTTGTTTAAATACAGACTAACTTGGCTTATTGGCATATCAATTAGTTGCAAGATTTAAATTCCTTTTGTTACAAAAATTTTGTCTGACATAGTTTGTAAGTAGTTGTGTATGTTCATAGCATTCTCTACAAGTGAATAAACTTTAGCTACACCCTTGATAGCAGTTCACGAATATTTTAAACTGTCCGGACATATTTTGTTTAAGGACATACTCGTGTCATCTCTTCTTATATTCTGAAAACATGTCATGTCATTTGAATCTCAAAGGAAAACTTTTCACTTCTCTTAAGCAGATTCTTTGGCACCAGCCTCTCGTAAGTATTTACCTACTTTGTTTGGCATAAAAATTAATTTCCAAAGAATTCTTTTGATTCGTTTTATTTTGCGGTATCTTACTTTTGCGCACACATTTTTATTTTATCTCTGAAATCTTTCTCAAAGGACGAGTCTGGAATGCTCAAGGGTATTCATTCATCTGATTATGTTTTTTTAAGAAAGACAACGGGTATTTCTTAATTAGGAGCTATAAAAATTATAAAATAGTTATCTAAGAAATATCTGTTTTCATTTATTTTTGTCTATAGAAGCGTTTAATCTAATCACTGATTACATATAAAAGCCGATAGATTTTGTGTCATAGAAAATGTTTGTTTCTTCTTAAATTAACCAATAAACCAATTTTGTAAAAATAAAATAAACGGTCTAATGTCACGGGTTTCAACCCCCCATTATGATCTTTAACACGGCTTAAAGGCTTCTGAAATTTTAAATTATATTACAAAACATATACGAGTATAATATCGTAAGCATGTTTAAGTTCAGGTGAAGCAAGGTGGTAGGCTTTACTGATGCCATTAGCCCTGCCATAAATATCTGGCCAACGTATTAAAGGGATTTAGATTTAGCTTGTACGGGTCTTGACGTAGGTACGCAGAGTTACGGACAAAGCGGATTTCATGTTTTTTAAGCAGCCCGCGATTAAGGTGAATTTAGGAAGTGTCACGCGACGGAGTTTAATGTTGTTTCTGTTCGCGTAACGTATGTTATACTTAATGTGTGAGTTTGTTGGCTTCTTTATGGACTTAAAGTTTATTAAGACAATGTTTGTTTGTATAATTTTGGTCTTTTGTGTTCATGGGTATTATTTATTCATTGATATCTGTTATTACCTACTATGAAATGTTTAAAAAATAATTCTTTTCACAATGTATCTATAGAAAATAGTTATAATTTCTTTTTAATCATGTATTATTTTTTCATTATTATATGTTTAGTTATTTTATAAGTATTCTTAACAACAATGATGATAAACATTTCACATTGTTTCCCTCTAGGTATATCAAAAGCGTTTGGTACAAAAAGTACACAATTTCCTGCGAATACAATAAAAATATGAAGAGACGTCTCTAGCAGCGAGCCCGCAAACAATGCGTCGCAAAAGTTGCCCCAATCTAAGCGTAGATGATCGCGATTGTCGGGAGATTCAGTGGCGATTATGCGTATTCATAGCGTTTACGTTTTGACGTCGCCCCTCGCAGCCTTAGCGTCGGAGGCTTTCGCAGCCGTCAGTGGCGTCAGAAGCAACAGGGCCGCGATTGGAGGGTGGCGGGGCGCAGGCGCGGCGGCGCGGCGGGCGCGCGGGGGCGGGCAGGCTCCACGCTCTCTTAATGAAACGCCGGTACCCGCGGATCGCGCCGCTCGCAAACAGAGCTCCTTTTTAAAAAGTTAACCTGTCCACCGTCTCTCTCACGCCCTCTCGTGTTGCTAAATAACTCCGCGGGTGGTGCAGGCCGGAGCCCGGCAGGTAAGCATGCTTCTGTGCATCTATCGCAAGCCTCCCACGCTATTAAGTGATGTTTGTTCAAGCTTTTTATGCTAACAATACTAGCGCCGCTGAAGTTTATCCCACTTTTCCAGCTTTGTTTCTTTTACAGTTGTGCTGTTTTTAATTTCAAAGTTTACTTGCGCTTTTGTTCAAAATTATAACAGTGGTAGGATAGAGAAGTCAGTGTATTTTGTTGACATTTCCTTTTATTTAAAAGTTTTCAATTGACACTAAGCGGATCGTGAAAATACTGGTTTTGCTTATTTTATAATGTTTTTATCGTATAAAATTGATATTTTTAATTATATTACCTATGTGTATTTTGCTACATCTGTATTTTCTATAACTGGACTGCAAACGACCGTCCCTGACTGCTGAGTAACATTTTTACTAAATTGCACGCAATTAGCTGTAAACGTTATTAAATAAATTGATGTAGACCACGTGGTTCTAATGTTGCCCACTATGTACAATTAAGTAAACAAACCATTTATTTATTTTGAAATATGGTCACGTGTCATTCAATTTCAACTTATGATGTAAACGTGAAATAACCCTCCATACCATATGTAACACCAAAAAATTAGTTTAATACAATCAAAGTTTTTAACATTTTATACAATTTTGCGTTAACATCAATCTAGATAATCCGGTTTCATTAAATTCCATGCCATGACATTGTTTGTTTATTACATTGAGTTATTGGAAAATAATTGTTTTAGGTTGGCAATACGCATGCCCGATTTAGTGTAGTTCAATATTAATACTTTTCAAATATGTACATATAACCTAACCACATTGCAATTTTGCTCCACAAATGGATATATTTGAATTGAATTTAAAACGACATTCGACGAAATAATATTTATTGAGATTTGTTTTCAAAAACATGATACATATAATAAATAACCTAAAATAGGCAATAAAATAATTACATTAACGAATCATAAATGGGTCTGTTATTAATTTGTTCGTTAAATAGTTTCTAGCAATGTTTATAAGCTGATTTATTAAATTGAACGCCAGAAGTTGGTGTACCATAATAGGCGCTTATTCGTCACTCAGAAGTAAAAAGCATTTGTTATTTGCGGATGCCTCGGCCATTGTTCGAGCGTACAATAGATCTGTCAATGTTTCACTCGAGATGAATGAACTGTCGAAGACTCGCAAAAACGACGTATTTTCTCATAGATACACAAAAAAGTACAGAAAATGTAACACCTCTTATCTGACATCTATGTTCCTTCTTTTGACAATATTGATAGATATTACATCGATTGGGGAGGAAAGGTGGGGCGTTTCCTTATTAACTTTCCAATTGTTTGAGATTATGTTTGCCTGTTACTTGGTTGTTTACTTGACTATTAAACAGAGTTACAAGTAATTAGCCTATGGTATTTTTATGGGTACTTAATAGGTTAAAGAAATAAAATTTAGATTTATATTAAGACAGAGGAACGAAACGAAAAAGCATTCTGAGGCATTTTTGACAACCATTTAAAAATACAAAAATATATATGTGTTACCTTTAAACCTGTATACTATTTATATCATTGTCCATCATACAAACGCAGCTTTTTTTTACACTTTCGAGTAAATATGTACATGTGAAATTCACAAAACGTAACCGTCATTTAAAGTTAAGTTTGTTTAATGATGATCGATTTTGAAACTTTCTACTTTAAAAGCTGTCACTTTGATAACTTGTTTTCGTGCTTTTAAGTTGATTGGTAAAGTCTAAGTTGTGATTTGATGTCTTGGTAAGACTTAATCATTGCTAAAAATAGCGCCTTTAAATCTAGACTTCTTTAACTTTGATTTCCAATTAGGTACTCGATTGTAAGTTAATTAAAGGGTTCATTTATAAGTAAAGAGTGAAAGAAGGTAGTGAACTATACATTAGTAAGTTTATATGTACAAGTAACACATAAATCTGTACTGATTTGTAAACTATCATTCAAAACAATTTTCTTACTTTTATCATTGAATGTTTACATCGTTCTATACGTTTTCTTCAATTTTCCATATAAACTGATAACTTATGATAACTCTTCTCGCTTACATGAGTTTTCTAGGCCATTCTATCTATAACCATTTATATGCCTACGCCAGTCTAGTATAGATTTCTGCGTCCTGGGTAGTTAATTATAACTTTGTAAGACATTTTTGTAAAAGTTATTCTTTCGTGTTTATAATATTTTTAATTGATTAAATTTGTTATTTTTAATCTACTTATCTGTATGACTTTCTATATGCTAAAGATAATCTGTATAAAGTTCCGACAGTCTTCTTATGGCCACTTTGTTTTTTCCTTCCCAAACAGAGCCTATTTGCCCCGAGAGCCTAAATGGAAAACATTGGTTGTACTTTCGAATCATCATGAAAATGTCGGTACATTTTCCTTATCATTTCCGCGCCACTGAGATAACTTGAACTCATTACAACTGCAAATGTTATTGGACTTTTTTCATTAAGCTACCTTAAAAGTTTCTTCGTACAAAGTAATTTTAAAAGGTTATGCTGTATTTTGGTCACTGATTGTTTGCGTAAAAATAACGTAGGTACTTTAAATTTTCTGAGTGTTTCATAGTATTTAAAGAGTATTTATTCGTGGGTTTTACATTATATTATTATTAGGTCTTTTCATTTGATTGGATTCATTACACGGAAATAATAAAATAATAGCTTTTAAAGAATAATAATATTGTCTATGCATAAATTCTAGCTTTATCGGAGCTAGTTCACACACAGGTCTTTTTAGTCCTGATAATATATCAGCAAAAAATGCAGCTCGCATTTTTCGGTCGGCCAACTTTTGCACACAAAATGAATATTTCCGTTAAAAACTCCATGTAATCGTGACCATGCAACTAGCCTCGTGTTTTAAACGCCGCGAGCGTAAAATTTATTGCATCTGCATTTATTGAAAATTGCGCAAAAATACTTGATAAACTATGGCGCGTTCGAGATTCAGTGCTGGCTTGTTCACGGCGGGCCCTAGGCCAATCGAGGTCACAACTCTACTTTCACATATAAATGCAGCTCTAGAGAAATAACGGTAAAAGAGTATCTTTGGCTGCTACTTCGAGTATTGTGAAACGTAAATGTCTTCATGCCCAGCTATTGCATGGGAACCGTTGATCTTCAGCCTAGAATTCTACTTCTGCACCATACTGCTTATTAACAAAAAACAACACCATAAATAAAGTTAAGAAATAAATATGATTTATAAATGATAGGACAACACAACTTAAATGGTAACTATCTCTACGAAACTGCTAAGTTTTCTTTCAAGCACCTTTGTAGAATCGTTTATTAAAGTAGTTAATTTAAAATTGTGCATTACCTAGTAGATAACTAACTTTCGCCTACATTATCCGTTTAATCCCAGTTACTTTTAAAAGAACATGCTAAATAGCAGCAACATAGCAAACCAGATAGCAGACACACCGTGGTTGAATCGGTTGCGGGCACAGATGCAACCGTCAAGCGACGCTACGCGGTGCGGTA
The DNA here is from genome assembly GCA_964023185.1 of Macaria liturata. Classification (NCBI taxonomy): domain Eukaryota; kingdom Metazoa; phylum Arthropoda; class Insecta; order Lepidoptera; family Geometridae; genus Macaria; species Macaria liturata. The sequence goes on from OZ026819.1 coordinate 5,343,818, forward strand.
TTTTGATAAAACGCAGTGCTATTTCCGAGTTGACCTCCAGCCTTGATTACGTTGTACAATGTACAATTCTTCACAAACTAGTTGCAAGTTTTAATTGACTTTTCGAACGTTTTTATAAGGTTGTAAACCAATAATTACCTATACTGAGTATGACGATGAAATCGATATATCGTTGAAACCTTATCAACTTTTAATTGATTGTTAGTTAAAGTATCAGTACCTTAGTTGCAAATTAATTTTGTTGCGTTGATTAGATATAACATACATGCCTTTTTATTGGGTATTTTTCAATTTTTTTCAGTCGTTAATCTACGTAAAGGAGTAAAAGTTCAACATTGAAAATTATTTCTCTAAATTTTTTACTGTGAAACAAACAGTAATACATGCCAGGCCACAAGTACAAATAGCATGCGATAGGCCAAATCGTAGCTAGAGGCGTACAAATCACGTAACTTTTCCCGGAAACTAGCTTTCAGTCTGTGATGAAACTTCCGCCTCGAAGCAATGCCTGTACGATCTAAGAGATGTACTGTGCAGGTACTTCGATAAATACTAAGTGCTTTGCGTAGTGCACTCTTATCTTCAACGTTCACATTTGTATGTACTTGAAAGGTATGCGTTTGATCAGAAATCCTACAATTCATTTAATATTTTAAGTTATTTAATATTCTTACGTATTGTACGAGCACCTGTACTATATTTTAACTAAAATACACCGAGTTTTTTTGTCAAATAGTTTATTGTTTTTTTGTACATATTTTACATTTATTTTGAATATACAAAAGAAAAAAAATGTTTTAAAGAAAATTTTATCAGTGAATATCGGTAAGGCGGAAGCGGCTCGCGAATGGAAATAATAAAACGGGATCACACAGAGACGAGGAAACAATAATTTAGTCCTGTGTGTCGGAGAACAAATACAGTGTCAACAGATAATAAAGGCAGAGCTGGCCAATACCCTCGCCAACCCAATAACATTGAGCCTCTGAATGTATGCTCTATATAAATCGGACCAGTGTAAGGGAAGGATGTAGTAGCCTTAGCGTTGTAGGTATTGCCGGGACGAGATTGAAGACCGACGCTGTGACGTTCTAAATCTCACTTCACTTACTTACATACTACTGAATTGTTAGCGTACGTTGATTTTAGTAAAGCAGGTCACATTTAGCTGCCGACGTGGGCGAAGCATCTCCTTTGAACCGAGAGACGTTCAGCAAAGCGAAGGCATTATAACATAGGGAATGCGGTTCCTTATATTTCTCTATGTAGAAATTCGACAAACGAACGCGGTCTTAGGAATTCGTCTTAGATCCCGTCTAGTAAGCCGCCGGGTACCTACTTGATCCCCTTTAGGAATTCCACGAATTTCGCTTTAACCCCACTCAAATTAACTCATTATTTGCTTAAAACATAGTTTCGACGGAAATATTTCTGTCTGTGTTATTTCTGTTTATAAAGGTAGGCACTTATCCTGTTTGTTGTATGTATTTAAATGCTTAATCCGCTGTGGCCAATAATTAAATATGTTGTTATGTTATTCATTTTATAGTTCCATGTTGCATCAAAATTCAACATGGAACTATAGAATAAATAACACGAAGCCAAATGTATTTTTTCAAGCTGCTTAAAGAACGAACAAACATAATAAATGCGAAACAAATAAAAATGTAAACGTTTCTAATGCTAGAATAAGAATCGACCTGAAACATATAACGACAGAGCCTAAAAATAACATAGAGGAAAATTCGGAAAATTTTATCAGCACAACTCCACCGGAATCAGTGACACTTGACGTTCGAAGAATTCCCGAAATCTTTAGATGCAAGAATGGTTAATGGTTTTTATCCTCTCCAAACCAAAACAACAACAAAACTTCCTCTTACAACTTCTATATTCAAGGCTTACAACCACTAACAATAAAATAACCTAGCTATGTGGTAATGCTATGATATAAACACAAAAGAAGACGGTATCATACAGTTTTGACTGATGTTAAAATAAAACACAAGCTTGTTTTCTTTGTTGTATCATCTTAAACGTAAACAAACCCCATTTGTTGTTTTTGCCCCACCACTTGCATCAGCTTACCCGAATCTTTACTCTCATCTAAGATATCTAAAGGCGGACATTATATAAACAAGTTAAACCCAAAGTGTAGCGGGCACCATCCAAACGGCGCAGCGGCCGAAGACAACGGTTTCAATCTGTAATCGATACCAGCCAGTGAACCCTTCCAATAAGACCCTAACGCTGGATGCTATTAACGAACGATGTTATCAATGTAATGATCATTTCTCCGGGATTTGTAATGACAATCACATTTTAATAGAGTCGCAGTTTCAAGCAGCTGGGTTTGATGCGTGCACGTTTATAACTGTTTGTTGTTATATCGATCACATTAAACAAATTGTTTCTCTTTTCTTCTGGTTCTTTGCAAAAGGGAATTGGCTTTTGTATTGTTAAACGCCAGAAAATATATTTTTTGCGTGAAAATGCAGTGGTAAATTGTGTTTTTAAAATTTACAATACATGCGAGATTCAGTACCCAAAATAGAGTATGAAATACTAGCAGCATCCCGCGGTGTTACAAAAGTTAATTAAAGTAAAGAAAATTTCATAAGCTGTTTTATCTCCATGAGAAATATAATCATCTTCATGAATAACGGGGATTTTCAGAATTTTCACTTTTCTACTATTATTAGGACAACGTAAAATGTAGAAAGTGCATATTACCCAACAGCCTTTATATACATTGTACGTAGCAGTTATATTCGGGGCAGTGTGAATCGCATCGGGGATCGAGAGATGTTCCAATATTTGGTGAACACTGAATACTAGCCGTTTGATGGGATCAGACTTTCAAACCAGTGAAAATATCTGTACAGGACTACAAATAGGAACAATATATCGATAAACATTATTTATGTTGGTAAAAATCTATATTTAAATGAAAAGATATCTGTATTATATCATTAATTCTTTTGTATAAAAATTTTAAAAAGTTTTAATTAGTCGAGTGGCAATTAAAATGTCTTTAAACACTTACTGTTCAATAACTGTTTTAGATGCCGCAAAGAATCGTTTATGTGTTTACTTGTAATGCTAAATGAAAATAAAATGCCACCAATATTTATTTATTTTTACTTTCCAAATAGTCCTAATATAAACACTTCAATATACTCCGACAGTAGAGTTTAGAAGATTTTTATGACTCGTTTTATGTTCAATCGTGTGAAAGTACGAGTATTTGTGTTAATTTATTACGTCGGGACCCTCTGTACGCATAAAATTGTTTATCTGTTATTTATTTTATACGCATTTAAATAAATAGTGGTTTTATGGACATCTGTAAACCAGAAATATTACAAATTGATTCTTTTTTATATTAGATCACTAGATATAAAATAAAGTAAGTCGTTAAATTTAAAGACAATAGATATGAAATCTTTAAAATATGACCCGAAAACTTCACCTTAAATTAATCACAAGCTTGCTTTTGACAGATCGATAGATATTTCTTTTGAAAAACTTTGTAAAGGGATTTGCTACTTAATTAAACCTGAATTTAAGAGAATCGTTGGTAACGAGCGAAGTTTTTGGCCACAATGATTGTAATTAATTGGTAACTTTAAAGCTTTGTTTTGATAGTGAATTAATCATAAAAGAACTAAACGACCCAACATAATATGCTATTTTTAAAATAAACATTACAATACTGTTTGTTTATTTTAATACTACTATGCAAACCATTTCTATGTTAATTATGACATTTGTAAAATAATCCAACTAGTTCAGTCTCTTATTTGACGTGTTTTAAAAGAAACAAAATCACAAGAAAAATATAAGTAGTATAAAAATGTACTTAGATAAAGTCAAAGTTGTCAACATTCAACAAAAGTGAGAGCTATAACATCTGCTCCAGACATATTACACACTTTCTGAGTGCGGTTATGTTTTCGCATTTATCATGCGTTGAAAAGCGACTAGCTGCCAAAATAGTGTTCGGCCAAACGTTGCAGCGGCAAATATATAGTTTAGCTAAGTGCGTTTCGTGGCTATGTGTCGAACGTGTCACGTGTCAACCAGAGTATTAGATTCATTTTTATTATGAAGTATATATATTTTATTTGTCATAGTTTAGTAAACAGTGTCAAGATTAATGCTCGCAGCTTAGGAGCCGAGCTCCAAGCCGGGTCCCACGGCCCGCCAACACAACAGGCGCCCTCTCGTGACGCGGACAGATAAGCTAATTACTTATTGTGATTTACAAACCGTTTCTTGGAAGAATTTTTCATCAAATTTTCTGAAAGCAATTCAGAATAATAAGTAGACGTCGAGCACCACAATGCCAGCAATTAACCGGACAATTTAACTTTTTAATTGTGAATTAAAGGAAAAGGAAACTGGGAGTGCAAAGGTTGGACATGCTACGCAAATTAATTGTAAGGAAGGTTTTGTTACTTTGTCTCAACTTGCTAGTATCGTAACATTTGTAGTTAAGTTAGAAAATGCAATTAAAAAACGACAAGTCAATAAATTTATTATTTACCAAATACCGATGTGTTTTACCTATTTGTAATTCATCATCTCTATTCAAGATTCTATGTAAGTTTAAAAGTGGGTAAATGTTTCAGTTACTGTAGTGCCAAAGACACCGTCTTAAGTAGTGCTAGCTACTAATATATAAGTATGTATGTACTCATAGTACAGTCACAACTCGTACAGGAAAGCACATTTCAGTAACAATTTGAATAGATGACTTCAATAGGTTGGTAACATGAGTAACTTCCTATCTAACAGCTCGAGCGCGGTGTAATACGAAAGCGATTATAGCTTTGCGTTAATCGGAATTCAGGAATGAGCATAGACAATGTAAACATGACAATAGAAGCCGGAGGAGGGGCTGGTAGGAACTCGTATCGGCGGCGTGCCACTCGTGAGATAACACTGCGCCGCGTCTTTGTCGTCGGATGTAAAATTATTTAGCAACGGAATGCTGCGAATGGGGCTTTGCCTCTGCGATACCGAGGGTTAAAGGCCATCCTGACATCGCCGTGATACGATTAACTTTATCGAATTCCGGGCCTAGTCACATACACCTAATTATGTTACGCTACCCTTCTGCGCTTGGACCTTTCGTGACCACCGTTTTCATCTCACCAAAAAATAATCGCACGAGTCTCGTCCCGACCAACCTCTACTAACGTTCGCTTACTTTTAGCTCTGACAATTTTTTCGTGAATATTTTGAAGCCGGATTAAATTGTTGGAAACTTTGTCGGCTCTGTCGAATGCGAGCCGGGATCGATTGACAGTGGGATGACTCGACGGCTAAGTTACGAGCGCTCCTCAATATTGAATCTGAAAAATGTGAGGTTCCTGAGTCTCAGCCTCAAAGTAAACATTGTTCAATTTTATTAGGGCGGGCTGTGTGAACCGCCCGACGATGGCGGCGATTCAGTAAATCTCTATTTGTCGCAACTAAAACAGGTCACGGCAGAAGGCTATTACGCTCCCTAAATGCTGGCGAACTCCCCGTGGAGCGCTCTAATCCACTCCGAACGGGCTGGTGTCAAACGCAGGCCAGGGTTGTTTGTATTGTTTATTGTCGCTACGCTCGTTCGTTCGGCAAAGACGACGCTGCCGTCGGCGCCACCGATTCCATGTTTCAATTGATGGAGCCAAACGGTCCCCCGGGGGTACTATTATGTGCCCGAGGACTCGACCACGCCGCTCCTTTACCTCCCTGTGATCCTCGGGAGGTTTGTGTTCCATGACACAATAAAACCTATCCCTCAAATGGCAAATGTTATGCACGAAAAAATTATGGCTTTACACGGCGCATGACATATTTTTGTGCCCTTTGAAGCTGAAAATTGGAGGTGTGAGTAAATATCTCCTAAAATTTCTTTTCTGCTCCCCATGTCTGTAAAAACCTTGTTCATAATGTGAAAATAATTTTCGCACGGGGAAAATGTTCAAACATTTTGTGCTAGTCTGTTATTTTTAAAAGATACGGTTAAAAATTGGAGACTTATATATAAAATGAAATTCATTGCTTATATTTTTTTCAATGATACTTATTGAAGGAATTGGCCAATATTTATAATAAAACGTAAAAGGGTTCCCCGTTAGCGTTTTATTTATTTGATTTTTATATTTTTTTACTGTACACAAGAATTTTTAGCCATAACAAGCATAATATGTTAAAATGTATTAAAAGTAACATTACACATATTTTTTAGTACTATCGTAACAACAGTAACATGTTGTATTAAATATACTTATATATAGATTTTGTAGTACTTATGTCACAAGTTACAACGGCAGAATTCCTTGCAAAACTCGAATACGTTTATTTTATTCATCCAGACGGTATTCCCCAATACGTTATTGGAAAGGAGCGCTTAGTCAGTTCGCCGGTTTTTATACGGCGGCAGTCGTTCGGGTGTGGATGAATAAAAAGCGGCGAGGAGCCAGAATAGAACAAAACACTTGAAACAATATCGCGACAGAGCGGCAATCATTCCTGTTTTATCACAGTTTGCGCACGCCGCGCCTCGGAAACGGCGCTAATAAAAAACTAGCATGTGTTGGTTGTATGTTTGCGTTACCTTGCAAGTGGCTTGTGCTTTGTAGTTGCACTTGTGACTGCCACCTGCATGCTTCATAGAGCTTAGTGTTGCCTGCTTCGTAGTAATACTGTCTTTTTTGTAGTCTCTAATAGCATTATGCATCGAAAATGCTTTTAACTGAGAGCGATGAAGCAGTTACCAGTAATGACCATTTGTCAGCATTTTAATGATTTCAAAAACGAAGTCTTATTGAAATCATTAAAATGCTAGAACTTCGCGTTTCTAAAATGCTAGAATTGCGTGGGGCAAGAGAGATATGAAAATTAAAGTAACCTTATCAGCGTTATTATAAAAAAAAAACATAATTTCACATTTTATTTGACAGGCACTGATTAGGTCGTGTCGGTTTCATCAAACCGTTTCCAGGAAGTTGGTCCGTCTAATAAGCATATTAAAACTTGAAGGACCCTCTTATAATGTATCCAATTTAGATTTTACGCGGTCAGAACTTGCTTTGCGACGAGCAGAAATAAACTCCTGTGAGCTTAGGAGTCTCAACTGTGTGTGGCTGAAGCTATTAGACGTAGAATAATAATGAACTGGATTTATTTATGAGAATACAGAATTACCTATATTATTGACATTTAAACAAAACTACAAGAAACAGAAAATATAAACTAACTCCTAACAGATAAGTATATATCAAGATCAAGCTGTATTGTATACACATATCTTGGAACTTGTTCTGGATCAAAACCAGCTTAATATGTATATTTAGTTAATTTAAGAACATATTCTGTTTTGTGTACCATAGTAAATAAATAAATAAAATAAATATAGCATTTTTTTCTGATTAAAAGATGTTGTCATATTCGTTGTTATTATTTTCACAACTTTCAGTTAAATCCTTGTAATTTTCTACGTCACGACTTGCTTCAAGCACATTATTTTAAAAGTATGAACACATAAAAAGTAAATTTAGTTAATTTAAGGATAAATTCTGTTTTGTTTGCCGTAGTAAATAATTATACACGAAGCGTAGTTCAGTATAATTAATATTGAGCTAAATTAAATTTCTATCAATTATGCAGACTGATTGTGTTGGTGTTATTTAAAGGAAATGGATTAGTCGAAGCTCTCTTATACAATACTATGTCATTGGCTGTGGTTGACTCGCTTGCACTGTTTGATGAGACTCGAACATGTCTTTAATTAAACTGACGACCTCTCGCCACTACTTGTGTTCTTACCAACATTTTATTATGTCTTTGTTTCAGATAAACCTGACTTCAATAATATGACAATAATACGAAGACAATAAAAATTGAGACTTGAGTGGTTTAGCTCTTGTAATGGTATTGTATTCTACACTTGGGATGATAAAACTACGATAAATATATAATTAAATATTGGATATAACGAGATGTGAGCTTCACAAGAGTTGGTTGATGTTGAATTTGATCTGAAGATGACTGCGGAGTGTCGGCGCCCGAGATGCTCCATGGAGGCTGGAGGCCTGCCGCTCGTCTCCACGTTTGCTCTACTCACTATTGTAGCAGGTAAGTTTTATATGACACTATTCATTAATCTTTTTAATTTAGAAACATTATATGAAAGGAAAATGTGTTAGTTTGATTGTTTTCTTTTTTCACGCTAAAACTGAGCATCGTGTTGTGTTTTATGTATGAAGGTACAGAGCACCACGAAACATAGACTACCTTTTATACAACGGTGTAAAGAATAAACTACTATTTTCATTAAAAAGAAAATAGCTGGAAATGTGTAATCAACACGCATAATTGCATTACAATATATCAGTTGATTAATACTGTCTGTATTAAGAGAATCAATTCAGCGAAATGTATAATAGAAACGCGTTCGCTTCACAAACCGGAATTTGTGCACAATTTGACGACAACATTACAACAACACTCACGTAACCAAACAAAGCAAATCTATACAGCTACGACCACAAAATAGACAAATTAGACTGCAAAGCCTAACTGTCGCTCAGTGGGAGAGAACTAAACACGTTCTCCGGTAATAGCCGGCCCGATGAAAAGCTTGATATCCTGTCAGACATCTAGCCTCTTTGAAAGCATTAATTTTCTCTTCCTGCCTCTGAATAAACTAATGCGCTATAATGTTACCCCAGATAGACGTCGGCAATACATTTCCAACGTTTGCCACGGACGAAATTAATTCTGAAATTTGTTGCTAAAGCGGAGATAAATAAAGCAGTTCTAATGAAAAAGTAGCTGTTTAATAAAACTGGGCTAAGACCACTTTTGCTCTAAGAAAATATTTGCAAGAGTTATGCATACAAAGGCATTTTTAAACCCAAAAATGTTAGAACGCTAGTAGTTAATATTCAAATAGCGTTGAGTTGGAATCCTTACGTATTAGGTGGGTGTGTTTCGCTCTAGTCCGTCTCGGACGTGAGTTGCGTTCCGGCAAATTGTTGCACTTTAACGAGTGTCTGCACAATGCGCCCCAGATTCACTCACGTTGCTACGAGGTCTGCAGAGCACAACACGCTGCCTTACCGGATTCCAACTTTAATTGAAAACGCTCTATAAACCTTTTCTTCTAATTGTTCAAAGCCCCGCCTCGTCCCCGGCCCTCCGCGAAATGTTTAATTACTCCTTCTAATGGAAACATTACGACCATTTATGTAAACAAATATATACAAATACCTGCCGCATGACGGCAACGCTAAAACCCACAATGGATTAAGGCTAATCATTGGATTAATTGTATGGAAATTAGTGTTCGTACGCGCGGTGAATTTAACCAGTTCTATCAGAACGTAATTATAGACGTCGGCGAGCGTGAAATACTGAATAATTGGAACATATAATCCGATACAGACACGGCACCGCCGCCATTCGTATCATTATTGTTAATAAATTATATTCATATTGACAAAATTAAATTGAGTTATTTATGTTGATTCCGGCGGGTGGCTTTTGATGGTATCACGTTTTAAATGTTGCTTTTTGATTTATTTAACCGATGCGCATTTGGTTGATGATTACCTTATTTGCAAAACGTTTGGCAAAATGCGAGAAATTATTGTTGTGTATTTAAAAGCGACGGAACAGCGGGAAATAATTGAGAAATGTTGCATCTGAGCGAAATATCATATTATTGTGATCCCTTGGGAGCAGCGCCGGCCGCAGCTGAGAGCTCGACTCTGTAAAATAGTGCATGTGATTGTAGCAGCAGACACGTGTGGCGAACTCATTTTCACAGCTTTCTGATATTGCACTTTTCTTACTTTTCTCGGGTTTAGCTGAAATCTCGTACACACTTGTACTCGAACAATTTCAATTTGTAATAAAACGTGCAGATAAGGATTAATACAAATCCTGGGCATGTCGCCAGTTATACTTTAAAATATGCATTTACTAGTAACATAAAACTCTTCCGTTTTATTATGGTAATTACATGCAGATTGAAGTCAAATATATGTACCTACAAGCGTATGCATTATACGAGAAATTTTGCGCCTAATTTTGTCGACTTATAAATATGCGTATAAAATGTAAACAAAGTCCTACCGCATAAGGAAAATGGAAATTCCTAAGGGGACAAACGGGAAACTGTATCGTCGGGATGACCAAAAGTTAATAAAACGCACCAGCATGTTTAATGCTGGCACATTCTTTCATTTTCCACTTTATTCGTGTGGATAAGCTGGTTCTTTGTGCAATAGATAGCGGGGCGGGGGTCAGTGGCCGGCCGCGGCTTCACCCGGGGACTTATTAATTTTCATTTGATTCGGATAAAAGCCTTACTAACTGTAGAACTGTGAACGTCTCGGCCAACTCTTGTGACCTATTTGCTCGAAAGCTAGATTTGTGGAGACAAAAATGGGAAGATAAAAATGGAAAATTCAGTTTAAATGTTTTTATAAGGTTTTAAATTCGATATACACGCATCGCTATTTTCTATAGCACTTTGAGTAAGTATAATACAAGTTATACACAAGAAATTATGCTTTTAATTCAAATCCATATGAGTTGAAAATGATAAACAACTTTACAAATTTACCAGAATCACTTTGATGCTCACAAAATCCATTAATATTGTATTATGTTTGTGCAATTAAACGCATCATTATTCTTCCACTGCGTAGGTACATTCTTTTCGATCGCGGCGATCATTAATTCTCATCTGGGACAGACGGTCAGAGACAAGACGCCCCTTGTGTATCGTATTAAAGGAATCTTGCACAGTCTACAAAATAAGCGACAACAAAACAAAAGTTAGAGATACTTCTCGCGATTCCACTGAGCGCTTGTTGCTGTTAGTTAAAGGATAAAACGTCAAGTTGGCGCGAACTTTGGCTTAGAATCATCTGGTGTATGTTGCCAACTATTCCCAACTTATGATAATGATGGAAACTTTCACTCGACTCATCTTAAGTTGAAAAAGTTTGTTGTTTTTTAAACTTGCAATAAAAATACGTACCTTTACAAGAAATTGTATAACGAAGTTAGTTTAATTTCGTACTGAACTCTGAATTTCACATTTTATTTTACTAATATAAACAACTTTTTGCTTTTTACTATTTTTGAGTGGGATCATACATATACCATATACAACCTACGTCTCTTGGGTATCTTAATCTGTTTCAGTGGGTTAACCTAATCTGTAGATTCCGGTTTCCTCGTTCCTACCATAAGATTGAGAGAGAGAGTTACGTTGACCCTTATACTCCGTCGCTTCCAAGACGAGTGCGGATCACAAGTTTGTTAATTTATTCAGGATCAACTAAAGTCATTGAAGTTTATAAGGTGTAACCCCTCATTTCATTTCGTTCATTTAGTCTAAAATGGCTAAATATCGATACGTTGCGCAGTCGCAAAACAAAGATTTGGGTTGCGACTGTCAATGTCAAGTGTCGAATTGACATTATTTTCTAACCTGTCAGAGAGACGTGAAAGGTGACTCGACAGATAGAAACGCGCACGGCAAGAAAAATGTAAGCGGGGTCTAGGGCTCTCGATCCCTAGACCCCGGCAGAAGCAGTTCGGTCAACTCGCCACGCTCCGTACATAAGAACTCCCTCGTTGTTGGTGAGTGTTCGAGAAAAAGAGCTCAGTGAAAGAACCTGTTCACCGGGATTAATCTTCCACGTTTCTTGTCGTAGGCTGTTTGCTATATTTGCTGTCTGCTGGAGGTAGTGCTGGTCGATGAGGCCTGCGGACCTCATCCTAGCACGCAGCCGCTGATCTGTGAGAGGAAAAACCCCAGATTCTGGGTAAGTTGTACGACATAAGTGCGGTGCGTGCAGATACCATCTACCCTCTAAAGCGGAACCTAAAATAAATGTAACTGTTTGTTAACAGGGTTTTTTAAGTTTCTCGCAAGAATACTCCCTTCTACAACTCATCTACACGGTCTAAGGCTGCTAGCCTAGGCCGCCCAAAATCCTACTTACTTCACAACACACACCTACTTCACATTTCTACATCGTGCTTTGGGCGCGGGGTGCCGGAGGTCACCAACCGTGTTGGGAGAACTTGCAGCTTCTTCCAGCCCTCTATGGCGGGTGTCTCCGCCCTGACTCCGTCCCCATCACTAAGCCGGTAACACCAGGCATATATAATGCCTGGTGCCTTTATACTTTTATTGTGTTGTTGACTGACTAAAACGCATACTGGTTGCAACTAGAAACCCTGGTGTAGGCATTTCTCCTCGACCCTGAGGACAATTGTGTAATTTAAAGAGTACTCATTCTCTATCGCCTTGAGCTAAGGCTGGCGCCCATATATATATATAGATCTAATCATTGTTTAACCTACCTGTAAATTGAAAGTAAATAAGAAACCTAATCAAAATTGTAAAGTGAGACTACCACCTTTTGAATACCTAGTTAAATATACATAAATTATTAGTAACAATAGTCTAACCTTTTATTTATTGACTACCTAATACCCTCTAGATAGACTTAGGTAGCCAAACCTCACGGATAACGCTCTTATATACACCCTCTCACACTTCAAAGCGTTACAGTGGCACTCCAACTGGTATAAGGGTCTAGTTGCAACCTTAGGCTTAAACTTTAAATACTAACTTACAATAAGTATGCAATTATAAAGAAATTTGTGTTGTTTTATTATTTCCTTTAGCTGTAAGTACTTATGTGTTCTTGAATGTGTAATTATTGAATAATATGTGTATGTAATAACCAAAAAGTGATAAAATTGTAAAGTTGCAACCAGGATATCATAATTAATAATTTTACAAAATCTACTTATCTAAACTCAAAACATAAATGACTATGATTTTAATAATTCAATTAATAAAGACAAATTTACATATTTAACTGCACAGTATTAGTGTGTAAGTTTTAGAATCTACCTAGTACACTAGTAAACTTCATATTGAGACCTAACAAACTATACAATCTAGTTATTAACTTAGAATCAAAACACAATTATTACACTCAATACTTATTATTGGAATTACAAATTATACATAATTACCCACTTTTAAATAAATAATTTACAACACTGGTACATACAATATACTGATAACAATACATTTAATAATTTCACTTTGATTACAATAATACAGAACATCTATAACAATTATTCTTTTGATTTGCGAGTAAAACTTAAACAATCTAAACAATGGCTCGGGAAATCAATACTTTTATGTTGAAAAAAGATGAGTTGGAATATGAAGTTTTAATTAGAGACACTACCCCGGCTACCACTGTCCAAGCTCTAAGGAAGCAGGTGGCTAGGTTGATTAAAGATCAGCCTCAGGTTATGACCCTGCCTGAACAGTGGGATCATGATAATGACTTTGCCTCCGTACAAACAAAGTCAAGTTTGTTATTGTCGGATTGGGAGAAAGTTTCTAAGGGAGCTATAGGCAAGTCTCAGTTAGATCGGTTATGTTCATCAGGCAATCATCTTTTTCTGCGCATTGATAGGTTGTTGAAGGGTGAAAAGCTTGATACAGAGCAGCTACAATCTTTGCAGCTGTCTTTATCAAAGCTGTTGAGATGGTAAACTATGACCATACTGGGTCTGTTTCTGAGTCAGATAGAGAGACCTCTGATTCAGAACCCTCTAAAACATCATTAAATCACTTTTATTGTGACATTCAGGTCACAAATTTCTTTATTAGCCTATGATACACTTCTTTATTTACAATAATAACAATGAGATTCTTTATTTACAAATTTATAATACCTCAAACTTATAAATATTGGTCTATACAAATGGGAGATTGTTAACAACACCTCCTTATATAGGGAAGTCTTCTGAGAGTACTGACATACTCTATAGTGTCCTAAGCTTGACACGCCTTATACTTGTTTCTGTATGTCAGGATACTTTTCTGGATACCTGTAATAATCTATACAGGTATACCACTTCATAAAGAGCTGTATATGCTCACTTGTTGTTAACAATTTATCTTATTGAAAATTTGGCTTGGAAGTTGATTGGTATGGAGAATCAACTTCTTCTGTAATTATTTACTTGCTATTTAGATAGCAGTCTATGATTTTTGCGTTCCTATTACAATAAAATTCCCTATTACCTTAAAAAATAGGAACACAACTTAAATCAACACTATTTTACTAACTACCTAACTTGGACAGGAGTTAGGGAAAATAAATAAAACTGTAAATAAGTAGACTAAGCAGTATATTAATAAACACAACAACGAGGGGATCAAATAGATTTTAAGATAGATAAGTAAGTTATTATTAGTTAGCATAGTTTTCTGACAACAGCTCTTCACCACTAAATTAAGAAATCTAAATTATTGCAAATTAACCTAAATTATTAAAAATGGTAAACAAAAAACTTAATGTAGCAAATGTAGGTACAATACCTGATAGGGGGAATAAATGATAATAACTAAAAATATTTATGTAAGTATACTGCATGGAACGATATAACCGAAGGCCACTCTGCGGGAACTATACCCGAAGCCAAGGTTGTTTTCTTTTCAAATTTCTGTCTAATTCTTCAACTTTAATCTTTTGTCTTTCACTTTTTGTGCTGAGCATATCCCCATATCCTCCCAAATTGCTTCAGCCTATTTATTTATAAAACTGCTTCTTCATACTATTTATTCAGTCTGATGTACTAGGCCGGTACACCATTCCCTACTCTTCTTGGAACAATCTTTAATCTAATATAATATTGTAATCTATGTAAATATATCCCTTTAATAAACATCACAAATATATGCTTACTTTATGTAGTTTACAACTTAAATGGGCCAAGGCCGCTAAGCAATTACAGAGCAGTTTTCGCGGACTCTATAAGCAAGCTTTAAACGCGTACAAATACTAAACTTTTCTACATGTAAAGCGGATACTAAACTAACAGTGCCGTTACACATAACAGAGCAGTTTTCGCGGACTCTAAAAAAATAAGCTCTAAACGCGTAAGTACCTACTACTAACTCTTCTACGTACCTACCTACGTAGCTCTAAAGAACTGTATATGTTCACTACACTATAGTGTCTCTAGCTAGACACGCCTTCACTTGGCATCTGTAACTCAGATGAAGGGTGCTTTTCGCGTCCTACCGCGTTACAAATAGGAAACTCATAAGTCTACAGGGCGGCGTTGTACCCTGGTCAAATAAAAAGCCATAGCAGACATATTAACAAGCTTATGCACATTAGGTGTGTAAATTATACTTGGGGATTTATCTATTAGTTTATCTATATCATACTCACAAGTAGATAATATATCAATATTGTTCCCAGTAAGCTTGACTACATTCAGCAAACTGCATAATAATTTGATTAACATTTTCTAACTAGTGTTAATATTATATTACTCTTATGTAATTATATGATTACCTATAGGGGTTTTGCAGGGATTAAAAACATAGTAGAATCAGATATATACATTTATTTTTATTCCTTCCCACAAGTGTTACATAATAAAATGAATAAATTATTAGAAAAAATATTTACCTATATTGGAAATTAAAAACTAAATAAACTATAAAATTTGTGAAGCTGTTGCAGAAATAAGTATTTTTAAGATAGATTTAGTCTTGGTTTGGGTATAAGACCACTTTTGGTTTATAAGTTTCTGGTTATTTAATTGTACATAGGATAGGTTGGTAGTCCAGACTTCTGGAAATTTGTTGTTTTTAGATTTATTAACCTATAATGGTTATTACACTTTGTTGGATTTTTTTTAATGGATATTTTAATTTTTGGTCTTCAACTTCCGCAAACTTTGTTTTGTTGCGGTAGCTGTTTCAGTAGTTTACGGCTGAGGGCAGCCGTGAATTCACTACGTGAATTCTTTTCTGAGGGGGGCCTTGTGTAACCCCTCATTTCATTTCGTTCATTTAGTCTAAAATGGCTAAATATCGATACGTTGCGCAGTCGCAAAACAAAGATTTGGGTTGCGACTGTCAATGTCAAGTGTCGAATTGACATTATTTTCTAACCTGTCAGAGAGACGTGAAAGGTGACTCGACAGATAGAAACGCGCACGGCAAGAAAAATGTAAGCGGGGTCTAGGGCTCTCGATCCCTAGACCCCGGCAGAAGCAGTTCGGTCAACTCGCCACGCTCCGTACATAAGAACTCCCTCGTTGTTGGTGAGTGTTCGAGAAAAAGAGCTCAGTGAAAGAACCTGTTCACCGGGATTAATCTTCCACGTTTCTTGTCGTAGGCTGTTTGCTATATTTGCTGTCTGCTGGAGGTAGTGCTGGTCGATGAGGCCTGCGGACCTCATCCTAGCACGCAGCCGCTGATCTGTGAGAGGAAAAACCCCAGATTCTGGGTAAGTTGTACGACATAAGTGCGGTGCGTGCAGATACCATCTACCCTCTAAAGCGGAACCTAAAATAAATGTAACTGTTTGTTAACAGGGTTTTTTAAGTTTCTCGCAAGAATACTCCCTTCTACAACTCATCTACACGGTCTAAGGCTGCTAGCCTAGGCCGCCCAAAATCCTACTTACTTCACAACACACACCTACTTCACATTTCTACATCGTGCTTTGGGCGCGGGGTGCCGGAGGTCACCAACCGTGTTGGGAGAACTTGCAGCTTCTTCCAGCCCTCTATGGCGGGTGTCTCCGCCCTGACTCCGTCCCCATCACTAAGCCGGTAACACCAGGCATATATAATGCCTGGTGCCTTTATACTTTTATTGTGTTGTTGACTGACTAAAACGCATACTGGTTGCAACTAGAAACCCTGGTGTAGGCATTTCTCCTCGACCCTGAGGACAATTGTGTAATTTAAAGAGTACTCATTCTCTATCGCCTTGAGCTAAGGCTGGCGCCCATATATATATATAGATCTAATCATTGTTTAACCTACCTGTAAATTGAAAGTAAATAAGAAACCTAATCAAAATTGTAAAGTGAGACTACCACCTTTTGAATACCTAGTTAAATATACATAAATTATTAGTAACAATAGTCTAACCTTTTATTTATTGACTACCTAATACCCTCTAGATAGACTTAGGTAGCCAAACCTCACGGATAACGCTCTTATATACACCCTCTCACACTTCAAAGCGTTACAAAGGTAATCCGTTCCCGAGTCATCTATATATATATATAGATGTAGCTATCGCGCTCGACTTGAGTCTTAGCAACCTCACAAGAAGTTTGAGACGGAAAATCTGGCACGATACTGTCTCAGTAAGATTATTAAGACGCTCAAGCTGGTTTGTCGAGTTAAACTTCATTATGATGTAATGATGTATATATATACATTTTCCTGATTATTTTCCAATTTTTTTATACTTGACAGTCAAGCATTCCGCCATCGAGACATATTCTATTAAAATTTGATAGTCTACCAGATTAGTAAATATTTTTACTAATCTGGTAGACTATCACCTACAAACGAATGGCATATTATAGCATCTCTAAACATGAAATAAATCGTTTGATATGTCGATAGGAAAACAGACCTAGCTCGTATTGGTATAGTATAAGTGACTGTACACAAATCCTTCTTTCCTTTTTAATTTCTATGCATATTAAATATTTTTGTTCGAGTGGTCCGTTATTTCATTTTAGCAAAGAATACGTGAATATAGGCCGGTTCCTTTCATCCGCAGCCACTTTTTATTCGCACATGCTTGCTTTAATTTCCAAGGGTCACGTGATCACCCACTGACCCGGAAATCCATTAACGTTGAAATAAGTTACGTTTTCTGTTCATTTTATTGGCCCGATATTTTATGAAAGCATCTGTTCCATATCTGTTCGCTGCGGGACTTTTTTTGCAGGGTGTATTTTATAAAGAAAATATTGAAGGGGTTCTAAAGGAAGTGGTAGAAGAATGTGATAAAAGAACTTGTTTGCATTTGATGTGCAGTATTAATTATAAAATAACGACCAGTATTAATCTTGAAATTTGTTTAAAATAATAATAAAAACCCAACATAATGTGAGCAAGCAGTTTCTAAATTATTTACTAACTCATGTAAAATGCTAACACCATTTTTTTTTGCATGTATCAAAATATTTGAAGCATCAAAATAAATCAACAAATATATACCTTTTGGCTTTCGGTAGGCGCGCGTATTGAACGAAAATATTTGGAACGAACGTGAATATCCCGGATCCAAAATCCCGTGTGCTTCCATTAATCGTTTCGGTGTCACCGTACGGGACATTTAGTGCGACCCTTTTTACACTCGCAGCCCTGATTACATTATCCGACGGGAAACGGAAGTCAAATTATAATGTGAAATAGAACTCAAACCATAACTCATAATACCATGGGGCTCATGACATTGAAAACCCGACCTGTCTTGATAACCTCGTTGTTATTCCTTTGAGACAGATTTTGACAAGTGAAAAGGATTATTTATTATTAGAGAAGAGAAGTTAACCACTCGGATTAATAAGTGTGGCCAGTAAATGTATTTTAGGCAGCGTGGGTATTGTCCAAACCACTTGGAGTAATAAGAAAAAGGGATTCAAGTGGGATCAGACTTTAGATACGCGATTACAGAAAGAGTTTGGTTTTGTTTTAGTTTTGGAACTGCTAACAAAAATGCCAGGATAAAATATCAAACAGTAAATCAAGGAATACTTTCTATAGTGTAATATCTATTCACTAAATGAAAATCCGTTTATATCTTTCCAAAAGCTATCTACCTGAACTGCGTTCACGAATTAATAGCCTGATCTGCATAATCTATGGAGAGCACATTCATTACTTGATTTAAAATTTTAATCCGTTTGACTTAAATTACCTGCTCATTTAGAGATGCTTTCTATGCAAGGAATTAATTTAAAATTTCATGTCTTCTTAAAGGCTTTTATTTTTGATAGCCAGGTAAGTCTAGCAAAACTGTAGATAAATGGGGAAAAGTTATTGTGGAGTAGATAGATAGATAGAAAATTCTTTACTGTCACAAAATATAACACAAAAATAATTAAATTACATACAGAAATTACTGTAGTGCCACAATTGGCACCCTTCTTGCTAAAAGCAATCTCTTCCAGTGGAGTATATCCGCTAGAACTGGTTCCCAAAAGAGGATGCCGAAATATACCATTATATACTGGTTCACGGATTTAAAATCTTAAATTCGTACGAGTAATCGTAACGATGTGTAAGTATACAAATTTGAAAATGCATTTTGCAGAATTATATCGAGTGTACCCATTCTGCAAGCGAGTCTTTAGAGTGCATTCGTCTATTCAAAAAGAGATTTAATAACGCTATTCCTGCATCCATTGGGACAAAATAAACTCTTTTCATGGAACTTTCTCTCGACGACTCGCTTTGTTCGACACAGAGTAAAATATTTCGCGAACAATAACTATTATTCAGATGCTCAGGCGATGCAAACATTTATTTCATTAAAGCTGAATAGATCAATTGCCACAGGATATGGTAGCGTCAGCAATTTTCCCACTTTGGTTTGTGCAAACCTGACCCAATTTAAACCAATTTGAAAGGCCAATTCGACCTGTATTCCTTCTGATTGTATTTGGTTACTGTGGAATAAAGCTGATTCCGCTGTTTACAGGAAACCATTGTTTATTAACCGACGTGCCATTGACCGCTCTTAATTAAGTGTTTAACTTACTAATCGCAAGCAAGCATCAATAATGATGTCTGTGGATAATTAATGTGTAGTTGCACGGTCGAGTTACAACCGTATTGTTAAAAATAAATCAGATGAATTGATATGGTCAGATGTCAAGATCATAAACACATGTCATAGAGGCCCTTAGGGCGATTTGAAAACTTTCGACACCAGAATTGGCCACTCTTATCCGATAAGAAGTAGACGCAGGATAGGTAAGTTTACAACACCTTAACTACAATGTGCTCAATATCAGGCAAGCTGTAGTCAAACGAAAACCTATTAAAAAAATGAAAAGTCCTATTCTGTACCAGGAATTCAAATTATGTTATGGTATTTTTTTTTTTACGTGGGATAGGTTTAAGTTTGACTACAGCCTGCCTGATGCTAAGCATTGCTGCAGCCTAGGGTGACGTTTACCCAGAAGGTACCTATTAACTCTAGATTTAAAAAAACACTGGATTGTAGTTCGCAGGAAACACAGCTTCTGGTAAAGTGTTCCAAAGCTTTGATATGTCAACATATATGTTTTATATTGTATTGTACCAGGTCAGCTGCAAGGGTCGGGGTACAACGAGCCAGAGCCGGAGTTCCTGTCCCCGCTGGAGAACCTGACTGTGGCCCAGGGGAGGGACGTGCACTTCACCTGCACTGTCAACAGGCTTGGACCTTATAAGGTGAGTAAAGTTGTACTTACACTCATTTTATTACTATACTCATTTACTTACTAGTGGACGCCCAAGGCTTGGCTTGCATTATTTTGAAATAAAAAGTAGCCTATGACACTTCTTAAACCGTATACTACCTATATACCAAAAATCATAATAACCCGTTCAGCCGTTTTTGCGTTGTGAGCGTTTAAATAAACAGACAGATAGATAAACAGAAAAAAAATCTAAAAAGTGCTGTAACGTGTTCTGATATGGATTTAAAGTATACCCAAACGATTTTTTATTCACATACATATTATCTTCTATGTTCAGATTTTTACCCTTGATAAACAGATAAACAGATAAACATTGTCAGCTTTATTATATGCACAGATAAATAGATAATAATAACAGAAGAAATATGTGCTTATTTTCATTAGATTGAAACAAAAAAGAATAAGAACTTAGACAAACAGATAATTTTATGATGTCTACATCATAAAATTATCTGTTTGTCTGAGAACGGTAGTTGCTGTTTTCATGTCAGATGCCACAAAATTATGACTAATATATAGCAATATCAATAGGCTGAGACACGATTCGTGTTATTATATTCAGAATACACAGAAACTAGGATAGATTCTTGAATGTCAGAATTCCAAGAAGAAAACGTCATGATAATATTATGTTCTTAGTATTTAGGATGTCTCTCAAGGAATTAATACCGTTTCTAAGAAAGGTCGTCCAATATATGACTTACAATTATAATTACTGTTTTATGATTTTGTGGCTTATTCAACAAACAGAACTTAAACAAATATGTTTGTTTTCAAGACCTGAAATTTGGTTAAAAAATATTTTAACATCTATTATAACCATTTTACTTCTAATTAGATCGTTTGTTAATAAGATTCGTTCTTCTTCTTATCGAATGAGAGTGGCTAACTCTGGTGTTGAAAATTTATCAAGCCACCCTAAGGGCCACTGACATGGCTTAACGACTACCGTACTATGACAAACAGCCGGGACCTACAATTTAACGTGTCATCCGACCCACGGAAACGCCCAAAATGGCATGCCACTTTTTGGTCACCCATCCGCGTACTGACCGCGTCAACCTTTGCTTAACATTTGTAATCGCATATAATTGCCTCCGCTAGCTGTGCTACGGGCGCTTCAAGATTAGTTTATTTTGTGTGATTCCAGGTGGCCTGGATAAAGTCGGATACAAAGACAATCCTGGCAATCCACACACACATGGTGAATCTGAACCAGCGCCTGTCTGTCACTCACAACGGGCACAACACCTGGAAGCTGTACATAAGCAACGTGGAACCAAAGGACTCCGGTACATACATGTGCCAGATCAACACAGACCCTATGATGAGTCAGGTAAGGTTGATTTTTCTGTTGGTTTTTATTCAGTTGCGCTCTGTCGTAATCTCTTTGTTAGATGCTTAGCAGATAACTAAAACTGCTCTTGAAAAGGCTAGACTATTTAGTGTAGAATTTTCTTAATAAGTCTTTTGAATACGTCTTAGTTAAAGTCCTTGAACTTACTAAAATAATTTGAATCCGTAATTAACATCAGTTTTTTCTTACAATCTTGGATCGGGATTGCTGATGTAACGTTTAAAAATTATATGCATTAATGAATTTTCACGCAAAGAAATACGGATAAAAATGCTTAAAACAGAAATCATCCGCTATCTGCATTATCAATCTGGCCAATAAAAATTAATTGCATCCGAAACAGAACATATCAATTATACGAAATGAGATCGTAAAGGCGCGATTATACCGGTGCAATTGCACTGTCATTTGATACCAATATATCACTTGACGTTTACACAATTCGATGGTAATAACAGTTAATCATCTACAGTAGGTATCTCCGTTTAATTATAGTATCAATGCTTATCAATAATGGACAGTAATTATAGACAGTTTCTGACCTAGTTGGAGAGAGCTTTGGGTTGTATGTTACGAGATATAATTAATACAAAGGCAGATTGCGGAGATAACTAATACAGGTGCCTGATGGCAAGACAATCTTATTGTTTGGGAACAATTATAATATCCATGTCAGTTTAATAGTGCTGTCAAGTCATACTATAAAATATAAGTTACTCAGTTCAGAATTAAGCTTCTGCTATCATGGCAGCAAAATTTATATTGCAAAGATATAGTTGATATCTTTTCAAATAAAATTCGTAGCATACTTGTAGATAAGCTACGAAACTGTCGTAGCATAGCTACGATCTTGATTCACGTAGCAGCGTTAATAGTTAAAAATAATAATTTATTTCGTCATTAAAAAGTGGCCCGGTTTATTAGTTTCATACACTATATCAACACTTTCCTAGTAAACTTTTAACCGCTGACTCGGTAATAACGTCCGTCCGACGCTCCGGAAGCGTTGACTAATATTAAAATGTATGCAATCGATCGGATCGCCAGCTTGCATCTGCACTAGGCATCACGTGCCAAGCGTTTCACCAGGATAAATGATATCGGATGCCCTGTTTCCAATTTTCGTTTTGTCTGATACAGAGGCAGCCTCTTCCAATTCGTGTATCGGATTTAAGAAAACGCGGCAGATTTATCTCTTAGCTAGTTTTAAATCCCTTAATTTATTTCTTCGGCGTCGTCGTTTCACATTTTTATCGGATGAATGGTGATCGTTTTCTAATCCCTTGTAATTGAATGGTTACAGATATAATTGTAAGGTATTATGTCATAAGAAACAGAAGACACGTCAAGGACTCTTTACAGAGATATCTTTTCTAACACGAGAGTGTCTCCGCGAATTTCGTGAAAACCTATATTCCCAGTTGTCATTAATTTAACAGGCAGGTGTCTGGGATGGGAAATTGTTACACGAACTAAATGCCAAGAGCGGCATAACCTCATCACCCAGATGTCAACGGGAGAAAACTGTGGAGGCATGATGTCAGTCAGACTCGTAGAAGCAGGGTGACGTGTGAACCATTGTACTCCCAACCATGTATCGATTTAGGGGCGTCGTTTGTATTATCACTTGGCTGCTTTGAAAATGGCAAAACACAGTTAAACGTTTGCGATGTAACAGTAAGTATATAGATGTCAAATGAATGCTTTGGTAGTAGGTTAACAGTGTATAATGTGAGCGATTTGAGTTTAACTTTATGATAATTCCCGTAAATTAATAAATTCGTTGGGTAATCGTTAATCATAAACCCGTGTTACATTGTAATGCTTGAAAATGGCATGTTTTTCGACTAGCGTTTGAGCGTGACGTCATTATAGTTTGTGACTAGATAAGCGAGTAATTTCGTAGACTACACTATTGTATGCCAGAGTGTAAACACAATTCTATTTGATTGCGTTGTTAGAAACGGATCAATAAATTTATTGTGAGGACTATCGAACCGGAAAAATAGAGAGATACAAATATTGTTCTAAATGTAAATCTGCTTTCATCAAAATGATTATTTGTGGATCAAATCCAAATAAATATTGCGGTAGGGCTGTAATTCGTCTCGCTTACTGCAAACTATTCATTAGTACGGACAGCGTCATGACTGCGCTGTGGTTTACCGGTGACCCATTTCATCGTTAAATTTATTAGCAAAACATTCGATTCTATCCACTCGATTGGTTGTGATTCGGGAATAGTACTAAATACGCTGGCGTTGTAGTTATGTGCAGGTGTGATAATAAAATAGGTCTAAAATAGAAATAGATTCGTTTATTTCGAAACTAACCTGACATTGAATATGTTTATTCTCAACTGACTGCACAAATTCGTGTTTACTCGTACAGTAACACAATATTTTAGTATCATTGCTATTAACATACTATTTAATAAATATTATCTAAATATTTCATTTGAATTTGTAATTTTAATCAATCTATTCAGTTATTGACAATACAATACAATACAATATAACTTTATTGCACACCAAAAATAAATTACACATACAATATGAAATGAACTATAAATGAATGCACAAGTTAAGTTATTGACAAGGTTGGTACTAATATGATAGACGTACTAAAGTAAAGAAATGAGGAGGTATCTCTAAATAATGAGAAGGTATTTAGTTGCTTGCAATTCGGTCCAAGCGCGTCGAAAATGGCTGCGCTTTCAGCATTTGTGGCCCGATTCGTGCTTGCCAGAACTCGCCAGAACTCGGCAGCCAAATGCCGCCGCGACGTCTTCATGTGTACAAGTTCTCAAATGTTTGCTCTGGGCGGGAATCGGCTTAAAGCAACACACAGGACCGTTTACTTGTGATCGGAAATGGGGGAGTATTGCTTACTTTTCGAGATGAGACGCGGTTGCTGTTTTTCCAACAAAAAAGTCTCGCCATTTTACGCTGAAAGGTGGAGCGTTTTCAGTCTGTGATTTTTAGATAACGTGATACAAATAGGGAGGTTTTCTATTAGTTTTCATCAAAGTGCTTATAACGATGTTTTTGCAGATTTACATATGTATGACCTAGCTTACGAAATTTACTAGTCGTTTTTTTCAAACCTGAAAAACATTTTGAGTAGAGGTTTACAATTATAATACCTAAATTACACGTCAAATGTGTCGGCAAGCATTTAACAGTGTGTCTTGGCAGTTATATTTGAGAGCCTGTTCTGTTAAAATTATAAGAAACGTCGTGTATAACATACATAGATAAAACATTTAAATGCCTAAATGTGCAGACTAAAAAGCACAAACATTCTCAGTGGCTGTCATCTCAATATTAATAAAAATACAAAACTGTGTACGTGGGCAAATATTGTGGCGTGCAGCAGACGGTAGGAGCGGTATTCCGTCAAGTCGTGCAAGGAATGCTGGCTCGTACAAAGAGCGACAGTGATACGACAAGGGAATGTTTCAGTGCCATCTTTACGCAACGGTTTTCATGCAAACAGTCTACAGTTTTGTGTAGAACATGGTTGGTGTTTGATATGTGTGGTTGATAGTTGAATTAATAAAGTTAATGACTTTGGAATATAATAATTAATAAAATAGTTTGGTTATAAGTTTACTAAATAATGTCTGCACCTTTACTCGCGTTTCTTAGTATAAAAAGCAAGTAAACCTTTATCTCTTTTGCCCTTTTTATCATCATGATCCACCATTCCAGTGTGTCGTGAAAGCAACTAACACACTCAATCTTTTATATAATTAGTACTATGTTTATGTGTGATAACGTTATGTTCACCACTTACCCATATCATTTGGTTAAATGGGGCCAGTTGTTAGTCAAACAAACCAAAAACTTTCCTTGACCTGCGACATCAAACCTGCTAATCTTTTAACGTGACAGCTCCCGTCCCAACCTGACCTTCCGTTACTCCGACCTTCATTTATCCTTGTAGAATGTGTAGGTTATTTTTAACATGTTTGCGTAAAGTTCCACCTTTGCGGTCGTGGCCAGAGGCTTGCAAGCGGAATTTTGTCAAGTCGAGGACGGAATGCGCGCGCTTGCCAAAGACCCACGGCCAAAATGCCGCCGCGACATCTTCATATACACCGCTTTGCGAATGCTCAACTGTAACGTGCCTTTATGTGAAACCACTGAAAGTACTTTGGACAGCGCGGACTCGCGTAATGGGTACTGTTCCTAGTGACACAAAGATCTTATCAATAGTGGTACATTGAAAAATTTATCGTTTTTTGTCATTGTAGGTTGTCGCACGCTTGAGTACAAATAACCTAATGTTAAGTTGCGTAAAACAAAAATATTATTCTAAAACTTAATAATTTGATTGAATACAGTATTCGCAACAATCAGTGCTAAGAATACTTTATCGAACAAAAGCGAGGAAACTGCTTCAAAACAGACATGTTTCTCTGAATCTAATTCGCGACTGAGCTTTATGTTTTTAAAGCCGAGTATAAACTTCAGAACGGAATGTGAAATGAAAGTTACATTAATTCTGAGCAAAGTAGACGGCTATAGAACTCATAATCATAGTTTGAAACGACTACAAGCACTCTAGTCTTTTTCTGCTTTTACGGACATTCTGGTCCGGGTCTTTTGTTTAAGTTATAGTAAAAAGCTCCGACCGTGCTATTCCTAGAGTTTTAAAACTAGTTGGACTTGAGTTTAAAACGATGCAGGTTACTGTTTTACAGAATTTTCATGGTCAATAGCAACAAAAGTGAATTGAAAGCTTGCAGGTGTTTATTCTGTTGTTTTCATGACTCTATTTGTTGAAAGTTTGTAGTGTTGGTACACGAACATTGCTTCATAAAGGTTAATATTTGTTACGTAACCTTAAATTTAATGTAGGTTTCAAAGATGATAGAATTTTAACTAAGATTTTCATTTTTAGGAGAAAATATCGATGATAAACATTTTTTTTAAATTTAGGTTAAATGTACATACTCTTATTTAGTTTTATTAGTGTATATAATATGTGTATATATTAATTAAAATACATTTTCTAGAGTCATCATCATTATCGTTCATATTAAGTGCTTTAAAACAAGCCAAATAATGATGTATCATAATTAATGACACCTTAATTAGTACTTACCAGTAATGATCTTAACCTATACTGATATCTTTTTCAATTAAAAAGAGCAGTACTAATAATTAAGTATTCAGATTCAGTTCGCTAAATTGCAGCTTAACTTGCAACTTGAAATAACTCGTTATATCTATTCGAGAGAACTCTTAACATTCTTTTTCTATTGCTTAATAGCGTACTGCAAGATAAATTGCAGGCTTCCTTACTTGCACTCGAACAGTTTCATTTTATGATTTACGGGTTGCAAATAATGCTTACCTTAGTTTTGTATGTCAAATAACGAATTGTGAATCTCCATTTTTTTTTAATAATTTAGGGTAAATTAATTTCATAACTATTCGTTGTGTTTGTTTACCATGATTCTAACGCAAAAAAATATATTAACTTATATTTTAGCTGGCAAAATTGTTATTAAACATTGTTAAAGATTTAATATAAATGTAACGACATTTTTTGATTTTACATAAATATTTTTATAAAAGTGAAAATAGGAGAAAACCGTCAGCCATTTTATGTCCGCTGCAGAATACAGTTTGATTCGTGTCAACAGAAAAAAAACCCACAAACAGAGTTAAAAAGGCGACTGCTCACTTGGGCTGGCCTGTATTTATTTAGGCACAACTCTGCTATATAGAACATGGAAGAGTTGTATATATATCTCTATTTTTCACAGTACTGACGAATAGCTCAGCAGTATTCTTATTTGACCGTTGAGTGTTACGTTCCCTTACTTGTATACACAGACATGTACAAATGAGTTAAAGGGATTAACAAACACCTTTTTGTATATCAAACATGTTTCTGTTGGTAAATCTGTGGGTTGAGTAAATTTAACATTCTTTTGCTTTACCTTTACAAGGTGTTGTTGCATGTGGGTTTGCTTGCGTTGTGTTGGGTTAAAAAGTAGCTTATATTGTACTATCTCCGTAACAAAAATCATCTCGATTCGTCGCTCCTTTGCGGATCAATCACTCAATCAGACCAATAAACACACCTTCGGCTACATATAATGACATGATGTACCTATTATATAGGTGTAGGTTTTGTCTGAAACACAAATCATGTCAATTAAGTTCAAGTTCAAGTTCAAGTTCAATTTATTCATAATAATATGTATTACAGGTCATATCTTAAACTACGAGTACTTACTTAAAAGTATCATACATGTACGTATAATTACATCTTATAAAATTGAACAAAAAATAATGTCAATATTCAGATAATAATACAATTAATACTTAAAACAATAATTATTACTTCTATAATAATTCTGCAATAACAATACTAACAATAACATCAATATCACGTCAATAACATTGTCAGGATTAAGATCACCGAATATCGGGAATGAATTCTTCATTCCCGATATTCGGTTAATATAATATAATATAATTAATATAATAATATAAATTGATTTTCTCGTATGTCTAATTTGTTTTGTGGCAGCGTGCTTAATATATGAACTTCAAACAACGCCACACTTAATCATACATTGGCACAAACACGCTTGAGACAGCACGATATGTATTCAATAGGAGAGCTAACGTTGTAAGTACAAAATGGAGCAAATGTAGGTTATTTACTATGTACTCTATATATAGTACAAGTACATAGGTAGGTGGATATACCGGCGATAAATCGGCGGTCGCGTCCCGCAGCTTGCCCGCATGTATCCATTACACAGAAAAGATTAAATAACGATACAGACGGTCATCATTCATGGCTCGGTTTTGAGTAATCAAATAAATATTGACCTGCTAATTGTTTTTGCGGCATTGATGGCGCGCGCTGTTGACAGAGGCGTTGATGGACGACCCCATTTTTTGTAACGCGAACCCTTTTTTCCTTTCACCAAGATCATATTTCGATACAGTCAAGATACGCAGTAAAACGTTTTATATTTACCAAATTTACGACCTAACTTTCTCGACGCCAAAATTCAAATCGAACTGAGACGTAATTTAAATCCGTTTTAATAGCGAATACTTTGCATAACTTAAACAAAGCAATCTTATAATTGCAAATCAATACGGCAACAATTCCTAAGTCCTCGGGCGGAGTGTATTAAATTAAAGTATCTAATGGTTGAGAAAGGCTTACAGTTTAATGTGGTACGTACATTTTTACGTGGCTCGAGTAGGGTAAGTCTACATAATACACCGTATAAATAAGCCTTCAGCCGGCTGTTAGTGCCGAAGGGTATTTTCAATATGGGTAATTTCGCTTGGAACACAAATACTTTAGCAGCTTTATTGCATACTCCAGGATTAACTCGGCATATGAGCGTTGAAAAACGAGTGAGCAAGCTACTGCGGCTCCGGTTACATACAAAAACTCTCTGGCATTTTATCTTAATTACTTTGAAATCTTTGTGCGAGAAAATCCTTACCCTTGCGTTGTCCATCGCGGCGGAACTTTATGAGCGGATTACTTTTATGGCTCGGATTAAAGTCCCATTTGTGAAATGTTTACAGCACTCAAGTAACGCGCCGAATGGAACACCAAGTACTCATATTATTGTCCAAAACGCACTATATTATGTCGAGTTTCCTTTGACTTTGTATGAAAATTTTCCGCTATTTGTCTTATGATATTGAAGCGGAAAGAATCTACTCAATTCAAAAGTTTATAATAATTTTGTTCCGCTATTTCATAGAGTTAAATTTTAGGAATTCTCATAACGAAAGCTTTGCAATTTAGCAGGTAGCTAAAAGGTTTTCAGGTATTTTGTGAAGGTCAGCAGTGGAATAACATTGAATTTAGAACGCTACAATCGGGTGTTATTACATTCTATTTCAGGCTCTTGTAGGATTAAGTATTTGTTTATTCAAATATGTATGTATCTAGTGATATATTTATTTAGCTAAATATGTATTCTCGTAAAACATTTAGTAAAACTTCCAACATAACAGTTTTAGTATAGCGTAACACCTGTATAGTCAAGCTGCCAGCGTACATTTTCCGCGTAGCGCCGACAAAATTGAGCTGTTAGTTCGATAGGCAGTTACAAAGCGGCGCGAGAATCCCTCCGCTAAGGAGCTTCATTCTTGGCACCATAAACACATTCTTCGACACATAGTTGCCCCGAGATGTCGCAACTAAGGCCGCCGTTACGTACACTTAGCACGCTGCCGAGGAATGTGCTACTACGCTCAGGAATCTACCTCCGACCCGCTCGCCTCCCTCTCGCTACATAATTATTTCACCTCCGTTTAATCATTTAAAGCCACAGTTTCGAACCAATGCTGCTAAAATCCAAGCGCTCCTAAATATTGTAGCCTAGCTTATCTTCCTATAGGGGATTTACGATACTCACGATTAACTGTAAGCCGCCGGGAATATTATCTTTAAATTAATGTTTGCTGCTGCCGGGATTGAGAGTTTTATTGGACTCGAAGGAAAATATAGTATGTAGAGCGAGCAAAGTTTGCGTGAAAATTTCATGAGTCAGCACATTGGGGCGTCGCGTCGGCCGCTTTGTGAGTCAACAGGATAACGTGCCTCGAAATAACAAATAAAAAAAGAACCACCGAATAGAAAGCAGAGAATCAACAAGTGAATTATTTCTTAGCCGAAAATCTGTAGGCTCAACACGCTTTGTTATTGGCGGAAAACAGGTGCGAACAAGCTCCAACTATGTTCATTTTTCGTTTATGTATTGTGAATTACGGATATATGAGCAAAAAGCTGTAAAATATTTGTGGCGTCAGAACCACATGAAAACCCGAATACGATTTCGTAGTACCTACCATGAACGTTAGTAGCATATTCAGAAAATAATGTTCTATTTTACTACCTTGTTATAACGGTAGAGCATAATATTTTGGCTTCGCCATTTTTTGAGCTTATTGAGTTTTGCCGCATCTGTGCATTTACTTTACGATCAAACGCTCATACAAGAAGGACATTTTTCGTCATAAATGCAGTGATGCGTTAAACCAACGCTCGGAGGTCAAGAGGGTGAAAAAATAGGCAATAAAGTGAAGCGGCTGCCGTCCATCACAGCCCCGCAGAGCTGCCCGCTACAGAATAATTGGTTAGACTCTGCTGAACTCATTGCGTTGCTCCAACTAATAGTCGCTGGAAAAATTGTGCGCGTTTCAAATTCTTCCTTCCACCGCGACTCTGGCGTTTAACCCTCTCGTATTTTGTCAACGAGCGGCTTTATGACATAACGTACGTAGGTAATATATTAGAGGTGTTTTGAAACTTTGCTCGGCGTTTGGTGTACCTCTGCCATTGTGTTTCCAGATAGTTAAGAATTTACTCGGCTAATATTTTCCTGCTAGCTTAGTACACATGCGAGCTATTTGTGTTGTTGTACTAAGTTAGGCCAGCGTCAATAGGCTTAGGGAACAATGACTATGACGGTATAAGAATAGCGTTTAGGGCGGCCTATCTCATTTATCTCCGAGGTTAAGTTAATAAGGAATTTGTTTCTTTTCGTAGTGATAAATAGGGTGGATCGTTGTTATTTTTCTTGTTATGTAACGAGATTCTCATTTTGTGAGGTAGTTTTTCTGAGTAAAGTTACGTCGCCGTGGATGGGTGTCGGCCGTCAGCTGAGTAACGGCCACCCGTCAAGGCAGGCCGAGGAATGTTTCACGCGAAACAAACGACTCACTTACCTGTTGATGCCTACTCCACTCTCTCAGACCTTCCAATCTATAACGAAACGAACAAATTGAAACGTGACTTGTTTTACCATTTACCATTTTTCCAAAACGTGTTTGTCTCGAGCCTCTTTTTTCCGAGCCGAGTTCTTTATTATCGTGATTTGATATTCACGTCGCATTGTTGCGAATAGAATCGAGGTTGCCTACAATATGATACACCTTTTATTTCTCTGTGAAATATGTATCACATAAACTTTCTTTCTTATGTGATAGCTGTTTTGCTACCTGGGAGAGGAGAGTTTTATTTATTTCAGATGAACATTTTGCATGTTATAGTAATCTAGTTATAATGTTTCATTGTCGTACGTTAACAATACCAACATGTATTTTTAGCGATGTTGCATCTTACAACTCTCACCACATATTCTTTTCATTTTACTTCAGAATCTCTATTCCTAACTGAATATTTTAAAGTAACACGTAGTATTTACATATCCTCACATTCGTTTGACACGCTCGCGCGGGTGTTATTCACAGTAGCATAGTGCTATGACAACGCTGTTATATGCACTTATATTTTATTTACGTAGACGCAGTATGCTTCGAGACAGATGCGAATCTTTGATTCATTGCAATGGTGTTCTAGGGTATATTTATTTATTTATTTCTTCATTTGGTTTAAAACTAAACTTAGTTTTGCACACTTATGAATGTCAAAATCTAGTACATAATAAATGATGCCAAAGGCATATATAAGAAAAAAAATGCATTCAAATTATAAAAACAAATTCAATTAGAATTGTAAATAAAATAAAAAATTTCTTAACTACAATATATTATATAAGTAAAAATAGAGTAGGTATATTACATATGCATAGTGTATTGCATTGTTTATTTTTGGAGTGATATCGATTCAATTATAGAAATAACGACACCAACAGAATTTTAGCTGTCATAAATTGGTGTAAATGGTATTATTTTATGGAATGATGACTTTTTTGCAATGATGCGACCACAATATCATTATTAAAGAATTACAGCCTAAAAGAATAATGCAAATTTAGTCATATTTACATAGGTATATTTAATGCTAATTATCATTAAAGTATGACTAAAAAGCAACAACTTCAGACACTTAAAGTCAGCAGCAACTGCTAAAAGATTTATAAAATCCCAAGTCTCTATTCTTATCCCACTCAAGTCGGACTTACCAAGACGCATTAGGTATTAGAGCCACTATCGATGTACTGTGAAGGTCTCCGAATGTAAATCTCTACGTACTCGGTTCGCTGTGCACCGCTTATTTGCATAATTCATGTGACACGATGCCGTCTCTAAGAATTTACACTGCAGCGAAACGAGAATATAGAAAATGCCACACTTTATCATATTCTCATGAGGAAAATCGTACGCAAAATGGGACTTTTTGATACGCGTTACATTGTGATAGTATTTTTCTTTCATATTTTCTGCCTTTTGGGTCGTTTTTGAACATTGTAACGGCTTTTGTGATGTATTTTTGTCGCGTTTTTATAATAAAACGACGTTCTCACTTTTTATTGTGAGAAATGTATTTCGATTCCAAAGTTCTGCAAATTTTTAAGAAGGTAGGTAATTTATAGTTTAATCAATAACTACATATATTCATAACGCTGACGTTTCAGCTTGCAAAACTTTACGTTCTTCTATATTTTTTTGAGTAAACATTTGTTAAAACGATTCCCAAGCAGCAAGCAAACCTAGTCCGTTTAAACAAACAGTCCGCTTAGCTGACAATCTGCGCGGTTATTTCCCGTACCTACCTGGCGCCGCAGTGGGTCTGTGGGCTTGTCCCGGGAATTTTGTCAAAGCACCCCGAAATGGGGACAATACGTCTTCATGCAACATTCACGGACCCCTGCCCTTACATTATTACAATGAGGGACACCCGACCTATATAAACTATGAGATTCCAATCGACTTTACTCGGTATTCGGGACTTGATGAACTTTGACAAGAATGTCACGATTTATTTTGTTATTGGTCGTGAAAAAGTTATTATTTTCTTGTTACTAAGGTCGGGTTGCCGCATATTTTGTCGGATTCTTCGGTTTCGTAGGCAGTAAAATGCTATTTGATTATACAAGATAGTTTTGGAGCGTACTTTGTTATATATTTTTAAAATAAACATCTCTAAATGATTAGATCTTCTTCCTCTTCGAGTTGTATCTCCTCACTACACAGGACCAATCCGTTTTTCAGGACACAAAAGTAAAGGTGTATATCCATGACTGCATTTTTGTTTACAGAAACATGATACTAGTAATGTTGTCGATTAATAACACGGCTGCGTGCAAATGTCGCTGGCTTACAAGCTATTATAAAGATAAAGATAAAGATATTTATTAATGTATCACATTATAAAATCTCGTCAATACTTACCTACAAGCGAGGCTGGCACAGGAAAGCTGCTTTAATTGACTATAATAAAATTTTACATTTGTTTGTTGTTGTTAAGACCTACCTATATACGTTGTATTGCAACGTAGTATCCATTTTTGCGACGTGTTTTATAGCTCTAAGTTTCTTCATTATTTTTATTGTAAATTTTCTTGTAACACTAAGTTCCTAGTAGTATATTTGCTTCAAACTAGCACCTGGTACTAAACTAGCTATTATGCTAAAGTAGCACTTTGGATAACGGGCTCCGCTTTCTCTGTTTGCGTACAATCTTCACAATGGTTTATTATTGATGATTAATGATGTGACTTTAATCTGTATATGTAATTTTTATAGTAAACTGAATTTGATATGATTTAATTAATTTTTCAAAAAATGTGTAACATACATAATTTACCGATTTTAGTACCAGAATGGTTATTCAAATCCATCCATACCCTTTTTTGTGAATGTTACATTATAGAGAATCTATGTTTACAACAGACGGATTTTAGTCAAACTTAATAGAACGTAGCGTAAAAATACTAACTACATAATATTTTACAAAAAAACCCTAATTGCTAATTTACCATCTCCCAGATGGGTCACCTATCAGTGGTGATCCCGCCAGACATAGCTGACGAGGACGGGTCGGAAGCCAGCGCTCCTGAGGGCGGGGCAGTCGAGCTCCGATGTACTGCGACCGGCGAGCCTGCGCCCATCATATCTTGGAAGAGGACGGGCGGCAGGAACATCGTGTTTAGGAACGAGACCGGAAGGGAAGAGAAAGGTGAGTCTTTAAATTAATATCTCCCAGATGTGTCATCTATTAGGTTAGGGTTTATTTTGTAATCGTGTCACGGGTTAGGGATGATCCTGCCAGACATTGCCTCCTAGGATGGCTTGAAAACTAGCGCTCAGTGGAGTCAGAGCTGAGGTTAGTGGAGCTTCGATGTACTGCGACCGCCGAGCCAACGCCTACCATATCTTGGAAGAGGACAGGCGGCAGGAACATCGTGTGTAGGAACGAGACAGGGAGGGAAGAGAAGGGTGAGCCGTTTTTAATTCCTAGCAGCCAGATAGAACACCTGTCAGTGGGGATTCTGCTACGATGTACTGCGACCGGCGAGCCAGCTCCCACCATATCTTGGAAGATATGGCTCCTACCGCCCGTCCTCTTCCAAGATATGGTGGGAGCTGGTGCGATGTTCCTACATCGTGTTTAGGAACGAGACAGGGAGGGAAGAAAAAGGTTTGTATCAATGGTATGATGTATTCGTTTTTTGTTCCCCATGAACTATAATCATGCGATCTTCAAAGCAAAAGTGAAACCGGTACTGATTGGTTGAGCAAGCTCCATCGTTTTAACAGATTGTTTCTGCTTATTAACAAGCAAACCAGTTTTAGTTTGAAAAAATAACTAGCACCAAAAAACTAATTTTATTTGTTAAAATAACGGATGTACAAATTTTATGAACAGTTAACGGAATAAAACAATAAAGTAATCATTATTTTATCAATAAGTAATACAGATTGTAACTTCTAAAATTTTATTAAAACTAAATGTTATAAATTCAATTTGACGAGATATTGTAATTTGTGTAGCATATTCTATGATACTCTCATTGAAGTAAACAAAGACATGTCGTGTTACAGAATTATAAAATTATGTTTCATCGATATTGTTTTCGAACTAATTAACAAAGTAACAAAACATTAACTAAGAATTATCACAGCAGGAGTCTTCTTATCAACATTCAACTTGTAATCACAACTTTTTATTCCCCGAATTTACGCGCCAATCTCTCACTTAAATATTCATTAAAATTACTGACCGTAGCTTGCGTACAATAATTTAAGAGGTACATAAAACTCGGGGAAATAGAGCGTCAATTCTGTCGTTGAGTCCAATTCGCATCACCGGGAACCAGCTAAAGTGGTAAAAAAGAAACAAGACTAATTTAGCATTCAAAGCCCGAGCGGCGGGCGCAGGTGCTCTCGCGGTTAAAACATTCCACTTTTATAGGATTTATTAAGATATCGCCCTAAGATATTGGAAGCTCCAACCGATATAAATATACATCATGAGAGTGACGTCTGAATAATGATAGAATGGGCTGAATATATCGGCCACATGTGGGACTACTTACGTATACATTATGGAAACGAAGCTCGGGAGGTGGCGGTCATTAATGGCGAGAGTAAATGATGATGTCTGTATTCCTTTCTATCTTTGTAAGCTACCTTCTAGAGATTTAGATTTTATTTTCTCATCTGAATAAATCGTTTCAATATTTTGTTCAGTTGCGGCATTTTTGTGAGAAAGTTGAGTGAAAAACATTCATATTGTTGCTTGACAAAGTTGAGCGGCAAATAAAAATTTCATTTCCATGCTAAAACGTGTTCAAAGAACTCAATGACTACTTAAACGAAATATTGTTGCGATCTGGGTTTCGGTCAGGAAATTAAACGAACGGCTTACTGTCGCCCAGTGGCAACTTGACAAAAGGCTGTTATCTCTCATAGTTATAATGACATACCCTTCACATTTAAACCAAAAACACTAGGTGAAAAGATACATCAGCCTGACGCAATTATAAGTCTATTCATTTCAACACATACACATGCTGTTTTCAGTTTAATAGTGCGGAATCTTACTTCCTATTTTACGCCTTAAATTTGAATATGTTAGGTACAAAATGGTCGGTTCCCTGTGGTACCCTAAAGCCTTTCTGGCGTGGTGTTTTACGAATTTGACCCGTTTTATTTAAGCCATTAAGCGTAAACAAAAGACTGGCGGCCCTCAGTAAACGGAGGGTGGTTGTAATAGTTAACAGAGTGGCGGAGCTCTCCTTTGTATTAATTAGACATGTTAAACACGCTTCGCTTAATATGTAAGAATTGCTTTTGGAATGGCCATCCGCGTTTTCTTTTTAATTTTCCTCTTTCTTTTGTCCGACAGATAAAGCGATGGAGTAAGCTAAAGTATTTCTATTAAATAAGTCAGTGATTCTTGGCACAAAATTGGGGCTTAAAAAGGAACAGTTTTTTGTGAAGGCGGTGTATTTACTTTGTCAGAGGAGAAAACAAAGACAGTGTGTGCTATACACGAGCAGCGTGTTGGTGTATGATTAGTTAATTACTTATCTTGAAGCGCGGCGCCTCGCGACGAAGGCTCGAGCCAACTTAATTAACTCACTTATAATAAAACATCGCAAACGGATCATTAAATTAGCTTAACGAAGCATATAAATTATACTTGGCACGATTAAAATTGGAGTCGATGCCTATTGGAAGCGATATTGGAAAAGAAAACTTTGGTCGTTGAGAACACTTTCTTCGAAATTGGTTTATTAAAATTACCGAGCACCCTTAATCCTTATTCGAATAACTGAGTCGATCAAAAATTGTTTACCTACTTTCTTTGTCATGCTTAATTCCGAATTAATGCTGTGGAGCGTCATTAAAATAATATCATAGCTTAGTTACTGTGCAATTTCGTCAATTAAAATGTGTTTAGTGGTTGGTAACATTTCGGCTCGAGTATTAAATCGGGAAACAATTAGTTGGCGAGCAATAATAACCGGGTTTATTGGAGTTCGTCTGGCGAGAGTCGACAACGACGTGTAGCGCTGCGACTTTATAACCCGTTAATAAAACACAATTTCATACAAGCCGCGCTCCAAATATTATACTGCTATACGCGTAACGTAACGTACTAGCAGTATTTTATGTCCGCGCGCACAATTTAGGAGCGGGGGGTCGTGTGCCATAATAAAGCTATAAATTATTTCCATTTAAATTTAATTTGACTGAAGTCGTTAAATGGCGTCATTCGCGCGCTTTGTTTCGTTTGATTAAATTGTTAGGGTGTGTGGAAACTAGCCACGTTTTGCGTTTGTGTATTGTTACTAAAATATTTGTTTATGTAACTTCGGTTGGTTATATTTTGAGAAGAATTTAAGCATAACAATATCCTATCTCTCTTTGTGGCCTCCTCTAGGCTGCCTCTAGTATTGCATCGTAATATAGCCTACATTTTGCTGCGTTGTTAACACCAATTAGGATAGCAGCCAATTTTGCATTCGGTATTTCAGCACAAGCCTATAGTTCCAAGCCCTTGTCACCACCTAATACTAAACGGTTCAAATAGGTTTTCAGATCTTTTCATTGAAATTATTGTACTGTTCATTTAGTTTACCAAAACATTGTCTTTTTTTTAAATAAGATTCAGATTCAGATATGTATTCATAACAAGCAGCAGTTACATGTCAATACAAAAAAAAAAACAATTAATTATCACATATTTAGTCATAATCAAAGCTTAAAAAACCAACGTTTTACATTCATAATTCAAAATAAATCCACAAGGGTAGGTACTCATTGTGTAGATAAAATGTCCTCTTTGCTAACCATTTTGTAACTATTATGTTAAAAGATTGTTTTAAAGGCGCATTTTGAATTTGTTCAGGGATATGTTGGACAACGTTGAACAATAAGTAAAATGTTGATTTTATTCACTCGACTACACATGCAACGTTTCAGTTCCCTACTCTCAAGTTTCTTTGCACTCATTCAATATCAAATAACAAAACACAACCGTGTAGTTATTGAAGTGTGCGAGAGAAAAATCTCTCGATTCGATTCCAAAGTCGGGAGGATTTACGTTCCTAAATCGAAAATTGTTTACGGAGTCAGTCGCGCCTCTGAAGTAGGACAGTTTTCAGTACTGCCATATTCTGAGACACATTCACTCATACACGCGCTAGCAATCTTGCCAGATTAGTTTGTCTACTTACGGTTGGAAGATACAGAACTAAGCTAGATGAATATGTGGTATAAATTAGATGCTAGAATAGGAAATGTTAAACTTTAACTTGCTTTGAATTTTGGTACTCATAGCGTGCGAAGTTAAATAAACAACTACTTACACGATTTCATAGAGATACTTTACAAATTACAAAACACTCTTAAAATAATAATAGGTAAAAAATCTAAACAAAGACGGTATTAAAACAGATATTAGAAATAAAGAAATTATTAGATAAATGTTAAACATTAACTTGCTTTGAATTTTGGTACTCATAGGGTGCGAAGTTAAATAAACAACTACTTACACGATTTCATAGAGATACTTTACAAATTACAAAACACTCTTAAAATAATAATAGGTAAAAAATCTGAACAAAGACGGTATTAAAACAGATATTAGAAGTAAAGAAATTATTAGATAAAGAACACGTTTCGGCAGTTATTAAAATTTTTGTCTACAAAAAGGACTGAATGCATCATTATGATTTTTAGTATGTAGGAAGTTTGTAGTCTCAAAAGTCAAAGCCTACTTTATATCTCAAAATAATGCTAGCGAAGCCGTGGACGTCCACTGGTAGTATATAAATAAACCTCTAATCCTAATTAGACATATAAACACACCATTAAATCATTTGTATTCGTCAAGTGCTGAAATAAACAGCTAAGCACGATCCAAACTAACTGCATCAAACCAGAGCTGTATTTCATTTGAGTGAAATTTAACTGTTGCCCTACTTTGCAGAATGGAACTCTGTAATTGAACCGTTGCTGATTGACGTTAAACCGATAGCATATTATGAACAGCTGATAGGATGGCCCAAATCGACTGCTATTTACTGTTTGTGGGATTTAGTATCAACGGATTTGCTTGGTTTCGTTATGGGGTACTTAATTAGTAAAGATTTTTATAAATTATTTCATATTGTATTGGTTTTTCCAAAGATTAAGGTACAGTTTATTAGAAACATGACGATGACATGATTTATAAAAAAAAATTAAGGTTAAATATTAGTTAGAGTTAATATCTTTGTATCTGATAATGTTTGCGTTTAATAGATTAATAATGGAATTGCGACGGTTCTAAGCATCTTTCTTAACAAAAATTAAGCGACGAATTTCACCTCAAAAGTCAAACATAAAACTTATTCAGATCATCAGATTCGTAATAGCAGCTTTTAATAATAAAATGTATTTTATAAAATCTACCATCTACAGTTATTTTTCTATAGATAAACAAGGTGCCAACATAATCAGGTCACAAAATATGTATAACTATTATATTGCTACTACATTACTAAAAATTTCATGACTAGGGCTAGTAAAACCACAGGGTTTTGGAATAGAGCCCGCTTGTGGTCATAAAATAACCAATGTACTTGAGTGACAAATCTTTGGAGAATGAGTGGTAGTTTAGTTTAGGATGATTTGTTTATTGCAGATAAAACTCGCTGTCCTGTTTAGATTTTGTTTTTATCTATTAATTAGTTTTAGATGCATTGCTTGGTA
Source organism: Macaria liturata (assembly GCA_964023185.1). Lineage (NCBI taxonomy): Eukaryota > Metazoa > Arthropoda > Insecta > Lepidoptera > Geometridae > Macaria > Macaria liturata. The sequence goes on from OZ026819.1 coordinate 5,383,990, forward strand.
CGTGATAATTACGATCATTGCCACTATTCCCACATGCGTTTTTTACAAATAAAACTGACAAAAATTTGCGGATCACTAACATGTTGTAATTTTTTTAGAAGTCTTTAGTAATAAAAATACCGTTAGAAGGGATAAATTTTATTTTTATCCTTAAAAAATTTAATGTTATCAGAAATCACGGCATCGTTTTTAGCTAAATTCTGAAAAAAAAAGAGTTTAAATCAAGAAGAGATTATGGAAAAAAAATCTATCTCACGTTATAATCAAGCTAGTTTTCTCATGTAGTCACTGCTGATAATAATTAAATTCCTGTCAGTAAAATAATCATTAGACATCAAGCACTGCAATATTAGTCCACGGCGTCCCCAGTGTCCATAAAGTTGGTGTTTATGCGCAGTTGTGGACAGCTTGCGTTGAGGCACTTCCGGCGCGGACTCCGGCCCCTTGCGTTAGATATCATTCACTGAGAGCTATGCTCAGCACTCAGATGGCAGTTCACATAGTATAGAAAACTGTTAAATGCCCCTCAAATTGTTGGAAAATATTTGATGCAAAAATTCGTCATTAAACTCTTTTATCACGTGCATTGATTTCACATTCATAAAAAAATCTTCTTACCCTTTACTTTATCCCGCAATGTGGGGTCAGCACAGCATTAAAAATATATTGTCTTAGAATACCATTGACTAAATAATATTTGAATAGTAAGTATAGGTAAAATGGAATTTTAATAAAAAAATATACTACTTAATAGGCTGTGGACAAGAAAGACTTAAGACCTACACCAATGGCACCTAGCGAATGAGGGCTATATCCAGCAGTGGGTCGACAAAGGCTGAAGATTATAATGATGATGATTAATAGGCTTACCTTTAATTACATGCCGCCAGTTTTAAACCTCTGTTTTTATTCTCTGTTGCTTTAATTTTTTTATGTCAAAAGCTTTTTTTTGCTTGAACATAATAAGTATTATTTACCATTGGAAATTCTGAAGCGCTTTAGCTTTAAGCGTTAAGCTTTGTGTGGATGTACTGAGAATTCTTGCTTTTGCTATATTTAAGCTGCATAAAGTCAGTATAAAATACATTCAAATAATATTCACTCATTTGCCCAGTTTTAAGAACGATTTTGATGGATTTACGCAACATTACACCGGAATCATTTATTATTATTTATTAAACAGCTCTTGTCAATTACAAACATTTTGCTAATATATCAAAATATTTAAAACTTAAACTGACATATGATAGTGATCTATCAACGTACAGCCCAAACCACTGGACGGATCAGGCTGAAATTTACCATTCAAGTAGATTATAAGTTATTTTGACCAGTGCCAAACCCGCACTATGGTTAATTATTTTCGCTTTTTTTTTTTCATTAAAAGTTTACGTTATTCAGGTAGATGTTATGACGTAGGCATCCGTTAAGAATTTTGGATATGCCACTTTTAAAGGGATGAAATAGGGGATCTAAGTTTTACTTCTTAATGCGAGCAAAGCCGCGAGTACCCACTTGCAAACTATATAAGCAAAAATTTTATGTGCGTACGTATAAGTTACATACTCACGTTCAAACAGCTGAACTAATTTAAATGAATTTTGTTATGAAGGTAGATAAGACTCAGGATTAACAAATAGACTACTTTTTATTCCAAATTAACGCGGGGCGCTGCTAGTATTACAACAACATTATCAAACATCATTCATTTAAAGATTCTTTTTATGAGTTAATCATGTTATTTTATACCAGCTCTTACTATATTTTTTGCTACTTTTTTCTAATACACTACTTACTTACTCTTTTTATAAATTATTTATTTTATATAAATTGCTAACATCTTTCCATACAGTTTGGACATGAGCCCAAACGTGAGAGTTAAAGCGATTAATGTTATAGTTACTATTACCGTTTCTCGTGCGCATATTTCAATAAATAATACAGTCATAAACATCACTAGTCAATAGCACTATTTGTATTGAAAGTCTAACAATACCATCACATTATGTATTACGTTTATTATGTTTGTTTTGTCGCGTAGCAAATATTTGGGAAAACACGTCAAACAAAATTATTCCGGCCAAATGATACGTTTTGTTTTGCTGTTCATTGTTTGAATGATAACAATTTTACCAAAATTAACTAATTCCATTCTTAGTAGCATTATAAAAGTCCATATTACAGTCCATATTTTATGGAATACCATATTAGTCCTCCTCCTCCTTGCCTCTCATTACTGAGGTTTGTGACTCCCCAGATTTTACTCATTGGGGAAGTTTTCTTGGGCAAGTAAATCATGATGAAAATTCAGATACATCCACTGACTATATTAGTTAACCGAGGAAAATATCATGATGTTATATAAGTAGGTATATCGTGCAAATAAAAAAAAACATAATAATAGCAGTTGGTTGTGCGGAAAAACTGGTCAGTAACTATACAAAGAGGCGATTCTGACGTCTGTTTATCTGACAATACTTACATATGTAAGTATTACATATGTAGTAATACTTACATATGTAAGTATTGTCTCGTTATCATAAAACTGTACAAATAAAAAAATAAAAAATCCATATTACAAAATATTTAAAAAGAAAATTAGTATTAACTAAAGTACTAACTTTAGTCCTAGTATATTACAAAGTATGTATCTGTAAATACTGATGGACGAGCAAATTTCCCCCGACACAGGGTGACCTAGTGGGGGAAATATAGTACTTATAATTTTTTTTTTTTTTTTGTTGTTCCGTCTATACTTCCTCCGACAATGAATGTCAGAGACATTGTTAGACTAAACATATTGCTTACGCAGTTTGCTTTGTTTATTCATCTGAAGTACTTATAATTTGTGAGCTAATGTTTATTCCTAAGTAATATATAAGTAAGCAATATAGTTGTAACCAATAGTGTGCAAATAAACGATTATTAGATTATTAGACTTGCTTGTTATGGAGCTTCATACCGCTGAGTGAAATGTTACGAGGACATTTTACATAGTGGCAATCATCTGTACAATATACTAATATAAAATATACATACATATGTATAGTTTCTCTAGTATTAACTATTTATTTTTGTTTCTACACAGTGGTGGAAAGTTACGTCGGGTCAACGCTCTCACTGAAAAACCTCCGCCGGTCGGACATGGGGACGTACTTATGCATCGCAGCCAACGGTATACCCCCCACCAAGAGCAGACGATACGAAGTCATCGTGCTATGTAAGTTTACTAACAATGATTTTATTTTTGTGTCACTTTTATAACGTGTAATGTTGCTTCTTCTTATTTTTTGGCTTATCCCACTATGTGGCGTTGGCACTGAATGTTTCTCTCTTCATTTTTTTCCATAACTCGTCATATCCAAATTTACTCCTCAGGCGCACATATTTTTAAGTCATATATTTCATCCATGTCTTCTTAGGTCGTCCACTACCAACTCAAGACTTACCATCAATTCCATACTTTTTAAAAAAATCTACAAAACATATTATCTAATTGGAGCGATCATATTGAAAATGTATCCAATAGAGAGCCATATTGCCGAACATATAAATTATTTACAGTACAAACTAGCCAAGAAAGTTTCTTCCTGCTGGAAGCCAATAGATCTTTGCAGCAATTTCGTAGCCATGCGTAGCCAATCGTAGCACATTCGTAGAAACGTCGTAGCTATTTCGTAGACAATAAGTGGTCTCTTTTACTTGTTTGAATGGCTACCCGATTGAGTTCCGGTATTTTATTTAATCTTCTTTGGGTAAATTTAAAGCGTGTGGTTAATGCAAAAACATTTTATGAAGGCGCATTCAGATATGGTCTTTAAAGATGTATGTATTGCTTTTCAAAGTAACATACATTCTACAAAATTTGGACATTTCTAAATGAAAAAGGGTCATTTGAAATAGCCCACCTAATGTTACGTATTGCTGTAGTGTTGGTTGTAACACTCTTATCTAGACGGTATTTTTTTTTTTGAAGGCCTTTGGATTGTAGTTAGCAGATAACACAGCTTTCGGTAAAAATAACAAAGTTGCGTTTTGTCTTTTCGAAAAGTGTTTTTTTTAACACGAAATAGGCTAACGTTTGAATATAGTCTGCCTGATGTAAAGCACCACTTAAGTGTAGAAGCAAAATGACACTATGCCACTGTTTTTTTAATAAATTTACTTGAACATTCATCATTTATTCGCTTTTACCTTCTTCCCATCCAGTCGAGCCAGTGGTCCGCGTGGTGAGCCCCGTGGTGCTCCGCTCCGTGGACATGCAGGTGCACCTGCAGTGCTACGTGGAGGCCACGCCCAAGTCACTCAACACCTGGCAGAGGGGGAAACTTTATGCAGGTTTGTTTTATCTTAAGCCTTATATACAAATATAAGCTTGATACGAGACATGCTACATATTTTTTTTCCGATGTCAAAACTTATTTTTGTTCATATTAAGATACCGGGTTGACGGTACTAATAAGATATCTACTTCAATTACACGAATTCTGTTTGCCACTTGTATTTCTGTATTTTAAACACATTCGAATAGTTTCAAATAGAAGCTATATCAGTATTTTAGTAAGGAGCACAGTAAGGGAAAGAAAACTTACTTTAAAAAATATAGAAAATGCGATGGTAAGAGACAAGCCAAACCATTTATAAAAAATTAAACAGCGATTGGACACAATTTTAAATGTCGATTAGCCATACTACAGACAAGTCAAAACAAAAGAATCTGTGTATGTTACTTTGTTATTACCATATCAGAATCCGTTATCACTCTGCCAAAAATTCATATTTTCAACTGCTCTCTTTTCCCCCACCAGGTGGCAAACTCCTGAACAGCTCCAAGTACATAATCTCCGAGGACATGTTGAGCGAGTACGCGCTCCGGATGAACCTCACCATCACGCGGCTGAAGAAAGCCGACTTCGGAGACTACACCTGCTCGGCCGGGAACGGATACGGACGAGCTGATGGGACTATATTGTTGAAAGGTGAGGCCATTTTAAATATATAAAACTCAAAGGTGACCGACATACTGACTGATATAGTGATCTATATATATAACTAGTGGGTGCTCGCGGCTTCGCTCGCATTAATAAGTAAAACTTGCATCCCCTATTTCACCCCTTTAAAAGTGGCATTTTAAAAAATCCTTTCTTAGCGGACGCCTACGTCATAACATCTACCTTCATTCCAAATTTCAGCCTAATCCGTTCAGTGGTTTAGGCTGTGCGTTGATAGATTACTATATCAGTCAGTCAGTCAAACACCTTAGAGTTTTATATATATAGAAAGAAATATAATATACAAAGATATACTTATGCTTGAAGTGAAATTGATCAAGGTCAAGTTTTGTTTACCAAAAATGTTAACTGGAGAACACGTCACACATAATATTTTAATCAAGAAAACTTGAAAAATACTCGTATTGTAGAATAAAATGTATGTTTTATTTAAATAATTTACTTAAAAACCTAAATTATTATATGATACCAGTTTCTAGTATAAAAACTGCAGTTCGCAAGTTGGTTAGTCTTGTTTATAAATCTCACTTTTTATGGTTGGTTGTTACTTTACATATAATCGAATAATCGTAAAGTACTTTGATACTAACTGTCAACATTCTCTTCTTCTCCAGAAACCCCGGTGCGGACGACCACCACGACAACAACTACAACCACAACCACGACAACCACTCGTCCAACAACCACCGTGACAACCACAACCCGACCACCAAAACACCACCTGAAGAAACAACACGAGTTTAATCAAAACGCCATCGACGCAGACCTGCGGCAAGCAGAACTAAATAACGCGTTTAATTTCTACAGCATTAATGCTTTTGTACCTATGAACAATAGCTACAACAGTCAACGGTCAGAGAGACAGAAATCAAAGGCTAAAATACGACCAACCGTCTCTACACATTCCGTTTATTACAATGAAGCACAAAAAATAAATGCTGGTATTACACTCGTACTATCCATGATAAAAGTGTTTTTAGCATAAATTGAATACATAAAACTGATCCGATGCTAAGACGAGGCTTCAAAGATTTAAATTGAAGCCAGTTGAGATATTGATTTAATCTCAAAGGTTAACCGATATTAGTCTACTAAGTTCAAGATAGAATGAACTCGTTTACAGTAACTACCAATATTATGAAAATAAATCAAGATTTTGCATTAAGTAAACAATTCTGGATACAACGACACGAAGTTTTCAATTTTTTACGACTTTTGTCGTTTTGAAAACATGAGTAAACATTTCGTATTGACTTTCGCAAAAAACACACTGCAATTTTGAAACATTCGAAAGAGGTATTTGTATAAAGCAGAAATTAGATTTCTGACGATGTATGTATATGAAGTTGTAAGAAATTGTAGTGATACAAATGGCTGTTGAAATTTTGTAAGTTACGTATTTTGGGGTTGTTGTATTTAGTGAAAGTCGTTACATTGTATTTTATTGTTAAGTAAAAGGATTCAGCCTTTTTGTAAATGATGACAATAAAATAATGACTAGTGTAGGGAAGACTCAGATAATAAATTGTTGATCTAGTTTGTGATTTGATTTAGATGATTTTATAGTTTGTGCTTTAAGACTTAATTTGTCGATATTAATTTGTTGTAACCTTAACATACTTAAAGTTAATACCATATTAAGGACAATAATACAATAAATTTGTTGTAATATTTTTTCTTATATTTGCGTCATGTAAACTTTAAAAAAAATTGGAGCATTGAACCTTTTACAACAATTTATTGTCTTCAAAACTAATAAAGTAATCAATGTAATATTATATGAGGTGACAAATCTAGTGAGTTAACTTCTCATTTAAACTAACAAAATGTTCTTATCATAAGTTATTACTTATCCTATAATATCTTACATGACATTTATCTAAAATATCATAGTAATCATATCAATTTTATTGAATAATAAAACTATATAAGTAATAATTTGAAACCACTGTGAGCATTAGAATCTTTTTAATAAATAGGTATGCATGTTTGAATGAGATTTCTATTTTTTTTATTTTTTTTTGACCAAGAACAGTATTTATTTAATAAAAACTTATAAAACAAATTTTACTAATTTAAAATAAAAACTTAAGTAATTAATACCTAACTTATAAACTAAAACTTTTAATAAACTTAAAACACCTATAAAAAAATTTAAATTGCTATTTAACTATCATTGGTTCGACAATAATGTACGTCTATGATAAATTGACTATATTGATTAGTTATAATTCGTAGGTTATGTATGTAAAGTAAATATAGACCAATAAATACCTAACTTATGTTAGTGAAGTATATGTATGTATTGTATTCGATATTTTGTACTGTATTTCTTTTGTTAGACATAAGATAAATTGAATCAGTAAAAACATGAAAAATAGCTTGTTATGTTTACACACAGTAAAATTAATCGACGGGAAATCTTTTTGTCGCGGCGTAAGAAAAACGTAAGTCGTAAAAAGAAAAGCCATAAATTCTGAGAGTCAAGGGTCGATTGTTGAGTTTTTCTGAGCTGCTGTGAAAAGTGAATGATTAAAGATTATTTTTCTTCTATATTTATTCAACTATTTCCACATGCAATGTACAAAATAATTTCATAGATAGATTTTCTTAATTAAATACTCAAAAATGTATGTACATATTAAGCCGTTACTCGCACAAAATATGTAAATTTAAAGTAGTCCTTTATTTGTTTTAAACATTTTTAGATATTTTTTGTTAAGTATGCATACGTATACGTTACTCTTATTTTGGTCGAATACATACACACTATTTATTAATTATTATACTGACATAAATATATATTTGCTAATGTAAAAATATAAATACTAGTATAATGCCAGTTCATAATTTATGTGTGTAAACAATTTATGTTAATCTAAAATACTAGACTGTATTATTTCAATAATCTGTATGCTGTTGGAGTAGGAATTATAACGGAAAATTTCAAACGATAATATGCATGAAAGCGTGAAAAGAATCGCAAAAAACGTTTTAGGCTAAACAAATTATAATAAATTTATGTCTTCCGGTTAGATTAATGAGATTATGTAAATGTATTTGACTCAATATTGTTGAGTTATAATTGTAGAGGTGAAGTTCCTTTTGGACTTCTTTAAATTTATTGTAGTTTTCATAAGTAATGAAAGAATTTACTGTAGGTCAAATAGAGACAATATGGCATTAGAATTATATTTAATGTATTAAAAAAACACAATGGTGTTATTTCATAAAAAATATATAGGTACAACAAAATCTGTTTTAGCATTGTTTTTTTCTTTAGTCATGTTGTTATAATATACATATACATAATCAATCTAAGTTTCCAAGTATATTATTTCTTTTTTATAATAAAGACAGATTATCTACTCGTATTTGATAATCAAGTGCGCTGAATATATATAAAATAACTTAATTTATGAAAGTAATACACGAGAGACAATAAATGGATTGTATTAAGTACCTAACCAAATATAATCTACTATTTACATATCTAGATATTATTCATCGCTATTTAATTTTATGAATACATAGATATAGTCTAAATGTAGGCGTAAAATATTTTTAACTCATTTTCTTAGTAAAATAATGACAATAAATTTGTAATCACAGTTACAACCGTAATTTGACAATACATAAAGTTGTAAATATACATTGATTATTAAAGAATGAATAGCCATTTACATTGTTTAGTGCGAATATTTATCAATGTTAACTTTAAGATGTTGATATCATTTTATGACATTTTAAAATAAAAGAAAATGTAATCGATATATAAAAATCCAAGAATTATTTACTAATTCCATGCCCTTATCCATCCCTAGACTAGATGGTGTCCTACTAAGCTTTGACATCTCTAGTCACTATATTATTTAGAAATGAAGCAAACTAAAACGTATATTTTACTAAATTGATTCTGTTACTATTGAAGACAAGACAAAGATAAAATATTGATTATAATCAATATATATTTATCTCAAAATACATATCCGCAACTTCCGCAAAATTAACCAGATTTCATTACCTAAAAACAGTACATCATCCAAGAATAAGCCACTCTTAACATCTATTAATAATGGTAATCAGCAGGATGTTCAGATATTCATATAGTAGGCGTATTATTTATAGTGTGGGTGGTAGTCATGTACATATATAAGATACTAGCTGGTTCCCTTGACTTTGTCCGCGTGGAATAGTTATTACCATAAAAACGGGTCTGTTGAGTTAACCTTAAAAGATAGATACTGTTGCAGACATTTTGTTAGATCATTTCAAGAGAAATAATTCTTTAATACATTTTTTTGATATCTTGAACCGTTTTCTCAGCGCACGCAACGGAAACCCTCAGAGATGAATAATTTTCCCCGTTTTTTCTACATTTTCCATTGTTTCTTCGCTCCTATTAGTTGAAGCGTGATGTTATAAAGCCTTCCTCGATAAATGGTCTACTAAACACAAAAATAATTTTTCAATTCGCACCAGTAGTTCCTGAGATTAGCGCGTTCAAACAAACAAACAAACTCTTCAGCTTTATAATATTATATAGTATAGATTAATGGGTCGTTATCCTGGATTCATTAACACTAATTAAATCAGAATGATGTTTACCAACGTTGCATTCTACAATCCAGCACGCTTGCTTTAAAGAAACGTAGCATCTACATCATAATATATAAAGGTTTAACAGAAGAAATACATTCTCACTGGGCAGTAACTAACTGGTCATGAAAGGATCTGAGCGCCACCACGATGAACATGCCCGAGAGAGTTTTTCCAAATAAAATAATATGTATCAATTCTGAGGTGGAGTCAAATCATTCAGCAATGAGTATTACGACTTGAGGAAGAGAAGGAGGTAGGTAACTGGCACGTATCCGTCGCACGTCCTTCACGGCAGTGTCTCAAACGGGTGTCATTTTAGGGCAACATGGTATAAATGCTCTACAATCGTACATACACATGTGAACGTAAACATCGATATAGTTAATAGTATAAGCTACAAAAAAACAGATATCCATAGTATACTTACGTATTTATATTTACTTCCGCCAATTTGTCAGCCGCCATCAATCTTGTCGTTTCAGAAGAAATCCCGAGTTGTTTGGGTGCGGTGAGATAGTTATTTTTAGGTTTATGTCAAGTTTTATATCCTATGAGACCCCGTGGCAATTTACATCGTCGACCCACATTTTGTGAATACCAAAACAGGGATTTACTATAATGTACCCATTTATGCGTTGGAGATAAACAGATCGATTTTCCCTTTAACTGTTTAAGTTGGTTAGGCGTATAGGAAACAGTAAAGAAGATTTTGTAGCAGCTTTAAAGAATAAAAACGTATTAACGTTTCCTTGTCCCAATAGAAAACGTACAAGTGGGATCTCTTTTCCCAGAGATAAAGACTTTGTTGAAATTGATAACAATAACAAATTGTATCTGAATGAAGTGGTTTATTCCAACATTAATAATTTCAGACACCAGTATTTTCATTTAGTTGCTTTTTAACTTCTATAATACGCACAGATTGACATCAGGTGTTTGCTGTGCTAACGGCCAATATCAATTAAAGAAGGTGCATACAATGTTTCACAATGCTCAATTTTTTTACTTTTAGTAGCAGTTTATCGGTTACAGTTATTATGAAAGATCGTGTTACACTTTTCCAGTCTGCAACAAGCTTAGATCAATCTCGCTAGCCAAGTATATCGCTACCTAGGACTAGCGTGTGACAACCTCAGCGGATTTATTTGAAAGTAATTTTGAGTGAGCATCTGGCAGTGCGGTATGAGAGATGCCACTGATCAATATTCCAGCCGGTGCCGAAGAACCGGGAAATATGTCAGTCTCTCACTCAATCCGTTGACATAGAATAGTTAAAGGACATGATTTTTCTAATATGTAAAAAAATATGTTTCAGAGGTAATAAGTCAACGCCTTTAGATTAGCATACGAAATAGGACACCGAATTGCAATGTATAAATTTACAGTCAAAGAACGATGGAGTGGTGAGTGAATAAAATTGAAGATATCCAAAAAATAAGCTCTACTTCAAAAACTAATAACGACATTAAAAAGTTATTTTGATTTTGTAGTTTACGTGATTTTTTTATAACTAAAAAAACATAAAACTAGTTTTCTAAAACGTAGCTTTTTCTTAATTTAAAAATAGATAAATATGAATAAGTATATCAGCCGTTTACCCGTGTTTGAGTCTTACTTTACAGTTTGCATGTAATTCAGTGAGGCTCTCTGCACGTGTTTTTATCAAATAGAGAACGCTGCGTGCGCTTACAAAATAGTGTGCTATGACCAGTTTATGGCTGATCTATGTCGAGGACTCAATTCAGCTGCAAGTTACTTGTGAAAACTCTCATAATGCCCGCTTACTTTAGCAGATGACACTCGTACAATACTTGGAGCTATCGTTTCATAACTTGCCTCTTTCACTTGCAATTGCTTTTGGATTGTTAATATAGTTATTTCAATAAAACATATATGCATAAATTGTATGTATAACGTACGACTAAGCATGTTTTTTCAACAAGTAGAGTAGTGTTATTGCCCAAGAAAACTATCCTACGCGGTAGTGTAAGGAATCAATTCTTTGAACAAGCCAGAACCCTCAACTTCAGAAATATGACGGGAGGTGGAGGAACTGAATATTTATAGTATTCACCATTATTATTCGCGTACAAGAAGTGAGGCCTATGCTCAGCAGTGAGCGATAACAGGCTAATGATGATGATGATAATGACGACAATATAACAACATTATTATTTTGATTGATTTTCAATACACTTAACAACTTGATAAAAATAACTGACACAGTTTCAATCTAAGTAAAACACTGTTGTATAAAGATCCCCAATGGGCTAGTGGTGTCAAAAAGCTTTCTCGATATTAGTCTCGCACCAGAAAGTATAGATGTGAAAATATAGACACCTTTAGAAGATAAGTTGGTCTACTTACTAAGATAGGTTACCTTTGTCAATCCGCCGCACAAAAAAAATTGTTTGTTTTTCAATCGCTTAATGAAATGAAGCTGTCATGTTGTTTAGACAAGTTTAGGAATTAGCTGAATACCAGAAATGGTGCATTTTCTCGCGTATTTTCATGTTAAACTCAATTGCTCAATGTCATTTTAGGATTCAACAGTCGAAATCAAGTGAAAGTTTATGACGTTTTTTTTTACGTGGGATAAGTTTACGTTTGACTACAGCCTGATGTAAAGCATTGCTGCAGCCAGGGTGTAACACGCTTACCTAGAAGATACCTATTAACTAGATGATTAGATTTGATGACCCTTGGATTGTATGTAGTTGGCAGGAAATTTCGTAGACCGCATATACCCAGCAGTGAGATTCCAAGGTGCATATTATTGTGTAATTTTTATTATTTCTACCTCTAATTTTAGTTAACTTGGCCTATACAGTGTCCAAATTAGTTTTAGTAACTATGGGTTAAGCCTGAAACAAAATGTCTTTATTTATATACATATTACTGTGTTTTGAATTTTAAGTGGTGATAATGATGATAATTTATTTATTAGAAAATCGATAAAAACCTCCTTCAAAATAAGAGCCTTTTTGGCATCATAGATGAAGGAAAATTAAGCTTTGATCTTATATGTAACCAACCTCTATTAGTTGAAGTGAGCTCCGCAGCTTATGAAATTATCTCCAACATTCCTTCCGGCCTTAATAGATATCCGTCACGAGTGGTTAAAGACAGTATTCTAACTTAAACATATCTAGTCATGGTTACCATGTAAATTGTTGGTAATGAAAAAATAGAAAAATCAATTCATTTACATACATAAAGCTGTATAATTTTACCATTGATCAAATAAAATCAACAATACAATTCAAATATTTAAATAAAACGTGATTGTTAAATAAACATTTTAATAAAAAGACCTTTTTTTATTTGCTCAATTTTAAAGCAAACGAAAAATCCTAGCAAGTTTGAATTTATTTACACATAGATATATACGACGTGACCAAAGCACTGTATATAGCAAAGTTACATACCTACATACTCCTATGTAGGTATATAACGGCTTTATAATTCACTAGAGCTGAAACACTGTACAGTGAGTAATAATAGTTTCCAAGATGGCAACAAGCACACATATGAAAATTTATAGTCCTCGCTATTAATTAAAGGTCGCAGCGCGGAGCAAGTTACATAAACAATTAACTACTATTGTACAAATAGCGGTGGCGCTAGAGCTAGCTATCTCTTATTTCCGGAAGTTATTGTACTATTTGATAGGGAAACTTAGTTTGCATTTGTTGGCCAATTTAGATAGTACTAAGTGGGTTCGTTAAATGTTTTATTTAACGGCATGAGGCAATGATATTACAGTTGGTTTTCCACAGTGATTGCAATTGCACGATTTTTATTTGATGACTGATTAGAAGCGTTTTGATTGTCAGTAAATATTCTTGCTTGTCTAAAAGTGTAGTGATAATATTTCATAATGATGTTTGTGTTATTGTGTGTTTATCTCTTACCTCTAATAACGCATGTTCAGGTAAAAAAATTGGCCTTGTTTAAAAAGGTTCTTGCATGAACAATGCACATTACATTATATTGGATAATTACTTACTATTGCAATCTTTTTCTTATCGAATGAGAGTGGCAAACTCTGGTGTCGAGAGTTTATCAAGCCACCCTAAGGGCCTCTGACTATTTTAATTCATCTATTAAAGTCATTTATACTACATTAAAGTAATTACTTAGTTTGGCTCATTCAAATCAGTGTTCGATGAAATAAAAGAAATTGTATAGATATTTTGTTTCCATACATCGATGAATATTTCTATCAGTTGAAATTAACTACAGTTTCTGTTGCAAACATTAACATTAAACCATGAAAATGTAACTATGTAGTGTTTGTGTATGTAAACCGGCTTCAAACAACAAACTTGGTGGTTTTTAGGTCTTTAGATATTTCTCCAGAGTTTTATTTACAAAGGATTTCCGCAAAGTAACGCCTGATTCAATATGTTAACATTAAACCAGTTTAATAAAGGATCCAACCAAATTGAGAATTTCCTCAAAAAAACTTCATTTACCCATCTATCCGCGCTCTCGGCTGGTGGTTGCAATAAATGTTCATATTGCAAGAGAACGCAATATCATGAAGCAGCGTAAGTACGTTATATATCATGTTTGCGGCACGCACCCGCTCTTGTTAATACAGTTATTAAGTACTATCGGAGTGAAACGCTGCGCCGCCGTGCGTGTAATGCGAAAAACTTTTGAATGGGCTTCGTTTGACATACTTGTGGTAATCTTGGCGAATTAGCGGCGAGTGCTCGAAATGATAACGGATGAAAAGTTAACACCGACAAATATGAGTGTATGACAAGGGACGTGTGTATACCTACCTCATACCTACAGTCATTTGGAATACAGAAACTTTGCTGATTTGGTGTTGCAAATTTAAACTAGAGTAACGTTTCGTAACTAAAGTTTGCGCTCTGTTCGGCCGTCGAGTAACTTGCGGAGCCCTACTCTTCATTCAAATTAGATACATAAATAGCGGTATCTCGACACGGGCACATCGCTGTGCTATAAAACCCCTCACATTGTAACCACACAAGTTCCTGACAGCGCCGGACTCACACAACTTATTCAATAACTTCAGAGCTCACTCGCTGAAATTGCATTTCCTACATACTGTATGCACCTACAAAGTGTTTGCGTTACGAGGGGGAATCTCAGGGCCTCTGGAGGGCTATATGTGAGCTTTATGAGCATAATTAAGAGCTTATAAGATTCAATTAGCCGCAGTTCGTAAGATGCTCGCCTACTGCATACGATACGATATTGTTTAAACTATTTTCGGAGCAATAATTTGCTCCTGAAATCTCTATTTGGAATTTATATTTATGCACAAGACGCTTTATAAGTACTCTAATGAGTACTTATAAAAATTAAACAAATAATTATTTGATTCATTTTCTGCTCTAATTTGCAATTTTTTTATAAAAAATATATGACTGATTTATAACAATACACGCTGTATTATGAATTAAAAAAGGAGCGTCGCTGCTAATTAATTATGTTAAATCTTGTAGCAGCGTCTTGTGCATAAATATAAATTCCAAATAGAGATTTCAGCAAGTGTAAAAGTTTAACAAATTCAGTGTTATATGATGCGAATTGATTAATTACACTACACTGAAAATCACATTAACACAATTCAAATCTGAGCAGTATCTAAATAAATCAAAGTTTAAGCAGAGATGAATTAACATTCATTCCCAAACGATGTCTATCGTCGTATCTCATTCATAAGCGTGACTTTCATAAGCCAAGTATATTTTTCTAAAGCCTTTCGGGCTGACTTTGGGAATGTCACCCGTCTGTTTGTAATGATGATAAATCGTAATTAACTCACGCCAAGTCATTTAGGTCGTATGCCAGTCGTGAATAAAGGCTTTGACGCAAATAACGCCGATTATGATATACTTATGTCTTGTAGAATTTAGGTTATGAATATTTTTGTTATTCATCATTAAATAATCTAAAGTACGTAAATATAAAGAAGCAACAGAGTAGTTGAATCTTTTTAGAACTTGATTTGTAACACTTTAAAACTATCCAGGTTACAATAAGATTAGAATAACGATCATTACGACGAAATGCTACAAAATTACAGTCTATTCATAGAGCAATACCAACACATAAATATATCATAGATTCATACTTAATTAAAACCACAAGCCGAATAACATCGCGGCGTAATTAACGCTAGGTGCACACAAGCTCAGAATAACTAGTTACCTCGGAACGTGTTAATATTACGCCACTAATGTAAGTGAAATTGGCTATAAATGTCCAACGGAGTCAGTATTAACCGTAGCGCCTACAAACGTGACCGAAACTCAAATTAAATAAAATACCAAATTGGAACATAGCCAAAATGAAACTGAAATGTTATTGTGTTGCAAAGCTATCATACCCAAATGACGAGTAATTATACCTATTGAAAAAAAAAACACATGCATCATGTCAATAAAATCACTATATGTGTTAGGTCAGTTCAAACTTTAAGTGAAATATTTACTTGCTTACATAATGGCCCATAGCTTCTGGAGGTTGACTTCTGTGTTATGTTCTACTGCATTTTTTTCTTGATTAAACTGATCAAAACCAATCAATTATCTAATTTAGGTGTGAAAAGGGCACTGAATATTGATTTAATCAAGCAAGGCATAAAAAATTATGGATGTGTTTGAATGTCAATGTGTCCTTTGAAAATAAAGGAAAACAACGCGAGAAATACAAGAATATGTGTCATCCATGAAAAGGTCTGAATGTCTATTACGTTGTGTCTTCCCGAGGAAACAGCCTCAATTATTAATACTGCGGGGGCCATGACAAGTCTATTCTGTCAAGAACGTAATGACTAGAAATAGATTGACTGACCTGTAAACTCAGTTGTTAATGTGTCTACAGTTTTATAGTTCGCGGGTTCGATACCCGTTCAACACAAGTTATTGTCTATTTACGGTTTGCTTATTTGCTGTTGAGTCTGCTTGATCTTAATATAATAAGCATGTATTTACAAAAACACACTCATATACGTGAGTACAATATCAGTTAGTAACAAGTAGGTATTATATAACAATAACACAAGCGTTTGCTTAGTATGAGACTTGCTTGTTCCGATTTATTTATTAATTTATAGGACCTAGTAGAAGAAGAACATCGTGAGGAAACCGACATGTTTGAGAACCACAATATCCGAGGACATATTGTGTCTTCCGCGGAAGGACCTGGGCGCCCGCCACGATGTATCTGACCAAGAGAACTCCCCTAATGAATCAATTCTTCGGGGGAGTCACAACCCTCAGTCATGAGGAAATTCGGCTCACGAGAGAGAGTCGAGTAAGAGGTGTCTCTAGTAAATTTGGTCCATGTAGCGTTGTGAATAGAGTCAGGAGGTTAGAATCTGATCGCGAGTCAGTAATACAGGCGTCAGATAACGGTGCCCGAGGGATGTGGCGCGCTCGCTGATAAGACGGCCAGGACCTCGGATTTGTCTCTCTAACCCAACGTAATGTCGGTGCCAAGTTAAACCTTTATTTATTGGGCTAGTAATTGTATTCTACATGATCTCGCAGGATTTGATGTAATACTATTTTGTTTACATATAGGTACTTTATTATACATAAATAGATTAAAAAATGGATGTTGATTGAATTTATATATATTGTACATGTTTGTTTAGTAAATAAAAATAAGGGTACTTTAGCTATAAGTACGAAGATTACAGATCAAAATAAAATTGAAGTGACCATTAAAATATATTTTCCTTAGTTGTTTGTTTTCCTTACCGAAATAAAAGCGATATCATCTGCAATAGCTATTCCCACGCTACTTTAGGGATACATATTGTTTCCCTTCCGGAAATAAATGTTTTCCCTCGTACAAGTTAATGCGCTTTTTTCATTAGAACAAGCTCTCGTGGTGTGTCGGTTTCCCCAATGGTCGGATAATACGTGGTCTCGGCATGAATCACCGCTCCTCGGGCGACTCTTTGTATTCAGTTTGGCGGATGACGATAACCTTAATGTAAGCGCCGACACGGCTGCTAGGCCCAAGAAGGATCGCTTTTGTCGAGGTCCCTTCCGCGGAGCCCATTCTTTTCTCTTTATACCGTTTCTCACTTGAGTAATTCGAGGACAATAAACATTTATTGTGCTCGTTTATTTGACAGACGATGAAGAAATATCGAATGAGTGAGTTCGCTATATTTCGCCCGCGGTTGTTTAACGAGCGTTTGTTGTACAAAGGCTGTGACATTTTAGGGTCGGAGGTGGTTTCCTATAAAACGTGAAGGGATAAGAAAATGATCCGGTCGCCTAAAAACTTGGACGTGAATTTGCGAAACGTCTGAAAAGGCGGGTGAGTCTCCCGGGATGGCCCGCTGAGAGACATCCGCATTCGTATTTGTGCACTTCGTTTCCTCGGTAAGAACGGATTTTATGACTTCCTTTTTCAATAATTAACTTTTTATTGGATTACGAGGATATATAATACTAGCGTTTTTACGTAATTAGTAGACACAGATCAATTCTTATACAACAAACAGGTATTTATGTGAATTCATGATTAACGATTGGATAAATAAACACGCGACGCCACACACGAGTCACAAAAAGAAACCGAAAAAGTTTCCCCAATCCGAGGTGTATCCACGGCCAGGTTAGTATTGTTCATTCATCTCATTATCGCGGCAAACACGTAGGGCGCATTACGCGGAGCAGCCGATACAGATTCGGTCGGCGCGGCGCTAATCATCTAACAAGTCACATAAGGGCACAACAGAAAGCTCGCGCCTGCATTTGTATTCAGTTTGGCAGACTACGATAACTTTAATCCGGGTAAAGTGTCACCTTGAGTGGCTTACAGTGAAAGCGCCTTTGTCTGGGAGTAGGGTACTCTGACCTTCTTATTTTTTCCGTCAGGTTTTCCTCCATTGTCACGAGGTAATGTAAAATCCTGGCACTTAAAGGCGAGCTTTTCGTCGGATTGCCGAGAACTAGTCGGGACCTAGACTATTCCGAGCGCCGGCGAACGCTTGATGGATTGTGATCGAAGGCCTCGTTGATCATATTGCTCGTACTTTGGTCATTTACCGCCAAGATATATCGCTCGGATAGACCTGGAGATTGGAAACATGATTTAATATTTACACGATTAAAGTATCGCAGCAAGTACAGTTACGTACACGAACTAAGTCTTCCAACTTAACACGCCGGATTCTTATTATTATAGCCCGTAATTGCGGAGACCAAGTTCCAACAAAAGGTGAGGAAACGATACGGTTCCTTTGTAAAAGTTGTAATGTACGTGACAAATCTTCTAGTTTCGAGTTCGGATTGAAAACTGCGATAGAGCCGGCCCGTTACGTGCGCTGAATCTCTTATTTGGTTCCCATTTGGAATAGGTGCACACTTTATAGGCATTATATTAGGAATGTCGGTAGAGTAATGCCCTTGTAACATTGTGGTCACGTCCTGTTCACTCCATCTTGCTGTTGCCGTGCAGTTACACTAACTATGAAGCCACTTGTCTGAATTAATGCAATTACACCGCCCGTTCAGCCAAGAACTTACTGAAAGCAATTGCGACGAACGCAATCAGAATCGTAATCGATTCGGTTTGCTGTCGAATGTTCTAAGTTATACCACGAGTCACTGAATACGCAATCACACATTCAGATGTCAGCAATGTATTATAAGAAGTAATTAATTAGATCTTTTAATAGAATATAATATGAAATATTTTACACATTTATTTTATTACAGTAATATATATTATTTATGTCTATGTACTTAAACAGTATATTAGCGAACATGCGTACAAATGAAATATTTTTTACTCCACTGATGCAAGGACCGCCAAACACAGAAAACCTTTGAAAAAATGTAAGCTGATTTACCGTGGCCAGCCAGGGCCCTCTTGTGCCCAGTCGACCGTCAAATAAAGGCGACCAGACAAATGCTCGCAAATTGACTCAACGTTTTTCACAGTATTCCATATTTTTACGCAAGAGAAGTTCTCGTTGGAGAAGCCGAATAAGGAACACCTCTCCGGTAATTGCGTTTGATGGTCGCATTTCAACTAATTCGCATCCCAGCATGGACAGCTCGCTTGCAAGCGCTTCTTACTCAGTTTTTATCGTTCTTTGTCCTGTCATAAGACCCAGACCTTTTATTTACTAGGAAACTCCGCCAATGCTTTATAGTTAGCTCTGCATTTATCTAAACTCGGAAACCGTTAATTTATGCTTTCTCATTCAACTTGTCGAGACAAAAGCGAAAAAGAACAATGGATAAAAATAAAAAGAAAAGATCGAGGGAACATGAATTGAATCGAACACCGAAGGGTCGTCATAAAAAGAGTTGATTACGCCGAAGTAGCCACTAAGTCACTACAGCGGCCAAATAAAGCTAAGATTACAAGTTAACCTCATGTTAGTCGGAAGCCCCAATGATAAAGCATCTCAGGAAAATTGAGCCCGAAGAGGGTACACTAATCCCTCTTTAGCAAAAACGCTCCGTTCCAAAAAGTGATGGGCGGCTCACAAGGGATGGATCTTCATTACCCAACCGTGTTGTCAGTTAAGCCAAAGGGTCTCAGGATTACGTACTTAATAAAACTTAAAATATAGGACATATATGGTCAATGCGCCATCTCTGATATTACATTTTTGGCAACATATTTATCAGTTTACGTAATATTATCCATCCATGCTAGTAAAAGCACTAATGTGATGGTAATAAAGGTCGTATTTCATAGGTCACAGAATATAAAACGAGCGTAGGTGAGAATTTACGTTTACGATTCTCCTCAATAACAAGAGCATATCATTTTTCCATACAATGGCGCTATAAAAAGATTCACGGCACTGCCTTTTTCGTATTTACCTTTGAAAATGTATATTCCCATCGGGTTCAAGTCCGCGACCGCGGTTATACAATGGGCAATCGTATTATCATATCATTATGGACGAAACATCCAATACCTGTAAAGGCCATTTCTGGAATGTGCACAGTTTGACCCAGATTTTTATCTGGCAACTTTGAAATTAAATTATAAAGTAGTTTAAATAATTGAACAGCTAATCAATTGTTTATGATTCTGATTTGCAAACTGAGGTTAAATAATAATTAAAAATTGCATAATCATGCATGGTGGCATATACATGATAGATATGCTGCAAGCTTATTTCACAACCTAATCTAAAATGTAAACTTAAAATCCCAAATAGTTACAGAAAATCTCAAGCTAGTTTTGCCACCGTATTTTCGATTGGAACAAATAAGTTTTCCAATAGACAAGCTTTCAAATACTAACGAGTAATTTTACGTCTATTACAGTTTCCAATATTTTTCATGTCACCACTGAAAGCTCTTAAATGAAAGTTAAATGAATAGCTTGTAGGTTAGTGTCAAATAATTTGTTTGAATAACATTGAGAAAAAGAAGGCACCTTTAGTCGTCCTCAAAGTTTGAATCGAATGTGAGAAAAATGCTTATTTGGGTTTTATGTTGAGAACGAAAGTGTCAAATTAAATGGGTAAAGCGATGGAGCTTATACTTTTAAAAGCATCAGATTACGCATCCAGCTTTGAAAGTATTTACTTAACATTTCAAATAAATAAGTGACGTGAGGTAAGTGAGATATATTGAATTATTTGTAACAAACTCATAAAAAGTAGAACAAAGTTCAAAGTTCGTTTTCAAAACTTTCATGTAAAAAACAGTTTTGTAAATAATTATAAATTCTTAAGTAACATTCTAATTTGACTTTGTTTAGCTTAAATATTATTCACAATAAGTAATATTTTTATCGGAACGTATTCCTTTATATTTAGCTAATAGATTGCAATTTAGCCTTTAAGGAACAACGGAACAGCACTAGGTAATCTAGGTTTATTTAAATTTGTAACTCTATGTAAATTCATGCTCCAAGATTTCCGTGAAGCATGTTTCACAGTGAATATTCTGTATGAAATTTCATGTGGTCTCAGGATATTGCTATGTAAATGTAGATATTGTGTGTAATACATGGTTGGTTAGAACATTGTAACAATCTGTATTTTTATATAAGCGTCTACTAGTAAAAATTATTGCCTAAGTGTAAAACAATCTCATCGACTCTTTAAAATGTAACAAATTTTACTAACCGAATTGTATACTTAGATACTTTATTTGAAGACACCCAACATTTTTTTTGAGAATCCGCCTACCTTACGTAACGTCAATATCATGTTTATTTACGATTGTGTGTACAATTTATTTCAATAAAAAGGAGTTTCATATTTGTCACGTATTTTTGTCTTTCACAACATTTAATTCGTTGTAGGTACATCAAACCCCCAGCTCGCTGTCAATGTTGTCGCATAACAAACAGAATTAAATGAAAGAAGCTCCGCATTTCAATAGAAAAATTCGCGTTCCCCAAAGTCATTGTCAGCCATTCTCATGCCTTGTTCGTCGTGTAATTGTATAAGTCGATTGCTATCGCCAGTCGCAAGGAAAAGAATTTAATAACACACGATATAACGCGTGCTGAATGTCCCAGATCGGCGTGAGGCGCTCACATACGGGCGCGGCCGTTTGTTCAAATGAAAACATTTACAACCAAGGTTACATTGTTTTCACTTACATTGTTCCAACTGCAAGAGCGGAGCCCCAACCTTTGTTCTGTAGAATAATGTAGTGGGATAGTAATAGTTTTCACAACAAACTAGAACACTTCACAAAAGATTCTAGCGTTTACATATTGATAGCAAATGGCCCGTATCAGTGTTACTAACGCCGAGATATTTTTATGTCCTCACCGAAAAACCTATTTCAACAGCTCAAATAGTTTACATTTAAATAAAATTCCAATATTTTCGACGTTTACTGCACATCGCTCTGACAGAGGGTGAAATTCATTGTTCGTGGGTCGACACCACGCTTCACGCCGCTCGCGCCATCTAGGCGTCCTGAAAACCTATACCTACTTTATTATTTATAACAGGAAAATCTTACTTTTATAAATACCTCCCAAAAACATAATGTTACTCGTGTTAAGTACATGTTATATTTCGTAAGCGGCTTTATGTTGGGACCAATGGTTTTCAGCGCCTTTAAATGCCCCATAAATCGTGTATGATATTACAGTTTCTGTCATGTGCGCCCGAATTTCTCGTGTTGTACTTATACAGATTTATTTGTTGTTGAAGTGTTTGTAGCTACGAAATATTTTACTTGGGTTGCGAAGTGTGGTATAGGGAACAGACATTTGCAATAATGGTGCGGCTATGAAAATAGATATCAGTATGAATAGATATATTATATTTGTTGGTAGATGTTAACTATATATTGTTTCATTTAGTACTTACCTACGATTACAAGCTCTATAACATATGGACGAGGTCTTTACAGGATCAACGCAGATGGCACATACAAAGGAAGACCTACACCTAGCAGTAGAATACCAAAGGCTGTGGATGATGATTATAATAACGTATGATTTCATAGATATTTTGGTCGGTTACATTGATTAGATTTTTTTTAAAGTTATATGCATGTAATAAACATACTAACAGATTATAAAAACAAAAATTAAATTATAAAATTACTTTTCTAAATTAATATTTAAACCGAGTATAAATTCTGTATAATAATGTAATACGTTGCGCGCTCATCAGATATTCTATATAGCGAAATGCCTAATAAATTTTATCATAAGTCGTTTCTAGAACTCGGAAATGGGCCATTTCTAAACGGTTTTATATAACATGTCGAGCTGTGGGTCAAACGGTACCAACCATAAATTAGTGACAATGTTGTGCCGATAGCTGCGATTACTCGTGCGTGAGAATTTAATAGCTGTTTGCTACTTTACTATGTTATGCTCTTTCTGTAAAATCTATGACGTCTGTATTTTTCACAAAATTTCTACATCATATTTTTTTTTGTACAAAACGTGAAGATGTATACAACAATGATAAGAATTGATACAATTTGTTAATTCAAAAGATTCCGGCAAAATTGGTTCAGCCACATCAACTAAAAATAAATCATTATGAC
This sequence comes from Macaria liturata, assembly GCA_964023185.1. Lineage (NCBI taxonomy): Eukaryota > Metazoa > Arthropoda > Insecta > Lepidoptera > Geometridae > Macaria > Macaria liturata. The sequence goes on from OZ026819.1 coordinate 5,407,613, forward strand.
CATTTGAGTTAAAATTAATTGGAAGTCCAAGTAGCATTTTTTGTCCAAACGCGCAATGCATTTTGCAAACGTCTACATAACTGCAACTTAACATAGAATTGTCTGAGCAAGTGATTCGACAGATTTGAGACGATTCTTCCGTTCACAGTCTCTTGTTCCTTACATTCATTCTCCTCGGGATGAATGAAACTGTACCCCCTGATTGAACGACATAGACAAAAGACTTGCATTATCCTGTAAGTGGCGTGATCCGGCCTATTCGAATCTCTTTATACCGTGAGACTATCAGACCCGATTTTTCACGATCCTCGCGTGGATTGAGTAAAACAGTCACGTATATTTTAGTGGCGGCGGCTTCGTGGGCTCGCCCTTAACAATATCATAACCAGACCGAAGTAGCGGGTTGAGGACGTCACACTGGATTATTGAATTTCTCAAGCAAAAGGGTTCAGTGACTGCAAACGTTCCGGACATATCTCATATTGCACTCGGCTTACACCGCCGCCGCTTCTGTGTGAGTATAACTAACTATACGACTCTAGTAAACGTTTTCAAACTCGCACTAAACGATTGTCGTAAATAGCTTGATCCCAATTTCGCTTTATTATCCGAATTAAAAAGTTTTAACGCTCCGACTGCAAGTGCCATTTGACAGAATCGATTTGAAATTAGTGTGGACGGTTAAACCATGGATATCGTTAAACGAATTTTGAGAAAATAGCAACAAACTGGGTCGAGAAGGAGAATGTGGAGGCGAGCATTTTCCGCAAGTTTGTGTTGTTCTAACGGAGTGGGTAATTGATTTTAATTCCACTGGCAGTACGTTAAAATGCAGCCGAGCGTTAATGAAAAATAATTTTCCCATCTAAAGTTGCAAGTTCCCGACAAGGCCAGACGTAGTGCCGCGAACTGCAAACTCGGAAATGTTGATCGTTATACATTCTTTGCCATTTGTATAATTACTATAGTTTGCATGAAGTTTAATAGGATGCTTTTAAATCAAGTGTAAATTTATTGAATGTTTAACAAGACATTTTTATCTCAATTATCAGTTTGTGTTCACCCACTGTTGTACTTTTCTTTACTTAATTTTTAAATATTGAAAATAAGTCGTACCTTTTTTATCCAACCAACAATCAGAACCATTAATATGTGTCGATAAATCGTCCAAATCATGATGGTCAACCGTCTAGACTTGCAAAAACGCACACGTCGCTATTCTTCAGAGAGCGCCTCTACAAGAAGTCACCATTAAAGGCCCCGGTGCGAGGGGATTGATGAGTCGGCCTGACAACGTCATTAGGTCTAGTCTTGTGCCGACGTTTTTCCTGTCGAACTGGGACCCGAACTTACCCTAGATAATTGGGCCGAATGTTTTCGTCCGTCGTCTAATGACTGGCAGTTTTGTTTACCGACGGGACTCGCCGGCTTTTATTGAGCCGTTTGCGTTTAGCCTCCCAACAATTGGTGACTGGTTTTATACTTTTTTAAAAACTTTTTCTGCGAGTTACAGAATATTTTGATGGCTCCTGTCTGGCGACAAACAAAGCCTTTCTGATTGAAGTAGCACAATGAAACGTTCGTCTTTGGACTCTTTAGTTTAACGGCGAATTTTTATCGGGTTTTTTATTTGCCTCGAAATAATGTTATGGCAAATTGAACCTGTCCAATTGTACTTTTAATTGGAGAAAATAAATAAGGTTCATATTGAGATTGAGAGAGAAGTCTTTTATTAAGATACCGCTGAAATGTATGTAGTTTGTGTTTCTTTATATGAGTATATTTTAATTGAAATTTCGATTTGTTAATATATAATGAATCAAATATGTAGTGTGATTGGTGCCAACCGATTATTTCTTATTATTTTTTAAAATTATTTTACGGTTTACCTTTTGAATATGGCTGAGATGTCTCGGACCACCCTTAGAAAATACCTTAAGTATACAAATAAACTACCTCACTACATCAACACGAAAATAAAAATCCAAGCACCAAATACTTCCTCTGAAAAGTGCAGAGATTTCTGGTCAATAACATTAAATTCTTGTTTAGAGTTGGGTCGGTGTGGAGCTATCGATATTTTTCGCCTTCCATCGATGCGTCACTTCGGCCACGGCACTAGATTGATCACCTCACTGAATGACGTACTCATTCCGACCCACACTGGTACACTATGTAACAGTACCACAGCTTTGCATTAGGAGCAAATTAACGTTTTTATTAAGAAAATACGTTGGCATGGCAAAAAAAATCTATAATTATATGTAAGTGTGTGGATACGTATGAATTTAAAAGAGATAGGTATATTTTTTTCTATCAAATTCAATGTGTTACTCAGGCGGACTGCAGCATTATATTTACTAAGAATCACAATGATGAAAAGTACCTTATGTGTATTCATGCCGTAATTTTTACCGGTAGAAATGAAAACCCAAATCGATTCAGTCGTTTAAGCAAGAACAATGTTCAATGTTCAATGTTCATTTATTCGTAAAGATTATTTACACGTCAAATTCCATACATTCATATAATAACAATATTAATAAATTTGATAATTATAAATGTCAATTTGTATACAATTAATATAATATAAATATATAGTACAATGTACTTTGAACGTATCATTTATTCATCTACTTTGTAGAATTCTTCAAATTTATAAAAAGCCTTTTCTATGAGCCAGTCTTTCAATCTGTGTTTGAAGACATGTACACTAGTGGCTGCTGTGACTTTGTCCGGTAGATTGTTGTATACGGTCGGAGCCATGACATGAGTTAACTTAGTCGACTTCACGAGAGTTCTTTTTACAGTTTTAAACTTGCTTCCGCTTCGCGTAGGGTACCGGTGACATGTGCCACGTGTGGTGTATTCGTCTAGGTTCGCTCTGGCATAAACTGCTACCTGAAAAATCAGTAAAGCAGGCAACGTTAGGATCCCCAGATCTCTGAAATAAGGGCGAGTGTGGGTGTCCGGGGGGACGCGCGCCAAGCAGCGCACCGCGCGCTTCTGCATGCGGAACACGCGCTCCCAGTCCGCAGCTCTAGCCCATATTTCAGCACCATACTGTAGCTGTGAGTGTACCGTGGCAAAGTAGCACGTTCGCGCTACGTCTCCAGGCACTACTCTGGCCACTCTCTCCAGCGCGAAACAGGCGCTCCCTAGCTTCCCACAAACACACACGAACAAACATTCGCTTTCTTGCGTCTCAACAAACTTTCGTCTAAATCATGTTACAGTAAAAAAAAAGGTATTAAAATATAATTAACTTAGTTACTGACTTTAATTATGTGTGTTGAGATCCGTCGACCGCTATGAGGTTTTATATTTATTGGGATATGTTTAGAGATTCATGGACAAAATTAGATCCTGGATAAGTATATTTTGGGCTAACTGACAACGCACGACAGTTGGCTATTTTGAAAATTTTATAGTATTTTTATATTGTTTTGTTTTTTTATGTTTCGTTTTCATTTGGCAACTTTTATTGGCACTTTTTTTAGCTAATAGATCAGTTTATATGAGAGTGTGATAAAATAATATTCATACATTGCATTTTAAAATATTGTTGGCATTTATTTTTTCATTTTATTATTTTCATTTAAAAATACTTAGTTAAGAATTTCTTTAACTGTTTCATGAAGGTTAAGAATAGGTATTGCACGAGTAAACAATAACCTCAGTTTCAAATAAAAGGCTTATCGTCATCATTGCACGAGTACTCAGTATAAGAGGCAGGTACAATAATGCAAATTAACGAGCATATTTCTCCAGCTTCTCAGAGCGACCCCACAATTACCGTAATGAAACCATGTCGGCTGATACTTTTTCCAAACCTACCTGTCACGGAATGCGACAGACAGTGAGATTTTAAAAGCATAATAAAAAGAAGTCTTAAGCCCGACGGCACAACGAAGTTATACCTATACAAAATGATAATGGAGCACAGTTTTACATTTCAAAGTTTCGATGATCGACGTAGTGCCAGTAGTGCCTAGCACGCTCACTCAAATTTACGAGAAATTTGTGAACTTTTGTATCGTAACACTTGCTCGCTAATAATTTCCGGTCTCGGTGGGTAAAGTGGCTAAACTTGTCTTTGTTTTTATCCTCCGTGACGGCGCTCACGCTATTCATCTGGATTTTAAGATTATTTTTGATGTTTATTGTTTGGTTTGTAAATTGCGAGTGACAAAGCGGCTCAATCCGCTTTTGGGAACGGGAGCGCGCGAATAAAGTCTGTATAGTAACTGTTGGGGCTAACATCGGTTGCGTTTGGAAAAACTGCGAGTAACGTTTCATATAAATAAATAAATAAATAAATAAATATTCCGGGACATTGCACACAACGCCATCTAGCCCCACACTAAGCTAACGCTTGTGTCGTGGGTACTAGATAACTATGACGTGGTAAATCCGAGTGTAGTGGCAGAGGCGTCACTCACGGCACTAGGCACTGCGTTTTCAAAGAATTATAGTTGCATGACAGCGTTGGTGTGGACGAATGTAACAAAACGCCGCGAATCAATGGTCGTGTTTGTTTTATAGCTCCCTATGGCGCGTCGCGGGCGCGGCCTGTCGTGACCACATGCAGTTTTGGTGAATGGCTGAAATAAAGAGCTGCAATTGTTTTCTATTTTTAAACGCTTAAAAAGTTGCTGTTAATTAGAAGAAATTATTGCTTCCTTCATTTTTGTGGTATTGAAAAACCTCGTTTACTAATTAATGCATATTCTTTAAAATGGAATTATATCATGCCACACATACTACATTTTGTACGTGTTTGGCTTCTTGATCGTGATATCATATCTTTATTGTAAAATAGCATATTTAACAACACGAGATGATATCCAAACTCAATTGTGACATCTAAAATGCTGTCATTCGACCAAAACAAACCATAAACAAAACAAAAACAACAAACGAGATCATCACTCATCGGATCTATCAACTTTGTACTTTGGAAAGTAATCTCAGCGTGCCTATGACATTATTAAAACTCGAGCGCATCAAGTGTCGCCAAGAAATTACGTGACCGCAGTATAAATTTTACTCGAAAAATCACCCCGAAATTCACTACGTATCCTGAACGCAAAAAAGAAAAAATACGCTGGAGTCCGCGAGGCCACTTCGCTGACTGTCCGGAATAAATTATGTCGATAAAACTTTCAGTTAGGGGATATTCGTCCTTACTGCTTTTTAATACAGATACGATATGAATTTGAAACTTTGTCGCTTATAAAAATATTATTTTTTGTGTTAGGACGGGCTGTTTGGGGTTAGGGTTGCTTGTACACTACTTTTCACTGGTAAAATAAACAACCTTAACTAAAATATAGTTGGATTCTCAAACTTTAGCGAGTAGTACTTTAAGTACGTTCTGATATAAAAAGCTGAATAAAATAAAACCGACTATCTCACATATTATCATGTGCTAGAATTGTTCCAGAACATTAACGAAATTCAAGTTAACTACGAATTTATTTCATGAGACCTAAGTTAATTATCTTATTAATTAGATCCAAGCTTAAGTTTAATATTTTCTCTGACATTAGGATAGAGGCAAAAAATGGTCATTAAATGGAATGAATTAACTCATAGCTTAATTGTAGTGTATAGCTATACAGAGTTACTGTTATCGAAGGCATGATCTTATATTTATGAGATTGCGACTCAAAAACAAAGATTTCATCTTAGATTTTTTTGAATATGAGCAAAAAGTTAGGTTCTTCATACATTTTATCAGAGAACAATGAACTTTTTGAAGAAACAAAAGATTTTTTATTGTGGTTTTCCAAAAATTTAAAAACAAAAGTTATTCCTTATGATATATAAAGCTCTTGAGTCTGGTCGTTTGTATGTATAATAAGTATGTATTTACAAAAGAAAAGTATATAAGTATTATATCCGTTATCTAGCAACAAAGCTGTGTGCAATGTCCCAGAATATTTATTTATTTATTTTATTTTTACTCTTTCAGGGTTTTGCGTTAGTTTCCAGTAAACCAGTACAGCTCTTTATGGGTTCTTCATGGTTATTAAACCGAGTAAAATGGCCACCGTGGCAACTGAATGAGGCGCATTAAGTCAAGTGCAACACGAAAAATGCATTAGTGGAGGCGATCGCCCATTCGTCTGTCCGCTGTCCTGCAGTAGAGCTTTTTAGAGCAAAGTGAAATAGTAAGAGTTAAAATTGGAAATATAATAATTTAGGTCATACCTACATATGAGCGTGTTCTACTCTGATGTTTTAATTTCAAAAAACGGGACATATTCACCTACTAGTAGACGCCTACGGCTTCGCTCGCATTATTTTAAGGTTAAAAAAAGTAGCTTATGACTTTTCTAAAACCTCATACTACCTACATATCAAAAATCATGATGATCCGTTTAGCCGTTTTTGGCGTCTGACGTGAAAGTTACCCTATTTAAGTCATTTTGCCAAACGTTTTACACATGTCAACTCTGGACTAATTACACGAAAAAATCGCACAACTCCATCAGAGTTGCATACAACAACATCTACAGGCAGCTCATGGGCCTGTCGCGGAGCTGCAGTGCATCCGGTATGTTTTTTGACGCACGTATTGACAGCTTTAATGCTATACAGCGTAAAAGGATTGCTTCTTTTGAGTTGACATTTGTAAAAACAGTATTATTAAGAGTCTGTCTGACCGCATGCACATGACTGTAACATACCGGCAATGGTTGGATATTGTCACGTAATCTGTATTTCTACATAATTTAATTTAATCTTGTTTTATGCCTTAATATTGTACTTTTGTGTGTGAACCTTCCTATGGACCCTGCTGTCTGAAATAAAGACTTATTATTATTATTAATTAGAGATCTATTCTCTAGAACATAACAATACGCTTTCTTTTAGTTGATTTACAAAAAACTAGTACACGTATGTTTGAAGAAATTCACATATCCATTTACATATTGTTTACGGATCAAGAATTCTGAGAATATCTCTTAAATCGCTAAACGCTACGCCATTTTGTAGCACCAGATCTACGATGCCTAGATATCGTAGCAGGTCTACGTCGCGGCATTAGCCTTGCCTTAACTTATTTTATAAAAAAAAAACTTAACTACCTGCGTACTATTATTATTATGTACTAACGTGAAGATAAGGTCACTAGCCTATATGTTAATCAAGGTTTTTTTTTTAGCACCGAACAGAGTATGAGTTCTAAAAATAAACTTGTTAAATATTATTAGATACCTACTTGAGTTGTAATAAAACAAACTTAGTTTCCAAGGACATTTATTCGTTAATTTAATTACATATTAATAACACATTTATTGTCAAAGTTAACGTAATGTCAGCACAAGATTCTGAGACGAAACAATAACCTGAATATTTCCGACACTATAACAGACTTAATTAGTTACGAAAGTACTTAATATTAGCTAATTTTATTCGGTTTATATTTTCATAAGTAATTTATATTAGGGACTTTTATTACAACAGTTTTAAACACATTTTTACCAACGGATTTTAAGGAATAGCATGAAAACTGTTTTAATTGATATCTTACCTTAATATTATATATTTTCAATTTATAAATCCTCAGAAGACGATAGTTACACCTATTTAAAAGTAATAAAATATCACATAATTCACATAAGTATAATGTCAACTTTTATAATAGAATATTGTATCATATCTACACTTCCATATACAAAGCCTAACTATACTATAGATATGAAATAGTATAAATTGATAGGTTTAGACAGGCAGGTAAGTTCAATACTTACTATGGATACTAATTTAAGAAAGTTACATATGAAACAATTGTGAGAAATACGATTGTTTATCATAGACATGTAACTTATAAACATATGCATTGCTCAAAATAAAAATAGAAATGGTACGTATATATCAATTAATACCATAAAGACATTACGAATAAAAGCCACCAACAGAGTAAAATAATAATTCATATTATAGCTGTTTGAGACATTCGTTTCTTTTTTTTTACCAAGAAAAGGACTGCGTTTTTAAATACACACTGACAACGGCACGTATACAAACTTGTATGGTTAGTATTTATATAAATAGATAGGTACTGCATAGTGAGGTGAGACACTAGAAGAGATAGGTGAGTGAATTGTGTTGTCTAAAGTTAAAAATCATACTGCTTTACTAACAAATAAATGATTTCTTTTAATTCCATTTATGTTCCATCATCATGCAAATATACGTATAATAAGTAATATTGTATAGAATTACTGCATGGTAGCTATAAAGAGAGTATATAAAGTCTGAGGTCTGTTTAGATGTGCATACAAAAATCAAATCTACTAAAACATAAGTTTGATATTAACTTAATATTGGTATAGATTATTCGTAGCTTTGTACTCGTACTCGCAAGTATTCAGTAAATAAATCAGGGTTAATACATAGGTCAGTATAACAATTGATATTTAAAATATATACCACATGGTTGTTGTAAGAATCTGTTTAAATGTCTGTCTGCTTTTATTATACTTGAACTTTGAAAAAATTAAGGCAGCATATTACATATGTAAGTACGTATAACAAGTTATATTATATAAAGGTACCGCATAGCAGCCACCAGGAGAGAAAAAAAAGAAGAATTAACCAATTGTATTTTTAATCAACAATTATTGAAGATTTACTTTCATTACGTTATTGAAAACATATAGGTATGTATGTATAGCAGTTTATTTTATTATACTGTATATAAATATCGCATGGCAGCTACCAGGAGAGCATAGACCTGCGTTAGGTGTTGTGTCAGTATGTATTGGTGAGCATGTGACGCGGCATGGGTTCTGGTGGCAGATGGGTTGCGCCACGCTGCTCCGGACACCATTGGCTCTTCGGCGCCGAAACCGTTCATGCTGAGTTCTAGCCCTGGGGAATAAAAAATAATATATTATATCATCTAATATTGTTGAGTCTTGTTATTGGTTTTTATTCTTTATTAATTGGTAAAGTTCTCGTTAGCAAGAACATCGTCAACATCGCTCAAATACTTCAACAGTAGACATAAATGCTGGTGTTGTTCTTCTAAGTTCAATATATATATATCTATGCTGTTAGCACAAAACAGAAGTCTAGAAGGGTCTATTCATCATCATCATCAGCCTAATGGGACCCACTGCAGGGTATACGCCTCCTCCCTCTTACGCCAATACTCCCTGTCTTGCGCTGTTCTTGCCCAGATGTTTCCTTCTAACTTTCTAATATCATCCAGCCACCGTTGCACAGGTCTTCCTACAATTTGCTTTCCTAGCCGTGGGTATCATTTAGTACCCGGGTCTATTAGCAAGCAATAATTTTATAAAAGTAACTTGATTTGCGTAATCATATTTCACATAAAACGTAGGTTTATGAAAATTGTCTTTGAGTTGAAAAAAAATAAGATTTGAATCAGGCCAAGCGCCTTAGAAAGTAGAATATAATGTAAAGCATAATTAAAAATATTATGTTTTTTTTTAATAAAATGGCAATAAATTAAACTGCAGAGACTGTAAACTGAAATTACTTTTTATAAAAAACTTGAATGGTGGAAAGCGCAGGTATTCTATTTAATATAAAATTTAGTTTCAACAATAATTAAACCATTTCAAAAGAGTTTTTTTATGTTTCATATATTTCAGCTAAGGGTTACTTGACTGAAATAGTGATACTCCAAGGCTCGTTATTACTTTTTTAAATCCTTTCGGGGCTCATTTTAAAACGAGTGAGAATTTATCACTACTGAAACGAAGAGGTAATTGATGCAAAAGTGATTAACGAAGCTTTTAAGTTTTACATAAATTAAAATCATTTCTTTTAATTTAATATTGCAACCTATGAATAAACGATATTGTTTATTTATAGACCATTTTTAATATTAAGCATTAGTAATTGCATTAAATAGATGCAGCTAGTGTAAATTAAACCTAAAAAGACTTTATAAAAAATGTATTACAGTCAAATTATAAATAAAAAATAAATAAAATAAAATAAATGAATATTTCAGGACATATCACACAGCGCCATCTAGTCCCATACTAAGCTTACGCTTGTATCATGGGTACTTGATAACGGATATAATACATATATACTTTTCTTTTGTAAATACATACTTATTATACATAGAAACGACCAGACTCAACACAAATAATTTGATAACTCTCGAAGTTAATTAAATAGCCTTTCATAATTTGTAATAATACTCTGAAATTTAATAATCAAAGTAGCTACGAGTATTTCAGTTGGCGAGTGATTTTGCAACTTTCATAGATAGTTCGCTTTTGATTAAAAGCTATCCAATCCCTAAGCTTAAAGCTCAACTAATGAAGGCATCAACATTTTACTGCTCTCTACCTACTTTGTAAACTAACTTGACTGCGGTATCATACCCTATAGATTCCTCATTATGACAAAAATCTGCACAATAAATACATGACGAATAAATGTATATCACAAGTTAGTAATAAAAATCATGCAAGGTATCTGCATACTCCGTCGACTTAAATCTTGATGACACGGAAAAGTGCAGAAATTGATTTGGGTTACGAATGAAAAAACGGTTGACAAAGGGAATTACTTACCATGAAGTGAATTATGGTCCTAGCAAATCTATTTACAATTCCCTCAATTTATATAATGTCATGAACTATTGTCACACTCACTACTGCATTTAGATCAGTCAAGAGATGACAATATATCGATGAAAAAAATAAACACGTTCTTTGCCTGGACCTTAAATGTAGTTAGGATTCTCTTTGTTATATTGTCTACCTGGAAACTAAATAAAATTATATTCTATTCATAGCCTCGGCACTAACAAAATTAGATTATTCCAAGAAACGTTAATATTCTCAAAATTTTGTTAAGTTATTAAAATCTTTGGTCCTTTGTAAATTTTGTTTTGTGAGCTTGAATTTAGTCCAAAGTTAAAAACAAATTTATCGTTAGTCTAGAGATAGCTGCAGTTATAAAAGATTTTACAATTTCAAAACAGAAGAACTAATTTGAGTCTTCAATTTATTTATATTAGTAGTTACAGTTGTGAATACTCCATATTTTTGCTGAGAAATCGAATAACTGTACATACCGAAATGTCATTATTCTTTCTTATTAAGATTTCAGATCACTCCAGCTTATTGAAAGCTATAATAGTGAAGGCTGTCATACAAGCATCAGGTCTTATATAGCATCTAAATGAAACAAATGACGAATATACACCACTTACTATGCAAGCTGACTTGGTTCTCAGTCTTGCCGAGAGCGTTGACGGAGGCACACACATACGTGCCGTAGTCAGCCGGACCCAGCGACTTGATGCTCAGATTCATCCATAGTGAGTATTCGTTCACAACCGACTCGATTACACGGAGTTTTGGGTTCTCAGCTAACTTGTCGCTTACTAATGCTGGAAGGGAAATAAAAGATGTAATTTGTAGTTTGGAAGAAGATTCTGTAAGTAATGAAGAATTAAAAGAAAAGTAAGGAAGGTGTGGACGATTTTTTGTATACATATGTAAATCTAAACTTTTTGCTTGACCTACATAAAATACAGACATTTATTTAATTGGCATGAAAACGTTTATTTTTATAAAATCTTATTTCCTTTGAGCATTGGATCAGATTGACTAAATATTTATGATACTAAAGTCAAAATAGCTGGCAGTAGCAACTTTACCAGAAATTTTGTCAAAACTATTGTATTGAGCTAATTTTGAGAATTGAAAACAAAATGGATACAAAGCATGTCTGCTTCTTGCTAAAAGATCAATATTAAAGTCATACTTGCAAGTAAACTCCGAGAAACGAGTATATGAGATACGCGAACTTGATATTCAATGTTTGCATACTACTGCGGTATGTGATTAAAATAACTTTCTGCGAAGTTAGTATTAATTCGAATAGTTGAGAACTTCCACTATTTATGCGTGTTCCACAAACTTCCAAGCAAACTTGTGTATAGGTTTGTATTGTACTGGAAATAATGTAACTACGAATTTTAGTTTCAAAGTGCGGATGTTCGCTGTAGTTTGGCTACTATAAGTTATTTCCCAAAACAGTAGTAAGGCGGACGCAATCTGTGTATTTACCATCCTCGGGTCATATTCCTCATTCCTGAGGGTTGTACTTAACTCCCCAAAAATATTATTATTTAGAACCGGTTTTCTTTTATGGTCCTTAAAACTGTAAATTTTCTCACAATGTTTTCCTAAGCCGCTAAGCGAGTAAAAATAATTAATTTAATTTAATAAAACGTCAATAATTTAGAATTGAATTTAGTAATGTATATAACCACTCATATTATCTGAGCCTTGATTTAAACATTCTTCATTCATTGATCAAAGAAGAAGAAAAGAAGGATAATGCTAGAATAGTTACATTTACCGTCTTCGCGATACCAGGAGTTCATGGCTTTAGGAGAGGCCTCGATGTAGCACTGAAGCTCCACGTCGCTGCCCAGAGGAGCGCCAACCAGCTGGTTGGTCACTTTCACTTGCGGAATGACTGAGGGGAAGAAAAGAGACAAACATATTGAATAAATGTACATTTAAAAATGTTTTAGTATTTTTTTTACACACCTACAGACACATTTTATCATGTCCCACTAATATTATGCACGCAACAATTTGTGTTTGTTCCTTTTTCACGCATAAAAACTAGACGCATTATAACTCATAGATCGCCATTTATATGTCAAAAATAGAATAACTAAATAGTATTGTTTCTGGTAGCAACGTAACTGATATAAGAATTCTGAGCTCTTTCTTGTGTTGTACTTATTATCACTATTGCGTTTTTTTCACTAGGTAATGTCTTAAGGTCTACATGCGTGATAGAGTGATAGAGCTTTGCTACGAGTATAAATAGTGAACGTGGGATGTGAAAGGTAATAAGAGTAATACGAGATGACTGTAAGCAAAGATTAATGATTGGAAATAAATGTCATGATTTATGAATGTAGGAAATGAAAATACTGCGTCTTGGTTAGATCTCAATTCCAGAACGACGAATTTCAAAACTCAAATTTAAAGGTGTTTGCGGAAGAAATTAATAACTTTCTGCTGTAATGTTATAAACACCGAGACCAACAGCTGAATTTGCATTGAATTGAGATTCAAACTACGATCAAGCTGATAAAAATGTAATATTCAGTTTATCCGATTAGTAACATCATTTCACCTAAGTGAATTTTTGATGCTTTAATTTAAAGTTTAGATTGATTTTTCAATAATTGTGTAGAAACAAATTTTAAAATTAGGTATTTTGTAATGGTGAGAAAGAAGATTAAACAAACAATCACACTTTCATTTGTAATTACAAAATAAAACGTTATGATTTCTATTTTTCGATCGACTGAAATTTATCTATTGTTGATTCAAAACATACAAAAACAACCCAAATACTCACAGTGCACCTCAACATGGTACCGCCGGCTGATGGTGGGCGGTACTCCGTTGCTCGCGATACAGTAGTAGGCCCCCATGTCCATCCTCTGCACATGGGACAGCTCCAGGGTCTCTCCCCTGTGGCTGTCCACCACTGGAACAAAAGATGCGAGTTACAATCAAAAACCTGTACATTGGCGCCAACCATGCCCATAATAACTGATAGATTGTAATCTGAGAAGATAAAGACTCTTGCAAATACAAATTTTTCAAACGGTTGGTTAGTGAGACTCACGCACTAAGAAAGACGATGAATTAAATTTCATTTTTTAGGTACCGTTTGGTTTCGATCTCGACAATTTAATATATATAAATTAATTAATTTAATATTTTTGAGTTATGTCTATATTTTACCTATTTCCTGTTTTGTATGAAAATACGCCAGATACATTGCAAGCTCAGTATCCAGATACCACGTCGCCTTTTATGTTTTCACTTACCTAATGTCCCGGTCCATTAATAAATAATTATCTCGAAACTCGGTAATTGTACTATAATGGTTCCGATGTCACGATTATGGCGCAGCAAATTGTTGCCGTATCTCAAAATACTAACAAACGGAAGTTGCAAGATACTAAATTAAACAAACGAAAAAGATAAGGATTATAATTAAACGTTACTCATTAAGTTAATTTTATTCAAATTCGGAATAAATAAATTATTAACTCGTGCGCGATTAATATCAGCCTGATTTATTCGAACCCACAAGGGGTTTTCTTTCTGATAGGCTGATACGGGTAGACTGAAATATAAATGAGCTCATCTATATAAAGGGCTGAAAAAGGCACCTGAAAAAAACCAGCCGCGAATATTTAATGCCTTAAAAAGGGCTTTGGGAACAATTTGCAGTGTCTACAGAGGAATTCACTTAGCGGTTAAATTATGTAACCACAACTTCTTGTTAAAATAGCCGTATTTTACATGCGTAACATATATTAACTAAGATATAAGGAACAAAAGAAAGGGAAGTAGTTTTTTTATAAATAAGCGAATAAATAAACTGTTGGTGTCGCTACGTCAGCAATATTAAACAAGAATGTTTAATAAAGTATTTTGTTGCATAAAACGAAAAATTCAAATGTATGATATAAAATACTTTTAACTTCAAATGGTATCTATTTTATAACGTGAATATTCGATCAACGTCAAAATGGTGTTGAAAAAGTAATTACAAGCCCTCTTTTTTTAACAAACTCTGAGCGCTGTGCAATCAAATAAACTGTAAGCAACATTTTCCTTGCATGGAGTTGTACTAAGTTTATTCGTAAAGGAATTCCAATTCTTTTGCTCAAAAAATCCACCGATAGCCGAGTTGGGAATGAAGAGCTCTAAGTACGGCGTTTTTCCTCCACGGAAATACAGTCCATTCTGAAATCGCTTTTGAGTATAAAATCTTTTATTATGCGAACACGGTTCATTTAACGCGGCTTTAAGTGAATTTGTCGAACATCGTATTTTAAAAATGAATGCTTAAAGCGCTGTAAAATATGAATGGAAGGAGTGGCGAGAAAATTACTCGTACCTATTGTGGTTCCATTTGGAGCGTTTACTGGTCATTTATTAAATTATGTCTCATTGAAGGTATATATCTGTGATAGAGATATGAATGTTGCAGCTTTAATAAAATCTTACTCTTACTGAATGCACTGTTTGGTTAAAAAGTCAACTGGGAATATTGATAATTTAAATAATAGAAATCAACAATTGGCCGGCACACATGGTACATTATCGAATATTTGTCGCTCTGATTGTTATGAAAAATCCCCGAGAGAATGTTGTACTTATATCTGGTTATTCTACCAAATATAGTGAATAAAATTAAATTCAACAAATCTACGATATCAATAAAAACTGAGCCGATAAAAATTATCTACTGTGATCTGACTCCAGTTAAATAATACGCAAGAACGTGATCGTCTCAAACTAATATAAGGAAAAATACTTCCCCTCGATAAGCAGATGCTATTCACGATTGGATTGTCTCAATTTACATTTGTTTTCGAGATTTTTGCTCATCTTTCGTTGGAAATCATCTGAAAGTGACGGTTTAATCCGAAAAGATGGCCGTCTCTTCTATAAGAACTCCGCACGTGACCAAAATTATCAAGCGAGCTTCGTAAAACTCTGATATTCTTTAAATCTGAAAATAATTGGTATAAATGGTGGAGAAATATTTTTGTGACTCGTTTTAAACGTATTAATAATATCTATATTGTTATGGCACATCATTGTTTGTGCGCAATATTTTCGTACTCTACAAGTGTTATAATTATCTAGCAAAATTAAAGTTTTATCTCACTTCCATTAAATTAAAAATATCCCAGGAATTGAATATTCTAAGTACGTACTCATGTTAAGAACTTAGTTTTTAGGACTTTCCCGTGGTACGGTAATAACTCACTTTACGACTTTTACAACAGTAATTGAAGAGAGCATCCAGGGGCATTTAAATAAAAACGTTTTTAGAGAAAACATTTCGTTTTACGTCTATCGTGCTATTTCTGGTACGTTCTAGAAGGCTAACTAGGTAGAGTAGGTAATTTACGTTCGTAGCCAAGACTAAGCAGTTTGCCGTTTGACAAACCGGCGGTACTTTTTCAATTTGCTATCTTGGCTGTGTAACGTGTTGTAAGTTACAAACGTAGTGTTAACGAAAACACATGAGTGTTTAGAACTTGTCATGGTTATAAGAGATTTTAAGCCTTAATGTTCAATTATGTGTTCAAACAATAGCTATTTATTTTATCTTTTTTTACATTTGACAGCCATAGACATGTGACCACCTCATGAGCCTAGGCTGTCTACAAACCACCAGGTCCCTTGGACGACATATGCACAAGTGACAGTGTGGTTGAAAAGCATGCCTTTGTTGGATTGGATATAAGTAAAAAAAACAGTTTATATGCCAAGGCTTGTTGCATTTTTGCCTAAAATTGGCTACAATATATTTAAATTGTGTGATTTATAGGTTGCATTTCCATAGAAGTGCAATAAAGATTCTAAAAATAGACGTATTCTGCAACGTTGCTCTCTAAATCAAAGCTTTTTATTTCCAGCCAATGAACATCAAACAAAAAAGTAATTAAGAGCGCCGCTACGAAACAGAAATAAATCGAAATGAAATAATGAAAATCTTTTTACGGACAGGTAAGTTCAATCTCATTTACTCGGAACATGTATAGTTAAATGCATGCATCATAGCCTAGAGCAAACGAGGCTTTAAAACAAGTGCTAGTGCATGTCCTAAAGTGAAAGTGGTGATATTTTCCTATGAAATAAGTTTGGTAATGAGGCTTGCTGTAATTATCCCATCAATATTAAACAAGCAAAAATATTTGCGCGTGTGTTAGTGTATGTTTGTTACTTCTACACACTCAAACGGTTGAACCAATTTTGATGAAATTTTGTTTAAAGCTAGATAAGACTTTGGCTTAATACATAAGTTTCTTTTTATCCCAGATTAACGTAGGTGAACCCACGGACACTAGTTTTCCTGTAAAATAATGGCATACCTCAAATGAAGAAGGCGATAATTACGTTCACATTATCAGTATTCATGGCCCCTTAACAAAGGCGTTATCAATATCAAAATATGCTAATAACGTTTCCGTATTCATTCGCCGGCACTGCATAAAACATCCCGCCCGGTACTGCGAAGAAACAACAATATATTCAAAAGACGCCACATTATAGCGAAATCAGAATATACAATAAAATAAAATCACGTAAGGTTTATGACGATAGCATAAAAAACAAGAGAACAAGCAAAAGGTGCGTTGGAAGAACAACATTGTGACTGAGACGCATATAGTGAACTAATATTGCAAACGTAGACATACGTTTTCGTTTGCCACAATATTAAAGACAATTTCACTGAACGAACGGTCATCCTCCAAAAAAGAAGATACAATAAATAGAAGATAACTGTAACGTAAAATACAACATAAACAGAGAACAACACATTGTCTAACAAATTAAAAATGAGTGTTTAACTTTGTGTATGCTGGTATGTGCCTAACCTTATTGTCTTCCGTTGGTACCACCTTTTACTTATTTATTACCAACTTAACTTTGTATTTTTTTTTAAAGTAATTTATTGAACACATAACATTGTCCTAAGTACTTAATGTGGCTAAGATAATGTGGACTTCCATATAAAATTCTTTCCATTAGGGCTGGCGCAGGATAGGTCAAATTGGAGGAAGCTTTTGCCCAACAGTGGGACAGTATAAGTTTAATAAAAAAGGAACAAAATGGATGAGTCCAAAATTTTATATCTATGCCAAGACCTTACGCATAAAATAAATTATTGTTGGAAATCCAAGCGGCCCGATGCGATGTATCTGAGATCCTATCGCATGCTCCCGCTGGTTATGACGTTATTAAACTAGACCGACGACCGTTCTTAGCTTGACAGTGCTTAATGTTGCCATTTCAACTGTTGTTTGAATTAAATATGCAGGATTCATGGGTTTGAATGCTTAATGGTAGTCGAAACTGATAATTTAAGTTTCACTTTAGTTGTTACATGTGGAATTTTTAAGTAATAGTTTTTGTTAAATGATTGTTCTCGTCACAGGAGAACACGCATTTGATTAGAGTTAAAGAAATGGCAGAACAGATTCAGGCAACGTTTTAGTCAACCATATATACGCGGTTACTTATAAAAACCAAATAGCATGAAAGCATGTATTATCTTATTATTTTCAGATGCTAAAAATGAATTGGTTAGTTTATTATTTCAATATTATAAAAAAAGTGTATTAGTATTGCTAATTGCTAAGCAAAAGCAAAATGTTGTCTCTCTCTCTCTTTCCCTCTGTCTCTTATGTACATAAGTATTTTTTCCTCATGACTGAGGGTCGTGATTCCCCCGCAGAAATAATACGTTGGGGCAGTTCTCTTGGGCAGATACATGTCCTCGGATTTTGTGGTCCTCAAGCATGTCGGATTCCTCACAATGTTTTCCGTCTCCACTTAGCAAGTGCAAATCCACACATAACTTGAAAAACAAACCATTGGTGTAAAATGTTACGTCTATCTATTTGTATGTATACCTTGTGCAAAAAAGCATACTTATTATGGTAATTAAAGCAAGAGTTACAGCACTGAGTACACATTACACCGCGACAGTACTGTACGGATCCACTGACGCTAAAAAATACGTGACCGTTTTACACAATGTTGCCCTGTTGAAAAATAGCCCTCCACAAATTTAAGTAAAGCTTTGACGGGTGCGAATAAATTATGCTAATGAACGCTTTGAAAGCGCATCCGTTGATTTACCCGATTGGGGTAGTGGTGGGGATTTCTTAATTTCCATAATAACTTGACGTTGGACCCAATAAATACCTCATTAATGTGCCAAAATAGACCACATACTAGTAAAATAAGTAATAGTAGTTGAGGAAATACGATTGAAAAGAAAGATATCTTTTTTGAGTCGCATTTTCTCAGGACGGAATGTTGTGATTATTCCGCATAACTAATTATTTTATGGCAACATTTCTGAGAGTGATTGAAACGATCAGTAGTCGAATCAGATTGAAATACTAGCAAATACGTTTATCATATGCTGAGATGGTTCGCAAGATACTTTTTTATATTGCTAGTTAGATAGGTGTCTCTGGGTTATATTTCCTAAGATAGTAAACCCTGCGGTTAGCTTCGCAAAAGTTCGCAAAACTGGTGGAGTGGCAGAATGCTCGTGTGCGATCTGATAGACTGTAATCACGAAATGTGTGCAGGATATATATTTTTTATACTTTGTTATATTGAGTTAAAATAATGTTGATATTGAAAATATTCACCATACCTCACATATTCTAATATCAGTATAGGTCTAAAATATTTTAGCAGTAGGTAAATATATATATATATATAATTTTGAAAAAAAATATATAATTTTGCTAACCGGTATGTTATTTGATAATATTTGTGTTTACAAAACTCAAACTAACCACGTTAAAATAAACAAAAATTTTCCCCAAACCGCACATGGTGCACAAAAACTTTTTATACTCAAGTTTACTGCCTAAATAGGTACAAAGAGTTATTTCGTGTGGTCGCATTTTTTGCTGGCTCGCAGTGCGATAACGCGCCCACTAAGCACCCAGTCTTCACGATTATTCTGCATAAACCAAGTCTTTTAAATGCAACTTACACGTTAAATCCATTAGGCTTATGTTCCCTGTAAAAATACCGCAACGTTTCCCTTAGTAAATTATTCTAGAAAGTTAAACTCTATGCGTAGTTGGCTATGAACATTTCCGCAATAACACTTACGTAAGCCCGAGTTACACTTCGTTTCATTGTCCTGTTCCTATAATATTGTTTACATTATTTTCTTTATTGCCAGAACAGGAGGCGAATAAAGAAAACAACTTTTATTTGTGATAATTTCCAGGCGAAGCTAGTTTGGCGAAAAGTTCGAAACACTCGCACTCTGCCGTACCGAAAATAATTTAAGGGACTGTGGGTCTAATTAGGGGCAGTCGATAAACCGTTAATAAAGGTACCCTACTTCATTAGCCTTGATTGATTAACACCACTACAAAGTTGGAGGAATAAAAAAAGGAAATTGTAAATGTTTGTTTTATCTATTGAGCATTTAACATTACGTATTGATATATCAATCTGCGCAGGACCGGGACGAGTGGCGTACAAGACGAGAGGCCTATGCTCAGCAGTGGAGGATAGCAGGCTGATGATGATGATGATTATTGATATATTATGTTTTTAACGACACATGTTTTTGATCTACTTGTTAAGTAGCCAAGAATGTCTATTCCATCGAATTTTTTAAATAATGACAAGTATTTTGCTGTTGGATATACCTACAAAACCAAGTTACAAGATACAGCACAACAAGCGTAGTTACACAAAATTTACTGAGTTAATTTCGGCACCGTTGATACACGTTCGTAGGCAGGTAAATCGCGCAGTATCTTATTTGATAGGAGCGTGATTGGCACCGCTACATTAAGGCTCACATTATTACATTCCCGTCACGTAGGGGTGCGCTTTTATCAAATAAATGTACCATTCGGATGTTACACGATTCCTACAATTAAGCCTTTGCAAGGATTCGTTTTCGTTTGACATGGATATCCCTTTGTCTGCGGATCGTCGCTTAAGAAAACAGAAATAATTGGACAGCCGAGTTTAGTCGATTTACATTATTTTCTGTCGTGTTAGATGGTGCCAGGGACTACCCTACTTTGTAAAAGTTTTGACTCGGCTTTGGATTCACAGAAGTTAGTGTTGACGAACTTATTCAGACTGGGTTTTATTAAAATAAAATTTGGCGAGGGCACTAAAGGAGGCGGGAAAGTTTGAATGAAGATATTAACATGAAATTTAATATAATAGGTAGGTAATGAAAATATGATGAGATGCTTACGCTCAAAACAGATAACATGAACGGATGAAATGAAAAGGTGTAGTTACGAAACTTAATTTAGCGTAATAATAAATATGTCGTTCAAGACACAGTAGCAAATTAATGTTTGGCTAGAGTATAACTTATAATATGATAACTTAATATATTTATTAAGTATCAATCGAACCTACGTAACCAAATAGTTTTCAATGCATTTATAGCAAACTAATCGCTGCCAAGTTTCAAATTGAAGCAAATGTAAATTAAAAGAAAAGCTCATTGAAATAAGCAACAGAGTGGAGTTTGAAGCGGATATAGCAGTTAATTCGTAAACTTTAGTGTACTGGTAGCGAGTTGGGACGTTAATTAAAACACTTAGCCAACTTTTAGTACTGAATTCCTAAAGTACAGCAATCAAGTTAATGGCTCAATCAAAGATCAAAACAACTCTATCTTGATAAATATTATAATTGCAAGTCTCGCTCCAGACTGTTTCGAATAAATTGAAAGACTACTTTAATTTGCAGATTGCATGCTTAATTTGTAAGTGAAAGAGAAAGTATGGTAATATTCTCGAGTTAAAATTGCAGTGAGCTTGTTTGCTTTGCATGGAGAGAATAAAGTTGTGAATATTTGGTATTAAATAGACAAAAAAAGATTTTTTTATTTAACTTCACTCTCTCGGTATGATACTCTACATAGACTACCAAGATGAACAGTTTTTGAATGGCGTTGGATACAATTTTGATGTTATCAGACCCCTAAGTCCATATTATATTATGTTTATACCATAAACTCCCCTTACGAATTAATTCTGCGGGGGAGTCACGACCCTCAGTCATGAGGAAATACGACTCAAGAGAAAGAGATACCATATACCTAGTCAGGTCATAAACTCTGTCACATGTTTAATATAAAATAATTGAAACAACTTTATTCTTTATGTAACCATTTATATACCAAAATGAACTTAACAAAACATAGATTCTTATGACAATAAAGTTTATTCAAAATGACCTCCGTGATTTTGAATACAGGCCTTCAATCTGCGCGGCCGGTCGTCTATCGCTGCACGAACGAGGTCCATGTCAATATCGGCGGCTGCCTTAATCAAGGATGTCTTGAGTGACTCCAAATTGGGATGAGGCTTTGAGCACGCCTTTTCCTCCAAGTGTTGCCATATCTTGTAATCTAACGGATTCAAATCTGGACTGGAGGAGGGCCAGTCTTCGTGCCGGATGAAGTCGATTTCACGCGCCGCCAGCCAGTCTTGTGTGCTCTTCGCTCTATGAGCTGGCGCCGAATCTTGTTGGAATACCCAGTACTTGTTATTGAACATGATATGAGAAACAGGTTCCACAAGGTTCGTCAGGACTGTATTTTGATACACAACTGCATTCGTTTTTACACCTTTCTCACAAAAATGTACCTCTGTTAAGCCCCAATAAGAAACTCCCAACCATACCATGAGCGAGGATGGAAAATGACCTCGTTGGACACGCGGAATACGTTTGCTCGCTTCTTCACTACTGTGTGCGTACACCTTATCATTTTGTTTGTTGTAGCTCTCTTCTACGGTAAAAATTTTTTCATCCGAAAAAAGAATTTCCCGTTATTTTTTTCCCGCGTACCGCTTCAACAAAGCGCGGCATCTCTTCAGTCTCAGGTCCATTAGACGAGCATTCAAACGATGTCCTGTTTTTCTTCGATATTCCCGAAGCCCTAAGTCATCATTTAACACCCTTTTCACCGTGGTTCTGCTTAACCCCATCTGAAGGGCCAACAGTTTCTGCTTACGTTTGAGATTTCTTTGAATTCGCGCCTTCACAGCTTTTATCACTGCTGGAGTCCTAACAGACCGAGGGCGACCACTTCTTGACCTGTCATCTACACTAGAGTCTTCATTGTATCGTTTGATGGTACGATAAACGAATCTTTTGGTTATATTAAAATTTTTCAGTATGTCAAAAATTTGAATTGGCGCGTAACCGCAACGATGCAATGCAATAACTGCAACACGGTCTTCTTTAAGCGTCCACTCCATATTTAAAAATGAGTAAAATTCTAAAAAGTATACATTTTTATTTTCATGAACAATTCAAAATTCGAATTCAATAAACTTTTTTGTGGCCATCATTCTAAAAGAAAAGTTTTTACTGTGTGACAATACTTATGACCTGACTAGGTATATTAAATTAATCGTTGTATTAGTCCATTAGGAACGCAAGCTTGGTATTTTGAAGTACATGTATAACGGGATTTCTGCACAACAAATGATCTTAAACATAGACTAGTCAGACTGTCCAGTCCATTGTTATTTTTGTACCCAGGCTGTACTTCTTCAAAATAACGTTTCTTATGTATTTCTAATGCATCAAGTCAATGTAGCATATGACTTGAGGACGAAGATACAAAGTATGCATACTTATCTGTTTTCCTGTGTATAGATAGATACATACATATAATATAGGTATAGCTGAAGAGGGTCCAAAATCTGAACATTGAATAGGTATTTAAATAAGTTTGGAGATACTTCGAAGTTATAGTAGAACACCTTCCAATAATTTCTAGAAATTTTGACTGTTTATCTGTTTGTCTGTTTATTTAAAAGCTCATCAGACAAAAACTGCTGAACGTATAATCATGATTTTTGGTTTGTAGTAGTATGAGGTTTTAGGAGTGTAATAGGTTACTTTTTATCCTGAAATATTGCTAGCGAAGCCGCGGGCGTCCACCAGTTCTACATAAAATATCAACAAAATGAGGAGGAAAACTTATCTCTATCAAAAGGTAACATATAATATTATTCTGACCCACCGATGAATTCGAGAGAGCACGTATTACGGTTTAGTTACTTACTTTTCTGGTCAATGGTTCTTAATTTAGACACAGACACCCATGAAATTAGGCCGGCCCAATTTGGGGACCTTTGTTGGGGATACCTTCTAGTAACTTGCTCAACGAAACTTTATCTACTGATATTTATATATGTAGTTAACTGTCTGAATTAGTGTGATTAGCATTTGTTTCTGTTTCCTTGTTAGGTATAAGCAATAACTTTATTTAGCGGGTATGTGTTTATGATTGCGTGTGTGTTTGTGTATGTATGTATGTCTTATACAACCAAACAATCAAACCAACCGTAAGAAATAAATGACTTTTTAAGTTAAGCGTGGGTTTGCACTCGATTAGAGGTAAAGGAAAACATCGTGAGGAAACCGGCATGTTTGAGGACCACAATATACTGTACTATCTGCCGCAAAGAACTTCCCTAACGAATTAATTCTGCGGCGGAGTCACGACCCTCAGTCATGAGGAAATACGACTCAAGAGAGGATAGAGATACATAAGGCATATTTAAGTTGATTAATTGAGTACGTCTACAATATAATTGCCTAGTTTAATATATTTTAATAACGCTCACTAAGCATAACAAATACAAGCGCAAACATTCTTATTCCGTTTATTTTCCAAGTTCGTCCATTTACAGCGTAAACGCAATAATACAGGACTACTGCCCCGAGCTGTTGTACCGGTTTTTAATATAAATTTAACGCTCTGCCAGTAGTTACGGCACCATTATTACTGCAAGCCATTCTCTATTTGTACTCGGCTCAGACTATCTAACGTAAAGACATCTATCTATCTATCAAAAGTACGAACCATTCCACTGACCACATTCTATATTTATTATTAGGAATATTATTGGCATGTTTTACTTTATCTGCTTTGCTTTGGTGCCAACTGTTAGTACAGTGTGCATTTAATGTAAATAAAATAGATGATTTACTTCCAACATACAGGTTTTTATTCACGTCTTAGATGGTTTGTCATGCGTCAGTAGTAACTAATTCGTATATGTTCCTAAACTATCACCGGAAACCGGAAACCTCTCGGAAACCTCTAATTTTTGTTGCAAAATAATTTGCAAATGAATATAAAGATGAATTGTGCTGTTTTGTATGATTTGAATGAATGCATTTTGCCCAGATACATTGGGCATATTTGTGGTATAAATTTTTCTAATAGTCTAAACGAGACATCTATGAGTAATAACATCTTTGATGTAAGCTATACTCTATTTGTACCAAGCCGCTTAGCGACGGTCAAACGTATAGTGCAGGTCGTAGTGGTCACACTGTCTATCGACAAATTTACTTCAGCACTTTTAAAAAGCTTACTGAGCACTTTATAAGCTTTGCAATCCTAAGTTCAACGTTGAAATATGGTTATTTATTAAAATATTAATGGGAGCAATTGGTAAATAGAGAAAATCCTTTTTACGTGCGTATTTAAAAAGCTTGCCTCGTCAATATTTGCAGTTCTAATTTAGATATGATGTTTTTTTTCTGTCCATGTGTTTGTAAATACTTTTACCTACTCATTTGTAAAACTATAAATCAAATGGCAACCCGCAGCTCAGACTTATCTCACTGGAAATATTTTACTCTGAATTCTGATGGTAATTTATAATCTCTCTCTTGAGTCGTGTTTCCTCATGACTGAGGGTCGTGACTCCCCCGCTGAATTAATTCGTTAGGGGAGTTCTCTTGCGCAGATACATCGTGGTGGGCGCCAGGTCTTTCTACGGATAATCTATCTATAGACACTAAACTGAAAACAAATAACTATAGTCATTTTTTTTATTTGTCGATAGTTTACGTCAAGCCTTTAGTACATTACTTCAGCTGTGCTTTTAATAAATAATCATTTTTCCGTCCCCTGTAATAGAGAAGCTAGTAGTTACTAACTTCTATATTATTCTCGCAATTATAGCGATGACTTTGTACCCTTTTATTATTGGCTTGTTGTAGGAAACAAGGGCCGTGGAACTCTCGAGAATTATGAGGCTTTCTCTTTTCTGATATTATTGTATTCTTACGTTAAGAGGTGAGATCTTAAGTAGGGGCAATCTTATCTGAAGCTAAAAAGGAACAACCAGAAAATAACATAGATACGAAATATTATTTTGTTTTATGATTTTACCAAATAGATGTTATTTACAGCATAGTAGTAGTTTATCAGTTATGCTATTTTTAAAGGCTATCAAAGTACGAATCTATGATTCCAAAAGTAAATTTAGTTTTTATAATTCAATATGTCTGAGCCTGATCAATCATGGTCAAAACCAAGCCTTAACAAATCTCATAATTTAGCATACTAAATATTTATCTCGTCTAAACCATTTGTATATTCTCCTGAGAGTTTCTAAATTGACAAAATCCGATAATGTTCATTCACATGTACTCTGCGAAGTTAGTCTTGTTATCGACGATGTGAATTTAATAAAAATCAGGCCCATTTTCCGTGCCTAGGTTCAGTCAAGTGCATTCATCTGAAATATTCGCAAGAACTAGGAAATAAGTTTATTGCTCAAGAACCGTAATGTTATGCCTCTTTGGTGAAATAATAAAATTAGAAGCATTTAATTTATGTTAATGTAGGGTCGGGGTTAACCTATAAGCACAATAAACTTTTTAGTTAGATATTATTTTATGTTATAACAGATACAAAAAAAAAACCTGCTTTGACTTTTCAACTTTCTGTTTATGACCATTCTAACACTAAAATGTTTGCTAGCTTGATGTTTATCGAAGCATTACCACAGGTTAAGAATAATATCATTTTATATGTATTATTCTGCATAAAACGTTGCAGATTTTTATGAATAAAAATACATACAATTGTAATCATTTACATATTGGTTCGTAACCATAACGTTTTACCATTTATGAGTAAAAAATAAAAGGTATATTCACGTCTTATAAATCCCAGATAAATCTAAAGTTTATTAATGCTACAATAACGTTATCAAAATAGTACTTTCATAGCGTTAATTATAAATTTGAATTAATTCTAATGAAATCTGTAATTGAACACTGATATTTGATCTACTATCCAATGACGAGGCATGGTTTAATTATGTACTCATGAATATGCGGCCTGTGTGGAAATGCTTCAATAAATTATAATTATTTTGGTGTTGTGCTAAATGTTGCTTTTCACTAAATGCAATCTGATTTTCATTGAAAATTCATAGATAAAGAAACTATGCAAATAGCAATAATTAGTATATCAATAATTAATAAAATCATTACAAAATAACAATTATATTTATTTATTCATTTATTTATTTATTTCATAGTTTGTAAATTGTTTTTATTCATTTTTTTTTATTTGGTTGCATTTCACGGGCAAAATCGAAATTGGTATGCGGAAAACAATAAAATTAAGTTTGCATCGTATTATATCACTTTTGAGCATACTACAAAATAATATATCCGCCATATAAAACGGTAAAGAAAACAGTATCGGCTTATAGCCATAGCTTATATTTACAACTCACAATTCAATATCAAAATCCATTAGTTAGAATGTGTCGCCAATACAATGGTCTCCTAGCGAACCACCATCAGTCACTGGATGTATTTAATTGTGTGCTATCCACATTAAAGCGTAATGTTCTAGTTATTTTAATGCAAAGCTCTGTATGATCACTAATTGTAAGATACAATTTAGTCTGTAATTATGTTGTCCTTGATTATCGTTGTTGTTTGTGTGTTTGTTAGACAGAGAATACAGTACCAGTTAGGTACTGTATTCTCTGTCTAACTCAGGTTTTTGAAATTATTAATCGCATTAATTATGTGGTTCAAGCTGTGTACACATATCTTAGGAATTTGTTCTGGATCAAAACCAGTTTTGAATGTATACTTAGCTTATTTGGGAACACATTCTGTTTTGTGTACCATTATAAATAAATAAATAAATAAAATCATAAGATACAATTTGAACTGTCTTACACTAATTAAATATTATCTCAAGCTGGCCAATTGTTCTCACCAACAACACAAAAGCCAATCTGCACACATGATTGAGCCGCTACAAAGAGACAATGGAAGGATAAACTGCTCGAAATTAATTCAAATGTCTAGAGGCCCTTTAAACTGAATATGAGGTGGCATCGCACTTAGAGCCAGATTTCCTTCAGAAGCCTATTTATGAAACCTCAAATACCAGTTTAAATGAGCACTTACGGAACACAAAAGCATTATGCGGCAAACAGAGTAATGCACCTATATCAACGTTAGAGCGGAAACAGCGAAGACGGTGGTAGTTCCAGGGGCAAATTGCAATTACCTTTATTGCAGTAATTTTGAGGCTCCGCCGCGTCTCGCCGTTGCTATGATCTAGAAATTGTTGCCATTTACATTTTAAAATGCGCTGTTTATTGCTGCTCTTTGCAGGTTCGGAACGGCAAAGTTAAGTTATGAAACATTTGATTTTATCTACGTAGGAACCCAGAGATTTTAGAAGTAGTCTCGAATAATAATCCGAAACATTTTATTTAAAACTACTAAGTTTATATATCTACCGTCTCGTTCAAGTTACTCAAAATAACATATTCTATTATTTCAAGTTCTACTCAGAATTCTACTCAGATACTACAATAATTCTACTCAGAAAACTAGAATCCTTAGGAGTGCGCGGGTCTGCCTTAAATTGGTTTCGATCATATCTCACCAACAGGAAACAAAGAGTTCGTCTCTTAGACCGTTTTAGTGAGTATGAAACGCTATCTTTCGGCGTTCCCCAGGGAAGTGTACTCGGGCCGACGCTCTTTTTGACCTACGTGAATGACCTCTGCGAGGTCAAGGTCAACCAAGGTCATATCTTTACTTTCTGTGATGATACTGCGCTAATATTCCACGGAAAAGATTGGCCAGAGGTCATTAACGTAGCTCAACAAGGACTTGCCCTAATTTCAGACTGGTTGAGTAATAACCTACTTACACTCAACACTGACAAAACAAAATTTGTGACCTTTCAATCAACCAACAAGACGTTGCCTAGAAATTTAGATATAACACTTCATTCTTGTGGAATTCATTTAAATGAAAGCTGCTCGTGTCCCAAACTAGAACGAGTAAGCAAGATTAAGTACCTTGGAATAACCCTAGATCACACACTCAAGTTCGATTCACACATATTATTACTAAAAACCCGTCTCCGCAAAATGCTACACGTCTTCAAACGATTGAGTTCAGTAGCTGACCCACAAACTGTGCGAACCGTGTATATGGCATTGTGTCAATCAGTCCTCAGCTATTGCATCACATGTTGGGGGTCAGCCGCTAAAAAACACTTTAAAAAAGTCGAAGTTGCCCAAAGAGCAGTATTAAAGGTTGCCTATAAGAAGCCATTCAGACACCCGACCCATGAGCTTTACCAAGAGACAAAATTTCTGACGGTTAGGCAATTATACATATTGTTCGTGATCCTTCGGTTCCATAAAACTGCTCCAGTGACAGCTCTCACTACGAAACCAACATCGCGCCGCAACACCTGGAACATTCCCTCCACCAACACACGACTGGCACAACGTGCGTACTATTACAAAGGCCCTGCTTTATACTCCAAATTCGAATGTGAACATAATCTACTTAACACTACCAGATTTGTCTGTAAAAAGAAAATTACCACCTGGCTTCAAACATTAAACTACCTGGACACGGAATCATTATTAGAGTTCGTATCTTAACTACCACCAACTACTATTTGATAACACTCAAATATACAATTACTCCAAAACACACACTACATCACACATACACTGACATCAAACACCACCGCGTATTTTAGAGACTACTAATTAAAACCTACTGTATAACTTAAATGTAATACTTAATTAAGATACTGTTTATTTTCAAAATTGTTTGGGAGGCGCCAATAATCAAACCAAGTTTCACATATCACTAGTGTGGCTCAGACTGACCAAGTCTTACAACACAGGCTTAGCCTAGTGTAGGATGTGGAATGCCTGCGCCACACACAGCGATTATCTTATATAGGTATCAGCCTGTAACATAAGTACATAATCTCTTTCTTGGCGCCTACCAGGCATAAACACATGTAATACTGATTTTATTATGATTTAACTACTTATGTAAATATATGTATAACCCTGAGGAAGAGCCTACACTCCACAATACAGGTACATTACATCCTAGTGTGGAGTGTAGCGATCAAAATTGTATTAGAACCTAAGTTTTTGATCAATAAAGTTATCTTATCTTATCTTATCTTATCAAGTTCAAAATTAGTTCAACAAAAAATCCTACTTCCAGCATATATATATATATATATATATATATATATATATATATATATGCTGGAAGTAGTATATATTGTGAGTCAATAATTTAATTTAATCCCAACTATAAATAAGCTCAATTCCCCAAGTGGTTCATATAGAGTCGAACAGTGTAAGCCAGCAATATATAAATTAAATTCTAAGCTTACAATATTAGAATTAGCTAAAGGTTCCGAGCTTAGGCGTAGCGTATAGTACAAGTAGGTATTTGTTATAATTAAATCCTACGAACCCATGAAATTGTGTGTTTTACGCCAGCGGAGTAATGGGCAAAGTTTCATTGCGAGCTTTTATCTAATTTATTTTTATCGTTATATGTTGAGTTGGTTTAATGCGAGCTTTTATAACAGTGGTACGGATCAAAACATGTCGTGTTGTGTTTTATTAACGTCAATTGTTTTACCTCTCCACTTTGCAAGTATGAAATGGATGTCCGTCTACGCTCGTGTGCAGGTTAATTAAACCCTGCCATGTGTACCTTTACAATATGAATTTGCCTTTGTAACACTTATGTTGGAATGTTTCATTTTGATCTATGTAAATAGAAACAATTGAAATTAAATTGAGTTTTAATCTTGTTTCACCCATTGAGTTAATACTACTACGTATAGAGAAGCCAACGCGTTGCATGATCTTGCACCACGCTTTGCTGTACGCTGTACAGCAGCTATCCAGTGAGTATCCAACGCCCGTGGAGAGTAGTCGTGTTTGACTCGCATAAAATAACAACATCAAATGCCTGGTTGTGTTCTTAAAGACTGCCGTATACACTCCAGAACATAAAAAAGTGATGGTTTAACATTTCATCGGTAAGTAGACATTTAAACGCTGAAAACTTTTTGATTTTTTTTTCGCGATGCAACAATGCTTACGAGAAACGGGCTGCCGGGCGCCGCCATTTTGCAAATACACGGTGCTTAAGTCGTTTTGGTGGCGAGAAAACTGTACTCTGTACGCTTTTAAGCGCTGCATTATTTTAATAGTTTGGTTAGAAGACATAACTATGGTTTCGCGCTCCAACGAATTTTAGTTCAATCTCTTTCCAAAATGGAGCAAAGCTTTGGTTCGGGGTGTCTGTTCTGTACGCTAGTAATACCTATAGTTCGATGGTTTCACTATGCCATTATTATTATAATATATGTATAAAGAAACTTTAACTAATGTTGAATGTTTTATTATGATTGTTTTTTTAAATACCTTTTTTGCTCTAATTTTAATGTAATATTTACTCTTATAAAAATAATTTTGATATCACCCAAGATGATGTCTTTTATAAATAATAACAACTACTATGGGTCAGATGGCTAGCACAGCCCTATTTAAAAGCAATTTATTTTTTTAGATTGAAAATTCCAGGCGTCTCTCTCTTCTAGTTTCTAGCTCGTGTGGAAATATTTGTTACTTTATATTTTTACCAGGATTTTATTAAGTACATATTACTTTTACTGAGAAACATAATGAGGTATTTACTATAATGACTATCATCATTATCATCAGGCACCATCTTCATATTGAAGTTCGGAGGTCAGTTGGAAAATCTTCTTGCGAACCCATTCTGCTTCTTTTAAATGCGGATGGCTTTTGAACACAATACAAAATTTGAATACAGAAATTTTTAGTGTCGTGTCGTGGTATTTTTAACGCATCAAGGTCTTTGACCCTGAATCCTAGGATCAGGCATAGCCACTCTACTTTTACGAGTAGAAAGGAAGAACTTACAAGGGTTAAAGGTACTAAAAAGTTATGATTACTGCAACGACTTTCTCACGAAAATCATATAAAAATAGCAAATCCTAGCGCAAGGTCAAGATATTAAAATATAGTACCTACATTATTTGAAAATTTGCAATGGTTTCATATTTAGAATTCTATATTTCCTTTGCTTGATATTCCTTTGCCAGATGTTTCTAATCTTTACACTACTTATTTCAGCGCAACTGAAAGCAGAAAACTTTGAGCCATTTTAAGTATGTATCTTGTAAACTACGCCATATAAAAATTTTATCAGTAATATTGTTAAAACAATTTAAGAAATATTCATACACTTACTGGTATTTCATTTCATTTCATTTTGTTGTTTGTAAAATATTATAAGTAACCTTATTCATCAGAATCTTATTGTGTAGAGATGTTTTTTTTAAACTTAGCGCAAACTTATGAATAAAATCTGAGGCAGAGGCAAAGTTTCAAAACGTAGGTTTTTCTTAGGGCCTGATTGTTTAACTTTGTTTGTTGAAACTTCTCAGAAATATTCGTAAGCTAAATGATAAAGTTGTGTCGTTATCCCTCGAACAACAGGAATTCTAAGAAAAAAATAATGATATTGCTTTTGTAAGTAGCAATTGTCTGGAAATTGAGTTAGAAACTTGCTGAAATCTGTTTGTCGTATTCGATAACTCGTGTCGTATATAATTGTAGTTAATGAAATAACTCAATTGTGATTGTTTCAGGTGCAACGGCTAGCTATTGCCATTCAGCGTGGGAACGCAGCTAGTTTAATGGGCACATTTGCACCGGAAACGATTAAAGGTGGATTATTTAGTTAAGTTTGACATGTCATTTGGTTTAAGTGTTTTGACTGAATAAATAAATTTATTGTACTGTAAAATAAAATAGGCAACATTTAAGTGTTACACATTATTATTGAAAAACGTCACTACCGTGTTTAATATACATACATAAAATAAAAGTTGTAATATTCTGAAAACAATAATGACTGAACTAAAATATATGTTGATATAATTATTTGTTAATTTATTATTTTTAAGTTTATTATAAGGTTTAGTTTTTAATTTATTATTTTCCTATGTTTTTTGTAAGCTATTTTAAAAACACATATATGATTTTGTCAATAAAAAAAAAATGTTATATTCGTTAACAATTTCAAATCACTAATTGGTGTCACCGAAGACGCAGAAAATATAATAAAAACAAAAAATCTAATTAATGCTACAATCCATTGTGTACAGCAACAGCAGCAAACAAAATTCCTTTCCTATTGTTCCAATTGTCACACAGTATCAAAAGAAAATGTTTAAAAAATTCGGTCTACAGTTTCCTTTTAAAATGCATTGCCATTTCGGAGACCGGCGACCGCGATGTTGTAACTTTACATTTCGTCTTGAGAGGCCAACAAAAAAGTTCATAAAAAATCAGTCGAGTAGAAGGCTGTCCTTTTCGGTGGTCTCGACGGCCGAGACGGCCCGAACAAACAACCCCAGCACAAACTTGTTTGAGGAAGTCGATTTAAGTTACGGAAATACGAGTATGTACATAAATTACGTTACAAAGAACACAATTTGGTACAACACGTGTGATAGTGTTGAGTTGCACGGTAAATAATTGAATTAGGAGTAAATTAGTGTCTGCTTTCATCCAGACACACTCTAGTTCGATTCCAGCCCTACACCAATGATTTATAGATTATAGATTTTTATAGATTTGCACTCGCTTAGCGGTGAAGGAAAACATTGCGAGGAAACCGATATATCTGAGGACCACAAAATCCGAGGACATATTGTGTCTTCACCCACCACGATGTATCTGCCCAAGAGACTAACGAATTTATTTTGCGGGGGAGTCACGACCCTCAGTCATGAGGATATACGACTCAAGATAGAGTACTCAATCGTAACCAAAAATTAAACAGAAAGCAACTATTGGATAGTAAAATAAAATGTGTGCTAAGTGTAAGTTAGACATTTTTATAGGGTACGTTGTTGCTAAAGGCAGAGTTTATATAAGCGATGGTGATTCACCAGCATTCACCAGGATTAGGCTGAGTTGCAGCTGTATTGGGGCATCACAATATTTTCTTTTTGTCTTATGTGTGTTTCAATAAATATATTTCTTTCTTTTCTTTCTTTCTAAACATCGTTGAGCAAGTGGGCCTGAATTTTATATCAGGTAAAATAAGTAAGCATTCTTCTTCTTTCCACAGGGTTGCTTGGGCGGATTACCTGGTACTCAAAAGTCACACTGTCAACAGAAATAGTCCTTTAATTTTTAAAAAGAGGGTGGATTGCGTCACTTGACATTTAGTAACTCCTATCCACCTACGAGTTTATCTTTTCAAAGAACTTCTCCTAATACACTTATTAAGCAGGTTTCACAGACAAAAAAACTGAAGCACCAATATGGTTTGGTCTCTACCCACGCATTCTATTCTATATATGTACGTAGAACGTAGAATTCTCAAGAATGTCTCATAGAAGTGGCTAGACAAGTTTTTGTTCCTTTTATTTTGCAATCGAATAAAATAAAACGAGACGTTCAAGCACATACATCAGTTTGATCGAGACAAATGAAAAATAAAATTCATTCTCATGATTTGAGAAATTCATTTCTACATTTTACATTGATTGATTTTACTGATATCTACTTTGAACGCGTGATGTTTTTTAGCATTTAAAATTAAATTCTAGCAATCGTTTACAACGAAAAGGTTTTTTTTTATAAAAATACTATTGTTGTATTCATATGAATGTATCTATCTATTATGTGAATGCGTGAGTGTGTATTTGTGTATGTATGTATGTCATCCTTGCTGATCGCTGATGTATATAATATAAGTTATTCCAGAAACGTTTTATACTAGACCACCGCGAGCAATACCACAGTATTTATAAATATATATATAATTAAAACTCAAAGGTGACTGACTGATATAGTGATATATCAACGCACAGCCTAAACCACTGGACGGAATGGGCTGAAATTTGGAATGAAGGTGGATGTTATGACGTAGGCATCCGCTAAGAAAGAATTTTTGGAAATGCCATTTTTAAAGGGGTGAAATAGGGGATGCTAGTTTTACTTCTTAATGCGAGCGAAGCCGCGAGCACCCACTAGTATATAAATAAACACATTTAGTACCAAAATATGCAAGGCAAGAATTAAAAGGTATTTTTGTATGTATTTTTGTGTTGTGACGAATAGCCAGCCACTTAGCCCGGGGCAGACTGCGGCATCAATTTGGGAAGCGACGGGAACAAATGCCTCGGATCTCGTGAAACATAGCGCTGTCTCTACTCATCTGCCGGCCGGAGCCGCCTGATCACTACCTACTGCTTAGGGGTAGACAAACTTGTCACATCTAGTTTTTTTGTTAATTGCTGTTTAGAAAAAAAGGACTATGATAGTATTTACTTATCTGAGTTTCATAACAAAGATGCTTACATTAGCTGTAAAATATAAAACTATTTTCACAATTCGCAGGTTTTGATATTTAAATTTGTTATGTACATTTGTAAGTGTTTAGAATTCAGTTAATAAACAAAAAATTCAAATAACTGTTAGAACGAACGAGAACGAGAATAGGACGTAAACTTAAATACTTATACATGTAAACAAAGGTTATCTGCAAGAAAAACAGCATACAATTAGACATAAAAACATCTTTTAATGTTCGTATAGTTTATTTACACATTGGTAAAGAAGCGTGCATGTGACCTAGATGGTCTCATCAAGCAGAGTTACTGCGGACTGCCACGTGTCGGACGTCCGAGAGACACTCATTATTTACACTTAACAAAGTACACTCACACAAAAAGCGCCCATAAGCATAAACTGCGAGAATTATTCGATTCATTTCAAAGGAATCCTACTAAAAGGAGCTCGAGACTAACTCAAAGCTTTTATATCTCGTTTCGAAGCGCCTTATTGTCTCGCGCGGTATATGTATTAAAGCTTGCTTTCTCTTGCGTAAATAAAATCTATTGGAGAGAGAAGTGGTCGGGGCAAGTGCAAGGGACTTCGTGTAACTTGAGCCAGTAACACAAACCTGCCCCTGTTTGTTTGATATTCGAGTAAAGGTTAGGTTGAATCGACGCACTGTCAAAACCACCCTGGCTTTATTAGCCACATGATCCTCTTTCAGATATTTTTTTGTAAAGGAAGAAGAGCGTTTAATTGTGTTATACCAAAATATTACCTGTTAAAATTCAACTTCTAAAAACTACACAGGCATAAGAGATTTTTTGTAACTAGATTAAAATTGTAGATATATATTCTTAAACAGCGTTCTCCAGCACATTCTGAAATAACTGCTAGCTATTTTAAAATTTTCGTCCCTCTTTAATCAATCTTTGAAAATTGGATTTTGCCACAGTCTTTTATATCCTTTACATTTAGAACAAAACCCCAACAGCAGAGCATATTCTTATTCCACCAACAAAACAAGAAAAGCATGCATTATGTACAACACTGAGCAGGTGGGAGTTACAGCACTGCTTCCATCCATACTCTAGGTGTAATGCCTCATGCGAGGGCCGGGACAATGCAAAGCAGATTGAATTGGAAAAAAGACTCGAGTGAAATGGCGGCTTTCGGCACCCCCGGGAACTCGCTCTAAAGGGTTAACAATGAGCGGAGTGTCCGTGGATGGCACCTCTTTGTATCGCTCTGGCGCACTTCTCAGAATGGTATTATTTCTTTGTATTACAATGTCTCTGTGTCTATGTAATGGTGTTCCGTTTTTTTATCTCTGGGCTGTTTGATGCAGTGTTTTGAATTGTGTTTATGTGCAATCTAGTTTATACCTTTTGATCTTTGAATAACCTATGTAACTATTAGGATCATACTAGCTCTTTGCCAAAAATCCTTATTATGCGACGCTATTCCGCCGCTACTAAGTGTCCGGAAAACATAAGTCTGTATTTATTTTTAACTGTACTTGAAGCAAGAACTGTTCTTCGCAAAAAATTAGCGTAAAAAATCTATTCCAACTGAATGAAGAGATAGATTAGTGGCAACTTCGAAAGTTAGAGCATTTCCAAAGTAGATCAAAGTTAAACAAAATATCGCAGACGCGGAATAAAAAGCATTCAAGCTAAGTACTGTTAACTTTGTCTATAAAACTTGAAGGAAACAATCTGCTTTCTGCATTCAATAGATTGGGAGCGATCGCTCCTTGTGTTTTCGAAAGCGCTTTTGAAATAGGTGACGCAAAATGTACGAACAATGTTGTCAGCTTAATTGTTCCAATTTGATAAATGTAAGAGTACAACATATACAATTATACAAGGAATACCCATCTTGCTTAGACATTTTACTTAACATTTAATCGTATGTTTTGTGTAGATGCATTTACACATGAAGTTGAACTTAGTTTTATGACATACTAGTGTTACACATAGGTAGATACTAGATTAATACAGTATTACTATTTTTATGAATTTATTTGTATATATTCATACGTTGGATGAGAAATCGTGTGATTTTACGTATGCTATCGATATAAACAGTTTTAAGTTTTTTTTCTATGTAACATTAAGTAGGAAGGAAGTTATAGACTATACATTCAGAACCCAGTCGAATGTTCTAGTTCTAAACTTGACTATACAAATTTGCAGTAAATACCTAACGGTGTTGCGGTTAACAGCAATCTACAGTGTGTTCTGTTGTGCATAATTAACCATGCGGCAGAGCCACGGAATTGAGCATTCATTTATACGAGATACTTAATACGGATCATTATTATATGTTTAATACTGAACATGATTTAAATATTGATAAACGAAATTGTCGTGGACAAATTCAAAGATATATAAATTATCGTTATTATAACATGGGTATAAAAAAATTAACACTGCTTTTAAAATTAGTTCACAAGGAATGCGATGTTTTCTTTGAAGCGATTAAATAACGTTTTATTTAATTAACACAATCTAAGCTCTCGTTTGACTAAAAACCAGTTCAACAGTACTCGCGTATTATGTTTTGAAAAAGAATTTCTCATTTCCCTCGTGTTTTTAAATAGCTAAAGTGCAAATGAGCCTTTTCACTTCACAATCTAGAATTTAATACGACCGTTAAAACAGTTTTAAAACGATAAAAACTGTTTTAAATCGGCACACAGGTTTTAAGCTCATTTTCCATTAGAATGAAGTGTTTTCCGGGTAGAAAATAAAAAAGTTGGGGTCAAGCCTTGGATAATAATATAGAGATGATTGAAACTTCAACTGATACTGTACCAACTTTTCCTCGGAAAACTTATAGAAGCTTGGCTTAGAAATAGAACGCGATAGATCAAATAAGATATGTATTATCAATAAATTAATTTTTGCTTATAAGAACATATTTACGAAATTTTAAAGCTTTTATTTAGTGTTGTTTGTATATGTACAAACATATGTACATTTTGAAGAAACTACGATCATTCTGAATGTTGAAAAGTATAGTAGAATTCTGACAGATAAATTAGTTCTACACTTACATAGTGTAAAGAATAGATCACCAACATCATCAAAAAAGACATTTTGAAATTGAATTTGGAAGCCGACATACCTTTTCTCTCCCTCCCTCCCTCATGTCTATACACGATAGGTCTGTTCCCCTCTCGCCTCCACATGACCGTGGGCGGCGGGACGCCGGTGGCGCTGCAAGCCAGCCTGATGCTGCCGCCTTCCTGGGCGGAACTGCCCTCGGAGATGGAGTCTATGATGTCTGGAGATATCACCACTGATAGATGACCCATCTGGAAAATGAAGACTGGTTTATTCTACTGCTCGAAGCTAAATTTTAATTAAGTAATGGATTTAAAAAAAATACCAACGTAGGTATATAATGTGTAGAAATTATTATAAAGTATCTCTAATATTAGTTTATTTTTAAGGCACTCTAATTTATTACTTTAGCCTCATAATGTCTGCATAGAATCTAGGTAGATAATATGAGGTCAGACAATTGAGTTTTTTACTGATTAAACTAGTTGACTACTTGAAACTAGTAATACCTAATGTAAAATTAATAAGAAGTATTGATAAAACATGTATATTGTATTATAACTGATACACGGTTATCTGAGATGAGTTTTCAATTAAATCTATTCAATATATTATCAATCAATACAAAAAAGCAATATGTATTACAAAAAAATATTGGCTCACGGATCATGATCACGTGATGAGTTAATTAATATACCTAATTGATTTAAAATAAACATATTCATTAATATATTATCGTAAGCTAACCAATAATTTATTATTCAAACTATTCAGTCAGTTACGAAATGAATTGATGCGCTGTTAATCTGCAAAACCACCAGTTAGTCTGAATGCAACGCCATTCACCAAATTACTACTGTATTCACATGAGGCGACGGAGCAAGGCCCAAGGTTCTACAGTCTCTACAGCTACGAGCTGTGACATCACACTTAAAAGACACCTAAGAACGGCACTTAAAAAGAAACTCGCCCAGCGTTTTGTTTGACTGTTAAGTATAAGGCTGTAAATGCGACTCTTGCAACAGTCCTAAAAAGGTTACACTATTAAGTACTTAAAAATAAAGCAGTGCCATTCAACCTTTTTGTCCGATGAAATAATACAATTTCGTCCAAAGCTGTATCATCTCAATTATACCGGAGCTGTAGATAACTAAGCTAGCTTCTTCGAAAATAATATAAAATACTAGTACGGAGTTTAATTTGAGTTTGTTCAGGAAATACATCTCCATGCCTGGGATCACATATGAAAGTTGTTATTGTGAATTAATAATGAATTCAAGATAGAACAGATTCTGCTTTGTCCACACTGGACATCATTGTTAAATTAACTGCTTTTTATGCGGATAAATACTTCGTTAGTCGTCTTTGATTAATATTGTCTACGTATGCAAGTTGCTACGTTCAACAACACAAGTATACACTGAATTTAAAACCGACTTCATTAGAAAACAAGAACACACAAAAGCTCCGGCTTGTGTATACAGCACAATGAGCATTTTAGCTTGACTTCTATACAAATGCTGAGCTTAACATATTTTTCTTTTGTTAAACTCGCAGTGCTAGTATTAGGCATATTTTTAGGGTTCCATAGCCATAAAGTAAAACTGGAACCCTAATACTGGCAAGACTGTCTATCATAAGGCTGTATCTCATGGACTGTGCTAGTTATAGAGTTGAATTTTTCATAGACTTTGTTAAAAATAGCTTATGCTGAATATATTTAAGAGAGATTCCATACATCATCATCATCACAAATTTAAGGGCAAGGTCTATGGAGCATGCGCCATGCTTCCCGAACTTCTGCCAGTTCCTTGACCTCCTTAAACGACATGACAAATTTAAGAAAAACATCATTAAGAGAATAGGCAGAAGAAGGCCGTACCATCTTTACCCTTCTTTTTTCAATTGTCGCCATTATTGTAGAAGAAACAAAATATTATGCCATTAGTAAAGAGACATTATTGGCACCTAATTATACCCATAGACACATCATTGGTATGTAACTCTTTGTGCACGAGTCTAACGCGTCCTTTGACACTCGTATTTTTAATCATAAACTAAAACGTCCAAAGAAAATTGATAATTATTTATTCTCGTCTCTTCGAGTTAAGCGGCTCAGACACTAGGATTAATCTATGCCCTCACACCGAGCACAATCACTTGATATTTAAGTACTAACTGCCTTCTCTTATTTTCTAAGAAGCTAGCTTACTTATCTACGGCTCCAGTATAATTGAGACGATGAAGCATTATACGTAATTGTATTATTTCATCGGACAAAGTGTGTTAAAACAAACATTGGTTGCAACATCAGATCACGTTCAGCTTCGCCAGCGTCCTACATTCCGCGGCAGATGAGGTGCTGATTCGCCAGTAATATTTGTATATAAGATGAAGATTGTTAGAAATAAAGGTTGTTAAGATTGAGAGTTCACGGTTGATTATTACAAGAGAAAATATTGTTTCAATTCACATCCCACAGTCCCTGTAGATTTATAAGTAGTAGTTGCTAGTAAAAGTTCTGCTACTAGTCAGTTAGAGGTAGTCAGGAGTGTCAGTACCAGAGCAGCAGAGAGTCGTCGTGGTAGCCACATCAGGAAGAGGAAGCCGGCTGCACGGACCTGTTCCAGAGGCGCACTCTCGACTAAGAAGAGGGTGGAGAGTCATCACGAGGTCGACGAGAGGAACCACACCAGGAGGAGGAAGCCGGCCACACGGACCTGCTCCAGAGGTTCTCCGTCAGCAAGTCAAGGAGCTACGGGTCATCGGCCCGTCCAGCACCACTCCCAGTGGAAGGGCGCTACGAACCCTTCTCAGTCCTCCCACCACGGCCAAGACTCCCTCGCCGTCACCGTAAGTGATCCTGTGTATGAGCCTGTGCACAGGGTGGTGGGAAAATCATTTCCTTCCTTCTGTCCTTCCCCCTTCCGCTGGGTGTCTTAGGTCTCGTGGCACCTGGTATCCTGCACTTATCTATCTGTGTATATATTGTCTGTGTAGGTATCGGTAGGGCTAGGGTTGTAGGGCAGTAGGTAGTTAAGAGTGTTAACGTAGAGAGTAGGTAGGAGTTAGGGTAGGTGGTGAGTATTCCAGACTGTGTGTTAGAAGACAGGAGTAGGGTGTAGTACGTAGGTTATAGGTTGGTTGTAGGTAGGAGTACAGCTGGCAGGTCCCTATAATTTCTCTGTACGGGCTCAGCTCCGTACAAAGTGGTTGAATGGCACTGCTTTATTTTTACCAGTTAGAGTATTGATGAAAAATATGTTATTTTAGTTGACGGCTATTTTGAAGTTTAGGCAAACAAGTGGAATTGATAGTGTTTTATGTAACACAAATTTTAAACCTAATCGACTCTTCTACTTTTTAACGTTGCTTAACCAACTGTAATGCCATACAACCGTACCTAAGATGACAAATTTGTTATTGCACACAAATATATCGTTATATATTTGTGTAATTGGCACTCGGTGAAGGAATATCAGAGCTGTAGAGCATGCAGCATTAATGCTAAGGGAAAGCTATGATCTTTTTTGGCACACGGGATACATCAATGTAACGCATAGGTATATATCACCTTTGTATTCTACCTGTTGTCAACTTATTTGTGTATATATCGTTGTGTCCTGGGTGTCAAAATAAATGCCTTGATTTTTTTTTAAATATATCGCGAGGTATCCGAATGAATACAGGGAGTACCCTGCACCCTGTACCCGAGGGTCATGAATTCATGATCCTCGGTGATGAGGAAATG
Source organism: Macaria liturata (assembly GCA_964023185.1). Classification (NCBI taxonomy): domain Eukaryota; kingdom Metazoa; phylum Arthropoda; class Insecta; order Lepidoptera; family Geometridae; genus Macaria; species Macaria liturata. Next base: position 5,449,560 of record OZ026819.1, read on the forward strand.
TTCTATCTCGACTCTTAACAATCTTACCTGGTTCTTCATAGGGTCAATATTGACCCCATACATGGTCACTTGTTCAGATATTTTCGATGGTCTGTAGTTATTACAGGCTACTGCCGCTACATTGATGTGTATGGCTAAGATGAATATTTACCTTACAAATTACTAAACTTATAATAATAAATCTACTAAAAATATACCTGGCTCTTCATAGGGTCAGTATTGACCTGACATAATTATGTAGGTGCTCGAGTCATTTGCTTGCACGTGCAGCATTCGTATGTTGAAGTTGTTATAGATATCGACCACTACATTGCTGGCGATAAAATAAAATAAAATATGTCTAATAAGAAATCTTTAAATTCTAAAGATACAATCTTACCTGGCTCTTCATAGGGTCAGTATTGACCTGACACATGTAGGTGCCCGAGTCATTTGCCTGCACGTTGCTGACGTGCAGTTTCCACGTATTGTGATTGTTGTAGGTGACTGACAGACGTGGGTTCAGAGCCACCATGTTGGTATGGATGGCTAGGATGGCTTTCGAGTCGGATTTTATCCACGCAACCTGTAATAAAGAGATTTTTATTTGAATACACGGTATGATATACTGGTCCTTATGTCAACTTAAGTCTAGAGATAAATAAAAATGATTTTATTTTATTTTATTTTATTTAAATTTTATTACAGAATTAATAAAGCGGCAGTGGAAACTCGTGATTAAACATAACATAGCCCTAATATTTTGCCTAATTCAATTAATGTTTAGCAATGCTTATTCGTTACTAATAAATAACAACAAAACATTCCTGAAATTAGCATGAAGTATTTTGAAAGCTCGCAAATTAATAACGCAATTAGAGCAACTGTGTAAAACGAAGCGTCATAGTTCGCGACAACCTAGTATGAAATTTCATTTCATATCTAAGAATTGCTATCATAAATCGCTCACATTTCCTTTTCCAAGTCCACAGCTCAGTTCAAGCGTTCATTTTGTTTAAGAGAGACAATTCTTAATGTAGCGAATGTAAAACGACACGTAAAATGGTAGCTTGCTCGGAGGAATGCAGGAGTCTCATCCGCGCCGCTCTCGCATTTTTCATGCGACATCTCGCTTTGTTGCGGTTGGAAAATAAATTAGTAACAATTTCATTGTTTGCGAGAATTATTTCCGACGAGTGTGAGCGTAAATACTTGGTCTAGAACGATGCTAGGGAATGCAGTTGGTAAACGCTGTTTGTTGCTAGGATTCATGATTTCATTTGTTGTTTTTACAAAACAATGAGAAAATACACAATTAAAACGTTGAGAAAACTGATTTATTTACATTTTTAACTTTAGAAAAGATATTGGGAAAATATGAGTGTTTCAAAATACTTTATGAACAATTTACGTAACTCTCATGTTTCGTATGACACCGGCAGTTAAATTAGAATACACGTTTATATACTACCGTCTCAATCCCATGCAAGAGATATGAAATTCAATCGGAATGGGGGTTGCCACGGAGTAATATCGGCTTGAAAGGAATTATATGCTCAATGTACACAATGATTGTCATAGCTTGGCCCGATCCCCCTTGCCCTCTAAAGGTCTGTACGCTTACATCGTTCAAAGGGATCGATACGCATACGGAAACTGATTCAGATAATCTTGTTAAATCTCGATTGAGATGGCCAAAACGTGCACAAACTCACCTTTATCATTCTGTTTTGATATATTTGTATAACAACGATAAGATAGTTATTCAGAAATAGCACCAGTTAATAATAAATCATTTCGAATCATGATTTTGAAAAATCGAATGAGACTTAAATATAACCGAATCGAAAGGTATATAACTAGTATTATACCGTCTCCATTCCAGTTTCTACATAAACAAATCCAACTAATTCTAGGAAAATAAACAGCAATTATTTCCCGTGTCCTTAATAAATAAATCTAGCTGCATTGTTCAATTTGTAGCAGTGCATTTCATAGACCCGATGTTTAGCCAAGCGCTAGCAAAACTATTGTTTCTCCTCCACTGCGCGACTTTCTCGAATTTTATTATTTTCTGTAACTGTACAAATACGGGTCGGCTTTTGATCGCACAATTAATCCGAGGGCTGCCAGCCACAACCCACTCCATCCTACCTGTCATAATCGTCGAGTACACTTCGCTTCTAAACGCAGATCAATGGTTTTAACCTTTGATTCGAGCCCTCTTTAACCGGGCTTCGGTTTCTGATGCCGTCGAATTGTTGTGATTGATATATGGTCCGGAAAGTCGATAAATTAAACGTGAAGTGCTATCGAACCCAGATTATGTACCTACCTAGTCACTCAAGTCCGTAAAAATGTATGGGTCAGTGAACTTTTGTTTATGTTTATCTTGTATACCAAAAACCGTAATAGGTCTTTGTTCGTGAGAGTAAAAGTGTGACGAAACTTCTATTTTACACCGATGCAGTCAGTTTAAACTAGTTGGTACGAGTATGAATAACAATATCGGTTTTAGCAGTCACGTGTAAAAAATACGTTTTTGAAGCAATAACTTCTAATCCAATTTCAGCTCGCTGTGTGCGTGTCATTTTGTCTAGTCGTAAGTTATGGAGCGTCACATTGTAACTAACGGTACAGAGGGTGTAGGTTTTGGTGGCAGATACTAGCAGCTACGGCCAGTGAGGAATTATAGCACCCTATAGGCTGGACTGGAGGCAGTAAAGCATTTCATTGGCTTCTGTTGTTGGAGATATTGTCAGACTCACAGTTTACGTCTAAACTAGAAACGATTGGGATTAGGGGATTCAAATACATACATACACATTATTTTATTGCTTTTGTTTTTTATATTAGTTCTAGTACTGTTTACTTTGCATCTATTAGAGGACACTAAAGAGCCAATATCAAAAAGCTGCTTTAGGATACCAATTGTTTTCGATGATTTAAAGAAACTCATGACTAAGTTATTTGCTTGCTAATAGTTTTTTGTTTGAGGTTAATTATGTTACACTCTTTATCTATTTTAAATATTAAAATACGTTTCTATTTTTATTATGCACCTTACGCCATCGTAACTAGAAATACTTTTGTGATTTTATTGTTTTATAAAATGTATACTTACTCTGTAGTTAGACAGATGGTTAACGACACATGTGAAGTGTACGTCCCGGCCCTGCGTCACGGTGTGGTTCTCTAGCGCCTGCAGGAACTCTGGCTCCACCTCGGCTTGGATGGGCATCTCACCTGCAACATTATTAGTTTGTTAATACTGGCTTTTAAAAGAAATGGATGAGGATAGTTACGAAGTCAAAGTTAAGCATGTAGTTAGTATGTTTTGTATGTGTGTGTATTGGAATAGAAAAACATATTTTGATATACAAGCGGCGCACCGTAGTGGTCTCCGTTGATTCGGGTTGAATAAAGAAGTTTATGTTTTTATTCGAGGTCTAATCTATCCAGTTTCATTCTAAAAATTACAAACATATTTATATATACAAACTTTTGTGGCAACAAGAAAGTCACAAATGATTTAAGTAGCTCATAAAACTTGATTTTTATTTTTACAATTAACATTGATGAATGCGTTTCTGTTATACCCATGCATCAGAGAGGGGTTTCCTTTTAAGAAGTTTTATGTGACTTGCAAGTTTCATAAAACAATTCGAAACAGTGTGGAAAGCAAAAAATATGTTCAGTAAATACGGCCCGCTACAAAATTAGAATCTCAATTAAATTATATTCAAAACGTGCGGTCTTTCTGTTGAGGGCTCTAATCCAGGCGTGGGCAGATGAGGCTCGCATATTTGAAGTGAAGAACAAATTTTAATTTATTATCTATTCATAAAAATATGTCTGATAATTATTTTTAGTTTATTTGATTTTGTATAAGTATAAGTAGTATTTTTTGTCATATTGATTAATCTCGCTGATTGTTCAGATTCAGAGAGTTGAGGCTTAGAGATTCTGAGACTGGCGATATTGACAAGCCAGCAGTCGAGAAATTTAGATATGAAATTATGAAATAAAATAAATATAATGTTGTATTTATGAAATAAATATTAGTTGTGTTAAAATATTTAAGTAAAGGTTCCAACAATAACAATTTCATACCTAGTAGCAGGCATAGACCCTCAAGGTCCCTTGTAAATTTACTGTGTTTATTTTATTGTTAATTGTGATAAATAAACTGCTCAGTACAAACGCTTAAAGATATATTGATGTATATCCGACCAGGCGACCATTCTATTAAAAACTTAGAAATTTGTTCAAAAAGAAATGAAACGTTTTCTTTTAGAAAGTTCAAAAAACAAGCAAGCTTGATTGCACCTAATTAATATATATCTGAAACCTTACGAGATCTTCATTAGCAATTAATTTCGCCGAGAACCTTTATGAGCGACATTAAATATACTTCAACGAATTTGCAAGATATTAATATTAAGCTGCACTTGTACAGCTTTAACTGTAGTTAAGTCACATTTTAAGTAAATGTTAATTTATATCATGCCTAATTGTAGTGAAAAAAACTTTAAATTTACTTATCATTTAATATTTTATTCAAATTCTATAAATAATAAATAGCGTAAATTAATACCATGTCTGAAATAGTTATTTTTATACCCTCACATCCACTTTCTGTATTTTTTTACTTATTTTAAGTATTGTATTGTAAAAGGCCTCTCAGTGTTGGCTACGGCCCCACTGATGCCTTAAGTATGGCGGGTGTAAGACCCGTGGTTCGGAAAAGATGAATGAAGAGGAATACCAATAATATTATATTTACTGCTATATCTCACTTAAACTTGTAATTATTTGGTATATAAAATAAATTGTAAAAAAGTAAGATTATTTACGTGAAATGCACGTATTTTTTTAAACTGACAACTAAGTTTCAGGAAAACAAAATGGCACCAAACTTATATTTACATACACACAAAATTTACCAAGAAATATACAATTAAATAAATATTCAATAATAAACAAACAAACAAACAATATAAATAGCAAAACAAGATATTTTTCTGAAATTAAAATCCTTCTTAGTACCTTTAAAAAATACGAAAATAAAGCTCTGAAAGAACTTAGTTCACCACTAGACTACCCGATACTCCCTTGGGAAGAAAATCGAACCTTCGAGAATTTCTAACGAGCTTCTCGGTTAACCTACTAACTTTTTGCGCTTATTTGCTCTTCTGGATTAGAAACTTTATCTTTACCACCCTCTTTTTTGTAACTTAAGATATTCGTTAAGTAACGAGCACATGTTTGGTTGTTTTCTCTCTCTGTCATAAAATGGATAGAAAATGATACACTAACTCGTAAAAAATAAACTAAGTATACAAAGTTGCCAAAAACCACTTACACCCTCCCAAAACAAAGTAGTTAATATCTTGATTAGTTTCACAAGAACTGAAAACGCTTAAAATTCTTAATTTCAATTAACCGTACAAAAATAGATCAGGAATTTGCAATTTGAAAAATTGCAGGGCTATTAACCTACATATACAAGAAGTTGATTGGCCCTGCGCGCTGTTTACCAGATCAGTCTCAATTTTATAAACAAAAGTGGAATGTTTTAAAATGAGCGGTAAAGGAATAGTAATTTACTTACCAGTGACAAAAACACTAAAAAACGTTGCAAGCCACCAAGCCGCTTTGCTTGACGGCGAGAAAATATGCCTGTCCATCGCCTTCCTGAAAACAAAATACAATTTTATATATGAAAAAAGTACTTAAATTTAAAAAAAAAACATAATAATTAGCTAGTTTCTAGTTATGTTACATTTAACATGAAGTTAATTAAATTTTGATTTTGATTATTGAAGAAAACTTCTCTTGTATGTATTACAACGATATATTCATGGCTTTTATAGCCGAGTTTTGTTTTTTTTAAATAAACATAATTTCTATCCAATCCACATTTTTAGTTCAAGTAGCCTTCTAATAATACAAAATTAAAGAAAACTGCACCAGCTTAAAATCATATAAACATAAACACATATTTATTTCAATAAAAAAACATTATTTAAAACATAATATGTATTACTTATTATTAATAGTGCAAGCCTTTCCAGCATACAGTCACAATGATCATCATAATCAAAAAGTAAACTCCGCTAAATCTCAACTCCACGTTGTGCTCCGGAAGAGAAATTGAAGGAGAAAATTGTATAGAAATTCCAAGGAAGGTTCATTATAATCTAATGCAAACCTTTGAAGCATAAACCGCAATAATATCTGGCGGAATAAAGAGATACAAAGCAACAAAGATGTTTCCTCAAAGGAAATGAGGCTTGATCCCCGCGTTGATAATTCGAGTTTTATTGAAACGGACGGGTGAAAATTGATTGTTCTTTGCATTATCAATCCGCGTTGGATTTACGTAATTCAAAGATTCGATGGATTCGTATTTTTAGTTTATTGATCCTTTGCTTTTTATTGAAAGGGTCTATTTTGATCCGGAAACAAAAGAAAACAATTGGCCTAGAAATGTTGTTTGGAATGAAGTGAGATAAAACATACCATAATAATGAAAGCACTTGTATTTTTAGTTTTGTTTTTTACACGATCAACATCAGTTGCAAAAACGCTTCACTTTACATACTTCACAAATACACATTCATTTGATATTTTACTACTTTGGATGAAAATCTTACAGCTTTCAACACAATGAGTAAAAATTATACTACGACGACGTTACATGCTCGAGATTTCTTTATTAACTATGTAGTCTCACTTCTGTATGTACTAGGCGTCACACTTTTTATAGCTGTGAAAATAAAAACACAAAAATAAAACTTTTGAACTAATGTCACTGTCAATGCAGCGCCTGTAGCGCCGTCCTCCTGTCAAACCTCATTCTTTTCTTGTGTGCGGGCGTCGCAACATCATAAATTCCGTTGAATTTTACTATTTGAATTTTTCGTGGAAAAAAGTGTTTATTTCATGTGTTCAAGTGGTAAATTAGCATAGAAAAGTGAAAAAATGCATTGGAATTTTAAAATAACGTCGAAAATTCGACGTTTGGTACAAAAACTAAGCAGTTCATCAACCAGCTCAAAGGATAAAGGTTAGTGCAACTACTAACTTACCAAAGCAATCTTACTGCATTTATTCATCATCGATTTTAATTTTCTTACTATAATCTTATAAAACTATACCGAATAGATCGTAAAAATAGATTTTTTTTTCAACAAATGATATTACAATCTTTTTTTGGAATACCCATTGATGATCTATTTTTGTCATGTAGATCGGAAACATGACTTTTCTAGCAATGTTTCTGTAACGATCTTTTTTCGATGTACCGACATATTTGTTTTTTTTTTGTTACAAATACAATACAACAAAATATGAATTTATTTATTACCATTTTCTTACATACTTCGGTGCTCGTAAACATTTGCCTTTTCACAAACGACGTTAGGTTATGGACTAAAAAGTTAGTTAATGAATGTGAATACGCAACAGGCAGAGCGGTGGCTGCAGCAAAATGTATATTCTGCATAATTTCCGCCAGTTTACCAAACCGAAATGTTAGTTTTCGAGTTAAAATTAAATGTACAGAATATTCGCGTCACAAACTTTGTTCGTTTATTTGGTTTTACGGAAACGTATGAAATATTTTGTCAACTGTCTATATGAATAATTATGCTCATTTAACATACAAATTATGGTGTTTACTTGTGCAAAGGCAACCTAGATTCGACAGTTAGGAGTGAAATAGGATAAACTCGGTAGTATTTAGAATGAGTTCATGAATGAAACTTCCAAGGTTAGTCTAATAGAATCACCGCTAATTTCTTACGGAATAACCGTATACATTCAAATAAAAACTTCAAAAAAACCTGTTTACAAATAATGCAAAAAAACCTTATCAGGTTTACGTTTAAATTCTAACGAAAAAGATGGGCATGATCATTACATATGTATTTCTCACCGATTGATTCTCCAATGGTATGGATTCTCATAAAAAACATTCGGCAAGGTGTTCAGATGCCCCGAGATTCAATTACTGGTAGCGCTGACGCCGCGGGGCGTCAAAACTTTAACTGCGGTCAGCATCCACGCAGATATTGCTTAGGGACGGGAAATGGCCCTTTTGTAGGCGAATATCATTTCTATTAGAATACCTGTTTGATTTCGTTGCATGTAAATGAAGCAAGCATTGAAAATTTGCGATGAACGTTTTAGATTTTTTCTTAGAAGTTGAAGGGATTAAGAGAAGGAATTAGATGTTTTAAAGTCCTAGCGACTTTTGCCATCAAAAAGTTTTGCCTCATTTGAGTAGATCAAATACTTTTCAAAACATTATACCTGCTGTGACAGATAAAATTAATGATTACATGATACTCGATTAGTGTAGATTTTTTATAAATTAAGTGTAAGACTTTAATGAAATAAAATTAAACTGCGACGTCAGACATTCCACAACAGTCTATCAAATACTTCCGTAAAGCAGCCAAAGCATAACTTTATCGCTATAATTAAATTACCATCTCCGATAATCGAAGCTATTTACACGCTATCCCTCGCATATATTGACATAAGACTTAACAAGTTCCTCACAACATGACAAGTCGGCCCAGGTCAAAGGGTTGTCGTGACAAGGGCTCGCCAGGGTGTCACTAGGTATCACCAGGGGTCGCTAGGGTACCGCTAGGTGACGACTTGTGACCATTATTCATGGGGACAATTTTCCACCTGTCTACGTCACTTGTCACCTCGCCTAAATGAAAAATGTACAAGTAAACTGTTTATGATATGTGACGGCAAAATTTTCGGATGACGTGGCAATAAACTGGAGTGTTGACTACAAATATATAAAGATAAATATTAGAAGAAAATAGCAATTTTTATAAGTTATGTAGGTATGTAGGAACACAAGAAATATATTGAAAAAAAAATGCGTGTGAAAATATTTGCGACTGTTCACTACCCAAAAAATATCCGAACGAAAGCAGACGCAAGCAACTTGTTGTTTTTAATTAGCCATTCGGGCCACATTAATTTGATTTGTGGTGCTCATTAATTTGCACCCGATTTCATTAATTGACAATATCTATAGAGTCTTGGTCCCTCTGAAATTACTTCCGACGGGGTTGTCCTCGGAATAATAACTTGATATCGTTCACAACAGATCCATTGCGCGTTGTTCAGACGATTTATTTAACAATTTACGGCGGCTGGTGAATTTGAGATCGGCGGGATTTATGATGGTATTTGGTCTCCTGGTTTATTGTAGATCCGAAAGGAACGAGGAGAAAAAGAAATAAGTTCTGAAGAGGCATATGTTGGTTGATGGAACCGCACAAAATAGAAATACATGTAAATAAATAAATATTCCGGGACATTGCACACAGCGCCATCTAGCCCCACACTAAGCAAACGCTTGTGTCGTGGGTACTAGATAACGGATATAATACTTATATATACTTTTCTTTTGTACTTATACATACTTATCATACATACAAACGACCAGACTCAACACAAGTAATTATATTTTTTTTAAAGTACTCGTACTTGTGTCATGCGGGAATCGAACCCACGACCTCTAGATTAGAAGGCAGAGCCACTACCAACTCAGCTAACAGGCCAGTCAAGTAAGTATTGTAAATAACTCTGTTTTCAAATTTAGAGTTAATAGGTATCTTCTAGGTAAACGTGTTACACCCTAGGCTGCAGCAATGCTTAACATCAGGCAGGCTGTAGTCAAACGTAAACCTATCCCACGTAAAAAAAAAACCTAGATAATAATAAGCTAAGTAAATTTTGTCTACAAAAAATATAATATTAATAAACAACAAGACAAGTTGTACAAGAGATACTGAAACCAAAAAAAAGAATCAAATAGATTTTGGAGCCCAATTCAATTTCAATATAAAATTTCATTTCTAGGCATTTACAATTCATAACGCCAGTTAACATCGAGTAAAGAAATCGTGTCTGAACATTTGAACAAGGCATTTTATTGTGTCGTTAAATCGCTCCGTTGAACAATCATTTTTGACAAAATCGTAAGCAAAATTGTTTGATACGATAAAAATATTTTATGGGTCTCGATCGACGTCGATTGCTCTGTTTGTTTTGGTGTTTGTATTGTTTCTTTAGATAGTTAACCTATCTAAAAATCTTAAGGTACAATTTTGTAAATGTGTAATGTATGTAGTTAGTTATGTCCTGCCATCTGCAATAACCAATGTTTTTTTATCAACACCGGAGACGGCTCCAGTGTCCTGCAGTGCGGTCCGATCCCGACCCGCACATGTGCATGCTGCCTTTTTGAGCGCAGGTAGTATTGTAACTAAGTTTAGTTTTAAGTATTGTTTTGTAAGTTAGTATTAGCGTAGCCATGTAGGCGAATAAACGTCCTTGGTTCCTATAAAAATGTTTCATTTTTGGGAACCCCTTCTTCACCAGCTCGGCTGTACCGTGCCAACCTGTCTGGCGCAGCCGGTGCGGATTTAAGGAAGTCCGGACTTCTTTAGTGACATCATCAGCCGGTGTATATCACGAAGTCCTGGAACCTGAATCCACGAACCAAACAAATACGACTCCTGGACGCGTGTGCAGCTGTAGAAGAAACTGGTTCGAGGTTGGAGCAGAGGACGGCGCCGGCAGCTATACTCATGGAGGGTTTGCGACGGCATGTGAGTAGTACCCATCACTAATCCCATGACCTCCTACCTATTCCGCGAACTCTGTAAGTGGGACAAGCATCGCTCGCTTACGAGTTGTCGCTGCATTCTGCACATAAATCTGCAGGATCAATAGCGACTTAGATAGATCTTAGGCTAGGGAGCTTGTAACTGAGACCAGCATCGCTCGTGTTACAAGTTGTCGCTGCATACTGCACAAGAATCGGCGGGATGCATAGTGACTTAGATAAGTTTAGACTAGGGAACTTGGGAGTGAGACAAGCATCGCTTGCTAACAAGTTGTCGCTGCACACTGCACTAAAAATCGGCGAAGTCAATAGCGACTTAGTTAAGTAGAATTAGGCTCTAGCGTTAGATGAGGCTACAAAATCTAGCTACCTTAGTTGAAGTTAAAATAAGTAAAATTAGATAACACACAATTTTGTCGATATATGTATTAATGTAATTTTGTGTGTTATTAGGTATTAATTTAGTTACATACTACTGTTTTGAGTTAGTAATTTCAATATTTCTGTCAAGTTTGAGATCATTTTAATTACTAGATGGTTGTCCCATACGTAAAACAGTTTGTGTTCCTAAAACCTATCCAATCCTATCCTAAAAGTGATGCAGGTAACTCTGCCTGTCGCCTTTATGATGTCTCCTGATACTTCAACGAAGTTCCAGCTCTGGTGGCGGTTGAAACTGCCTTACATCGACACCTTCTGTGCGCGAATTCAAGAAACACGGTGAATATAAAAGTGTTTTTGCAAGCCGTTAAATTAAAACTAGTGAAATATTTAATCTACAACAGTGAAATCCCAATCAGTGCCGTACTTTAAAAACGTATTTGTGATAACGTTACTGGAGTGATTAAACAACGTTACATAAGAGTGAAAAAAATGCTGAACAGACAATGGACAATATAACAGATATTTGTGTTTATCTTCTAAAATTTAAATTGTAAATTTTGACTAATTTTTTAATTTTCTTCGTAATTGCATTGCCTATGTGTTTATTTGCATATCTATGTAAAAAAAAAACTAATTTGTTCTATAAAATTGCCCCATAAAATGTTGAAATGTAGTTTCTGACAAGTGACTTATAATTATGTAATTGTAATTTTAGTAAGTTTGCTGAAGCATTGTCTTTTGATTTGTTGCTCCATAATGTGTATGTGTCATAATGTAACGACAACATAAAATAAAAAATGAACCAAAAGCGTAAAAAGGAAATGTAAAGTCAATCAAATTTAATGTTAATTAACTACATTTATTGCTTGTGTAATAGAACGAATTTAATCGCATTTGTCCACATCTGTGATCTGTCCATTTTTGCAATATTTATATTACCTTCTGTAATTTGTTATTCTAACTCCATACTGAATAGCATAATAATTATGAATACATATGTATTTTAAATAATATTAATAAACTTTAATAATAAATTTGAATCAATTGTTTTGTCTCAACGTTACAGTCAATTTTAATTGAGTTCGGTTTTTTCATATTTTGATACAACTTTGTGCGTATTCACTAACTTCTAATTTAAATGTTTTTACTTTATTGTAAACTTTCATAATTTGGACTTATCCATAGAATTTGTGTTACTGTTTTTCTCTGTAAATGTTGTGTAGATAGATTTAAATGATGTTTATTGTTTCTAAAGCTATTAAGCAAAAAATATTAGTTTATATACATGTGTAATATTTTGATTCATGATCTTTTAGTAGGTACTGTGTAACTATTATTTGTATTATTCTGTTAAATTGTAAAAAACCCATTTTGCTATTCAAATATGTGAAACTGATTTTTGGTTATAATTGTTGAAACGGAACACATTATAATACAGATATCTATTTAATGGACATTTAAAAAATGTTAATGTAATTTTCCTCTGATTTACTCATCATCGTAAAATTTCATTCTTATGGACGGAGGAGTTATGTCCTGCCATCTGCAATAACCAATGTTTTTTTATCAACACCGGAGACGGCTCCAGTGTCCTGCAGTGCGGTCCGATCCCGACCCGCACATGTGCATGCTGCCTTTTTGAGCGCAGGTAGTATTGTAACTAAGTTTAGTTTTAAGTATTGTTTTGTAAGTTAGTATTAGCGTAGCCATGTAGGCGAATAAACGTCCTTGGTTCCTATAAAAATGTTTCATTTTTGGGAACCCCTTCTTCACCAGCTCGGCTGTACCGTGCCAACCTGTCTAGTTATGTGCAAAAGAGTAAACAAGGTTGCATCAATGAATATGACATAATATTACTAAAAATAGTTCATTAAAATAAATTGAAAATTGGCGAGAAGTTCCAGTTATTATATGTAAGTCTACGTTTTACACGCATATGATTACAAACAGATAACCACAGTTCACGCCACCGCAAGCGTTAAAAATCATAAGTAAGCGGGGAAAATCGCTAGCCTGAAAGTTTTTTATCATAGTTTATAGAACAAAGTTTTAATTAAGCCTCAGTGAATACGATCGATCCAGCCAGAAAATTCAGTAATTGGCTACCTAAGGCCTTCGTTAGCCTGATTCTCATGAGATCTGTTTTATTTACTTTCAATGAACTAGAAAAACATGTAATAAGCGAACTCTTAGTATGTTTAGCATCCAATTATGGCGTACTTAGACGATATTTTACATTTCTAGCATATACTATGCTTATGAGTATTTTTAAATGTAAGTTTGTGTCAATATCAAATAATGTAATATGTAAGCATTTTCTTCAAATATTGTAATTTTGTTTATAAATATATGAAGATATTAGACATATAAATAATTTCAGTAATATACGTATGTAGATTGTTAGATTGAGTATACTTTGAGAAAAGTAGTCGTCTTTAGCATCTAGATAGTCTTTTAGTTTGTTTGTTATTTCGTAATGAACATTTTTGTTGCAATGAAGTCGTATTATCGAACTTGATATTCTGTTTAAATCAATGTCCTAAAACCTCTGGCATCAGGATTTCGACCGATTTTCGGGTGCTTGGCGAGAGAAAACTTTCCACCGCGACATATGGTATGGAGGGAGTTGGGGGAGACCTTTGCCCAGTAGTGAGAAACAATAGGTCAATAAAACAGTGCCTTTAATTGCATTATAAATGATTATTTTAAATCAAGATTTCACAATTTTATGCTATGTAATATCGACATAATAATATATAGGTAAAAAAAAATATTCTCAACTAGCGCCTCCTAACATCTCATCATGACTTTGAACATATTTATATTTTAAGTGATAGCACACACTACTATTGATAAACAAATTTAAAATATATTATATCTATATGAAGTCCAATCAACCACGAACTTTCCACTAAATCCCACAAACGCAACCACAACAAGCAGTCCGCCTCACGCGTGTTATTAATGAGGCTGTACACAAAATAAAGCACAATAATACAGCCATGTGGCGGCGGATAGATCCGTTCCTAACATAGACTGTAGAATGCAGAGACAACTGATTGTCTATAATATATCTTCGATGAAAACCATCACCAACCCCAACGGACAACGAGCGCTGGTTGCTAGGCAGCCAGCATTATGCTGAGTTGGGGTTGTATTGTGGCAAATATTTATTTTATTTAAGTAGTTTTATTTATTATTTGATACAATAAATGTTTTTCTTTCTTTACATCTAAAACTTATGAATATTTTTATTTAACATTGTTCACCTGTCACGAGGCTACGGTCACTATGATAAAATATAGACAATGTAGTTAAAATTCTTGAAAATAATTCTTGTAAAATTTAATTTTATTATTTTCTATCCGGTATAACGGTTTCCGAGCCACAATCATAACTAGCTTAGTAGCTTAGTAGATAAATATATGAATCAAAACGATTTTTTACTACTAATATATGCCGATTCTTTTGTAATCTTTGTAAGAGGTCTATTGGGTAAAATATCATTGGATGATCCCGTGGAGCGGCCATCAATACAGGTAGGGCTGCAATTAGTCCTGCGGGACTCCTGCGGGATATTTATATCCGGTCTGATACTGATCGCTTTTGACGCTTCCTCGGGTTATATTCAACTTACGCGTAGTTTTATGTATTTAAAACGTAATAATTTTGTAACAGGTCTGAAAATTACTGTTTTTTTACGATTTCAGTTTTTGCGGCATTTTAAAAGAATACAAATAAAAAAATATATTTTAGTATGCTTTTCACAATCAGACATTGATTACTTGAAGCGCCATGGGCGTACGCGACGGTTGGATCAAAAGTCTTGATCAACGCGTTTTTTTTCGCAAATAAAAATTTTGGTTTTTTTCAAGGTATAGTCAGGCATTCATATTCATATTTATTTATTTTCGTAAAGCCTATTTACACGTCCAATAAAAATAAATAATTATATTTATCAAAATTATACATTTATAACAAACACTAGGTCACCTAAAGCGATACCCCAACAAGCGAACACTGTAACTCAAGTCACGATACAAATTCAATAATATTTGTACCAGACAAAATCATAAATCGGCGCCTAATAACCTCACTTCTGCTCGCATGTTCCCCGCAGGCGCCGGCGAGGTGAGCCAAGGTGTAGAAAGCCATAACTCAAAGTAGATCGGCTCTCGGCCCGTTAATGGTGCATTATGGGGCTAGGGCTCGCTTACTTGCCCGCACGCCGTTATCTTACCGACGCAACTGTTTACCTTCGCTATAACGTTTGTGTTCCATCATGGGGGAATGCTTAAACTTACCTACTTAGTGAAACTATTTTTAACCGACAAAAAAGAGAAGGAGGTTCTCTATATGATTGAGTGTTGTTCTTTACATTGTACTGCTTGATGTAAGTTTTAAACTTCTGTACAATTATGTAAATCGATGTTCTTACTGTGTTTATTCTTGCATAATAAACAATTTGTATTTGTTTTTTTGGATAGTTTTTGCTGTAGTCAAATGAGTAAACTTTGCTATGATTGCAGTATCAAATTTTTTAGCTTCGAACCAAATTTCGGAATATAGGTACATTTATAATATTAAAAAAAAAAGTGAATATTAGTTGAATTCTGGTTAGAACACTGTTTCTACTAAAATAAGAAGTGGCTTTGATAACTCCGCAAAAATTAAACGAATAAAACTCAGTCAAGCATTGTGTTTGCTTGTAAATAACATGTAGGTACCATTCATCGACTTTTTGTGATTTTCACTTATGTTACCTAATGCTACTATAGACAACATGAACAAAAACCTATTCACGTTACTTTTCCTTGAAGTGAATAGGCGTCACCATTGAAACACTGTTGTATTCAACAACTGTAGGCAACTGTTGTAGTTTGTTCCTATGATAAAAGTAGGGCATAACTTGTTGTATTACTACAGACTATTTTGCAAATGATCGAGTTTTTTATATAGCTACTGAGTTGCATTTACCTTGGACTAAATTTTAAAACTGTATGGTAATTAATGTAGTGAGGCTCGGCGATTTAAGTGTCTGCTTTTCATCCAGACGTACCCGGGTTTGAATCCGGCCCTACACTAATGACATGTACTTTCAAGTTATGTGTGGATTTGCACTCTCTTAACGGTGAAGGAAACATCGTGAGGAAACCGACATGTTTGAGGATCACAATATCCGAAGACATTGTGTCTTCCATGGAAGGGCTTGGGCGCCCACCGCGATATATCGGCCCAAGAGAACTCCCCTAACGAATTAATTCTGCAGGGGTATCACGACCCTCAGTCATGAGGAAATACGACTCACAGTGATATGGTAATAAGTAAGAACATATTTAAAGCAGCTAAAAAACCTTTTGAGGCACAACATATAGCTTAAAACTTGGTCATATTGCATTCGGGTGGCACGACGACGCCTGCTTTGCAGGACAACCTATTCAGCCAGTTTAAACTTATCGTCCCCTGTCCCATCACGCTATGAATTGTAAAACGTAAAATCGTGTGCACTGAATGCTACATACATTTGCACAGCACGTTTCCACATGGTCACCCTCTGTTATTACACTTTGCTAGTTCGCTGCCCGAGTATTGTGTCAAAGCATGAAAGTCAATGCCGAATCAACCGAAAAGCGAGCGAAAATATCCGCCCGAATTTCCCAGTTTAAAAAACGAGACTACCACCGAGCGTTCGCGATAGTTCTAGGAATTGGACGCCATAAATATGGGCATTTGTTTTTGTTTTAGAATACAATTTACACCTCCTGGTTACTGGGAATTGGGAATACCACTTTACTTTGTTCAGCTGAAATTTACACAAATTACAATGGCGTACATACGGAAATGAGAGAAATACTGAAAGTGTTGCTTCATGTTTAACGTGGAAACTTCAATCTTTCAATTGACGAACAAATCTTTCATTGTGACATCTTCTAAAAAACCTTTCAAATTAGAAAATTTGTTCTTATAAACTTTTGTCAAGAACAAGTTTTGAAACACGTCTCTGAATAGAATAAAAGGTTCTTTCAAAGTATTGCACTGTAAAACAATAGCTGGAAACCATTCCCGAATTCGTACAACACCATTATCTAATTCCCTTTTTAATACAGCGAAGACCCTCATGGCTAAACTTGGGACAACTAAAACGCCCGTTTTATAAACAAGAAATTCTTACAAAGACGGTTGTTACTTTATTAAAAAGTTTGAACATAATTCGCTATTACTTAAAACTTTTTAAAACATTTGAAAAGGAAGACTTTAGAAGTACTTTCAATATATTAATACAATACTGCTGTAAAATTGTTTGTCATTTTAACTCAATTGGTATTATTTGTGTTATATTTCAAATTAGGGCTTCATACATATATCCCGTATATACCTTTCTATTACAAAATTGACACTGTGTTTGTTACTGTAACATCGCAAGAACTAGTACAAATATAGTATACAAAAAATTTTTATTTACAATAAGAATACATAAAATCAAGGGAAGAAAAACTAAACATACTACTTCTAACTACAACATAAATAGGGGGGCACTTAGAAAATCATTAAAAAAGCCTAAAGATAGTCTAAGTGCTGCAGCCCACTGCCAGAGGGCAGCGTACCCAGCATACTGGCTGCATTACCACGCTGGATGGCAATGCTGATACGTTGAGGCAGAAAATGGCCAGCATTTTGGTCACGCCTCGCGTCAACCAAGCGTTCCGACTAAAATATAGTATACATATTATATATATGTATATTTGATAGATAAAGACAGTTCCTAGTTAAGTTCCCTTACATCAAACATCGATTAATTTATTAAATCAGAATCCTCGCATTATGTATATCAAAGCATCCCTAATTATATTCATCGGTTAACCTATTACGGTTATTGATTGTGATTGGGCAATTACTACCGCGATGTAATTACATATAAATTTACTAATTACCGTTACGCTCTACATATTAGTGGAAATTATATTAATTTTAGATGTTGCTATTGCCAGAAATGGTATTATTACATTACTGGCATGACAGAAAGATGTGAGAGTTTTTTTTTAACTATGTATATCAAGTGAAAATCCATTTTAGTTTAAAAAAAACCTCGATGATTCGATATTTTTTGGTTCTAGATTTTATTTAGAATTTTATCATTTCTTACAAGCGTTAATTAACTACATAAAGTTAATTTTTAACTGTTTTACATTTTGTGGTTAGCTACTAACTCTTTTTTTGAGATTGTTGACCATATCATTAAATTAAGATTATTATAAGTATAGACATTTAAGGATTTATAAGTTAATATGGGTACGTATCCATATTTACGATTCATCATGTATGAAAGAAGCTTATGCAACGAGTACGCAATAAAACAGGTAGGTAAAAAGCCTAGTAAGTATCTATTCTTAACTAATGCTGAAATGTCACGCTAACATATGACAGTACCAGATTAATAGGTCCGTTGTTATTATTTTATTTTGTAACGATTTTTATTTTTAAGAAAAATGCGTTGATAGTATTGGTAAGAACTTTATATGAAATCTAATCAAACTACTTATCAGACTAATGTCCATTACAAATTGACAATTTACATATTATCAATCACAACTTCAAATAATACAAAATGTCAAACACGAAAAAAAATTTTAAAAAACTTACAAATAAATATATTATTGAATTTAAAAAAATATATAAAATACGAAGATATATTACCAATTTTAAATTAATTTTAAGCTTTTCTCAAATTTGTTTATAGTTACAACGTAAGAGGAATTAAACACCGATATTATAATTAAAGAAATCTGTTGTAATCTAATACCAGTACCAGTTAGGTACTGTATTCTCTGTCTAACTCATGTATTTGAAATTATTAATCGCATTTATGTGGTTCAAGCTGTGTACACTTATCTTAGGAATTTGTTCTGGATCAAAACCAGTTTTGAATGTACCTATACTTAGCTTATTTGGGAACACATTCTGTTTTGTGTACCATTATAAATAAATAAAAATAATACCGATCTGCAACTATTTGCTCTGAAAAGATCAAATAAATTACAGTTTCAGTCATGTGGTGTCGCTTAAAGTGACTTGATGTTTTAATATTAAATTTAAATGGCATTGAAGATCAAAATGAAAAAAAACTGTAAATAAATCCCTCAGCTAAACTATTGACCTACAACTACATTTATACGATATTTCCAAGCACAGCTTACGTTCCTTTCCTAGATTTATGCATGTCAAAGAAATATGCAAGTAAAGACTATCTGTGTCCTCTTTACCTGGGTAAATAAGAAAACTTATTTGCAACGAAGGCTTATTGTATCATGTATTGATAGTTTTTTTTTAGAAATGGTTCCTTAGGGCTTCATTTTTTTAATGTTATTTTTAATTAAAATTACATTGCGTTGGTTTGATTTATTGTTATAAACTCAAGTAGGTAAAACCTAATATAAAAGCGAATATGGCTCAGCGGTTCCAGTCTATGCTTTTCATCCAGACGCACCCTGGTTCGAATCTGGCCCTACACCAATGACTTGTATTTTCAAGTCAAGTGTGGATTTGCACTCGCTTAGCGGTGAAGGAAAACATCGTGAGGAACCCGACATGTTTGAGGACCACAAAATCCGAGGATATGTGTCTTCCGTGGAAGAACCTGGGCGCCCACCACGATGTATCTGCGCAAGAAAACTCCCCTAACGAATTAATTCTGCGGAGGAGTCACGACTCTCAGTCATGAGGAAATACGACTCGAAGAGAGAAAACCAAATAAAAAAATAAAGACAGAATATAATGACTAAATAATGTGTATTCGAAGACGATCAAAGGAGGTTCTTACAATCCTCAGTAATAAGATAGATACATAGACAGATATGACTTATTACACACATACAGAAAAAAGACGATCAGAAACACAAAAGACTTAATAAGTGCCACGACTGGCGGCCTTATCGCTAACAGTGATTTCTTTCAGGCAACCGTACGATGGAGAGGAGTTGATAGAAAAATAAAGGATGGGGTGAGCATGAAGCAAGCAGAAAGATAAGGAAATTGTGAATTTACTAAGACATATTGATCACACTTTATCGTAACATAACAGACTTTAAAAGTCAATAAAAAATAAACTAATCCAAATTACATAATTCTTATATAACGTCCTTAGTAAAGTACAATCCTTGGGCCGGTCCAAGCATTTCCGATAACTATCACAGGGGTACCAAACCTTTTCCTTTTATTACACGTAACATAATTCATAACAGAATTTATGTTTACAGAATATGTCACGAACGTAGGCCAAAGGGCAATTTTCAGCTCACCACTTGGAAAAAAGGTTTGTGTGAGAGTGATAGATAGATACGATAACATACAGGTGTGAGAGAGACAGGTAGGTCATTTGTGTCACCTGTCGCATTGAATTGCAACGTAACCACAAAGTTAGATTACACGCAAACAGATTTCCATTCGAGTCTAATAGTCACTTAGGATTTAATATCGCTTTAGGAATAAGATCTGTTTTACTGTGAATGGAAGGAATTTGTCTACGGCAAAGATAGTTTTTTTATTTTTATTGAACTGTGTTGCGGGTGGCCAATTTTTGGATGGTAGGTGTATTTTCGAATTTGTGATAGTAAATTCTAGAATACCTAATCCGCCAATGCTTTGCTTTCATAACAAAAATTTACTCAAATAGTTTATAACCCTCTTTGACAGCTAAAAATAGCTAACTCTCTTTGACAGCTAAAAATAGCTAACTCTCTTTGACAGCTAAAAATAGGGCATTTTTTCGACGCCAGTACACTATTAACCGCAGAGTCGTATTAAGTATACGAGTACATCTTATTCACACATTCAATGCTAGAAATTGTGAATAAGACCTAATTATTATAACCTAATTAGCTTCTGTATGAAGCATAATTCAATGAATGCAGTGTTTTGTTAATTGTAAAAGTATCTTAATATAATAGGAATGCATTTTTTGTTATTATTTTATTGTTTTCAAGTAAACAACTTTGAAACGAAATGCAACGTAACCGTAACATTTTTGTGAGTAATTGATCAATGTCAAGTCCAATATTGACTGATTATCCGAAAGGCTGCCTCCATGCGGGCATTCGTGTATTTTACGTTCACGCTGGAACCGTAATGGCCTGCTCTGCCAATAGATAATGTAAGGAAGACTTCCAAAAACCAAGCTATATTCGCTCAACGTATCAGCATTGCCATCCAGCGTGGTAATGCAGCCAGTATGCTGGGCACGCTGCCCTCTGGTAGTGGGCTGGAGCACTTAGATTATCTTTAGGCTTTTCTAAAGATTTTCTAAGTGCCCCTTTTTATGTTGTAGTTAGAAGTAGTATATTTAGTTTTTCTTCCCTTGTTTGATGTTGTTATTATTGTAAATAAAGAATATACCTAGCTATATTCTTTCATAATGAATTAATCTTGGAATCTGTGAACAAATAACTAGTAGATTTATTTTATGAGTAAGAAGGTATACAATATTATGTACTACATTATGACACTACAATAAAATAATAGCCATCTTCGATAAAAAATCGTATGCAAACTCTGTCTTCCAAACGGACCAAATCGCATACAGTTTTATGGTCCTGTACTATCCTATAGATCTATCTAACTACTAATTGATCCTCATCCTTTCACTTAGTTATTATTAAATTTATTATTGTTTTAATTTTTGTGCCTAATTTATGAACATATCTATCAGACTATGATGAAAAATTACAATCAGTAAGATTTATTTGTCACTAGAAGATCCCGAGGATTCGCCTGAGCTGTCTATCTAAACACACTTCCACCACACTAAAAATCATTATGACTCGTCGCTTCGTCTTGGCGTCAAAGGGTAACAAAGAGACGTACAACATACAAACTATTAGACTCCAGTTCTTATAATTATATACGTGTGACTTTCGTCATTATGGTTAGACGTCTATTGGTTTTGTGTTGGCTGGCTCGGACAATGAGCCAATCAGTTGACTAGCCATTTGTTACATCCGCGCTTAGGCTTTTAGTAAACACACATTAATACAGTGGATTAGAAGCCTTCAAATGGAATGCACGATGATTAATGCTTATGTGTTAAATACCTTAAACGTCCTACGCGACGGTAAAAATAACGCTCTTAATAGGCTTACACGGGTCTTTTATTTGCCTAACACGTTTACTGTTATATTGTAGCGATAACAAATGATTATTTTCGGCTAATAGAGAATTGTTGTGGATTATGTGTATGAGCTTTTAGGATTATTTGGTTTCTGACTGAATTTTTGTTCCTGCTACAAGAAGTTGGAGGTGTATATTATATTTTGTGTTTATGATTTCTGTGTTGTTAATTTATTTACGCCTACAGAAGTTTTGAAAGTCCTGTTAACTTCTAAGGCATCTATAAGACCGTAACCATTATGTTATTTGTTACTGACTACAGAAACAGAGTAGTTTATTTTTTTATTTAAGTAATCATAACTTCACGTTTTTGTGTTTATGTTATTTTTTATATACAAAAAAATATTTCATTATTTTTTTTTAATAAAAAAAATCAAATAATAAAAACCTCACAAGTTTTGATATTAAAGAACATAAAAAAATCCCAATATCCTTTGTCTAAAGTTCAGGACTCACAATCAAAGCAACCTAGAATCGAATTAAAAAACGTTAAGAGTAGGTACTCGTACGTAAATCAACAAAATGAACAATGAAATTACGACACCTCTGCGGGAACTTAATTAACCGAGCGGCAAATAAGATAAATGGAGTGTCAACGTGTCTACTAACTTGGACACGGCTGTGGATTTACTTGTGCACTGCACGGGACTACGAGTAATATTACGAGTATCTAACGATGTTTTGTGTTTGTCAAACTAAGTCTCTCTTTGAGTCGTATTTCCTTCTTATTTTTAGTGACTTGCCTTGACTCCCCCGCAGAATTAATTCATTAGGGAAGTTCTCTTGAGCAGATACATCGTGGTAGGCGTCCAGTTCCTTTCACGGAAGACACATTCGATTGTGGCCCTCAAACATGTCGGTTTGCTCATGATGGGCCGAATTCGAACTAGCGTGGGTCAGGATGAAAAGCAGACGCTTCAACCGCCGGGCTACACTCGCAAGTCGGACTTAGCGCTGTGGATTTACTTGTACAGTGCACGGTACTTATATTTTATCTTCATTCCGATACTTATTTGAATATCACTATATCAGCTGAAACGATTTTGCGTTTGACGTAATACCTCCATAAAATGTGTTAATTACCAGTTACCATAAACAACAGATCATTTAGAGCCACTAACTTTTTATAGCATCTGTAATGTCTAATATAGTCCACTTAATAGAAAAACCCATAAAAGCATTGTAACCAAAAAAAGTTCTATAAACAAAAAATATAATCCAAAAAGATTCATATATCCGAATTCCCATCATCTCCGTCTTCACAGATAGCATTCCAATACGAATCAAAGTATTTGAATATCACTAGAGCAGCTGAAACGCGCTGGCCCACAAATTTGTCTGACGAGAAGCAAATGTTTACCGCATCGGTACACTTGTCGACCTTTTCTATTTGACTTGCCGCGAACAAAGACATGGAATAGCAGTAGACTGGCCTAATTGAACCAATTCATAAGACAACAGAGCACTGTTAGTAAAAAAAAACAGATAGTGTGTTCAATCATGCTTCTTTCGGTATTTTTTACTTTCTTTCTAAATTGTGGAACTCCTTGCCTGACTCCCTGTTCCCCGCGGAATATAACCTTGCGATCTTCAAAGCGAGAGTGAATCGGTTCTTACTGGGTAAGCACGTTCCATCTTAGACCGTAATGATTGCTTACCATCAGGCGAATTACGGTCAAGTGAAAACCCATCCCATGAAAAAAAAATCGTCTTTCCCTAGCGCTAGTACTGTGTTTACTTATTATTTTTAATGAACCTCGAAGGAAAAGGCTGAAAATTCTCAATAGTGATCAATGTGTATTTGCATACTTTACACGTCTACTCCACCAATTGAGTAGTGATTTCAATTATTTTTATAATGTTAGGTTAGTCGTAATTTAGATGTTTCAAAGGTGATAAACGTAGCCTCTGAAAAACGGCAGAAAACAGTAAACCTAGTAGAAAAATCAAGAAATGACGAAACAACTTGTAACCACAAGTGATGTTTCAATTATATCGCTTTAATTGTATTAATTATACATTCTTTTAACCGAAATGAGTACGTGAAGCCAGTTTTTCCAATTTAGATAATAAAAATATTACGATAAAGGTTTTGTCATGGCCTGTCCTTTACTAGTATGTCATTGATTGTAAATAACCATGTCAGTACTTCCCTGAACTCTCCTGAACGGTCGTCATTTGGAATATGTGAACTCTGTGTGAGAAACTCTGTGTGTTTTAAAAAAATATATTTGAGTAATTATTCACTCATCAAACCCACCAAATTAATTAAAAAAAACGCTTGCAAATTTAGCCCAATTACTAACCGTTGGAATTTAAATATTCCATTCGAGCGATATTCGAGCCTCATAAATACGACAAAAACACCGAGTTTGTTGTTTGAAGTCGGTTAAGGAGCAGTCGCAGCGGAAAAACACTATATATTTCTCCAGAGTTTCATTTATTTCAGAGATTCAATATCTTATCTAAAGGCCAAAAATAAAAGAAGCGAGCGTTTGGCATTTGTCTCGTTACTCTAAACAAGGTTCAAAATAAGGCAATTCTTCGTAAATAACCTCTCGGAGCGATCGGCATTGTCTTGTAAGTGCCAAATTAACGAATTATGTGGCAACAAATACGGTTACGGTTGTTTACGAAGGGAACTTGGCAAGACTTTATCTAATATCGGAACTTGTTGTGGAGTAATCTTGTCCTGCTTGTTTATGGTAACTGATATTCATTCGGTTAGTAGATAAATAGGTATAGTAGATGTTCTATTTGAAGCTTAGAATTTATGTTACTGTTGTTATGACAAATATGACTAATAATGCAACTAATTTTGCTAATGATTGACATTGTGTTTTAAGGACTGAACAATTGTTTTTATTTATTGTAAATTTTGTGTTCTTTTGTAGATAATTTAAATAATGAGATAGCTATTCAGAAGTGAGTAAATGTGATAATAGTAGTTTATGCAACTGTCATATAATGAAGGATATTAAAACACGAGTGTGAGTTTATGAAACGAGCGCAGCGAGTTTCATAATAGTAACGAGTGTTTTAATACCCGTGTTATATGCAGTTGCATACACTACTTTATCATCACTTTTTTAACTTTTAATTTATTAAATTAAATTAACGCGTACGTGTATTGTCACAGTGATTTTGCCGCCATTAAAATCTAACCAATGAGAGCGCAGCTGCGCGCATCAATAAAACGCGACCAACCTGATTGGCCCTGCAATCAGGTTGGTCGCGTTTTATTGATGTTATAATGAGATATTACGTTATCGATGTGGATATTATACCATCATGTGAAATTGCTTAAATTGAGTGTTTTGTTGTCTGCATAGCGCAGTAACAGTATTAATTATAAGTCAAGTATTGGAAAACATAAGTAGAATGTTACAACATTAGTGTAGATAAAATATATAAATAATCACATAAACATAAATCTGGCTATAACTATACAATATACGAGTAGGATTACAAGGAATTCATATACATACCATTGATAATATAATTGTATTTTAGTGAGCGTACTGACGCATACCTACCTATGGAATAGAATGACCAATGTATGGGATTGACATCACGATGCACTCCGCGGGGGAATTGTTACGTTACTTCCATACAATGATCATTTTCTATCAGAAATATCAGAGTTTAAAACTTCTCGCTTCAAATTCCGAACACGAGGCTACGATAATCAGCTCCACTCCCACAGCCACATAGTATCGAGTAACGAATGTCAGAAGTGTAAATATTTGGAAAAGTAGCGCTGCAGCGCTGTGCAGCATCCAAGCTATGAAATATTACAGCAGCTAGAACTTGCGCTGAATAGAACGAATTATTGATACTGTAGAATTGTAATTTCTTCCAAATACTTCCTTTCCTTCCTTTTTTTTCCTTTTTTTTGCTTTTATTTACTGGCAAACAGTATGTTCGACTGTACAAACTGCTTTTTTTTAATTGTGGGCTCACGCCTAACCTACAACTGGGCGATTTTAAGCAACATTGTAATCTACGATCTAGCGCGCTTGCGTAGAAGACATCAGTTCACTTCCACATTTCATCTCTCTCCCACACTCACACTCAAAGCATCCTCGTGATTGGTTACGATGTCGGAAATAGCGCAATTGGTCGCTAAAGCGTACACCCAGCATGCCATCTCAACCGTGGTGGCAGCGGTTGATCATGAATTATTTTTATCTGTAGTTAGTTTATTTTTAACTGAAACAGGATTGCACTTGGCCAAAGATTGTCTGATGGTAAGCAAAAGCTGGCCTAAGATGGAGCGTGCCTACCCGATAACCGGTTCACTCCCGGTTTGAAGATCGCTGGATTGTAGTTCGAGGGGAGGTTACGTTTCTATGTTATCATTAATTCATAGACTGAACCGAACGCATCTGTGTATCTACTCTGATATTAACGACGAAGTTCGCTGCTGAATATTTGTGTACACAACTCCGATGTGAAATTATATGTTTGCATTAATTTCGGTTGCACTATATTGCATGAATGTCTCGCACTCAGTGGTAATTGTAACTTGGGATTTGAATATGAATTTGATGGGGTAACATAATTTGCGGGGTTAGTGAAAAGCATGTAACTATGTTTGTTAAAACATACTCTGAAGCGCTTATTGACATGAATTATATTTTATTAAAATTGATTATATTTAAAGAAATAAAATATTTGTGGATTTTTGAGATAACTTTACAAATACTAAGTAGATATATCGTTTAATATTGAGTTGAAATTTAATTACTAATTTAATCCTTTATGATGTTGATTAGTTACAAAATTTAATGTAAAAATAAATGCTAACTAGTAAAACAAGCATTTAATATGAATTACAGACTGTAACTAAGTCAACATAACTTTGTTTAGTTTATCTTGTCTTCGTTAAATTTAATTTTACGTTTAACTAAGGCTGTTTCTTCTTACTATAAAACTTACAAGTCATTAGAGGCTAAATTTACGTCACTAATTAGATCCTTTTAAACCGGTTTTGGGACGTTAAATTCAAAAGAGTGCTTTTGTATAGAGCGGTAAATGAACTTAACATGTACTGTTTTGTACAGACTTATTTTAATATGTAGGTACTTCCTTGCACACTTACGCAAAAACTCCTTTTTTAGATTTTTAATCTTACAGTAGTTATGAAAATACTGCAGGTCTACTGCACCTCAATAGACAATAATTACATTAAATCTGAACTTTATTGGTTACTTTTTGTACAAAACGAATCGAATCCACTGCGTACAATTCACCGATGGCAAAAACTGACACTTGTTATAGTCTACATGCAGACAGGCGTTTAAAAAGTCTTCAGTCAAACTCTTGTAAACTTTCACTCAATCACGTGTACAAATCTGTTACAAATAAACCAGTACACCTATATATACGGCTAGTTAAATACAAGTAGTGTGTTCATTTAGGCCTGGTCTCTGCGAGCGAGCGTGTAAACAGATCCGTCCACCAACTCGGGGCACGCAATATCTGGATGATTGATGAGCGCTGTGAGGGTAGTGTATCTACTATTTGATGGGAGATGTCTGTGCTGTACATATTTTGTACTAGCCGACGCCTGTGGCTTCGCTCGCATTATTTCAGGATAAGAAGTAGCCTATGACACTCCTAAGACATTATACTACCTATATACCAAAAATCATGATGATCCGTTAAGCCGTTCTTACGTGATGGTCGTTTAAATAAACAGACAAAACTGTTAACTGTTGTCTGTTTATTCACGCAAACATTTTTTTCTAATATCTTCAATGTACAGATGTTTGATCCTTTTTAGCTTATATGTATAGATAGAACATTTAGCCCTTCATCATCATCATCCACAGCTAGTTTTTTCCCACTGCTGGGAATAGACCTCTCTCTTGTCATGCCAACAGTCACGGTCTTGTGCAAATCTCGTTCGAATCAACCCTTAGGTTGGTTTGAAAGCTCTGACGCCAGAGTTAACCACTCTCATGCTATTTTTTAGACAACCTTTTCCTATTTGTCTCCATCCTAAACACAAACAATCATACAAGCAACACGGATACAAGCGTAGCTTAGTAAGGGGTTAGGGGCCCTAAGTGATATGTCGTGAAATATTTATTATTTATTTTATTT
Source organism: Macaria liturata (assembly GCA_964023185.1). Taxonomy (NCBI): domain Eukaryota; kingdom Metazoa; phylum Arthropoda; class Insecta; order Lepidoptera; family Geometridae; genus Macaria; species Macaria liturata. The sequence goes on from OZ026819.1 coordinate 5,477,863, forward strand.
ATTAATTATCAAAATGAGTTCAGAGGGAACTAAGGTGGTTTGAAAACTCTGATGCCACATTTGTCGTCTCTTATCCTAAGAGTGCCTAAATGGAATCGTTTTTAGAAGTATTTTTTTTAATTATGACCACCAATTGCTAGTTTAAACTCTTTTACAGTTTTTACAATCTATGTGTGTTATAACAAAGTGTTATCGACGATTTAGAACAAAACTAAAACTACTTTCCATTAATTCAAACTTCTTAAGAGCTTTATTCTTCTTTAATGAGCTGTATAGATTTGAAAGAAATGTATCATTTTTTCATTTATTTTTAAACATATCTATATTTTGTCCATGACCCACCTACACAACGCATAAACCACTACTAACGACATCTAGTACTACATAACTCAGTCTTTTCTGCCAGTCGCAGGCGTAACTCACGAGACCCATATTACCATAACAGCGGTTTGATTGACAGCCATTCAGCGCTGTATGCGCTTTCAATGCAGCTTTCCATCGATTTTGGTTACACCCGCCAGCCACAATGAAATTTGCTTTCAAAGCGCTAATTAGTCTGATAGGAACATGAATGGCTCTCGCTTTTGTTATTAGACTCGGTGTATAATAAAAAAATCTTGTATGGTTTTATGAAGTTAACCAAGAAAGGAATAAGAGCAACAATTTAGGCTGGTACTTATAGTAATCGTGCACTAGCGAACGGATATCTATTAACAAATTCAAATTTAGTTAAGTTTTGTTCATTTGCGTGCGTGAAAAATATGACCTATTTCGCATAATGAAATAGCTTTTGTCATTGAATTATTTTTTATTCCAAAACGAAACAAATATAACCTTACCTTACCTTTATTATTATTCTAATTAGTGTAGTCTAATCTATCTCTGTTACCTTCTACATTTATTAATATTGTTACTAAATATTTCTAACTTTAGGTTGGCAACTGTTGGAATCTATTTGGATCCTCCAAAATTGTTGTACTTCCAAATATTATGTTTAATTTAACCTTCATTCAAGAAATTCCAGTCACGGTACTAAGAACAATATTTTGAGGTACAATATTGATCGACTTCAAGTTAGTAAACCAGAAATGGGTTGAAATATAAACACATTGCTGCAATGGCGTTGATTGTTTATAAACAAGGATATTTTAAGCTATTTTAAGAACTAAATAGAAGAAATATTTGTCAAGAAGCCGAATTTTGTATGCGCTACATTTTATATCTCAAAGTAGATAAATAAATAAATAGAATAGGTAGATAAATGAATACCTTTCATATGTAGTTGTAGCGTTTTTTGTTTGTGTAGCCAACGAAAAATAGTAAAGTTAAATTGGAGTCTGTACTAAGTAGAGTTGTAAAAGAGATACCATTACAATGTACCTAGTATGTATTCGTAAAATCCAGTGCATACAATGTTGAAAGTAAATTAGTGGCTCATTTCAGTTCTTTTCAATTTAAAAGTTATCTGAATACACTAACAATTAAAGGAAAACCTATCAACAGGTTTTTATCGATAACTGGGTAAGTTCTACTATTACTTACTTTCATGGCATTATAACATACTCGGACAGTATGTTGTTGTATATTTCAGTATTAATTAAGTAAGATGCTATATAAATAAAAGTTTTACACCAGTGTCAATTATTTATCACACATTTAGTTGCCAATAAAAATAAACTCAATATTGTTAATTTAACCACGATGTAACACCAAGAGAACTCCGCCAACGAATTAGTACTGCGGGGGAGTCACGCTCTCAGTCATGAAGAAAAACGACTCAAAAAGAGAGTTAATTTCACTTTACAGAACACGTCATATCGTTTCATCAACAAGTGTCGCTGCAATCCCATGCAATCATCTCACAATGTCACCTTACATCCCATTTTCCATACACCTGAGTTCCCTTGTTGAGAACTGGGACACAACACACGGGCGTCTTTTCACTACAATTGTGTTACCTCTCATTGTGTTCTTGCATTTATTTTGCGCTATTCAGTTTTCACGAGGATTCGCTTTCTCCAGACCGAAACGCTTGCGTTTTGAATAAAACTGGTCCAGGTGATGTGTTGTGTAATGTGTTTGCAGAAACTAATCTCGTTTGTCTCGTTTTATTTTCGTGTTGGGGAATGGGAATGAGTTTGGTGTTTAAATGCGTGCTCAACATTTTTACGTGTAAGTGAAAGTATACATATTACAGTATTTATCATGGCTTATATCAGTTTTTCTGAATAAAAATGGCTGGTTTTTTACTTCTGTAATTTGGTGTTTTATTTATTTTACCCAAAAGTTTTTGACATAGATATATCGAAACTAGTGGACGCCCGCGGCTTCGCTCGCATTATTTCAGGATATGGAGTAGCCATTCAGCCGTTTTTGCGTGATGAGCGTTTAAATAATCAGAGACACAGATAATCAGAGACGCAGATAAATATCTAGAAATTGTTAGAACGTGTTCTGCTATCAATTCTAAGTATATTACAAGATTTTATTTTGTAAATATTTTTAATGTTCAGACTTTTGACCCTATTTTATGTATAGCTTTATAGTTTTATTTTATGTATAGATACAAAGATACTAAAACAGACAAATACTATAAACAATATAAATATATCAGTACAGGATACACAAGAGCAGTATTTAAACTACAACAGAACTGACTAGAATTCGATTAGCATCCCCAATATCCCATTTTTTGCTCTCCCAAAATACCAGTTGGATGCCTATCTGTGAATACGTCCTATATGACAGCAGCATCTGCCCATCAATCACGGGTGATATTGCGCCGCGGATCAATCTATGACTGGTTTTTATGCTGTCAAGTCAAAACTTGGCGGCGCTAACTAAAAAAACTGGTCAAAAAGAAAATTGTGGGAAAATTATGAGGCTATGTAATATGTATTTGGTAATACCGATAAATCAATTTTTTCATAATATTAATATATAGCTTGGAGATAAAAAAAATATTTAATTGTGACTTGCATTAAACTATAGTTTAATGCAAGTCACAATTAAATATTTTTACTATACTATTTATTATAATAAATAGTAATAAGCGGTTGTTAATAAATAGTCCGCAAAATGTGTTAGACATATGTATGTCCATATGTTAGTCAGTTACCGTTCTTTATATGTAAAAAAGTGAATATAGTCACATATAAACATAATAATATGTCTCCAGCAAAAGTTCGTGATTTACCTTTATATAGACCTATTTTATGATGTGCACATATAGTATTGTGTATGTAGGTTGAATGAATGGCTAAGCGATTTAATTAAGCCCACTATTGAACCTATCCAACTTGACGTGACTAAGTAATTGCTTCCGACCACAATCCAGATAAAGTGTTAGGTTCCGCCGTCTCCGAGGTGCTGCATAAATAGAACTAAATTGGAATCCTCTGAAACTGCGCTGGACTCACGTCCTTTGCTCGTGTGGGACAAAGTAACAAACTTGAGGTCTGAGACGTAGTCACTATAACTTAGATATTCCCAACTATATATGAAGCGCCCATAACTCAGCTGGCGGAGGCAATCGCATGCGATTACTAATGTTAAGCAATCGTCGACGCGGTCAGTCTTTGGATGGGTGACAGTCCTTGGTTAAATTGTAACAGATAACGTTAAATTGCAGGTCTCGGCTGTTTGTCTATTACGGCAGTTGTTAAGCCATGTCAGGGGCCCTTAGAGCGGCTTGGTAAGCTCTCGACACCTGAGTTGGCCACTCTCATTCGATATGATGATGATGATGATATATGTACATAGTATCTATTTAAACTGTTATTTGAGTGAAATCCAAAGACACTCAAATAAAATAAAGCCAATCCAGGGCATTTAGTAATCTCCATACTTTATTTCAATCAAATCAGTTTATCAGTTAAACTTGAATTAAAGCAGGGTGCGGGGCGTGAAACAATACAACCACATTTTTTTATAATATTAATAAGAAATGGTAATAGTGTAGTAATGTAGAAATAACAATGACTTACATTTATTTGGAATTAATTATCTATATGGAATGGATTCGTATATGATCATATTACAACTGATTGTAAGCAATCATTATGGCCTTGGATAGTATAGAATTAAGTTGATTTTCTGGAACTTTGAGGTGTCTATCACATATAATATCGTTGGTTGTTACTATCAGAGCCGAGATCGCTGCGACGGCGGGACTCCCAACTGAGATTAAATTGGGCGTAATGTCTACTACACGTGAATTAAATTGCCATCTAACGTATGCATAAGTTTTCTCGGACATTTGGGAATGCCGATGAATCAATTTTCACGGACGAAGTTTAACGTGAATATATTAATCAGCATAATTGGTGCATTATCATGATGATAGTATTATTAATCCATGATATTGCAGAGCCATTTCCCACGCATATATCTCTTTAAAATATTTTTATACATAGTCCTTTGAGTGAAAATGAAATCGTGATAGGTCTTTTTGCTATGACAATCTTTAAAGTGTTATAGAAAACGTTCCGATATTTTTATAAGTTTCTTATCTGAGGCGAAGGTAAGGCAGACACTTTAATGTTTTTTAAAAGTTCTAACTTCTCGGGTAAAACCGATGGATACAGTTTTAAAGCTGTTCGCCAATTCCAGATTGCGCGCTTCTCTAGTACCAACTTTATCTAACACTTGATTGCACTCCGAAAACTAACGCTGGAATTTTTCACTTCTTTATATTTATCACAAAACTTCTTATCAAAAGTCTAACATCTTATAAAACGACGCAGCGAAGCTCTGTTTTGTGTCTTTATTATATTCAAAGTGAATTGAGAGAGCAAATAATTCGCCAAGTTTCGACGTATGGACAGGTTTTTGAAACATTATTTCTGAGATAAAACAGCCTGTGAACTGTCTAGGGTTTTAAATTTGACACTAAAAGCTTTTCGAAAAATACGATCTTTATTAAATTTAGTTCAACACCTTATCTACTTTAGCGCGTTAAAGTCACACGTAGTTATGATATTGAAATGGCGTTTCTCTAACAATACATAAAATAGTTGAATTATAAGAGTTTCCTATTGCCGATCGCTAGAAACTCGCACCAATTCACTCTAAAGCGAGTTGATTCCCAATTCGAGCGGCGGAAATAGAAAACTGTAGAATGAAAAGTACAAAATGTCAATACACTCGCGTCAACCGAAAACAAACGGTGAAGTTGAATTGAATTCAAGTTAAAGTAAGCATGTGTTCTTTGTTCTGTTGCTGCAACAATGGCACTCGCCTGCAGTTGGAAATTTCATATATTTTAAGATGACGGAGCTTAGATTCCTGTCGTCCTTTTGCGTACATTGTACAATGGAATAAGCGTTTTAATGGAATTGCTCAGAAATGAGAAAATAACTGGAAATAATGGAAAACGTGCTGGATTTATGCCCCAGTACAAAATAATACAAGTTGAACATATATGTTGGCGAGGACACTTCATGAGTGGAGGGACTTGGAACTGTCCTTCGGAGAAACAGAGATGAAATAATATTGGACCCCGGTATACTAGGACTGAGTGGTCGTTTATTATAACTAAGCATATATTATTATTTGATACGAATCTACTACTGCTTCATTTATTTAGCTTGAATGATTTGACTTACAAGATTATTTTGAATACCTACTGTTATTATTGTAACTTTTTCATGTAAGTAATGTTTTGAAATATTCTATGGCAGATATGTAGTTTAAAAATTTGTAAAAAATCTTGACACGATAAAACAATTTGAAGAAAATTGATTTTAAATTAAACGTTTTATAAAAAATATCATCTTTATTTACAATAATAATATATAAAAACAAGGGAAGAAAAACTAAACATACTACTTCTAACTACTACAAATAGGGGCACTTAGAAAATCTTTAGAAAAGCCTAAAGATAATCTAAGTGCTCCAGCCCACTACCAGAGGGCAGCGTGCCCAGCATACTGGCCGCATTACCACGCTGGATGGCAATGCTGATACGTTGAGCCAGAAAAAGGCCAGCATTTATAAAAAATATATTGAATACTATCTGGTGCCTGCGACTTCGTCCGCGTGGAATAGTTATAACCATAAAAACGGTTCTAGTGAGTTAATCTTAAAAGCTAGGCATATACAGCCGCGGACATTTTGTTAGATCATTTTAAGAGAAATAATTCTTTTATACATATTTTTTTGATATATTGTTGTTTGCAGCGCACGCAACGATGAATAACTTTCCCTGTTTTTTCCACATTTTTCATTGTTTCTTCGCTCCTATTAGTTGCAGCGTGATGTTATATAGATAAAAGCCTTTCTCGATAGATGGTCTATTTTTAACACAAAAAAAAAACAATTCGCACCAGTAGTTCTAGAGATTAGCGCGTTCAAACAAATAAACTTTTCAGCTTTACAATATTAGTATAGATTTTGCAATCCAAGTTTTTTCTATCATACACCTGGGTGCTCTCGTGAATTTAGCACAGTAAAAGTTTTAGTCTAAACACCTTTTGTTTCATATACCAGAAACACAGTTTTTACAAACATTTACTACGAAAAAATTTGCTACCTCCATTCTAAATCCATGAAGGTATTTAAACCAAGGTACAATATCAAAGTGATATTTATTTGACACTCTCCCGGAGCAAGCCGTCACATCGTAGATTACCTTGTATGAAATTCAGGTATATATTATAACGAGAAATGACATTATTGCCAGGTTTATGTTGCCATGCGTAACGAGTTATAGTAATAAAGATATATCAAAGCCAGTGTACATATACAGGGTAGGCTGGTAAAACAGAACCTATGGCTTGTCTAAATCTAGGCTGCTAAATAGGATGGACACTAATTTCTAAGACGAAAGTTAATCAAAATAAATAAGATGGGCATATCACACAGCACCATCTAGCCCCATACTAAGCTAACGTTTAATGTGTCATGGGTATATTAAGTAGTAGTACTTTTCTCTTATAAATAAAAAAAAACTGAAATTGGTATTGGACAAAAAGTGCACTATAATTATTATTTTTACAAACAGGTAAACCTATGCCCAATAATATAATACAGAAAGATGGTAATGATGTTGAAGACTCCTACGATTTAATGTTGTTTTTTTTTTAGATTACTAATTATAAGCGTTCTAATGGAACTATTTCATTTTACTCCTACTTAATATTGACTACGGCTTAAGACGGAAAATATAAGTCGTAGTAAGAAGAGAATAAGGTGGATTTTTCAACCATTTGGCGGGGAAGCCACGACCCACACTAATAAGGAAATACAACTAAAAAGAGAAGTAGAGAAAAATTAAATTCATTCTGAGGAGGATTCACGAGCCTCAAGGAGAAGTAAAGTTCCAAATAACCCTGTAAAGTAGGCATGTTTCCACAGTAGAGCCGGCAGCTGTCGTGAAGTATTACCATGATGGAAGCCAAAGATAATGATATTAATGGACGGCGAGAGAAAAGAATTACTGATGTGCCTGACTGTATCTTCCGGACTTATTTTGAAATAAGATTCATAAAAATATGGTCCTTATTACAAAGAAATGTGAATGAATTCTCGCTTTTAAATATAATGTGAAATATATGTTAATGTTCAAGCAAATTGTACTTTAAAACTTTTAAATGTTTTTTTTATTTATATCAATAAAAATGTATTTTAACTCTTTCACATCAGAGTAGCCTTAAGTAGTTGCCTATTTTATGAACAAAATAATACGTAAATTACGTGCAATATGTTTTCAAATGAAATCTAGATCAAGCAATTTAAAGCGATTACCAAATTACAATACAATCAGACATAAATGTTATCAAAGATGAATAAAACTCCTAATCTTTCTTTTGTGTAGCCGCAATCATGTGTACGTGCTACGGCGTAGCGGTCTACGGCGTAGCGGATGCTACGTGACGTGCTACTGGTCTCGTGGCTTGTGCCACCTTTTCACGTTTTGTGCCATTGATAAATGATTATATGAGTCTCGTTTTAGTTCTATCTAGTAGAATTTTTCATCGTGACTTTTGATTCATTTTCTCAATCGTTATTTTTCAAGATATACCTTCTTTGAGTTATGGAGTATGCTTGGCGCAGATACCTGATGTAATACCAAACTTATGACTATAATATTTATCTTTGATATTTTGTGTAGGCTTTTAACATATCTAAATTAAAAAAAAATTGGATTGTTGTTTCCACCACTATGCAAAAAACATAATTATTTATTACCACCATTACGTAAAAGTGAAAAGCGTTCTTTATTCTGTTTAGTGGCGATAGTATAGTATTCAAACAACATGGGTTAATGCTTATTCAGACACAACGCAAGTAAATCTGTAGGCATCTTTTAGTATTTTTTTAATAAACATTGTGATAATAATGCACAAAATGTGATACAAGACAAAACTCACACATAATGTACAACCAACATTGCCAAAAGCAGTATCGCTCCGTTCCGTTCATCACGTCCCGTGGGTACCTTCAGTTCGTTTGTCGCGACCACAGATAATTAATGCACGTTCAGCCAATCAGAGACAGCGGCTCGCTTGGGGATACTCTTTCAATGCTTCATTGAACATGAGACATCATTATGTAATGATGCCCAAATTGACTTACCCTCACTCCTGTCTTGTATCAACATCAACATTAATATAAACCCTAATTCTCGCAGACCCCAAAATATATTCTCTCTACTATTTATAAAAATAATACATCTTTATACAACCCATTAGTTAGAATGTGTCGCCAATACAATGGTCTCCTAGCGAACCACCATCAGTCACTGGATGTATTTAATTGTGTGTTATCCACATTCAAGCGTAATGTTCTAGCTATTTTAAAGCAAAACTCTAAATAATCAATAATTGTTAGATAAAATTTAATCTGTAAATATGTTGTCTTTGTTTATCATTATTGTTTATGTGTAACTAATACTGTATTCTCTGTCTAACAAAATTTTTTGAAATTATTAATCACATTTATGTTGTTCAAGCTGTGTACACATATTTTGGAATTTGTTCTGGATTAAAACCAGTTTTAAATGTATATTTAGTTTATTTAAGAACACATTCGGTTTTGTGTACCATTATAAAATAAATAAATAGATGATTATTGGGATTAATCATATTGATTAAGCATTCGTTTAATTGTTTGTATATAGTTATTTATGTATATAATTAATATGGTCTTCTTGTGTTGGTAGTTAAAAATGATACAATGTTTGTCACAAATAAATCTAATCTTACTAATTATTACTTACACGAATGTTAGCTGCCTTTTCGTATGACATAAAATCTTATTATATTTATGTAAATTTCTGTATTGTGCTGGTGTTTTTAATAAAGTGTATATCTATCTATCTTAGGTAAGCTTTGAAACCTACACAGTTGAAGTAAACGAAGTTAGGAAGAAACAGTAATGTCCAAAATCATGCAAAGCAAATATCAATTACAATATGTCAATATTATAAAATAATACAATATAAAATAAAAATTTCAATGTCCTAAGTAATATTGCAAAATATAATGAAAGAATATATTTATAACTAATATGAAAAGGAAACATTTTTTTATCAAAAAAAGGAACACATCCAGAAAAGTGTTTTTAATCTAAAAACAAACTTAAAATAACTAGCCTCGCAACGTATTTACGTGCCACCCTAATTATAAAACCTCATAATCACACATACAAATCCCTTCAAATAGAAGTTAAATATTTAAAATGGCAAAGTTTGAAGCTATAATTGTGGAATATATCACGGTTTGTGGCAGAATACTTGTGGAACTATATTTTTCACGCACCATAAAAGTTTGGGTAACTTCTGGCGAGTTGCAGGGAAGATATAATTGGATGAAATTTACTACGTTGCATCTACCAGCCATTTATGAAACTGCTGGTCTAATTTGGTGCAAAATGAAATACCTTACCAATATTTATTTAAATAATTTATTTATTCCTCTCCATCCAATGGTTGCCTGGAAGAGATTGCTTTTAGCAACAAGGCCGCCACTTGTGGCACTAGAGTAGTTTATGTAAGTATTTTTTATTAATTTTGTTTTATATGTGTGTGACAATAAAGAATTATCTATCTAATTTAAAAGCGTTTATAAATATATTTTTTATACATACTTGTTTATTTTTAATTCAAATGTTATTTACTTCATTATGTTAACAAAATGATAAAATTAATATTAAAAGCATAATCTGAGTAATGATAATTACAAATTAATATTAAAATAATAAAGGCACATTCAACAAAAGCAACAAAATGAATTAACTAATTTGGAAAATAAAATACCCAATAAAATAGCTTCAAACAAAACAGTTAGAAAAGTTTCATAAATTATTTTATTTATTGAAATGTAATTAAATACATTCGTTTAAACTTTATTCATTCATTGTATATCTAAATACACAAACATTAAAAAAAATTAGTCACTAACTCTCTCTTGAGTCGTATTCCTCATGACTGAGGGTCGTGACTCCCCCGCAGAATTAATCCGCTAGGGGAGTTTTCTTGGGCAGATACATCGTGGTGGGCGCCCAGGTCCTTCCACGGAAGACACATAGTCACTAACAACAATCCCTAAAATACCTCTCTGTTTTTACTTCATGATGCCTCCCATATTTCTCTAATAATTATCCTTTATTCTACCCCAACATTACACATCTACTAATTGTCTGTTATTATGTAGAGTAGTTTCATGCAAATTACATACCACTTCTTCATACGTTTGAAGACAATGTACAAAGTGGCACGACACAATCATGAGTTCAAAGTTTCAATCCAAGCTAGCGTCATTTTTCCCACACAGTTAATGTCCAATCACAGCGTCATATTATCGCATCATTATTAATAAGTACAAGTCACGTGTGTGGATCGAGCGCGGGAAATCGAAGTATTTAGCGCCAAAACGGAGCTCTCCGAGACTACCATCCCCCGCAGCGCTCGACAATATACTGACAACTGTCACCGACCAGCCGGCGTTTTGCTCGCTTTTACTACGGACGATTTTCCTCTTTTGCCCTATCTTGCTTTAACGAAAATTTATATACACAGAGATCTGTACGTACACACATGAACGACGACTTAGTCGGAGTCGTTCGGATTTTGTATTCGTATAAGATGGAGTCGTGTGAGTGACAACTGCATGTGTAGTGGTGTTCTGTGGAAGACGCATCTTCATGGTAGCGTTCCAATGCGTTGTTGCACACAATAACATCTGTTTGGAACTAATGAATGTTTTAATCAGAAGGAATAAGGCTTAATTCAGGTTGCGGTTCCGTTCCTTTGCTCATTGAGAGACGACGCTAAAGCTGAATTGCGCATGTCCATGATCAATCTTGCGTTCGTGAAACTACGAGAACTATCGCTGTCCTTATTTTCCTAAGTTTTAAGAAGCAGCTGGAAAATGTAGCAAAAAATAAACATAATCTTAAGACTTTTACATAATTAATTAGGATCTACTTTACAACCTGAAACTTGGAGGAAATAATGAATCTTTTTGTTGGGGAAGCTTTCCGTGTATATTTTTATGAGTTATAAAGTTGGACGTTTATAAGGTAGCGGCGGCAAAGTTTTCAATAAATTATCACCAAGTCAAATTTTAGGTACTTTTGTTTTCATATCATTTTTCTGGTCGGTTTTTATTATACTTTGTAATCAGTACTTGGAAAAAATAAACTAGGGTAAAATTCTAAAAATCAACTCACATGTTACTCCTCATCTTTTTACACCAAACAATCAACCCTATTTTATAAATTACTCGAAACTAAACTCTTCTTTCATCAACCAAACTCTGCTCTTCTTGTATGTATTTTATCCAAGAAACATCTGACAATCCAAAGTTGCCATCTCCAAACCGCGAACAAAGTCACAGCAAACAATCTCTGCAGATGATATTAACCGAAAGATAAGGGCGTTAGAGTATGAGTGAAGTACTCTTGAGAGGACAAGCGTTTATACAAAGCTATGAATAACAATTTAGTAAAGAGCGAGAACGACAAATACTTGAGTGTGGAAGTTTGTTGTCGAGAGCCCTAACACGGGAACAATACGGCGCAGAGCTAAGAAATGGGCGATAAGATTATTTTTCTATGATTTAGTTATGTATTTTTTATTTTTTTACATTAAATAGGCTTACGTTTGACTATAGCCTGCCTGATGTTAAGCACCACTATAGTCTTAGATGTAGCACGCTTGCCTAGAAGAAACCTATTTACTCTAGATTTGAAGACCCCTGGGTTATAATTTATGTAAGCCACTGTCTGTGGTATATGTTTTAGTTTTCTTACAGTAAAGAAAAGTACACTATAGAAATTTTTCAAAGATTTAGTGGTTTAGCGGTTAATCTTAAGATTATTTTTTTGCTTTGCGGTAACATACGATTTGGATAAATAATAATAATAAATATTTTTTTAAAGTTATTAACATTACACACATAGGTCATTTTGTATAGGCATTTTGTACATATTTTGTTTAAGTACCATTCTCTGTTTAGTAACGCAACAAATATATATTACAGTAATAATATTGATCGGTTATTTTTTTAGTATTGTAAATGCATACACTTATTATTTATTATTAATTTACTTACCAGATACCACTATTTAGGTCTCTGAAAAGTAAAATTTAAACTATTTAATATACAGTTTTGTTAAAGTAATAAATATCAATACTTCGAATTTATAATATGTGCTCGTATCATGAATTCGCTGAAAACTATTGCACAACTCTTTGCGGCTTATATTTCCAAACTCAGCACTTTTTAAACCGTTTACATTTTATTTACCGGATTCGATGATAAATCGTTGAATATTCAATGTTAATATTCCATCTCGTATGCAAATCTTTTTCTAAATAATTAACAAACAATATTTGTCTTTTTAAGACTATTTAAATAACGTACATAAGACGCTTATAATTAAAAATACAATTGACTGTTATTAGCTGTGAAAATCTTATGTACTGTGACAATTTGTATAAAACTTGTAACCCATGACTGTTTTGTCAGCAAAAAACTTGTTAAACTCCTAAAGAGTTATGAAAACGCCAACTTTTGGGTCCCCGAAAAAACTGTGGACACTTTGTCCAACTTCTCCCTTAAACAGGATTTTATAAATATTAAAATCTAAGCGAGATGTTCTCAAAGCGGAAACTATTCTTTTTCGCCTTTTCAGAGGGCATTCATGGAGCAGCAAAACTTAATTTTTATTCTGACCCACCGGATATAACTACAAAATAATTCCCACTTTCTTTTGAGGGACGCGGCTAAGAGTTTTTCATCAGAAATTATGCTCTCTTTAAGATCATGTTTAATTAATGAGTTATGACTTTACTTTAGGCGGCGAGGTGAATTATTTACATCAGAATTTAGAATTACAATGGCCGGGGGTAAAATCAATTCTTGTCAATTAATAGAGCTCTATTAGGCGAGCGTCGAGGATGGCTCTCGTGAAGTTATGCATAATAATTGCTTGCTCTTCACTTCCAATTAAAGCCACTTGAATAATGACGAACTTCTCGCGGTCGGCTCTTGGACTCCGTAAGCAAGTTCTCAACTCCTGTGGAGCATAACGGTTCACACAATTAGATTAACTCGTGCTTTGTACTCCACCAGTAAATATCAAGGAAAATAGGTACGCTCTACTTTGAAAAGCTTCGGGCGGATTACGAAACTTGTCGGTACGTTATTGATAACTACTTAAGTTTCGAGATGGGGTGAGCTTTCTTGTAGCTGTTTAAAATTTAAATTGCACTTCGTACTTCCGCTGCTGTGTATGTATAACTAATAACCTGTAGTTTTATAACTATACTTGCAAAAGTGTAGTGAAAAGACAATTACATAAATTAATCCAAACCAAATAAACCTTATTTATTTATAGCTACAATTAAATTGCATTTTACTTGTTTGTTCTTTTTATAGAAATACCATAGTAATACGGACTTTAGCTATCCATAAGGTCGACGTTAACTGCCACGGGTTAGTTTTAATCTAAGCGGCTTTATTAATAACAGTGAAACTGAGGAAGCTTGCTCTAACCACACAGTTAGCGCGTTGGAACTATCCAGTAGAACGAGGCAATTTCAACTATCTTGTAGTTTATAAGCTGGAATGATCCTTCATCGAAACTACCTGCATTTTTGTACTATTACCAATGGCTTCTTGAGATACTGCTTATTTGTATTTAGAATAGCTTCGTCTCGTACCTAACTTGTTTTGCTTGCTTAATAGTTATATAATAGTTTATTGATATATGAAAAAGAATAGAAGGATTTACTTATATGTATTAATGTACTTAAATAAATCTCATATCTCAATTTTAATAAACTTTAAAAAACATTTGATGTGATCATGTCAGATTAAATGTCAACAAATTCGCTCTTTGCGATAAAAGAAAACTAACGTTATGAAAGAATAGTAGATTAGTAGCCGAGGGCGGTAAGGCATCAGTTGCAGCCCGAGATATTTAGGCGCACGAGCGCAGCGAGGGCGCCTATAGTTCGAGGGTGCAATTGATGCTTACACCCGAGCTAACTACTCTGCTTTACATCTCGATTGTGAGGTAAGTAGAAAAAAACCGTATTACAAGAATAAAACATTTTAATGGTTAAAATTTATAGTGAAATGAAAACAATTTTAAAAATTTAGCGAAAGTTGTTTTTTGGGTATGTTAATAGTTTGAGATTGTGATATTTGTTGGTCATGGACAAAATCAGAACTTACTCGTGTTTCTTTTCGCCACTTCATGAACTCGACGTAAGTTTTCAAATATCTCTCTTTAGAACTTTCAGACAAAATAATGTTAATTGCTGCTTCAGCTTCCATTTTCATTGAATCATGAGTGCAGCTTATATCTTCATCATTTGCAGAACTCATATTTTAGGAAAACCTAATTAGCAAGTTTTTATCCCAAAAACAAACAATATTAAAAGTGAAAGTTTTCTATTCCCGCCTTTTTTCATCTTTTTTTATCGGGAACGAAATTGAGCATCGCCGTTCGATATTTAAAATTGATGATTATTACTCATACGAAGACAAGGTTGAATAGCGACGCGACCTCCTTTGTCTACTAACCGAACTTTTTGAAAGAGTGAAAAGTTTTTTTTTAATTACTTACTACTAGGGCTTTTTTAGCTACATTATTACCCTAGAGCGCTAATTGGTTACTTACAAGCCCCATTTGGGGGTAATAAGGACCTACTTACCGAACATGAGAGATGTAAAATAAATATAATATATGTACTAATACATAATTACATGTGAGTTTCTCAGGAATATAACGAACACTTTGGAGATAATTAATCAAAAAAAGATATGATTAAAAACCAAATATGCAGTTGTGCCGCAGATATCGTTCTAACGACCATTTAATTTTATCTATGTATTTTATTGCTGCATGTTGCATTTTATTGCATTTCACAGGAACAATCGAAGTTGGTGCTGCATACAAACTGATCTATAATTATGTTGGTATATTTCAACGCCAAAATATAACCTCGTGTGACCGAATTTAATTATGACATTTATTGTATTAAATACCATTAAACTTATTCATTTGTTACTATAGCCAGTTATCGATCGAGATTCATGGGGGGAGTTGAAGAGAAGAAAGAAGAAGAAAAGAAGAAGAAGAAGAAAGAAGAAGAAAAGAGACAAAAATTTTGGGGAAGAGACCTTTGCCCAGGAGTGAGACAGTATTGACAGGGTTGATAAAAAAATATATATATCTAAAATAAAAACGATATACTAATAACAATAACGATCTAAACAAATACTTAGAATCGTAATATATATTATTTCCTTTCAAGTGACTATGGCTAGTCAAACAGTGCTGTTTATGATCAACTTTGTCACGTAGAATGTGTTGTTTGCCGGCAGCTCGTTAGCGTGACGTCATCCAGCGGTGACGCCTAACTTGTAGGCATTATTAACTTGCTGTACCTACCAGAGTGAGGGATAAATAAAAATTATGTACAAAATTAACTGTTTTGGGTAATAAATGTCATTTGAATAGTCAATATCACCAGATAAATCTATTCAGTAAGGAGCAAAATAAATATTATATAAGAAACCTAAAATAAACTATATTAAATATGTATGTATTTGTCGGACGAAATGTATTGCGTTGGATTGTGTTCAATCCAAGCCAAGATCGCATCACAGTCCATAACAAAATATTCACTAAATAATTCACACAACACAACACCAGAAGCGATAGCATATACTCACGTGGAAGATGATTTACGCCGGTACCATATAGTACGTTAAATTCTAATTAAAATTTTTAATCAGTGATATTGAACAAAGTTAATAATAAAATTGTATTGTTCCAGTAAGTCTAAAGTCATCTACAGCAATAAAACAGAATATTCAAATTCTACAATATAATTTCTCTCCACCGAATGATTCCACAATAATTTTATTAAGCGCAACATAAACAATTCATGTTCAAACCAATCGAGGTCACAATCAGCAGTAAATTGATTGATGACTTATTAAAATTAACGTCGACGTCGAGTATGAAATTTTAAAGATGCACATTAACTGACGAGGGAATGCCCGTAATAATCCGCTTTTGTTTGCATTCCTACGTATTCCGAAATTCAATTTAAATATGATGGCAGAGCACAAACATGAGATCAGCAGAATTAAATGACGCGGGCCATTTGTCGGGGTTTCGCGCGCGGTGCCGCGTCCACCGCGCCTGCCCAATTCCCAAATTAATTGCTTTCCAATAGTGTTTTTTTACATAAAATTCGCTCTAACGTGTAAAATCGCGTCGCTTCATACGCCAGTTTACGGATCAAATTGAACGTTCGGTAATTGTTAGCGATACGGGGCCAATTCGCGTGTGTGGAATAAATGGAAAGTAATTGATAAACAACTGTGGCTATATCTATATTTTTATGATACTACAATAAGGAACAGTGAGACATCGAAATATCAAAATAAAAGTTACTGCAAATACTCATGAGCCTTTTTGATTGTAAATGTAATTGAAAAGCAATCGTTGGTTTGTTAATGTCTGTTTACCCTTCACACAGCAACGGAGCAAATGGTTACCGTCATTTTATGATGTGATATGTGGAGTGAGAACGGAGTATATTCTATCTTAATGTATAATACTCAAAGGTGACTGACTAACTGACTGACATAGTGATCTATCAACGCACAGCCCAAACCACTGGATGGATCGGGCTGAAATTTGGCATGCAGGTAGATGTTTTGATGTAGGCATCAGCTAAGAAAGGTTTTTTAAAAAGCCACTTTTAAAAGTTGATTCCCGATTTCACCCCTTTAAAGGGGTGAAATCGGGGATGCAAGTTTCACTTCTTAATGCGAGTGAAGCCGCGAGCACCCACTAGCCCATAATGAAACGTGAACAAAGCTGCCTTCAGTCACTAGTACCTACCTATGTATGAGGTATTGACTCAAATCATATTCTTAACACAAACTGTTCAAATATTATATTCTAACTCATACAATTCTAGCAAATTACTAACTGAAATACAGTTTCTGATAATTGAGTAATAAATCAAAGACATTCGTCTACACAGACTCGTTCGTAAAATTTAATTTCATCGAACGACACTTTCAACTCTATTCAAACTACAATCCATAATTTTAAAACTAAAATCATAATAAATTTCGAGCTGCTCTGAAACACGACAGCTTAATCCATCGTTTCAGAACTTGAAGAGGTTCTTTGAAACTGATTAAATTGAATCCGAGAAAGAAAGTAAAGAATTATGTAGTCTATGGAAGACAAATCCAATCTAAGTAAACAAGCCGTGGAGTCCGCTGCAGCGACTGAAACAATGAATAAAGTTTGAAAGGAGCTGGATGGGCTTGGATGGTGAGGAAACTGATGCAATGGACATTTATGTAGAGCGGACATAATAAAAACCTTTAGTAAATACAATCACAATATGTTGACCTGCTCTAATTAAAAATCATCAGCCAATCGCAGGCAAAATATATACCTACATATTTACAATTTCAAATATTTTTTTATGTTATGTATAAGTTAATTTGAATACTTTTGATGACTTTGGTCTTGGAAAACATATTTAAATAATTATTGTGATAATAATACTGGCAGTTGAACAGAGAGCTGTAAAAATGTCTTACTTATTTATGTTCTTTATTACCAAATACAGCTCATATAAATATAGTTTTTTATAACTAACAAGTTGATGCTCGCACTTTTATTCACGTAATATAGAAATAAAATGTAGTCTAAGTAAATTTTGAAACGCATTACTATCTCATAACAAGAATCACCATGATCCGTTGCTTTGTTAGACGACATGTTTAGAACCCTATCTGTTTAATGAGGATCTGTGGTTCGGATTAATGTTGGCGACTCTGGTGACGCTAGGTGGCGTCTCTGTAGTCTACAATCCGTCGCTACTCATTGTCCAGCGAAGGACCCTCGCCTATTATCCTTGAAGAACAAAATAAGCTTCACACAAAATTCGGTCAGATTGGACCAGCTCAAATAAATTCATTCAATCGAACCTGATGTTAGGTTAAAATACAAGATAAAAAAGCAGCAAATATATAAAAACGAGGAATCATATAAGAAAACTTAAACAATGCGATTACACAATTATAAAAATCACATAAAGTCATCACATAATAAATAAAAACTTCAATCAGCCTAGTGTTAAAGTTTTAATGATGACAAAAATGCATAGGATCATATAGATATTCTGCTGCTTTCTATAAAATAATTGCCTAGTTCCAAAATATCAGCTACATGTGTTATTTTAAGCTTAACCATGCTACTAATAAGTAAGAGTGTTATATTCTCAAACTGCTATTAGCATTTAACAAGTCAGTAAACTAGATAATCGCTGCAACAGTCTCGGCTGCGTGAATGCATGCGCTAATGCAACGTATGCAACGCAGGCCGGACATGTCTAATGCTGTCTGGCATTACGGGCTTAGGGTTAGCAGGGGCACATTGCATGAATTGTATCTTGATTTTTACCCTAGTTGTGAAGGAAATTTATGTTATAATTTTTAGCGGGTAATGGCCTGAACCAATGACGCTCACACTTGTGTGCATCTTATCTTATGCACGAGACTGAGTTTGATCAAATTTATTTATTATGACATTACACATAAATTGGGTAATAATTTATCACCTGTATTAACACGTAGCTACTCATTTTCGCAATCACGCAAAAATACCCCCAGATGAATATAGCTAGAAAGTTTTTGCATCACATTATTTCCACCCATGAGTAAAAAATACCTGATGAATTGCAATTTTTAGTCGCAGCATCAACGTTGTGTTTATGTCCGTGCTAAGCCTGCAAGTAGTGGTTGTGAAGACGTGTCGCCTAGTTGCGGACAGGCGGCGGTCGCAGGACATGTGATGGAATACGCCAGGAGCCTGTATGTGATGTAGTGCGTAATCAGTTGCAACGTTACTAAGAATCACGTTGTGATTCACGCTATATTACCGTGCTAAGCCTGCAAGTAGTGGTTGTGAAGACGTGTCGCCTAGTTGCGGACAGGCGGCGGTCGCAGGACATGTGATGGAACACGCCAGGAGCCTGTATGTGATGTAGTAATGCAGGTAACACTATGATAAGCATGTAGAGAGCATGTTCATGTGCATCCATTTTAAAACTTGAAACGCTAGAGCTGGGCTTTCATACGATAAATGGGAATTAGTGGACCACAAATCTAGGTAACGTAAAAAAAAGTTTGTACGTGTTCGTAAATTTTACAATACATATTGCGATACAAAAGAAAAAAAATACTCATTCATTCTAACCAGACTCTTAAATTAGTTCAAAATCTAATTAGTTATTACTCGTATTTGCTTAAATAACAAAATGTTTTAATTTTCACATTACTTTGTGCAAACACACACAATACTGACCTTCTCCCAGTTTCTTCCCGTTCCTATGTAACATCCAAGGTAAGAGTATTTCCCGTAAAGACAAAATGGTAATAGTCATTCCGTACACTCGCATTCACACACAAACGCCTGCTCGGGACATATTTAATTAATTTTATACACAGACAAAATTATCCATAGACGCCTATTTGCTAGAATCCGTGCGACATAACACGGAGTACGGATAATGTAAAATCCACATGTTTTTTATCGGTAAAGTTGGTCAATTATGAAAGAAGTTCCATTAATATAGCACTTCTACTAGTGGATTACAACTGTTCTTTTGGAAAATATATTTTAGCTAAGGTTTTTATCCATTTCTATTACTATTAATATTAAAATTTACTCACTCGTTATATCGTTTAGGTGAGACAAAAATATACGCATATTGTACACGCAATTGGAATGTGTGTAATGTATCCCTTTTATGATTTTAATAAGATGTAATTGATGGAAAAGCTTTGGAACACTTTACCAGAAGCTATGTTTCCTGCGAATAACAATCCAGGAGTTTTCAAATCGAGAGTAAGTACGTAGGTATCTTCTAGGTAAGCGTGTAACACCCTAGTCTGCAGCAATGTTTAACATCAGGCAGGCTGTAATCAAACGTAAAACTATCCCACGTAAAAAAAAATGTAATACGTGTTTGGGAAATTATTTCATCGTATTTACGCGTCTATTAAATCTAATGTCGGTTTCATTAACGTACCGCGAAACACTTGCGTACGTAAATATGGTGTTACAACGTTATTATAATAATTAGGCGTTTAACCCCACAGATAAAACTGATGATAACTGAATTCTTGGGGCCAGAGGGTTGTAAGCGTTTGTGATATCTGGGTTAGTTAGGACATTCTTAGAAGATATTGCTGATATAAACAAAATTGCTATTTTACAATTTCAATCATTAAGATATAGGACTATGCTACAGATACTTATGATTTTTTTGTATGGACATTTATATGACAAGCTAAATATAGAAAAAACGTGCCAAATTTCAATATTACCTTATTTTGCAACTAGTCTAAAATCCTTATCAATAAAGCGTAGATGTAATCTTTTCCGTGGAAGGACCTGGGCACCCACCACGATGTATCTGCTCAAGAGAACTCCCCTAACGAATTAATACTGCAGGGGAGGCACGACCCCCAGTCATGAGGAATAGGACTCAAGAGAGAGAAGCGCGGTAGATCGTAAATTACAACATTACTCATCATCGGATGAGTTGTTGTCAAGCGTAAGGCTTACAAGTATAAATAGCCTGTCTGTGCCAGATTCCTTGGAATGATTGGGCACCCACCACGATGTCCACGATGCCCAAGAGAACTCCCCTAACGAATTGGTTCTGAGGAGGAGTTACGACCCTCGATAATGTGGAGGTAATCTTTGATATTTTGATTTTTATGCTCTCACAACATAAAAAATACTCAAGTTAATCATAAACAAAACTCTAATACACGTTACTAGACTTACCAAGATAACCCTAGTTTATGCGTACAAGATGGGAATCAAACATACAACCGTATTTCTTGCAAGATTACTGTGTACGGACAAAATCAAAACTAAAAAAATCCACAAGTAAATTGTATTGAAAAAGGTTAATTAAAAGTAAAGTGCTGCCTCCATCCCTGCATAAATTTACTTGGCAACTGTAGCATGGCAGTACTTATCTACTATTTACTAGACACGTAACTCTCAAGTTATTTATGAGCTAAGTTTGTGTTGCTAATATCTAGTAGATATTAATTGAATGTTCTTGTCTCTATGATGGTTGGGGTTTACTTTGAAGGTATAGTATAGGGTACATTGCTATAGATTTAGTATACCAGTCTACAAACCTATACAACTATGTAGCTATACAAATACAAATATAATATATATATTTTTTTTTTTTTTTTACATGAAATAGGCTCACGCTTGACTACAACTTGCCGGATGTTAAGCAACGTTATAATCTACGATCTTACGCGCTTGCCTAGAAGAAACCGGTTTACTCTCGACTTGAAGACCGACAAATTATAGTTCAAGGGGAATAGAGATTCGGGCAAGGAGTTCCACAGTTGGGCTGTTCGCACGATGAAAGTCATACAAATATATATACAAAATAGCCCTTTACAGTGTTCTACTAGTATTAAGTTCTGGGTTGATATTGCCTGAAATAAATGACTTTTATTTATTTATTTATTATTAAATACAAAAGATTTTTATAGTGCCAAAAAATATTACAACTACGAGTAGGTATAAACTTTTTTTATGCTATTAATTGATCATCATATTTTTTCGACCATAGGCAAACAAATTTGTTTTTTTTTTTTGTTTCATGTGATGATTTTTAGACTTACTAAAATGATTCTTGTGCATATGCAACTACTTGTAGGTATACGTTGTTTATAAAAAAAATATTGCGAAATAAACGTTTGAACTATTACCTACTTGAAGACATCTTTTTAAAGAATTTATGAATTTGGCTTCGCTGTGTGCTTAAAAACGGTCAATAAAAACCTCTGTAACTATATTGATTTTATTCTTTCAGCATGATTAGTTCACACCAATTTCCAATCAAAACAATTGAAAGGAGCGTCTCATGTAGCGTTAACCAACAGTCCTAAACAAGGTTCCGTACCCTCTTGTGTAACTTGTAATAGCGTGCTGCGACTTGTTTTGCCTTCGGCATCAGTCGGACATGTTCTCATGCAAAGAACTTTGTTTACTCGCAAACTTGGTCTGTGGCCCAACTTGGAACGTGACGGCTACGAGATATTCCGCGGAACTTTCGCCTTTGAATACTGTAACTCGCTGATTCGTTGTGATTACTTGAGGAAATTTGCTTAAAGAACTACCAGTCTGGGTTTAATGTGTCCTGTGAATGTGTTAATTATAAACTAGGGCACATATTATTTGGTACCTAAATTGTACACTATGGTACACTATATCTGGGTATTCGTTATCAAATCACTCGACGCTTAAGCACACACTTACATACATACATATATTTTGTAATAATTTTGTCGACAAACACTTTTAGGTTAAAAACTTTTTTCTGGATTGTCACGATCCCACGATCTCACATTTTTTACTTAGCCTATAATCTTATCTGTATTCACCTCTATCTAAGCCTAAATTTCAATAAGCATTCATGGAGACTGAGATTGTTCGTTCCACATCAGTATTCCAAGACGATCCTTTTTATTTCAGATTTCACTTTGGTTCTGGCCATAATTCAGCTTTCTACCAGAATATAGAGTAGTTCTCTCAGACACTTGACCGCTTGCTGCCCTAAGATAACAAAAGGTCTGAGATATTTCAAACTGAGAGCTCTAGCTCGGAGTAAAGACGCTAACTAGGAAGGATTTAGTAAGCTGGTATTTTTCTAGGAACGATAAAAATAAAGATAATTTTATTCGTGTCAATTTGCGGCGTGTTATTGATAAAAATAAAGTTGTATCAAAACAAAGTAAAGCTGTCAATAAACATTGGAATTTTAACAAAAATAAATATGAAAATTTCGACGCGTCGAATAGTTGGTGTTCGTATTTATTTTCCATTGAAGCCACGGCCATAATTCATGCAGTCTGTTTCGTTGCATTTTTGATGACACCGTATTTTATATTACTGACAGAGAGAATCGCGCACCGGCGGCGTTCCGGCGAGATAACGGCTCTACCACGGCGGGAAACCCGGATCGCTATAAAAACTGCAATACAATGCGTGTACTATGTGACAATATATACACATATACACAGTAGTTGGCAGCAAATGCAACGCATATTTGAACACACTTTGGGACGAAAATCGGTTGTTGTTAGATACAAAATATATTTTTTGCTTCTTAGTTGCAGGACGAATTAATTAAGTTTTATAGGCCACAACATTGTCATGGATTAATCATTGTGCATTTAGTAGTCCTTTTTCACACTGTTTTTCTTTATTGCCAAGCTAATTCAAATATACATAAATATATTGTTACAAATCTTTGGTAGGGTTAGGATTGGAACTAAAGTAGTAAAAAAAAGTCAGCCATTGTCCCACAGAGCTACGCTAGCGTATGTAATTGTACTACGACATAATGCGTACGATAAACAGGCCCTGTTTTAAAAAGACACGTGTAAATTTAATTCTATTTTTTGTTTATCTCATTATACTGACGCACATTATGAAAAAATGTTACAAGACTGCAAGCGGCAACAGAGTCTGTGTCAAACAGATTTGATTAGCGCAGAACGCTAAGCACGTAGCTGTTATGTTTATTTGATTTAATGAATGTTGACTCAGAATAGTTGGCTAACAAAGCCTGGCATCTGACAATGTCAAAGGAATGGAGTTATGCGAAGAATGTAAATGTTTGAAGCGGTTTCGTGTGAGACATGATAGTGAGGCCTACGAAGGTTGCAAAGGTGTTCGTTTACTTGATAAAGCTTTGTTACTGCTAAGATTAGAATGTCTGCTAAAGTAAATTCTTGCATCTACGAGTAAATGTGAGTCATGGTTGCTTGTAGAAATTTGGAGAAATACTTGCCTCTGGGAGTGAGTGTTGCTTTGTTTGCATAATATTACTGTGACACTTCTGACTGCAACGTTTACGGAAAGTTTTATTAATTCCTTTTACTGTGCGGTTTGTATTTTCAAATAAACTTGTCAAATTAGTAGTATGTGATATCAGACGGACAAATCGGATCCTTCATATAAACTGACATTAAATTATGTTTGAACATCAGCTATCTCCATTTTACTTATCACAACTCACCACAGTTTTAACGGAAATTTTAACATTTATACTTACATTTAATGGAGGTTAAATGAAACACATGTTAACATTGGTTAGTACAAACTCACAAACAAACTCTCAATCGCATGAATCGTCTCCCGTCACGAATAGAAATGAAAATGTAGACAAAATTAAAAAATGATACACACATACTCTAAAAATGATGAAATAAAAATGTACTAACATATTATTGCCCCATACCTCAAAAGCACGGAAGACGTAAAAATATATTCAAAACTTTAAATTGAACGTAACATTTCACAGTACGAGAATGTCACTCGACATGGGAATTTTATTCGCTTCTCTTCAGGCTATTTGAAATGGTTTGTAGCTTCTATTATCGTGTGGTCAACTGGACTGAAACGTTTATCTGTGGAAATTATTTGGTGATACGATAATAATATAAAGTGTAGCACAGTATTCCCTAATAAGATAGCGAATTTAAATTAATACTGGAAATTGAAAAGCAATATTTACACACAAGTTAGTTGATTCGCCAAAAACAAGTACTAAATGTTATATTGTCATTTTTTAGACACAAATATGTAAACGAGGTTTGTCAAGAATCTTTATTGATATCATAAAGTTAAAACATATTAAAGTAGTACATAAAGAGACATCACACAAATCATAATATCTCTGCATTAGTTTATACAATACGTATACATTATATGATGAGTTTATAAAACTAATTCAATAAACCGGTCGCATCTGGCTAAGTATCGCACAGCCGTTATATTATTATCTGTAAACGGCCGACGATCGACATCAAAAAGCGATGTAATAACTCCCCTCGAGCCGATGCCGAGAGCGGCCCCTTTGCCCCACGCATAGACAATGGCTGCGTGCAGTACGCATGTGTTCGTCAATGTAGAATGGGCATATATTAATCAAAAGTCAATCATATTAATACGTTATTGTTCTTACATATGAGCAACAAACAAAAAAAAATATTTGGTTTGTTGGCAACCTCGTTCCTTTTATACTTTGCGATGGATCATTGTGACTTCTGGCGTTGATGTTATGACCCTAAGATTTCCAAAAACGTGTCAATCATTATATCAAAAACGCGTGACAAATTGCAGCTTTACATTTCATCTAGAAACATACGATTTCAAGAATTCAATCTATGTCATCATAAAACAACTCGCACTCAATAACATATATTGCTCTACAATCCAGCTGCCAACAAAACTAAAAATTTTATCAATTAACCTAACTTCCTAACTCCGCCCACTCTTCCTTGCGTTAATCCTGTGACATTGAAGAGGGCTCCACTATTAATCGCCAACAAGTGGCCCTCGGCTCGATCCCGAGGGTTCCTTCCACAGATCACTACTGCAGGAACAAGGATAATGAGCCTTGGTAATTGGATTAGATTATTGAAGAAGCCAGTTTGGCAGATATCATGTGTTGAATGATGAAAGCGTTTCTTAAGTTTGATTCAGCGTCACAGATTTTGTATCTCAAATTTTATTAAGTCTGAAATATTTGGTAGCTCATTCTGTTTCAAATTTTTTGACGTTTTTTATACCTACATTGCGAAACTATGAATTTTTTATTTTCTTAATTATTTCATCGACTTGATTAAAATTTTCTAGCAGTTCAAAAATGTTTTTCGTCATGACATTAGCCGACAAAGCAACCTAATTATTCCACAGCAAATAGTAAAACATGACCTTAAAAATATACCCAAAATCCACATGAATATTCAATGTGGGCCGCACATAAAACCCGTAAACATTTCTTTTTCAAAAGAAAGTGAGGCGGACCGCTCTTTTTCATTCACTCGATAACGGCAGATAAAAAATATGTGAAGTGTTTCTAAAATGCGGTATCGTAAACATATCGTGACTTATTTATTTTGAAAAGCTCCTTTTCTTTACGCCAAGGAATTTTTAAGAAGTCATATGGGGTCCGCAGCTGATAGCCTTTTGAAGTGAAGTTAATGCCAAGGTAAACATATTTTTGCCTTTGAAATAGGTTCTTTGTAATGAATGATATTACGACTTTTGATGTAATACGCTTATTTTTTATGTGTAAAAGATCAATCAAGAGCCTAAAGTATTGCCAAGTTATTTTCGTGATATTATGTCTAGTAAAATGATACGAAATATTTTTGTGCAAAAGATGTTTCTGTACGCATAAATTTAAAATGAATAAACATTCAAATGTAACTATTAATAATGTAACCAAAGCGCTATCAAAAGCTGAAAGATCATCCTAAGCAGACTATTCTTATATTGTTTCATAGAATATATTTGATTCATCATCACATTATTATGTATGGCAGTTAATTCAATAGGAAACATGTACACATAGTGAATAGGGTCCTAAAAATATGACTTACTAGCTGTGTCATCGACTTCGTCCGCATGGAATAGTTATTACCATAAAAACGGTTCTAGTGAGTAAATCTTTAAAGATAGACATATACTGTTCCAGGCATTTTGTTAGATCATTTCAAGAGGAATAAATCTTTCATACATATTTTTTTGATATCTTGAACCGTTTTCGCAGCACACGTAACGAAAGCCCTCAAAGAAGAATATTTTTCCCCGTTTTTTTTCACATTTTCCATTGTTTTTTCGCTCATATTATATAGCCTAAAACCTTTCTCGATATTAATGGTCTATCCAATACAAAAATATTTTTTTTCAATTCGCACCAGTAGTTCTTGAGATTAGTGCGTTCAAACAAACAAACAAACTCTTCAGCTTTATAATATTAGTAAAGAAGTTTAGATAAAAATAATGTATTTAATCAAAATGAGTATTTGTCTCAAATACCTGATGCAAGAATCGTATTTTACCTAATTTCATCAGACACGTGGCCGGTGGTCAGTTCAAAGCGCAAAAGGCGTTCCGTGACAAGAATATTTTAAAACCCGCACTCAATCCTCATTGTTTAATTTAATTGAGCCTACACAAAAACTCACTAGATCCATAGGCTATTTTACCAGTTAAATAAAAAAGTAATAGTTATACTTCTATATCGTCTAACTTTAACAATGTTTATCTCACAGGTACGAATGCTCTTAGGAGGAATAAGCACATTTTTAATTGTAAAAATATATAACTGCCCATTAATAATACGAAATTGCGAGCTTTTTGTACCCTTTGTTTGTAAAATTGATTTGGAAACTCGAATTTTATTTAGCCCTAGCCTAACTTTAATAGTAAAATAGACCTCTTGTAGTTTGATTAAATAATTTACTTAACGGATCGATTAATTAAAGTTTTAATTTATCTCACAACATTCTGGTGTTGTCCTGAAAATTTCTATTTCAGAAACTAATTTTAGTTATCTTCTAGCAATTTAATTGAATGTACCTATTAAGAAACTTTACTTTACCAACTTTACAGAGCTCATAGTTTTTAGAAAATAATTGGAAAACTGTAATGATAACTAGATACCAAAACAAAGAAGTTAAAAAGATGAAATCCCTTTTCATTAATAATACGTAGCTATACATACATACGAGTATAATAAAGCTGAAGGGGTAAAAAATCTGTACATAGAAGATGTTTACTCTAAATCGATATTAAAACACGTTTCATCAGCTTTTATATTTTTTGTCTGTTTATCTTTTTGTTTGTTCATTTAAACGCTCCTCACGCTAAAAAAGCTGAACGGATCATCATGATTGAAGGTTGTATGAGGTCTGAGGAGTGTCAAAGGCTACATTTTATCCCGCAATAATGCGAGCAAAGCCGCAGGCGTCCACTAGTTAAAAATATTCACATCATAAAAAGCATTTCATCCTACTATGTTTCAGATGTTTTTTTTTAGTAAATCATGTAATGATATAAGATAAATAATTATTTTAGGGCAATGTTTAATATGAGTTTCTTACACAAAACAAAACGCAAACGTTTCCCTAAACAGCATTTTGTTAACCTTTACTAAGCTGGCATTAAAAGCAATGTCTTGATAATATTGTTCGTACCACTAATGACACCGGCGTTACACATGGGGAATACGAAAGTACTCTATGGGTGAGATTCTCTCCTTACATAGTAAATGTAAGGTGAACCAAAATTGAGATTAAGGCGGATAACGCATTATGAATAACTTTTGCAGGGTAATAACAGAAGCAAATGACTGAGGTGTTTGCAATTTTATGATCTGATGTGAGTGAATCGGTTATTACTAGGTAAACACGTTCCATCCTAGACCGTAAAGATTGCTTACCATCAGGCGAATTACGGCCAAGTGCAAACCCATTCCTTGTAAAAAAAAAATGAAGGTCTGATAATTATCGTGGTTACCTTATTATAAATGAAAATCAAAGACTTTACTGCTGACTGCTAAAATGTATGTCGCAAGCTGGTGTATAAGCAAATTGTTGGTTAATTTGGATTTCATTAAACATCTATTATTATAGTCAAATTTCATGTTATTGTACACCCCGTCTAGTCTTTTATTATTAAACTAATGCCACAAATGGCGGCCTTATCGCTAAAAGCGATCTCTTCCAGGCATTAGTTTATTTTTTTTTCCGTTTTGTATTATGTTTTTTTATGTGAGTGTCCAATAAAGTATTAATCTATCTATCTATCTATTACAAAATATAAAAAAACCTATGATTACAAAAAACCAAATGATACCGTAACAGTGCCAAAATCTGCCTTTTATTTTAAAATGTAAATGATGATTGATCGGAACAACAATTTGAACACTTCATCTACGAAATATTTAACTTGCCAGCTCTGAATTCAATGCAGCAGTACAGGGCGTAACTTGCCCAGTATAACTTGGTTTCTGTTCTAGGTTCCTTTGTTTACAACAAGAATTTCAAATGTAAATTTAAAAGTTCCCTGCTTCAGTTACATACGTGCTCTGTAAACTACTAAAAGTTTTCCGCCATTCATTAATAAAATAAATAAAATAAAATAAAAAAGCCTTTATTTCTATTACTCATTAATGAATAGTTACAAAATAAGTAATGTGATAGTACATAATATTGAGAACCATTTACTTAAGTATATCTTTTATGACATATTATACAATGTGCATTGTGCAAACAAGAATGTATACAATGCTTGGCATTAATTATTTTGTTTTTAATGATTTGTGGACTCTAATTATGGGACTATGGTTTGAATAAAATCAGTAGTTTTATCGTTTTTGTATTGTTAATGTTATCCGGGGATTATGACCCCGTGACCCGGACCTGGTCTGCTTTACAGCGATATATAGAGATTCTATTAGAGTGTCATTTGTTACTATCGATATGGCTCTGAAAGGTAAGTTCGTTCAACCATTACAAATTACGACCATTCAAACTGTGTCCAAAACCAAACTGTATATTATATTTACTTTATAAACCTGAAACCTTGTACATCAGAGACAAGTTGGGTCCCTCGTTTGATGCTCAGTTGATGAAGCGTCCGAAGCATCGCCCCTAAGCCGCAAGACGTTGGATTGCTTGCAGCGAAACGACTAGGAAATTGCCCCATTACGCTTGCAAATCGTGAGCTGCATTCCAATTACTTCTTTGCTTGTAATTTTGCATTTAGTTGAGGAGTTGTGGCTCGGTTTGCAAAGGTGTGCGGTTTGTATAGTCAATTGTTTAAGTTTTTGGCAATACCCATAACTTTTACTATTACATTTTAAGAATTTTGCGCAACTCACACCAAGTTAAGAGTTTATCTGATTATTTTAGGTAAACGCGTATTGCGTAGTGTGTATGACATCAATTAAGTTGTAATCAAATCTATACTAATATTATAAACCTGAAGAGTTTGTTTGTTTGTTTGAACGCGCTAATCTCAGGAACTACTGGTGCGAATTGAAAAAATATTTTTGTGTTGAATAGACCCTTTATTGAGGAAGGCTTTAGGCTATATAACATCACGCTGCAACTAATGGGAGCGAAGCAACAATGGAAAATGTGGAAAAAACGGGGAAAAATATTCATCTTTGAGGGCTTCTGTTGCGTGCGCTGCAAAAACGCTTTAAGATATAAAAAAAATACATATGTATAAAAGAATGAATGCCCAAAATAACTATCCCACGCGGACAAAGTCGCAGGCACAGCTAGTGTAATATATTTTGATTACAAAAATGCACAATGGCACAGTGTAATACTGTGATTATGATAGATAAGACGGTTCCTTTAAGATACAAAATTTTACAACTCTGGATGAACAAATGAATGAATGTATTTATGAATGCACATATACATATATATGCGTAAAATAAGTAGGTAATAACTACTATTCCATATTACCTATAGGATCAAATAAATGAGAGAGACTCATATATTTGACCCTATATTTTTAAATTTACCATTACAGGTTTATGAGGCTTACAGTACATCTCTTATCCTATACCTAGTAAAGCAGGCGCTGAGAATGGCTTAAAAGCATCTACGCATAGTGCCGCGACAGATAAAATGCTGCGACGGTGGAGTGAGCGATTTTATTCCAGCATTACGCTGAATAACGATCCCGGCTCTGCTGCGGGAATATAAATTGGAACAAATATTTAATAACACGACGGCTTTAAATTCGGATGGTATCCGGTGGATAAGTTTTTTTGTTCACTGTACTAGGATTTTTTATTGTTTTATTGTTGAGTTGATGAGTTGAGATGAGTTTAAAAACTCGTTCTCTTAGATCCACGTGAAGTGTCCATTTAACTTAGTTTAATTTACTATTCAAAGTTATTTACAAGGGTGACATGAAACGTCCTTGGTAGTGCAACGTTAAAAATACAAATTATTAAAAAACCTTTTTAAATATAAATTTGTAGAATTGTTGATTGATTGAATGTTAATCAACTTATTATACATAAAATGAAAACTCGACTAAGTTGGGCTTTAATCATTTGCCGCTGGACATACGCCTCGCACTACCGTATATCTGATTTTCATAAGCAGTGCTACTCATCTCAGAACATCCCATAAATCGAATCAATAAAGGGTGATCATTTATTCTCTGATAAAGCAGTAAGTTCAACTGTAGCCAGAGTACTGCGAAGTTTTCTTGTTAAAAGTTCCGTATTGCGGAATGAGAATAATAATTTCTGAAATCACTTCCTTGCTCCAATGAAGTATTAGCAAATGAGATGTTTAGCCATTGTCTTTGTGTTTTATGTATATTTATATCTCAATACTTTTTGAAACCTTTTTCAGCGATAAAGTAGACAGATTTATGCGAAAACATTTGCATTGTAAAATTAAGTTAAGACTCAACCGTTTAACAATTTTTTGCCATCGGGTATTATTAAAAGAAAATTAAAACAAATTCAAAGAAACGAAACAAAGTTTAGAAACTTAATCATCGCCGCTATCCGAGCTTTGAAAGACATCTCAAATTGGCGAATAATCCCTTTCTTTGCGATAATTTATTTCCAAATGGAACCGCTTTTTTGTACACCGTCCTTGATTTTAATTGAAGCCTTTTTAAGTACTCCAGAATATAGTGGTCACGACACCGTTAAATGTAAACTGAGTTCTAAAACAACGACTTAAAATATGATTTATCTTAAAATTTACGGCCATTTTTGTACCACCTAAGTGCTTTCAAAGGCTTTCACAGTAATTTATTTTGATAAAAGACATAATAAATCAGTGAAAAATATTTTAACAAGAGGTAAATGTCACTAACCATTTTGTTTCACCGTAACATGAAAACAGTCTGTGGAACTCTTTAAAATTCAATAGCTACTTACATAAGTACCATTATAGGGTTTATTGGGCCAGCATGCTTCATTGACTTCTAAGCCGCTTACCATCAAGCAAACGTTATTTAACCATACTAAGATACTCAGTTTGTAATTACAGAGATGACATACTCGTAAAGCAAAGTAACACTTGTGGAGGATTTAAGTAGCAAATATACCTACTCGTAGCTCCTTCACCTAATGACCGCTCGGTCCCGTGATAAGCAATTTATATGACCCATTCCGGCATCAGGAAGTCATTAAGATAATGTTCGGAAATTCCTTGTGCTAATTCAAACACAAGGAAACGATATTGAACAAAAACGCGATGAATTTAACGCTGGCATACGCCGAGAAATCCGAATACCGTGTATCGACAACATTTTGTATAACTCTTGTCACATATAACATTCCAGACAGCGCCCCGTCTGCCTCCAGACCTCGTGAAGACAACCGGAAAATTAGAAAGTAAACACTGACTTCCTGCACTCACATTTTATACGGAGATTTATTGGGAAAAAACAAGAGTGGATTTACTTCGCGTTTCTGGCGCGGGCTCGGCGTATGTCGGATAATTACGCAATAAGAAAACCATAAAGAGGTCTTTATTCAATTAAGGAGACGAAGCACCGCCCGGCGCTTCAGGATATACCCGGGGGGCTTAGGAGACAAATTTCCCTGGAAACAAATGCGATTCAAATTCAGACAAATAGTCCCTGCGCGGAAGGAGCCGCTTACCAGGAAATTTGTCCATCACTCTCGGCCAGAGCCAAATTTGTTTTTCTTTTTCTGCCACTACTCTGTAAAGCTGACTGATACCTAAAAGGAACTACAAAGCAACTGCTCGGGTTAAATACGTACCGTGTGCCTCGAACATAAGACTTTTGTAAGCTACGTATTTGACAAACGGAACAATAAAATTATCTGAATCTTAATGAGAAGTAAACCAAAGACATTACTTTAGTACAATGATGAACAATATTTTCATTAAAAGTAAAATAAAACAATTGCATTTATTTGCTCAATCATTTGTTATTATTGAGCACTTACATATGTTGTTAGGATCAGGGATATTTTTTGTCTTGTTAGGTTGGCAAAACGATCTTGATTGTATGCGATGACTGTCTTTTAATTAAGACAATCTATAAATATAATTAAGCTGAAGAAAGTTGGTCAAAAATGTTTACATAGAAGATACTAGAAAAACACGTTTCAGCAGTTTTTATAATTTTTGTCTATTTATCTGGGTTTGTATTCGGTGTCTCTGTATGTCTGTTCATTTAAACGCTCATAATGCAAAAATGGAACTGACAATCATGATTTTTGGTATGTAGGTGGTAAGGGGTCTCAGAAGTGTCATAGGGTTTTTTATGTCAAAATAATGAGAGCGAAGCCGCGGGTGTCCACTAGTATACAATACCTGTAATAAAATGTGTCACTGTTGTTAATTTTAAGTAATTCATGAATAAAAACTCTACCTTATTTCCATAACTTCATTTCCTGATAAAATATTTCCGTCCCGTTTGCTCTTGGCACCCTCTTCTAACAGACAAAAGGAGCAAAATACATTGTCTCATAGTGTTAGCTCTATCTTTTGTCAACACTTTCCGTGCAATTTATGAAGGTAGGGAAAACGACTATGCTGTGAAAAACCAATATTAGCTATCTGTGTACATTATTCTAAAAAGTTAAAAGCGTTATAAGTATTAATAATTGTGTTTTATAAGTTTTGTTGTGATCAATTTGAAGATATTAATGAAAATTAATTTTAATTTTACTGACGCTAGTTGGTTATATCGAAGATCTTTTTTTTTTTTTGTATAATGACACACATTTTTGAAAAGCAGTCTAAGCATTCTTTCATACAATAAACGTACACACAGCTTTCCGTAAGTATTTTAATAACACATCAAGGTAGTCATTCCTAAGCATGTAACTTGAGTATTATTATTAGATCCAGGCTTGTGAGGAAATAGGCATCACCCGTTCCTGTTGAAGAGCCTCTCATCATTCTAAGAACTCAATCTGAGCTTCGTCGGAATGATGAGGCAGAAAGTGAGCGTTTCTTATTTCTATTACTTACCTGTGTAATATTATTTTTTCAAACAGAAGGATAAAAAATGTAAAAATCAGACATGTTAGTACAAGTAGCCGAATTGAAGCAATTACTTATTTTCCATTGAAGTAACAGGGCATTAAACTAAGTTACGCATTGAAAAACATTTGAAGCGAAACGAAAGAATCAATTTTGACTGCTCTGTTAGCTTAGTTGGTAGTGGCTCTGCCTTCTAATCCAGGGCTGCGGATTCGATTCCCGCATAACACAAGTAATTATGAATATTTCAATTTGTAATTATTTGTGTTGAGTCTGGTCGTTTCTATGTATTATAAGTATGTATTTACAAAAGAAAAGTATATATGTATTATATCCGTTATCTAGTACCCATGATACAAGCGTAAGTTTAGTATGAGGCTAGGTGGCGCTGTGTGATATGTCCTGAAATATTTATTTATTTATTTATTGTATAGCTTCAAGAAAAACCAATACCACAGAATACATAATACAACCAATACCTGCTTGTTTTCGATCGAATTTTTGATATTTTAGTTTCATTCTACTAGTATGTACTTGCTTCGGCAGTACATATACTAAAATTCTACTAGTAATAATTAAAAAATACATTTACTAATCGATAAATATACATACATCATATCCTTACATTTTATTTACAATAGTTCATTACTGCATGCATTATGTTGTGATATATTAAAATATTCATATCACATCACTGATTTATATTAATTAAATGCTTGCATTCATACCCAAACCGTGGCACTTAGTGGAGTGCAATAAAGCATCGGTGCCGCAATATTTATACTGAGGCCGCATGGATTCCGTGTTATCCGCGAGAAATGAGTATTTTTTTTACAGAAATGTAGTTTTGCAGTAAGTAACGAACTTGGGACGACCAACTGGTCAGCGGCCAGTCGGACAGAGGAGGATATGCAACAACTCCATGCTACCGAGTGCCAGGAGATGGCGCAGAACCGTGAGGAGTGGCGTCTCTTTGTGTCTGAGGTCAGGATCCACTTTGGGTCGCAGCGCCACATTAGTAAGTAAGTAAGTAAGTAACTAACGAAAGTAACGCAATTAAGGAACACTTAAATCTGCGGGGGAGTGATGATCCTCTGTAATGAGGAGTAAAACAGAAGAGAGAGACGGTTTTACAGTAGTATAAAAACTACTAATTGACATGTCAGCATATCAGAAAATTCTGACACCAGAATTGGCTACTCACATACGAACTTAGCTGGGAAAAGTTATAGCATACCTGTTACGGCAGATATTTCTTCTTAATTACGCTTCTTCCAATACGGCACCTGAAGTATATCCACAAAATAAAAAATAAATAAAAAAAAAACAAAATATTTTAACTAAATCTACAACCACACATGTCACATATCATCAAATATGAATGTAATACTAACTCAGAATGAACATTCATTAGATAAAGTATTAATAACATGGGACCAAAATAACACAAGATACACTATCTCGAACCGATTCAATCTAGAAACATATACTTCTATACTTAACTACTCAACCGCACTTGTGTCAATACGAGTATAATTCGATGGAAATGAATTTTCAGGAGATTACGCTGGATTAAACTATACCTGTCCCTATTAGTATATTAATCTATACTTAATATTATAAAGCTGCAGAGTTTGTTTGTTTGTTTGAACGTGCTAATCTCAGGAACTACTGGTGCGAATTGAAAAAATATGTTTGTGTTGAATAGACCATTTATCGAGGAAGGCTTTAGGCTATATAACATCACGCAGCAACTAATAGGAGCGAAGAAACAATGGAAAATGTGGAAAAAACGGGGAAAATTATTCATCTTTGAGGGCTTCCGTTACGTGCGCTGCGAAAACGGTGCAACTCGTGGGTAACAGCTATAATTTATAAAGCTGAAGAGGTTGTTTGCACAAATAAATTATGATGCCCAAAATAACTATTTCATCCGGACGAAGTCGCGGGAACAGCTAGTGTAGTAAATACGTAGGTATAACTAGAACGCCCGCTGCAAAACAACGATTTAAATTAATCTGGATTTAACCAGCTAGAATTTCGGTGGATAATTAGCAATTTAGCACTGTTTGTAATCTCGGTTGAGAGTATTTAGTTTCATTATCATGTAGCGGTATTTTACTCTGTAATGAGTGTTTATAGAAATTACACAATCACAAGTTGTACTGGAATCTATTTTATTCCCCCTGATATTTTTTGGTTATTCTTGCTCACTTGAATTTTAGTCCAAAATTTTTATTTGTAGTTTATTTTTATTTATTTAAAAGTTGACTATCAATATCGTTTTCTAATAAATAATGAGCACATCATTGCAATTTATTCATAACCGAATTTTTTCCTTTATAAAATACTATCGATTATTTAAATGAGTAAAAATTTGCTGATGTTTTTAGGTTTAGGTAGGTTTTTTTTTTTGTTTAAGGATGATTACAAAATGTTTTCGTCCCAAATAATATCAATTTGTTAAAAAACTATCAAAATTTATGTTTTAATTAAAACAATTAGGTAAGAATAATTTATAACCAAGTGTTTAAAACTTTCCTTTTACTCCTAACACATACCCGAAAACCCAACAACAAATCTCGTATTCTCGCTTTCAGCCTAAGTTATTTACTCTTCAACATAGCTCCACATCGTCTATTGAAACGAACATATAAGTCAAATGTCAGGCGGCACCGTGATGCTATTTTCCAATTGCCTGCCTTTGGGACCGAGCGATGTAGGATTTTTTGCCTCAGCGGTGGAATCAGCCACTTTATGGTTCAGACTACTGATACTACTGAAAAAGGAAGAGGTAAACTTATGGAGACTCGATTGTAAGTCGATGCTTCTATTTTTTGACAGGCTTTAACTCCCGACATAAACAGAGTATTGTATAAACTAGTCGACGCCCGTGGCTTCGTTCGCATTGTTTCAGTATAAAAAGTAACCTATGACACTTCTAAAACTTCATCTATATGTAGGTACATATGTCTGTGGCATGGTAGCTCACAACGGATGAATAGATTTGATCTAATTTACTTTTTTGATATTTTAAAAACAGCTTGTGATTATAGGTTATTAGTTTTGCAAGCGATCGTAAGTGAATGACCGTTTTTATTGGTAAGATTTACACAGGTAGATAAACTTACTTCCAAATTGGAATGTCACTTTGTACTCGTATGTAACTTAGTCGCAAAGCCGACCGTATAATCTCTCTCAAGTTTTAAATAATTTACAATATTTCTAAGTAGGTACGCATTTGCACCTCGAAAACTTGGCGTAGTTTCAACAAGATTTACTTAGTTCGGATAAGTTTTAATGTAATTTATGTATTTTCAAAGAGGTAGGCAACAAGTAAATGAAGTTTTATAACAAAGTTAAAAGTTGATTTTGGATAAAGGTGCTTTCTTTACTTATTTACCTACACGTTAGACAATTACTGATACATACAATAATACCATTATGCGGTATACTATTACACTTACTTTTTGAAATACCTAGTTATAATATTGTTACAACATCATTTTGCAAAAATACAAAAAGACTTTTTATAACAAGCTTTAAAATTTCAACATTTGTCATTGTTACATGTAAGTGATAGAAAATAAACGCTCACTATGTTTGTAAGTCACAAAAAACTAACAGTGTCTCAAATCGACTCCCAAATAAAATCGTATATCGTTACTTTAATCCAGATCCCTAAAGACCTATTAACATTAAACTCGAACACTATTCACACTCATTCAGTACAATATAAAGGCAACCCATTCAGGCACAATAACACTATCGCAGTGGCCTATCTTTTGTCCGACAGACCAGTTACAAAAGACTCCGGAACACAATGAAAAGAATTACTGTCGAATCTACTGTAATTACGGTGCTGATAATAGTTTGGGACCTGCCTGACTGCCTTGATAACCTACCGATGGATTGTTTGTACAAAGGGGGCTGGAAAGGTTTCGTAATTATTTGTTTGGATATCAGATGTTTTAAAGTAAATAAAAGACGACGAGTGACGTACTAGAAGAGAGTCTAAGTTCAGCAGTGGGCGATAACAGAAGGATAATGATGATGAAAGTACGAGACTATGTTATGAGATGTATGATACTTCTCTGAGCACACATGATAAATGTATGTATCGAATACTTTACTTATTTTGTCTTGTGATTCGAAATGAAATTAAAGTCATGAACGTAGACGTAGTAAAAGTTGTAGGTATACTTTTTAAAAATTGCAAGCCATGACACGGTCGTGTAAATCCCAGATTCCTATCAAAATTTTAAATTATGTGTGTGGAAGTCTTAACACTAAGTATTAATTTATTTATTAAAATAATAAGGTGGATACACCGAAGTTGTAACTCTGCATACATTATTTTAAATATATTTTTCTTAAGCGTTATTCCTATGTTGAACATTACCAAGTGTTAGAAAACTCGTGGTAACTAGCAAGATACGTGACACCAAATAAATTTGTTACTTAACCCCAATCACCGTATTCACCCTCATACAAACCCTGTTTAGGCGCCGTCGGAATTGATTAACGCTATTGTATCAGATATTATGTGTGTAGTGAACCTTCCTTTGCTAATTGTCTATTATTAGGACTCAGGGCCTTTGGGTCCAGTATTGTTGCATGTCGTGTTATCAACCAAACAATACAAGCTGATATATTACGCTATGTAACAATGTAATGTTATGGGAACATTGTTATCTTTCAATGTTAGGTAGTAAGCTACATAGGTTATTAAACGTTAAATGGGCTAGTAAGCTAGTATTAACGCTAATGGTTGATATGTCCAACACAGTCCCGAGGGAAGTAATCTGAGGTCCTGCTATACAGGTTGCGCAAGCAGACCTAGTGCAGGACCCAGAGGCCTACCAAGGTACGTGAAAGCGTGAATTGTAAATATAATTAATGAACAAATAAATGTACCTAAGTAAGATTTTATGAAATAAATAACTTTTTACTTTACAAAAAAAATGTGATGTTACATTAAGCCAACAATAAAGGATTTGAATTCAGTGCTACGCTTATTTATTTAAAATTTATACAGTAAAATATCATCGCTGTATTCAAAGTTTGCATATATCTTTTGTAGTGAGTTTGCATGAGTTGCGAAATTAGGCGT
This sequence comes from Macaria liturata, assembly GCA_964023185.1. Lineage (NCBI taxonomy): Eukaryota > Metazoa > Arthropoda > Insecta > Lepidoptera > Geometridae > Macaria > Macaria liturata. Next base: position 5,517,388 of record OZ026819.1, read on the forward strand.
CAAGAGATTCGAAGCTGCTTTCTATCTAGCACTATCACGATTATTTTACATTGACTCTAGTCTATTTTTGTTGTTATTACTCTTAGCCTTAGCTTAATATATATAGACAGAGAATACAAATTTGAGTAACATTTTATTTTATCAATTGATGTAAGGTTACCTTTTAAAGTTTTTATTCCGCACTAAGAATCTAAAATAATGACTTACGAGTGAGCATTATCAGATTGAAACATTATACAATTATAACGTTTCTCACTACAAAATCAACTAAGATCCAAACGTAAACAAATATGGCGCTGCCCGTTCATCGCCTTCATAACAGTGAGAAGCCAGCTCATGTAATGATACAGTCTCATTTTTCAAGCGTCAAAATATTCTTATAATATCAACAGCGTCAATATTCTAACAACACCACTCCTTACACATATTCCTTGTACAAGTAGCGACATCCCATCAGGGCCATTTCAATTATCATTTCATGTTAATATCTCACATTAGCCCGATCCCATTGGGTCTCGAACGCGTCACCGGCTGCCCTCGGCGGATTATCACCAAGCAATATGCCCCAATATGCCCTCAATATGCCCTTAATATTCCCTTAATATGGTCTTGTTTGTACAAGCTATCGTTATCGCCAGCACGCACTCGTGTATTTACTTCGCGCGTATTTGCCGGCTTTTATATTGCTATTATAGATAAGGTTGGTGTCATTTTGCAGTTGTAGTTGTTGTCATTGATATTCTATGTTATTTTTTTAGAGAAAATATAAACAACAATGGAAAAGGTTATACATATCAATTTCAGTCACCAATATAAATGCGTGTGTTAGGATTAATTTAATTAAGGTAAAATTAATTTACTGTTTTTTTTTTTCATGTAAAGAACAAAGAAGTAGAGTCATTTCAATCATTACAATTGATGGCTTGAAAGCCGAGTTTCTGATCTAACACACACTCCATGATATAAGTATCTATAATATTTCATCCACAAATCACAATAGCATTGATGACTCAAAGAAAATATTTAGCATCAAAACAAGAATCTTCAGTGCATTCAGAATTCTTAGTTTTAATAAGCACTTTGCATAAATTGTGTTACTAACTAGGTTTCAGGATGCACTAACAGTGTAAGCGCCGTGATATGAGGAGCTATTCTTAAGGAGGAGTAGCTTGCAGTTTTCTAGGCAATCAAAGAAAAAATCTTTTATTAAAGAGTCTATTGCTTGTAAAAAAATATTTAAAGTAAAGATGTAAAGATTCGATTGCTTTCGTCATCTGTTAAAAGTGATAAAATTTCAAATGTTGTCAACAATTTACTTTTTTTAAATGTTATATTTAATGGCGGTTGAAATTACTGTATTTACTTTAAATTTTTACTTTATTTAAATACATCATTTTAGAAACATGACTTTACTTTACATACGTTAGTAAGCAATATCGTTTTTATATATGTTTTCAATTTAACATAAACAAAAATACAATTACTCAAGCCATTTGATAGAATGTAGTCACCGAATACGTCTGATTGTTATAAAATACCCTGTATAAAATAATTTGACAAGACTCCTTTTACCCTACTTTTGAAGCAAGCTAAAACTAAAGAAAAATTGCGTCTCATTTTCTATAAGCCTTAAGTAGGTAAACGTACTAATCTCTCCCCTTAAACCTAACTTGTTTGCACCTCCACAAGTATCTAGATTCTAGACTTAGATAAGCAATGTTTAGGTACATGGATCCTGCTCAGAATGGGTGAGTGCACTGGATTAGTATGTAAAAGAGATCTTAATTGGAAGATAGTGACGTCATAATGTGTTAGAAAAGCGTTAAACTTAAATATAATAAAAATCACAGTAATTTCTATTCCGTATTTAAGTTTTCCAAAAACTTACTTATTCTATATTCTGTTTAATAAATTTGGACGCATAAATTATGAAATTGTCTTATAATATAGGCTACATTTTATCCCCGTTCAACGTTAGTAACATCGCGAGGCTCTGTTACTCCAGAATACTTATAACTTAGATTACATACCCGCATATCGCACGGAAACCAGCGGACAATTTGGAGAAGCTTATAGTGACCGGAAAAATGACAGGAACGAGATCCAGAGGTCGAAGCCCTACAAGATGGTCCGATCAGGTGGCTGAACACATTGGCGCCAAAGCAAGTGCTGCCATACACGAAGCTACCGACCGTGATAAATGGCGTCTAATGGTCCACAATTTTGGTCGGGGTCATCACGATGCTCAGCATTGAGCTATCGCCTAGAGGAGGAGGAGATTACATACAGATTATAAAGAATAGTAGGTTTCGTATAGTATATATACAATACAAAAATGCTTTTTTCCAATCCAACACTTAATTTTCAAGTACTTTTAATTTAAAACGCGATTAATTACGAAATAGAAACTAAAACTGGTCGTAGGTTCTGTATTTACCCAAATTCTAGGATCCAAACATTCCTCGGGCCACAAATACGTGTTTTGTTTCAAAGGGTTGGACCCCTAGACCACAGACAATGACAGCAATCAGCGTCAACTCTCCTATTAGATACTTCATTGTAGTAAAAAATTTCCGACGCACATACGATTGAGATTTCCTCTAGAAGAAAACTAGTGAATTCAATTTGGCTTAGCTGGCAAAGTTTTCTTAAAGTTGAAATAACAGGATCTTAACGTTTTCACGGATTCAACACGTCTCTGAAGAAATAGGATCTGCTTCAGTTAATAAATCGTAGGTTCGTCTAATAAATCTCACTTGAATCTGGGAACGTAGTGATATATTTTAGTTTCTAAGTCTAAAAATATTACTAAAGTTCTATATCACATGTCATTATAAAGAAATCTGTAGTGAATAAATGGATAGAGATAAGTCTTTGGTAAAATAATCGTCTGTCTTTTAAACCAGAAACGGCATTAGGTATAAAAAATTGTAAGTGATCAAGTAGTAGCTAAATAAGTTTAAACGAATTTATTTTTAAGTTGTAATGATTAATGATAGTAAGAAAACACTAAAGTATTATTTAACCTATGCAACTAAAACTATATAATATTAGTACATGTATCATTAGGGAATTAAGGATACCTGTAAAATGACGTATGTTTTTTTTTTATCCACAGGCGTACATTTGACGTAATCTCGGAAAAAAATTGAATAAAAAAGAACAAGTAGGTACTTTAATGTTGTTTCGGTTATGCAACTGATGCCAAAAACTTTCAACCAAAACCACGTATTCTTTAATACCATGATATCAACGATTTTATTGATTCATAATATTCTCATTAATATTCCGGAACTCCATTACAAACAACAATAATCGCATCACAAATACCACAACTCCAGTAGCAAGGAATACCTTAGCTATCCACTTCCCGGCAGATTTCCCCGGTGAAACGATTCGTCGATTTACCGGAAGTGAGAGCTAATCAAGCGTCGAACAAAACGTTGGGTAAAACTGCAGCTAACCGACTCGTGGTAGATGCAGTTGGTTGTAAACTTCAGATCTCAAATAGTACCTTTTCATATAGATGAGGTGGAGTGGATAGAGGGATGTAGCCCATGCGTTGATCAAGCGTTTTATGTTTTGACTTTGGTTCCGATCTTTAAGCAATAGCTTGATCAAGTTTTACTTATTTTAATCAATATCCTGTAGATTCATTGATTTTAACAAAATAGAAGTTTTTTTCTGCTTGAAAGCTAAACTTTTATGCGCGAAAGAAGAGAAGAGAGAATCAGGAATATTATTTTAATTTTTTTTACCTTGACAGAACAAGTTGTGGCAGTTTAAAATATGCCTCTAAAGTATAGCATAAACACAGGAGATTGCCGGTCAACTCACGGATATACGACGTGAATTGCGTTAGGTATAACAGCGTCAAACTTATATGCTGTAAACAAACACATTTTGATGCTAAAAATAAACAACGGGTTTGCTTAGATATAACTAAAACTGATTTTACGAAACAAGTCGACGGATACATAAGCGTTATAAAATATTACTTTAAAGAAGAGCTCATCATCAAATAAATGCATCAATCACTGTTCATACAGAGAGCAATGGATAAAACTAGCCAGAGATTGTTAGATCTTGACAATAATAAAGACGCCAACGCCTTCAAACCATTAACCTTACCTGACACAAGAACTGTATTCGCATCCCGTCTGCCACCATACATACACATCCTCACTTACAATGAAGTGTACAAAATGTATCCCGTCAAGAAACATGTGCACAGAAAGGCACGTGGAAAAATGAAGGTCTGGTTGACTTCACTGTCTTATAAAGAAACTGAGTTACTGGTTAAAGTCTACAACTCCGGTACTTAACTAGGTTATAAGGACAAACTCAAAATTTGAATTTGATTTATAACGACAATGATATCTAAACTCAACACAGGCACACACACATACACACACCACATATCAATAAACTCAACACAGGCACACAAACATACACACACCGCATATCACACACACACACACACACCACATATCACACACACACACACACCATACACACGTAGGTTAGTGCGCTGCTGTAATACACGTACTTATATCTTATAAGTTTGAAAATTTGGTGGTCGATTCAAATACAATGTAATAATGAGTAGGTTTGATTAGAGTAATTTTATTAATGTCATAATGTTCAAATTAGGAATTGGTCTTGTTTTTGTAATCACTTTGTTTATTAGAGTAAGTGATCACTTGTTTCAATGGAAATCCGCGAATCACTTAGTAATATCCCATTTTGGTTACTCTCAGTCATGAACCACCGAGATACAGGCCCTGGCCTAGTTCGGGGTTCACAAGAAACACACATTAACATTGTATACATTAATTTAGTAATAAGTAATGTTAAGTAGTACCAGTGTTTTGTCAAATAAATATCTTTATCTTATATCTTTATCTATGTATATTAGTGCATTTTATATACACAAGTGGCTATTATTATTCTTTACTCGAGACACATAAATTTCATTTTAAATTCATACCGTAGTAGTCACAATATTTCTACTTAACTATATAACTGCACTCAAACATTCATTCATTCGAATAACACACACATAAACAGTCCAAAATGTATCGGCAGCTTTACCGGCACTCGTATTATTTTCAGCAATCCAAAAGGCCCGCAAAACGCGATGCCACGAAACAACATTGGCACAGAGCAAAGATTGATGGGCTATGATTCGTTCCGCATGGAGCTCAGTTTTTATTGAATCCGAGCGCTGGCATCAGCTCAAACACTACGTTAGCAAAATTAAATTATGGCTGCGCCAATTACAGCCATTTTTGAACCGCGCGATGGCTGATAGCCAATTTATACGCTCGTTTCAGTGTTAAACATGATTTTCGCCCGTTGTTGGATGATGATGTTGCGAGGGCATTATGGCTGCAACGATGGCGCGCGGTAATGAATTGGTTCATTACGAGTACGGTTCATGTATCAATTACTTGGCAGGTTTATAAAAATTAGCTAAATATTATGAGAATCGCGTTTTGTTATTAATTCATTTACTTAAGATAAACACTCCCGAGGTTTCCAATTAGTTTATCTTAGTAAACTTATGTATAATTTAAGTATTTTATCAGTAAATTGATAAGCATAATGATCATATTTTAGGTATGAAACGAAAATTCCAAAAGGAACATAACCCGAAGTCCCACAAACAAGATTGAAGTTACCAAAGTCATATAGATTAAACAACTTTCCTTTACTTCCTGATCATAAGCCGTTTAATTCCTTCCTCATATTATATGCAAAGTTTTCTTTCCAACTTCATGTCTTCCTCAACTTGAATTCAAATTACACTTGTTATTTTACGGAATAATGGTCGGGCATGTATTTAAAGTTGGTTAACATTACTAAACCTTTAAATCTTGTGTATTATAATGCGTGTTCTGTAATTTACTGAGTTACAAGCGACAGTCCTTTCATAAAAAAACTTTTAAATACACGACAAAACTAAATAAAACTAAAAAAATGACTCCATTTCAATTTGAATACGCATAAAAACATTTTTAAAGATGTCTTTATAAACAGTGTACAATATATGTATATATATTATCTATTCGAGAATGAAAAAAAGCTTTTAACCATTCATATTAACGGAATCATCGTACTAGCTTGCCTAAAACCACAGAGCTCAGCTAGTGATGACATAAAAGCTGTTCAGTGTTCACCTGCCGACTTCGGTCGTTAATCAAATCGAGTGTAAAATGATCTGCGCCTGCGGGAGGATTTGGTCGGATATTCCTCGTTCCACGAACTTACTGATCATTTCCCCTCACAATATTTTTTCTTTAAGAATCAATGGAGTTGCTAACACGAACAATTTGTCAGGAGTCTATTTTGTCTGCTCGGATTTAGGCTGTTTATCTTTTGAATTGGTCCGGAGCGGGTGAAACCGTTACAAACTCATTTATATTTAGCTATAGGTAATAAAATATGCAAAGTCTCGGGACTTGGGTGATTCTTTATTCGCAATGTTGTATTACTTTTCGGAGTTTGTTTAAACAGGCATCTATCAAAACGGTATAAGGAAGTAAATGCGAATAAATCAGTGAATAATATGCAAGAAAAACACCATAAAGAACTCGTGCAACAGCAAACTTTTCCTAAAATCATTTTATTGACGATTGCTCCTAGACCGAAGTACTGTTTAGTCGATATAATAGCACTTAATTATTATATTACTTTTATTCCTAACACAATCAAAAGTATCATAAGCATAGCTATTATAAACACAGTTATAATTCAATATAATAATAGACCCGACACTACCGGCTGAATAAGTGAATAAGCCAAATGCCCCGTCAGCCACAGTGGCTCCAGGCCTTCACGCCGGGACTCCAAGGGATCATGCCAAGCCTTGGATACTAACTCTATGCATAGTTTGTCAACGAGAGAATTCTGTACGCGACCTTACACAGCTTGGAAATTAGTATTAATTATCCGACACCGATATTTCTGTTATCCTATGAGACTTGGTAACTCTAGTATCGAGATTTTTTAAAACCAGCTTGAAGGCTTTGACATGTGTCGAACAATGAAAAACAGCAAAACTGATTTTTGATAGTGAGTAACATCATTATCATCAGCTCATTATCAGCCACTGCTGATCACACGCCTCTCATCTAGCACGCTAAAGGCCTTAACTTTTACTTCCGCAGATAATGCTGGCTAAACAAAAAACTTCTGCTAAAAAGTCAGTAAAGTCATTAAATAATATTGACATTTTCTCTTATAAAAATATTAATAAATGATTCCAAATCGGTACATGTAAAAGTGCTCTATTGTCACTCGATATTTGGGCTATGTGAGCGATGCTTAACCACGGCCACGGTGTGCATAATATTGACACTAACGGCTTGAAGCCTCAAATTTATCATATACGGTATTTGCTTCAGGATCACTAAAATTACGACGTTTTAAGAATGAATAGTTTGGAAGATTCTGATGCTGAATATTGTAGCTGCAATATATTATTATTTTACAAAAATGTTTTAGAATACATACTTATATTAATTCAATTATACACTAAGTCTATGAAGTAGAGATTCAAAAAATGCCATAGTTTAGTTGTATTCTTTTTAAATTTGTTACAATGATACGAACAACTTTCAAGAATTTAAAACAAAAGTTTTATTATAATTACGTAAAATTATTTCAAAATATTTCGACAAATTGTTTGAAAAGGCTAAGTAAATTAGTTAATTTTCTAGTAAATAAAATAGCTATGTGTGGCCGTTTAGCTAACTTGTCTTTATTTACTCTACTAGTAAAATACATAATATTAACCTTTCAAAATCACGTAAAGAGTTTAAAGCCGAAGTTTAACAGAGCCCGTGATATGCTAAAGCAAACAGTAAGATGAAAACCAAACAAGAGATTCTAGATACGGAGAAATTACTAAACGTTTTATAGCCAACGTACTATACGTACTTAGGTATAGATGTTTAATGTGTGTACTAGAGAAAATGAATAGTTAACGTTGTACATGTATTCTTTACTCTCTTAAGTTTTAAATGTAAAAATGGAAAGTAAAAATATATCGCAGTTTGTAGAATGTTGTGAAATTTAGTTAACTAATGTGTGTTTAAGTAAATACTTACATGTATTTACTCGTTTTTTATTGCTGAAACCAATTTCAAACTTTAAACAAAAATAGTGTACGATTTTGCGTTATACAATTTTTACCAGAAAATACTGTCCATTTAACCTATGCGTGTAAGTATTAACAACCTTATTTTAAGCTAAAGATAGATAGATAGATAGATAAAACTCTTTATCGTAACACACATTGAAAATAAAATAAAGACAAACAAAAACACAAACGACTTAAAAAAATAGTGCCACAACTGGCGGCCTTATCGCTAATAGCGATTTCTTCCAGGCAACCGTAGGATGGACAGGAGTCGAAAGAAAAAATAAAGGATGGGGTGTTCAAAAAAGAGAAAATATTATACAAACAATAAAATATTCAATATTATATACATAATAACAAATAACACATATTACTTATAAGTGTAAATAACTATAAATATATAACACATATACATATTATACCTACATACTATAACGACAGAAGGAGACAACAATAAACACACGATTTCAACAGCAGATCTAAAGGTAGCACATCTACATGTTTATTTTTACGTAACCAGCAAAGCACTAGAGCATAGATAGGTATATAACTATACCACATAGTCCAAACGTTTATTGAATTCGCTCGACATATTTTGGCGTCGGCGCAAATACGTTGGTTGTTGAATTAAACAATGAAAAGGCAGTTCGGAACAGGTTTTAAACGTTGAATGGCATGGAGCCAACGCCAGTGTACGATGATTATGGCCATAATGTTGGAGCTACTTAAGCTACGTGGACATTTTTATCAAAATACTTTTTTACCTTATACCATCATAATACTCAGCCTACTCTATCTCGCTGCTGGGCATAGCCTTTTCTTTACATGTGCCAGCTGCGTCGATCTTGTGCAGACCTCATCCATGGAAGACCCGCAACCCATCTCGCTACTGGACTGCTTGTACTTGGCCACCACTCAGTAACAGTATCGTCTAGCAACATGTACCGCCCAACTCCATTTAAGGTTCATTACTGTCAATTCGACATCACGGACTTTGGTCCGGCGTCGGTTTTCAGAGATACCATCAAGAGACATAAAATAACCTTTGTTTGATCAGGGACGAATGTTGCTCTGGTCCAAGTAACGGCAGGGTGTAAGAACAGCTCTCTTTTTGAACCTGGACAACACCCGATAGCATCGCCTGCAGTACACCCAGGTTTCTCTTTCTTCTTCCTTTCTTTGTTTTTTTGGGGTCCTTAACCACAAACCACTGCACTATCCTCTATGGGTTTTTACAGATTGTTGTAATTTATTTATATTTCAAATTCCATATAAATCAAAATAACTGCTGCAAAGTAATAAATGAAAAATATGGTATTCTGAACACATGATACACACATACTACTACTTATTTAGGTAAGGACTATAAATAACTGCTGGTAATTGATACCAAGTTGCCTTTAGTTAAACTTCAGAACGGTTGTTAGATAAAAAAAAAATATTAGTATATCTTTTGCCTATGTCACTCACTCACATAGAAAAACAATGCTAGCGAAAAAATACTAAAATCAAAAAAGATATGAGAAACAAAGATAGCTATATTAAGCAATACTTAGGTTCTTTTTCAATTATGTACCAAATAACCTCCAAATTTCATCAACTTCAATCAAATTGTGGCACTCGATGATGATGATAAAATTGATTGGTATATTATTTAAGCTAGATTAACATTAAATTGTAATTACATAAAACGTGTTTGGCTGTTTGTATTTAATCATGGTCTCAAATTGAGGTCGCGTCATGTGACTTGACAAATAATGTAGTAACATATATGTACTCATATGTACATAAAAATGATACATGACGTGTCCCAAAACGATACTCTCTTCATTAGTCATGTTTATCTATCAATATTATAAGTACAGTACCTACGCGAAATGCTTTACAAGTTGGCATGTAGGTACATATGTATATGAACCAGCTTTTTTAAATCCTAGTTAAAATTTATAGGTCATTTTCAGTCAAAATGTTTTAAAATATTTTAAAGTTACTTATAGTGTGAACAATACTTCCGGTCCTTAGAAGGACCTGGGCGTCCACCAAGATGTATCTGCTCAAGAGAACTCCCCTAACGAATTCAATCTGTGGGAGAATCACAAGGAAACCCTCAGTCATGAGGAAAAACGACATAGTAGGAGAGATAGTGTAAACAGTATTTTAAACTCTTTATCTTCGAACAAGCGGTCTCAAGTAACGACGCGACGGTTGATACATTTACAGGAACAAACACGGATAAAAAGCTGCCAAGTAATATGATTGCTGTACAATGTACAATATTTTATGTAATTTTACTATCAATCACATATCAAGTAACCTAGTATAGCTAATACAGGCTATAATAGTTAGTTAGTAGTAGTAAATAAAATACAAAAACGAACTCATCCAAGAAGCAACAGTGACAAAATTTTTGGGTATACATATTGACTCCAATTTGACATGGACAACCCATATCCAACGGACATGCAACAAACTGAACCAGTATGCGTATGCTCTATATCTACTTAAGAAAGTTGCAAATATACAAACCCTATTAACAGCTTACCATGCTTATGCGAGTTCAACGTTAAAATATGGGGTTCTGTTTTGGGCAAATGCAACAGAAAAGGAAGTTGCTTTTAAAGCACAAAAGAAATGTGTTCGTGCAATCTGTGGACTCAGCCAGACCGAATCATGTGCCCCACAATTCAAAAATCTCAAAATCTTGACACTTCCATCAATATACATATATGAAGCATCACTTATGACAAGGAACAATCTGCATACATATAAAATACTAAAAAGCTCAAGATATGACAACAGACTCTGCACAGAAAAACATAGAACTGTACAATATGGAAACAGCATTTTCAATATGGGCAAAAAAATATACAACAAGCTCCCTGCGACCATCAAAGAAATCAAGTCTGATGCTATATTTCAAAAACGACTCAGAGTGTTTTTATTGGAAAAGTGTTATTATTCCATAAAATTATTTTTGAACGATGAAACTATTTGACATTTATGATGTACCTAATTTTAATTGATTTTTCTGGCATTTAAATTTAAATTAATATTCATACTTTGTGAAACCAATTTGCACGCCCTATGGGTGAGAATGTAGCGGTCAATATCTTATTTTTGAACAACTCTGTAAAACCTATATTCTGCAAATAAATGATTTTGATTTGATTTGATTTGATTTGATTTGATTTGAATAGTATGTAACGTTAATTGAAACCGAGTGAGCCCACAATGGCAATTTATGACAGCTAATAAATGGCTCATGCAGCGCTTTGCCAAGTTGTTTGCTTGCCTGTTAACGGATATTGTTAAAAATGTACACTTATTTTCTTGGTGTGTGCAGAAGGAAACAGTGGCTTTATGAAAGTACTAGTGGTTACCGATTGCGTCATTTGCGTTATTTCAGGATATAAATAAAAATTTTCGGGGCAAAATGATGAAACATAAACTACGATAAACAGATTACAATGAAAGTTTGTAAGTCTGAAAGTCACATCGCTATTAGTGATCTTTTAGATGAAGGTGTTAGCTCCAAAACGACTACCTTGTATCCTAAAACAAATAGCGGTAGTAGTGTCCGCATATACATCTATCTATCTAAATATGTATACATAGAAGAGGTCTAAAATCAGAAGACAGAAGATAATACCAAAAAAAGTTGTTTGGGTATACATTATATCCATAACAGAACATATTACAGCAGTTTTTAGAATTTTTGTCTATCTCTTTATCTAAACGCTCATAACGCTAACACGATTGAACGGATTATCACGATTTTCGGTATGTACGTAGTACAAGATTGGAAAAGTATCATAAACTACCTACTATTTATAACAAATATAATGCAAGCGAAGCCGCGGGCTTCCACTAGTATATATCATAATGTGTTATTTTCTGTAGGCAATTTCATAGAGATGCCATTGTACAATTTTTAACGTAATAATGAAAAGGTAAATAAATACTTTTCAGTCTATCTATCGATGCTGATCATACAACGTTGTTATTTAATATCCTTCAAAGGTTTTGTCTGTAATGGACGTTTTTGCTTCCTAATTAAATTCCTGGTGCTTTGTAGACTAGAAAGAGCATCTAAACCAGTTAAGATCTAATGAAATAAAATATCTTGTAAAAAAAATGTGTACAGAGTTACGGGTCAAATTTTAAGAAATTTTACCAGAAAATTTAGTTCATAAAGACCAAATAGTAAGAGAACATATACTAACAGCACAAGTGGCGCCATCAGCCGCTTAGTCTGAAGTGTTTGGAAATGATTGTGGATTTTCGCGCCACTGCTCAGGCGTTCTGGCTGATAATCAGTAATAAGTACTAATCCTGCCGGTCGTGATTATTCTCCAATAAAAACTTTAAGTTAAATAGTGAGAGGTTTGTTAGTGATAATTAATGGTTAAACGAACTTATCTTAATTGAAGTTCGACCATAATTATACGAGACGACGTTACATGCGAAGAGATTTTAAGTCCCACCCGGACCCTGTAAATGTCAACAACATTGACTAACCCGAACTGACTAACCTAACCTAACTATCCTGCCAGGTATGGCAGAATAGTTAGGAAGTATTGCGTTAGCTCCAATCTGGAGAATATCAGCGCTGGTGGCCCTGTGCCATCAGCATTAGGCTGAGTTGCGGCTGTATTGAGACATCACATTCTTAGCATGTAAGTTTAGTAAGTAAATAGGTTAAAGTTTTGTGTGTGTCTCAATAAATATATTTTCTTTCTTTCTTTCTTTGGTAATCGTTGTCTGACACTTGTGAATTCAAATTCACTGGCACTGGGTCTCCTGACCGTGACCTTGTGTAATAGCAATCATATTTTGTTACAACAGAAATATAAATATCATAAGTATCATTGTGGAAAGAAAAGTATTCTAACTTTGTCACATCATCGTTATACGTGCTCCCTTTATGCCGCTGTATGTAGGCTGTATATTTGACAATTTGTCATAAGCATTAACATTTTAAAGTCATTGTACGTAATCACGTTACGCCACTAGACTAATTCGTTATCAACCGGGCTCCAATGTCCCGGAGTATAACGCTTCAATGTAAATCGCTATTAGCGATAAGGCCGCCAGTTGTGGCACTATTTTTTAAGTCTTTTGTGTTTCTGTTTGTCTTTTTTTTTTTTTCAATGTGTGTTACAATAAAGAGTTTTATCTATCTATCTATCTATCAATGTAGGCACATTAGATGCACTAATTGCCATTAAATTGAATATTTGTTAATTTGCTACGAAGCAGAAACACTTTTAAAGTCATTGTACGTACTCACGTTACGCCACTAGACTAGTTCGTTATCAACCGCGCTCTAATGTCACGGAGTATCACGAGGGTAGGTACATTGAATATAGGTACTTTATGCCACTAAATTTATTGATTGTTACTTTGCTATAAAGCAGTAAAACTTTTAAAGTCATTGTACGTAATCACGTTACGCCACAAGACTAATTCGTTATCAACCGCGCTCTAATGTCATGGAGTATAACGCCTCAATGTACATTGAGTATAGGTAATGTATGCCATTCAATTTAATAATTGTTTATTTGCTATAAAGTAGTAACACTTTCGTCATTGTACGTAATCGCGTTACGCCACTAGACTAACTCTTTATCAATCGTGCTTTATTCAACGCCCAATATATATACCTACATTTATTGTATGTTGGTATTGTATTCCACTTATCTGAACATTTGCTAATTTGCTATGAAGCAGTACACTTTTAAAGTCATTGTTGTACATAATCACGTTATGCCACTAAACTAGTTTGTTTTTAACCGTGCTCAAATAAAATATGAATCACAAACAAAATAACCGTTATAGGTCAGAAAATCTAGTTCTTTTTACATTGAATAAACTGTAGAACAATGTATGTAAGAAAATGGTAATAAATAAATTCATATTTTGTTGTATTGTATTTGTAACAAAAACAACAAATATGTCGGTACATCGAAAAAAGATCGTTACAGAAACATTGCTAGAAAAGTCATGTTTCCGATCTACATAACAAAAATGTGGGTATTTCAAAAAAAGATCGTTATATCATTTGTACGATCTATTCGGTATAGTTTTATAAAATATTTAAGATTGTACCAAGAAAATTAAAATCGATGATGAATAAATGCAGTAAGATTGCTTGGTAAGTTAGTAGTTGCACTAACCTTTATCCTTTGAGCTGGTTGATGAATTGCTTAGTTTTTGTACCAAACGTCGAATTTTCGACGTTATTTAAAATTCCGATGCTCCTTTTCCTAATTTACCACTTGAACACATGAAATAAACACTTTTTTCCACGAAAAATTCAAATAGTAAACGAAATTTATGGTGTTGCGACGCCCGCACACAAGAAATGAATGAGGTTAGACAGGAGGACGGCGCTACATGCGCTACATTGACAGTGACATTTGTTCAAAAGTTTTTTCTTTTTTTTTGTGTTTTTATTATCACAGCTATAAAAAGTGTGACGCCTAGTACATACAGAAGTGAGACTACATAGTTAATAAAGAAATCTCGAGCATGTAACGTCGTCGTAGTATAATTCAAATTGTTTTAGGTAGGAGTATATAATAATGTGTGAAATAATGTACTGTACTGTACAATCCGTCATGATACCAACAACTTTGTTCAACGAGTTTTGCTAAGGTAATTAGTGAAAATGATTAATTGTGTCATGAAACATTTCGTATAAATATAAAAATAAAAAGAAAGGGAAGTGAATTTATAGTGAGTTTTACAAATAAAGTTTAAGTTCGTTTTAAAATTAAACTAAAAAGTGTTGAAATGCTTCTAAGTAATTATTTCTTTATTTTTTTTCTAGACTTAAAAAAAGGCTTAACAAAAGTTTACTTTTACTTTTCGTGATTACAACAGGTAATCTTCAGAAAAAGGACAAATAAATTAGACAACTAATATATACGAGCAACATTTAATTGTACCCTGCCGTATTTCCTACACTTTTTAGGCGAAATATAAGCCACCATTTACCCTGTATAACTTAGACGAACCACAAAAGGATGTGAGAACAGAAACACAACACAATTAAAGGCAAACTTAACTGCAAGCAAAGGCAAGCATGTTCGGTTTGAACTAAGCTAATAAAAAGTCGGCAAAAAGTTCAACCGTTAGTATTCATTGAATGTCGGCTTAATTCACAGATTTATAAAATACTTGAATTTTCATTATTTAGCTAGTGGACGCTCGCGGCTTTACTCGCATTATTTCAGGATAAAAAGTAGCACATCACACTCTTAAGACATCATCCTACCTACATACCAAAAATCATAATGAGTTTTATCTACACTAATGTTGTAACATTCTACTTATGTTTCCAATACTTGACTTATAATTACTACTGTTATAGCGCAGACAACAAAACACTCAATTTAAGCAATTTCACATGATGGTATAATATCCACATCGATATCGTAATAGCTCCTTATAACATCGATAAAACGCGACCAACCTGATTGGCGCGCAGCTGCGCTCTCTTTGGTTAGATTTTAATGGCGGCAAAATCACTGTGACAATACACGTACGCGTGAATTCAATTTAATAAATTAAAAGTTAAAATGTTACTTACAACATTAGTGAAGATAAGGTAGTGTATGCAACTGCATATAACACGGGTATTAAAACACTTGTTACTATTATGAAACTCGCTGCGCTCGTTTCATAAACTCACACTCATGTTTTAATACCCTTCATTATATGACAGTTGCATAAACTACTATTATAAAATACTTGAATTTTATTACTTAACTAGTGGACGCCCGCGGCTTCGCTCGCATTATTTCAGGATAAAAAGTAGCACATCACACTCTTAAGACATCATCCTACCTACATACCAAAAATCATAATGATCTGTTCAGCTGTTTTTGCGTGATGAGCGTTTAAATAAACAGACAAACAGACGGAATTTCTAGAAGTTGTTGTAACGTGTTTTGCTATTAATACAATACATTTTTTTTTTTTTACATGATATAGGCTTACGCTTGACTACAACTTGCCTGATGGTAAGCAACGATTTTATTTATTTTTATTTATTTTATTTATTTTTGGTGTGCAATATAACTTTATTGCACACCAAAAATAAATTACACATACAATATGAAATGAACTTAAACTATAAATGAATGCACAAGTGGGCGGCCTTATCACCTTGAGTGATCTCTTCCAGGCAACCTTAGCAAGAAAACGGTGACAGAAATCAGTTTGGTCGGTGGCGTACAAATAAATAAATAATACTTAAAAATTAAACCTAAACAGAGAAAATAAAAGAAAATCAAACTAATTTACATGTTACAAATAATAATATTAATAAACTATGAACACACACATTTAACACCAATAAGCGCTCGAGGTATTACAAAATATCTTTAATGTTCAGACTTGTGACCCTCTTTAGCTTTATAATACCTATAATGTAGGTATAGAAAATGGTGACATAAATTAAATCAATGGCATTCTAAGGATAGCTAAAACTCTATTTTAACCTCCATGGTTTTAACTAAGCCAAGTTGGCGTTGGTAATCTGTTACTGAAAGCGGATTATTTTTTTATGGTGAGCGATTTGTGGCGGATTTTATATTGTACTTAGAAGAACCGTATTTTTTCATAAATTTATACTTAACTTCTAGGCATAAATATATATCATCCACCCTAGGATTTTCATACCATCCCTATTATATATTAATTCCATGCAGCCACCAGTTTAAATAGCCTCCATTTTACTTCACCTCATATAATGTCATTTTATTATCCCGAAACGCGTAAGAAGTATATAATATGTAAACTCGAGTCAAAATCGTTAAGTATTTATATGTAATCATATCTTGTGCAAACTAATACTTCAGATAGATACGTATAAGAAATAAATAATATACTTAACTGTAAGTTTACGCACATTCATCGTATTGGTGTATGAAAAAAATCTAGCTACATGCAGCAAAAAAATCCCCCATATAATCTATACTAATATTATAAAGCTGAAGAGTTTGTTTGTATGTTTGTTTGAACGCGCTAATCTCAGGAACTATTGGTGCAATTTGAAAAATTCTTTTTGTGTTTAGTAGACCATTTATCGAGGAAGGCTTTAGGCTATATAACATCACACTGCAACTAATAGGAGCGAAGAAATAATGGAAAGTGTGGAAAAAATGGGGAAAATTATTCATCTTTGAGGGCTTCTGTTGCGTGCGCTGCAAAAACGGTTCAAGATATCAAAAAATATGTATCTAAGAATTATTTCTCTTGAAATGATCTAACAAAATGTCTGCAACAGTATATGTCTATCTTTTAAGGTTAACTCAATAAACCCGTTTTTATGGTAATAACTATTCCACGCGGACGAAGTCGCGGGAACCAGCTAGTATATCTTATAAACCACATAAAACAAACAATGTAATCAGTATACTACAAGTACTTCAAATGTTTCCCCATCGCTTAGTTGAAGCCCCGAAATGCAAAACAAAACGTGCAGCCGGCTAACAAATTGGAACAAAAGTAGTGAAAAACCTACAACCCTGGCGTAACGAGCAATCGATGGGAAAGCAAAACCTCCCATCGGCTGGCGAAAGAAACTAATGGGAAATTAATAGTGCCCGCTTCTGCCCCAACAGTGTGCTTCGTTCGCATATTTATAATGCTAGTTTTTTGGGAGGTTCTAGCCACTTTTTATACTAACTTTAAGAGAATGAGGTTCTCATTGAAACTCAACATCAAATATGTTTATAACTTAGCCTACTTACAGAAAACTATTATGCTTATTATTGATATATGAAGTTCACATCAATAAAGTTAACCGCATTCACACAACGTTCACTGTTTGGTCACGATAGTAGGTTTACGGTAGTAACATTGTTTAAAATTTTCTGTAATTTAATTAGCTAAATGTTTTTTGTGTCGTCAGAATATCATATCTTTCTACTAAACTGAGGTAAAGTTTAATTCATTTTTGTTTCAGACATTTGACTACCAGAATTACTAAAGCAACAACACCATCATATAATAACTAAATGTTTGATATAAATATTCTGCCTTCAAGCCACTCGTTTTTAAAAGGGGAAGGTTTATGGCGGATGCAATAAACAACGGAATTTAAAAAGATATCATCTGGAAGTTTGCGAAAATACTCGGATTATACTCCCATACTTTCTCATAAAAACTTTTATTATGGAAGTAATTAATTTGAAAGAATGCTAATTTTTCTTTTAATCGCTTCCTTAGCGCCGCAACTTTTATCTACTTTGTTTGAATTACTTTCGGCCGTCCAGTTCGTGGCAAGTTTTTCGCTGTTTTTTTGTTCGTAACAAGCTTTATTATTAAAAAATGATTTTGAAATTGATGACTATTGAAATCTGATAAGGAAAGTAATTCAGTTGATTGGTACATGATTCTTTTCAAACTCATACTGCTATTTCCAGCTGATTGAATCGTAAAATTTCAAAATATTCCCAATTATTTTGCTTTGAAAAAAATCCACTTTATTCTACAACCGACAAACAGAGATACAAAACCAGTTACTGTAAGTACTTGAACTATGCATATCGGGTAGCCTTTTGTCTTATAACTGTGGTAGGCATAAACATCGTTTAAAAAAAAATGCAAAAACAATTCTGAAACACAGATTCTATCTAGCTCAGTAGCCAGCCAATGTCTTACAAATACTTGAGTCTTTATGTCAATAAATAAAATGATTTATTGATTGAAACTTTTGTACATAATTTGATTGTTGGGACACATTATATTACTTTATTTATGTCTTTGTTCATAATACCCGTGTATAAAGTTGAAGATTACTTATAAGTAGGTACAACTCTCTCTCTAGAATTTCTTTTCTCCAAAAAAGGTATAAGGAAATCTGAAGAGCAGTTTCGTAGTGTTATTGCGCCCACTTTGTAGTTTGTCTACTTACTCGTTGAACATATTTCAGAGTCAATTACCCTGAAGGCTATAAACCAAGTTGACTTTTGAGATTCATTGTTTGTACGCGAAATTTTGTCCAATTCTGTTTCTACCTATACGATAAACGAGATACTGCCAAATGTGTACGTTAGGTACTATTTTTACAACTTCTTTTAGAGTATATAAAGTAGGTAAGAAAGAAACATAAAGTTACTTTTGTTTTATGTTAATTTTATGATGTTACGTCCATAGTATTCAATATAATGTTTATTTACCTAAATATCAAAATACTATTTGTGGTTTAAGTCGGAGCTAATAAATACGTCAGTCAAAGTAATTGACGGCTTATCAACATGTGATTTAATAAAACACCGGCGTAGATGTATTTCACATAATCTTAATAATAGCCAATTTAGCCTTTCTTGTACTTAACTAAATCAGAGATTTTTTCCTAAGCTCAAATCAAAATCAGCAGACCGTCACAAATTGTTCCCTCATAAATCAATCGCTACACATTTAATCTAGAGCCAAGAAAACGTATTTCTTTTTGCTTTCAACTAAATTAGAAGCGAGTTGATAAAGACTAGCCGCAGCCACAAATCATAGCGTTATAAGTAAGTACTTAGGTACACGTAGTCAGTTCCAATGTTTACCAAAAACCGCACACATTTTCCCTATCCATCACAAACATGAGTCGAATCAGAAACAGAATCGTAAATGTAGGTACACGATCGTCGGATTCGTGACTACCCAATGCAGATCAAATATGAGCAGAATTGGATCGCGGCACTCAGTGGACCTGCGAGCTTCGTAACATTTCATTGGTTACATCGGAAAAAGAGCAAGGGGATTCGCAGTGCTCCCTCACCATGAAATTACGATCTAGTTACGCTCGGTAAACAAAGGATGCAGTTTTAGCATATCTGCAACGTAGAGAGCTATGTTTATAGCACTTGATTGTCTGGCGCTAGCGATTTGTGCGGGAAAAATGCATGGTGGAATCCAAAGAATTTGTAGGTTAGGTAGGCAATACTTTATGTGTCTTTTGTGCCTTACATACTACAACATTCGATCAGTAAGCGGATTTTTACATTCAAGCATTATTTACTCTAATTATTAAAAACAAAATTGAGGAAATCCATGTTAATAATGTGGACTTCTGATTTATATAAGTTAAAACGAGTAGCTTTGTTATTCAAACTAATTTCCCAGAAATAATAAATTGAAACTGCGTCAGTTTTCGCTCGACCTAAAGCGTTAGTTCTAGAATTTCCTCGTCGTGTGTTTAGAATATCCCTGGGGTAGGTAAAATTGTCAGACCAAGGAGCGGAGTTATGAATGTTTCCCAAACTTTTAATGGACTGCATTCAGTTAGCTTCGTGCTCTTACCTACAGAAGTAGATAAATGCACCACTACAGTCGTTTTATAGGTATTTAGGCTTTTCTACTAGTTATAACTTTATGGATCAGTTTCTAAACTTTAGAGACTACTTTTGTGATCTCTGTACACGTTTTATTATGTATAAACAGATAAAGATAACAAAGTAAGTGATTTCTCTAAGTATGAGAACAGTACTTTTGAAATAATGCAAAGTAGGTACTTTTTAATCTTTCTGACACTTTTTCACTATCACTCTTCTTAATTGCTACACGGTGAGGCTCAACTGCCATTCTTATTTTCCCTCTGCTTTTCAGCAAAATACTTTTAAACCTTTTCCATCAATATCTACTAGTAAAAAGTTTACCGAAAACTTCTTTTCTGGCGGAGTTTGTGTGTCAGCCGCGGGGTGAAATAGTGGTCAAACACAGCACCCGCCCACCATGTTGGGCTACGCATGAGGGCATGGCATACAACTGCAAATACGCAACACGCTCCGCTCCATCGGACCATCAAACCTGGATATACCACTGATAGATTGCACCGTAATCCTAGCAATCAGATCTTAGCCGCATTGTAAATAGAGTAGGTCGATACCATTGCTCTTAGATAGGTCTCTTAGGTGTGTACAAATGTTATGTTCATAGACATTGTATGGAGACGAACTCTATTAAAAAAAAAATTTTTTAACACGGATTAGGCTTACGTCTGACTACATATTACGTTTTTACATATTTATTGCTTTTACCTATTCTTTCCAAGTGCTACGTCAAAGCTACGTTTTTTGCTACGTTAAAGATACGCGCTATGATTGCGTCTATTTGGACAAAAACTAGGGATTAAAGCAAAGGAATATTTTGTAAATTGGTTCTATCACTAGGTATTTCTTATTAAAATGATAATTTTAAGATTTTCATCACCATAGATTTGCGAAAATAATAGCAATCTTTTTGTTCGAATTCTGAGTCTTATAAAGAACTGTACAAGCCCGCAACTTACCATTAGGCAGTTGTTGATGTTTCATATCAAATTGTACATTTTAATTTTAACTAAATATTTAGAAAATACCAAACCTTTGTTCTGCTCGCGACCTGTATAATTACACCAAATTGCCATCTACGTAACAAGAGCTTATTCGTACTCTAAGCACCGGTGTTTATAGAAAATTCGCTCCAAAAGACTTTTGTATTTCTAAACGGGAAGCTAAGAACGTTTTAAGGCAACATAATCATCCTTCAGAACTGTAAACTTTTACTACTTTGGCACACTTTCAAACTCACCAGACTTGGCTGTTTCCGCTTGTTTTCTTTTTTCTTCGATTTAAACAGGCAGAATCTCTAGCGTTACTACGCTTGCGTGTATTGCACTTATACGAATTTCATAGAAAGGTGAACCGGTCCACCAATGACTTGTGTTTTCATGTTATGTGAGGATTTGCATTCGCTTAGCGGTGAAGGAAAACATCGTGAGGAAACCGACATGTTTGAGGACCACAATATCCAAGGACATGACTTCCGTGGAAGGAACTGGGCGCCAACCACGATCTATCCATCTGCCCAAGAGATCTCCCCGAACGAAATATTCTGCGGGGGAGTCACGACCCTCAGTCATGAGGAAATACGACCAATAATATCTACTAATCACCTATATCTAATACAAGACAAAACATATCGACATGATTTACTTCGTTTTAGGAAATGCACCGTAAATTCTACCTTCGCCAAAGAGATCAACAAAAACATAACAACAACTAGACTTAGCTATACATAATATAGGTATGTAGGTATAGGTAGCTGAATGCTCTGTGCTTACTTACATGAAAATAATGAAAGTGTAAAGCGGAGTTTCCGTCCACTAGGTAGGTACGTCCTGTGCTCTTCGGAAAACGGTTCTTTGAGCACTATTCTGCCTTTTTAGGTGAATACAGGGTTTTTAAGAAATGGTAAGAATAGTAAAAAAGTATATATGTATTATATCCGTTATCTAGTACCCATGATACAAGCGTAAGCTTAGTATGGGGCTAGATGGCGCTGTGTGATATGTCCTGTTTTTTTTTTTTTTTTAATATTAGTAAGTATAGGGAAGTATCTGAAGTTTCGTTCGAGTCGTGACGAATAATAATTAGATTATATTGCGTGAAATCACGATAAATTGTACACTCATGTAGGCACACCGTTTACTTTATTCGTTTCTTACCCTGATATGGTTTAATGCTCTTAATATAGCTAATTTAAAAGTTTTCATTAATGTACAAATTCTGCTGAAAATCCAGTATTATTTATTCAATTTTCCTGTGTCAGCATACAACTTTAGGACTATAATCTAGAAAACTGGTTTTAGAATATTATGTTTCAGGTTCGATTTCCCGTGCATATAACCCTGAGCACTAGCAGGTAAAGTAAGAAAAGTTGGCTTTTATGGGATAAAAGAGCGGGCGCAGCACTAATGTTTATATAAATCGCACTTATACCTGGCCTGCTCGGCATACGTTAGGTGTTTTGAATGCGAGGCCAAATTGACTCCATTAAAACTTTTGAAAGCGCTCGTAGCTTAGATAATTTACTGAGCGAGTTATGCCTTCTATAAAAGCCGAAGCATACGTGAGTACTTACTGAAAACTAATGAATTTATGTTATGTTTATCTTTTGGGCTCAACTTAACTTTGTTAATTCAGGATTAAACTAATGGGTTAAGTTGTGGATAAATCTAATGGTTGATGTAGAGCTTTCAGAGCTTTAGCGAGCAAGACTTTACAGAGAGCTTAACTCAAGTAGCCAAATGACTACCGGAGTGAAAACCTGATAGATATGGTAAGGTGCCTAGTTAAAGTTATTATCCAATCGCTTAGCGACGGAAACCTACCAAACTACCAACCTTGATCGTTTTATAGATAAATGGGTATCTTATTTTAAGAGCTTTAGCCTATATCTTTGACAATTGACGTACTCGTAGAATTGTAACGTGTTCATTCAAAAAATGTTTTTGACCTCAAATTAGCTTTGCTTTTGTAAATGGTTATTTTTTAACGTTACATAAAAGAGATACAAAGTTTGTCATATACATAGTTAATAATCTATGATAAAATATGCGTAGGTAATCTATAGGTACATAAGATGCGACAAATCAAGAACAGTAAAAAGACGTTTCAGATAGGTAGGTATCTAGTAGGTAACTAAGAAGTAGGATTATTGAACTTATGCTAACATCTTATAGGTACTTACATATTTTTCCAATTCATTGACTGAGTACATCTCCGTTGTATAAAATCGGTAACCAACTAATCAGCAAAAAAGCGATCACTGGCAGGATGGCAATTAGTCCGTACTAATTGAGCGTCGCCGTCCGATCGTGTCGTTTTCAACTCGAGCCAAGGTGACGTTTGAAACTGCGGTTTTATCAGGTTCTTGATTATGTATAAGTTGTAGGTAGATACCTATTATAAAACTATGCAGGAATGTTTTTAGATTAATTTACTAGTAGATATAATTAAACAGATTTTAACTAATGTAGACGTGATAAGTATATGCAGGTGTCTGGTATGGTTACTTACGTGTAACCTTATAAGTGCGGTTTGAGTATGCTAAAAGCAACAACTTTTGTTCCACAATTTTGGACATTTAAGAAAAAAAAATTGAGATTTTTTTTTGCCCTGCGACAATATGTACCTACTATGTAAAACCATTTTATTTTGTAAATTTCCACTAGTAGGTACCTACTAATTAAATGTTGCTTTTGATGTACTGTACTGAAGCTACTATTAAGATTATACGTTAATTAGATTTAGCAACCCTGTATATGTAGCATGCAGCATGGAAATGCTGATGTTTTAGCCCACACTCAACCAAGCGCTCCGAGAGGTTTTGGAAAATATTGGCTCCCGGACCTACAGCCGAGAGAGGTCACTTTAATAAAGTGACCACGCCTCTTGGCGTCATCGATGGCAACACATTGATGGACGAATACCGTGGCAGAGGGATAGCAAGGTGAAGCAGCGTCAGCATTTTAGACACTGCTAGCGCCATCTCTCGCTGAGCTTGCCAACAATGAACCAAACTATCTATTATACCAGTAGTGATATACCTGTCTCTTAGTAGATAACAGAAGTTACACTTGAATAATAAACTTAGTATCATGATAAAGTACTTAACAATCGCTTATTACAGCAAAATATTGCAGGCCTATAAATACATAATATTTTGGCTGTACTTATAACTGTTCTTGGTACGTACATTGTTTGTACAAATTTAAAGTGGGTCGCCCCGTTATTTTCTCTATGGTCTCTACGTGTCAAAAATGAATGTTTGTTTTGATTGTATTTTTCATGTGTTGGATCGATAACAATTTATCCTCAATATCAGTTTTATTTTCAAACCACTAGGAATAAACACATTTTAATCATATACCCGTAACATTTTCTAACATATTTGGCCATTCGTATAGAACTATTTGCAAGTAAGAACATCAGATATCAACATAACCATTCAAAAGTTTCCACACAATGAATGAGAAAGTTGAGGACGGAATTGACACCGAAGACGATAATACGAAGATACCACTGCAATCCAACACCATGACCGACTCCGACGAAAATAGCACAGATGTTAATATTAAAGTAGAACCAGACTTCTACGATATGTACGAATATCTTACAAATAATAATCAAGACCATTCTAAGAATTCCAAATTGTACGAATGTCCCGACTGTGAATATACCTCCACTGAGTTGTATAACTACAGAATACATGAAAGGAGACACACCGGCGAGAAACCATTCAAATGTGAGATGTGCGATTTCTGTACAGCACATCCGAGTGCCCTCAAAAGGCATCTTAGAATACATACTGGAGAAAAACCGTATAAATGTAATTTATGTGACGCCAAATTTGCCCAATCTGCTCCATTAAAACAACACTTAATAACTCATACTGGCGAGAAACCATTTGCCTGTGATATTTGTGTGAGTCGATTTACAAGTGCAAGTGCATGTGCAAAACACAAAAAAACACATCTTAGTAAACAATCACATACACAGAGATCTAATTCTAATTTGGTAGCGACTGAAACAAAAGAGCAACTTGCTAAAAGGCCCTATGCTTGTACCTTATGTGATTACAAAGCAACATACCCAGCTTACTTGAAACAACATATGCTCAAGCATTCCGGAGAATGTTTTCAGTGTGAATTATGTTATAGAATATTTGCCAATGCCAAAAATTTAGAGATTCACAAACCCAAACATACTAAAGAAGAAATATTAGAATGTGAGCTTTGTGAATTTAAAACTGTACATCGCCCTAGTTTGAAGAAACACAGTTTAACTCATAATGGAGGAAAGAGATTTGCATGTGATATTTGTAGTTTCAGGACAGCCTATGGACAGGCCTTAAAAGGACATTTGAGAACACATACAGGTGAAAAACCTTATAAATGTGACCAGTGTAACTATCAAACAGCTTACCCGAGTCATTTAAAGAAGCACCTTAAGAAGCATGCTGGACTGCAACCTCAGAAATGTGATAACTGTGGCTTTCGTTGCATGCATCCAAGCACTTTGAAGCGGCATATCTTATCTCACACCGGGGAGAGGCCATTTCCATGCACTCAATGTAAGTTTGCAAGCACACATGCAGGAGGCCTAAAAGAACACATGAAAACACACTCTGGATTGAGGCCATTTGCTTGTGACAAGTGTGACTATAAGAGCAGTCGGAAAAATAATCTAATCAAGCATCGTAGAACACACAATAGAGTGAAAAAAGTTAACCGAAAACCTAAAAAGAAAGTTGATGTTTCTGGTCCAGTTGAATCAGAAAATAAATCTCAGATTGTTGTTGTAAAAAATGAAACAGAATCGACAGATACAAATAATTTAGAGTTTAAAATATTGAAAACAAAGATCAAGATAGAGCCACTTGATTATACTGATGAAAAATTAAATGAATCAGAATCACAACCAGGTAGTAATTTTAATCAACCTATGCAAATATGTAATGAAGTGAAAACAAAACAACAACTTTTCATGGAAACTGTAAATGTAAAAGTAGAAGAAATGTTTACATGAGATTTTTGTGACTATGAAACTGAATTCTCAAACGCTTTCAAGGAGCATGTAAAGACACACCTTGGTAAACCAATCATGAAAATGGAAAGAAGTTGTTAGATACATAGATGATTTTTTGTTACCTATGAATAAGTGATACTTACTATAGTAACATAACAAATATATTAAAAAAAATATGAGGTACATAGGTTAACTGCTGCTTTAGTTGAGTTGGTGGTTAACCCATTAGCGACCGACTGTAATCATGCTACTACACTACAATTTCAATTAAAAAGTAAAAAATTATTTTGAAAACTAAAAAAGATATGTTCACATGAATTACAATGGCCGACCTTTGCACCAATACAATACAAACAAGTTCTACAGTAGTATCAATTATTTGTAGCCTCTTGAGGGTTCATAGTTTAGTTTATTTTTAATGAGTATAGTATATTTTGTAGTATGAAGTAAAATATTAATATATTTCAATATTGTTGTGTTAATTGGTAATGACTTTAATTTATCTGTATGAATTAATATTACTTGAAATATGTAATAGTAAAGTACCTCATTAATTTAAATAAATGTTATTTAAGTGAGTAAGATTTTTATTGTCAGATGTATACCTAAATTATTATGCAAGTACCTATCTAATAAATTGTAATAGGTATGTGGGTATACTTGAAGTATAAACAATTAATTTAGAATCAATTTTATTAGACTTAGACTAATGAGAGGAGTTCATTATTATCAGTAGTAAACCTTGCGCGCGTTCTAATACACCTACTAGTGACGCTTCCATATTTTTTATACATTGGTAGTCGCGCAGCGTTCTTAGAATTCATGACTATTGTTTTTAAAAAGGAAATAGAGAAAAAGTCTATCGTTATTAAAATTGATAAGTTCGTGTGTTACTTTACTTCACCTGTAATTAATCGCGTAACTGGCAAATTTGCGCCAATGTTGCAGAAGCAATTTAAAAGTTATTGATGGTAAATCAGAGTATTAGGTTGTACATTTTCAGAAGTTTATCAACTTGAGTCTCGCGACAGACTTGAGTGGAGCCACGAATAGCGCCGAACGCGCCCGACTATAGCCAAACGCATCGAGTTGGCTCCGCGATGGTTGATGCGAGCGAAACGGTGGAGCTGTCAAAATTGATGTTATTGTTCAAAACAATGATTAAATTAATTGATTATGAATGTTAATAAAATAATAAATAACTCGTTAACAATTATTATTTGTTCTTGTGTAATAAGATAAGATAAGATATTTCTTTAATGCATACCAAAAAAATTACATTATGAAAGAAATTTAAAAACTATTTTAATGCACATTGGGCGGCCTTATCGCCTTGGGCGATTTCTTCCAGGCAACCTTTGGATGGACAGGATTTAGAATTATAAATAGGCGGTGTACAAGAATACGTAAAATAAATAAATAAGTGAAAGAACACAATACAAACTCAGATAATACACTAATAAATAATAATAAACAATACAATACATAATACTATATGGATGATAAGTAATGATGATACACTAGGTTTTGAAATATGCTTAAGGACTTAGCTTGCCTAACAGGCAATGGCAACATGTTCCAAATGTAATATTTGCTGACAAACAGTTTATTATTTTATTAAAACTAAAAACCACTTGGAATTGGTTTATTGATTTTCGGACGGGTCCGCGCGTTCGATCAAAATGGTTCGCGCGGATCCCGTCGCACTCGCAATCGATTTTAATGATTTGTATTATCGTTTCCACACCACTCTATGAAGTCGATAATATTGGCGCGTTTTTTTTATAGTGGTATCCCCGATAGGCCTACATCCACTAGTACTACACTCTCTGAAACTATACAAATAACAATATTAAAACTTGTATCGTTTATTCAAAACAACTTACATAACACAGAGCAGTAATCGTAACTAATTAAAAACTAAACCTTATAATAAACTTAAAAATACATTAAATCAACAACTAGGTATATAAATAAGAATATATACAACCTTACAAATAATATACTAAACTGAATTAACTAAAAATATTAATAAAACTAATTAATCAAACAATGATGTAAAGACGACATATTTATAACAAAATGAAAAATAATGCTATTTAGTAGGTTGTATTATATTAGAGGGGGGACAAAATAGGTACCAAAATCCTTTTTACAATCTATTTTTAACAATATGTTCTTCTTGTTCAGTCGGAAGGTAAATTTAAAACAAAGTAATCGGTAAAACATTTCATCTTATTGTCCTATTGTTACAGGATTATCACAAGACTCGCCATTGATTAGTCTCATTATAAAATTTAGAGCCATACGTATTTTCCGAGATTTAGCAAACTGACCTTTTACGAAGTAATCAGTCAATATACTTAGTATCCATTGTTATTTTTTTTATTGTTTGTAAACAACAAAGGATTTAACACCTGCGCGCAGGTGTTAAATCCTTTGTGGTGTTTAATCCTCCGAAGATTTGTGGCTACGAAAATACCAAAATAATTAATGTTGTTATTTGTATAGTTTCAGAGAGTGTAGTAGTAGTGGATGTAGGCCTATCGAGGATACCACTATAAAAAACGCGCCAATATTATCGACTTCTTAGAGTGGTGTGGAAATGATAATACAAATCAATCGCAAGTGCAACGGGATCAGCGCGAGCGATTCTGATTGAACGCGCGGACCCGTCCAAAAATCAATAAAATCAATTCCAAGTGGTTTTAGTTTCAATTAAATATTAACTATTGGTCAGCAAATATTACACAAGAACAAATAATAATTATTACTAATAATACTGTATTTATTTATTACGCGCGAACCATTTAATAATTAAAATTTATAATCAATTCATTTAATCGTTGTTTTAAACAATTAACATCAATTTTAACAGCTCCGCCGCTATCGCTCGTATCAACCATTGCGGGTCCAACTCGATGCGCTCGGCTATAGTCGGGCGCGATCGGCGCAATTCGTGGCTCCACTCAAGTCTGGCGCGAGACTCAAGTACAAGTAGTTTATCATTGTGTTTATCGTGGCCCGTTTTATTTTACTGGTTTGGTTTTTTTCGCGCGGTTAATCGGTGTTTGGTTATCGTAGGTACATAATCAATAACTATAATTATAATACGAAGAAAAGAGAGATTTATATTTGGTCTAGGTACTTAACAATGAGCTACGGAAGTGAACATAGATATTTGTTACGAACTGTAGGATGCAGAGGAGTTATCACAAAAGCCGAAACTTTACGGCTTCTAGCCGAATCTTCTGGTAAGCCTTTACCTACCTACCTAACTAGTAATTTATTTATATTATTTACAGCTTGGCATGGGCTGGATGGAATCATTCAGCGCTGGTCCTCCGTTGGAACCAGCTTGTGATAATATGTTACAAAGAATCATACTTATGAGCCCAATTTCACAGAAAGAAAACATGACAACCCACAAAGGCTTATCTCAAAAAACTATGATGAAGAGGGATAGTGCAGTAAACAATACCAACGAAGAATCTCTAATTTCTCTAATTCCAACTGTAAAATTTATCTAATTGTATTATTTATTTTATTTGCAGGTTCAGAAAGAGACTCAATAGACAATATGGTCAAAGAAATCAATTCAATGATCAGACCATTCCAGCAGAAAATTAAAGTTGTCCACGATGACTTCTCAGATGAAGAAGTTCTTATATTTATTTCAATGGCTGATGATGATATATCCAAGGCTCAGAATTATTTCTCAGCTACAGATTTAGAGTACTTCAGAGTGTTATTGGAACAGATTGTTACATCGGATGCAAGGCAAATAACTCGCCTACATGCTCTGAACTTAGTAGGTAATATGAAAGCATCATTTACTAAAACTGAGGCAGAGGTGAGTGTTAATTTTTTAACTATTCTAAATTAGGCAGATTTTGACCAGCTTTTTTCAAAATACTTGTGAAAGTGGGTGCCTTCGATCACTTTGGGGACAAAGGCAAACTATGTCACATTCAGACAAGGTCCTACCAACATGCCAAAACTCCTGACCATGATATATAACTTCATTCACAACACAGTAGAACAACACCAACTTACACACTTTCCAAATCATTATAGTAGGTAATATGTACTGCCAAGAATAATAAATACAAGTAACTACTTTGAAAATTTTAAATTACTCAGGTCGCCTTTGTTTACCCTGAATGTCACTACATTTGGCTTATTTAAATAAATAAATAAATATTTCAGGACATATCACACAGCGCCATCTAGCCCCATACTAAGCTTACGCTTGTATCATGGGTACTAGATAACGGATATAATACATATATACTTTTTCTTTTGTAAATACATACTTATTATACATAGAAACAACCAGACTTAACATTTAATATTCATAACTACTTGTGCCATGCGGGAATCGAACCCGCACCCCTAGATTAGAAGGCAGAGCCACTACCAACTAAGCTAACGGAGCAGTCAAATAAATATTTATATAAATATTTCTTACCATATATTTTGGGGAGTACATGTTAAACATTAAATTATGATGAACTCTGTTACAGAGTGAATATCACAGATTTTTATACTTTAATATTATAAATCATCCATGTACAAAATTAAAAAATGGAATTAAATTAAATCATTTATTGCCAACATGTCAAGTCACAGTCACAACCTTAATTAATAAAATTACGAGGAATCACATTTCAAATTGGCTTTGTCAAAATTTTTATACTAAATAAATTGGGAAACAAAAATAAATAAATTTGGAAATAAAGCATTGTGACCAATAAAATTTCCAGAAGCTGCTAAAGAAATGGAGCCAGATGCGGTACCTGGACCAAGAAGGCAACAATTTCTTGCTGGGAGTGAGGACCATCCATGAGTTTGAAGGATACATCCGCCAGAACATGCCGGATGCTGTGGAGGAGTGCTGTCTCTGCAAGACTATTGTATTTCAGGTACATTCTTATATTAGTTAGCGACCACTAGATAGTAGATTATAACATTGCTTAACATCAGGCAAGTTGTAGTCAAGCGTGAGTCTATTTCATGTAAAAAAAAAATCTGTACTATAGTTCCCGTAAGACATGATTCAATTCTCCAAATTCGTTTTTTTAACGTCTTTTTAATAGGAGTTTATCAATAAGATTATATCAGTCTATATGTGATATTATCAGTTTTTTTTTTATTGATTCAATTTAATAAAAAATATTAAACTCTATATATAATATAAAAGAAAGTGGTGTTAGTTACACCATTTATGACTCAAGAACGGCTGAACGGATTTAGCTGAAAATTGGTGTGGAGGTAGCTTAGAACCAGGAGACGGACATAGGATACTTTTTATCCCGGTTTTTATATATATATTTTTATTAATAAAATCCAAAATCTGCTTATTTATTGCCTCTAAGGCAGAACAGAGTTCGCCGGGTCAGCTAGTTACTAATCAAAAAAATTAAAAAATAATATTAATTATACAATTTATTATTTTTAATTTATTTTCAACAAAAATACTGACGTAAGTGCTAGCCGGTTATTACAATTAAATTACACTCTTATGTACTATTATTCATAATTTCATATATTGACTCCCATTTACCCACTATACATATAATCTAGGGATCTTCAAAGAGGACTATGTACTGGTTTTTAATCATAATGCAAGCATTATATACAAGATATTGTAACATATTCTAATAATTCTAATTTTCAAGTCATAAAACAGAAATTGTTAATATTAGAGTACTCACTGAAACCTTCGTAATCATTTTATCTTATCTGGAGTGTGCTATTATAGGCAAGACAGAAGTGCTTATAAAACTGTTTTGTAAACATAACAAGTGCAGCAGAAAATTTTTGCAGACTAATACACAACTGCAAGGATAGCAAAATCTTAAATTACTGTTACAACAAAATCATAAAAATTTAAAACTGCAACAGTTATGATAGAACAAGGCTACTAAGACCTGTAGCTAGCAGCTAATATGCATCGGTCGTCTTGAATTTGTATTGAAACTCAACAGTTACCACTTACTACACTACCTTACATTAGTCAGGTGGTTGTAATCAGCATTTTTGTATACATATAATTAAGCTAACTCACTAGAAGATATAAAAAAATCTTTGGGTATACTTTTAATCAACAACAGAAAACATTTTACCAATTTTCAGGTCTGTTTATTTAGTTGTGCATCTCACAAAAACAGCTGAACGGATCTGCATGATTGTTAAGAAGTGACGAGGCTACTCTGTTACCGAAATAATGCGAGCTAAGCCTCAGGTGTCCTAGTCTACAATAAATATTTTATATGAATTATATGAATTTTCATATGTTTAACATACATATGAATTATATGAATTTTCATATGAATGTTAAAATGTTTCCAGGGCTATAACTGTCCGTCGTGTGCGCTGGCCGTCCACACGAGGTGCTTGCAGCGCTACGTGAACAATGTGCCCAAGTGGCCGTGCTGCAAGGTGGACTACTCTCAGGAACAGCTGGAAACACTCAACTGTGACAACTGTGACAAGTGAGATTTAACATTCATCTAGTAGCTAAAGTTATTATCATCAGTATCTGTTCGTGCAAGTAAAACGATTGCCGCCGCGGTCAGTCCTTTGAAGCACAATAGAAAGAAAGAAAGAAAGAAAACATTTATTATAATAAACAAAAAATTATATATATCTACACCTATGGATTGCATTTTTTTAAATAAATGAATATTTCAGGTATTTCACTAAGCGCCATCTAGCCCCATACTATAATCCATTTCATATAGCAAGGCACCTGTGACACATATAAAACGTCACTTGTCAATATCATTTTGACAATTGTAATGATGTACTGCAGTAATTCGAATTAGAAATTTACTGATTATCGATTGTAGTTACTTATGGCTATTTTCATCTGCCTATCCTAAAAATGTTTTGTAAATTACCGACAATCACAAAATAATATTCGTCGAACCCACAGTAAATTCCTACAGATAAATTAAGGAAGGGACAAATTGAGAAGAAGAAAGGAATACAGTTATGATAAAAAAAAAATATTTTAAAAAAAGCTGCCTCGGCAACGGCATTTCATCATCGGTGCTTTCGTCATCGCTTGATGAAGATTGTAAATTTATTATTAAATTATTTTTTATAATATTGCTAGTATTGCCAGTATAATATATATGAAGCCAAAATATATATTAAATTATTCAAATGAAATTATGATACACAAAAATTTTATGTTTTTCGCTATATTTTTTATGAAACAAAACTCATAAATACCTTACTTAATTATTTAATATAAAAAATCGCATAAAATCATTGTGCTTGAAGTACATAAATCATTATCTCTGATAGATCGAAATGATAAATACTTGTTTTTGCGATATTTTTTTGATGTCAAAAATAATCGATTACCATGTCCCAACCCTACGAAAATGACGTCACAATTAGCAGTAGTACGTAATTTTGCTGTGTGATGAAATTTAATATTTTATTTTTTTGTAACATTGAATGCGAGTATGTACACGCGAAAAATACCCTTTATTTGATGCCTTATAATTTTTACTGTTTATATTAATAGTTATTTTTGTTAACTTACATAATGTTTTCACTAATAAATAGAAATATTTCAATATGAGCATGACGTCACAATAATTTATGTACATGTTCTTTTACGTTCTACTGACCTGTCACAGGTGACTTGCTATATGAAATGGACTATAAGCATGGATTGGGTGACACATTAGCTAAAAAATAATTTATGTGCTTAAAAGTAAATGTTTCACTGAGCCTAATAAACAGCCCAGAATTTAATACTAAATTCAGCAATGCTTAACATAAGGCAAGCTATAATCAAACACATAAATATATGATACCTATCCCACGTAAAAAAAAAAAATGTGTTGTTATATTGTTCTGTCTGTTTTATATGTTGTTGTGTTTATTATATTTCTTTGTCACAATATTTTTTTTTCTTTCTTTCTTACAAACCTATACTTATAGGTTATAAATACATATATTGTGACAAAGAAATATAACAAAAACAACAACATATAAAACAGTTATTAAACTTTTAATGAAATTTGATTAAAAAGAAACACTTATATTAAATCTACTCCTAATTAATTATTAGGTACCAGAAAGAAACCTAACAAAGGTCCTCTGCAGCATAAGAGGATTATTATTTATAGAGAAGGACGGATAAAAAAAAACCTGTAAATATTTGGGAAGATTAATATATACATAAAGAATGTATATATTAATCTTCCCGAAAAATTAATCTCCAAACTTCAGTTCCATAGCATCAGCCACCCAGCCGAGCCAAGAGCTGGAGCTCACCCAACGACTCAGCCAACTGACGGAGGACACGGAGACTGACACACAGGAGGACCTCACACAGCAACTCATACCCGAGATGTCGCAGCGAGTCACCAGGAAGAGGAAACGAAATTGTTAGTTAGGTGAGATATATAGATAGACTAGTGGGTGCTCGCGGCTTCGCTCGCAGTAAAACTTGCATCCCCTTTAAAAGTGGCATTTCCAAAAATACTCTCTTTGCGGATGCATACGTCATAACATCTACTTTCATTCCATTTCCAATTTCAGCCCAATCCGTCCAGTGGTTTGGGTTGTGGGTTAATAGATCACTATGTCAGTCACCTTTAAGTTAAGCAAGCGTGCTACATCTTAGACTATAGTGGTGCTTAACATCAGGCAGGCTATAGTCAAACGTAAGCCTATTTAATGTAAAAAAAAAAAAAAGTTTTATATATAAAGATAAATCAGCATCATCCCACAGCCGGTTTCGTCCCACTGCTGAGTATAGGCCTCTCATAATATGCAATTAGTTTCGATCTATAGCCAGCCTCAGCCTAGGTTTGATAGATAAATACTTAATTAAAACACCACAGCCCACAAATAAAACAATACGTTCCTGGACACTTAGATATCTATATCTCGAAAACGAATGAATCGATTTTGATGAAAGTTTCTCCATTCCATAAATTGAAACACATCTAATCTAAAAATAAGAACCAAAGCTATATCACTTATAGTTTTGGGGAAATTTGTTGACATACGAGCATATACTAAAAAAACTCGGCACACGTGTTTGGAAGCTTAGATCAAATTTTATGACAACCATCATCAAATTTTATCCAATTCTGAGAATATTATTAAAATACGAGGCTGTAGTAAGGTTGCCTAGAGAAAACCTATTTATTACTTTGTAATTTGCTCACTTATCTTATAAACACAATAGTCTTCACAAGATTGTAGTATAAATGGTAAACCTAAAATGTGTATTTTGTTGCTTTCAGGACATTGAAAAACAATGAAATCGTGAATCACTACTAATTCCTGAATCCAGAAGCTTAGAAGATACAAAACATGTGATTAGAGCTTCGAGAGTATTACGGAATATGCGGTATTGAGTGTTTTATTATTTCAATAACTTAGTACAAAAATGAAAGGTTCTATATTTTTGTAACCGTTTTTATTTTATTTTTTTCAATTTTTGCTCTGTTAGGTACATTGTTCAGGTTTTGATAATATAGCTACAAAAAATGTTTTTTTTTTGCATTAGATATGCTCACGCTTGACTACAACTTGCCTGATGTTAAGCAACGTTGTAATCTACGATCTAGCGCGCTTGCCTAGAAGAAACCGGTTTACTCTCGATGATTTGATTTTTGTCATGAGACTGTTTTGTTCATTTTACTTAGTAGATTTAGTAAGTAGTTGATTTTTAATATTGTAGTTTTTGGTTTGATTTTGTTTTGCAAATGATAGTGTAATCCACTGCTATGGGTTTAGAACAAAGTGAAATTAATTTTATTTATTTCCTAATCTCGGACAAATGTCATTCCTATAATACAATTAAACAATGTTTACATAATGATATGTTATAATTTTATTCATAAAATCAGACAAACTAACATATTCTACGAAACTACCAATATATAGTTACTACTTGGCAATTAACACATTAGTTTTAGAAATGGCTATAAGTAGTACATAAAAAAAATTGCATTTGTTGAACGAGTCTACAATAGTCGCAAATAAATGTCGGTACATAATTTGTTAAGTTGCAAAATAGGGGGGTGATAAAATATTGAACAAAACCATTTTTTTTCCAATGTTCCAAAAGTCTTACAATATTTTTTGTTTTAAATGTACCAAAGACACCCCTAGAAAGTATCGCGTTAGTTTTCTGTAACTATATTATAATACATCATTACAAAAACTTATCAAATAGCTAAATATACATTTTCTACTTTTCTCTGCACTAGTTTAGCTGACTTGGGATAGAAATCCAGTAAATATTTCCACTGATCCAGTTTTAAGTAGACAATGTCGACTACAGTGCGCGCGCGGAACGAGAAATGATGGGACACTCCTACGAATAAACCCTGTAATAAGAAATAAGTAATTATAATATAGGTACAGTACATAGTAGTCATTTGTAATGTTTAAACATCAAAATTTGTCGAATATTATATACTTATATGAATAAAACAAAACTAAATGTCAAATTAACTAAATAACCTGCCCGGTAATAGTTCCCGGTGCAAATGTGCCCATCAAGCTCGCTGCGTTTCCGCGCTGAATGGCAATAGCATTTTGTAATATTTAAACTAATTTCATTACTCTAGCTTTAATCCATATTCTATTTAACTATATATAAAAAAAACCTGATTTTGATAAAACTTGCATTGTTCTCTTTTTTTAATAACTCTATTTACTTACTAGAAATACAAACCTGTGCGATTCCAAAACTGTCCTCTGGTCCCAGGACATCATAGATAGACTCAGTTAGGTTTGGATGAACTGTTAGTACTTCCACCTGCGAAGACAAGTTCCAATTGAAACACAAAGAATAATTATAGCGAGTTAATAATCCTCATTTGAGTCGAAAAAGGGATTCATTTACAATTTCCTTATGTTTTTATTTTTCTTCACATGCCTTATAGCAACTTAATAGCAACTTGCCAATTAATATAGCAAATATGCCGCGCTAAGTTAATTCTTCAAATCGTATATGGGTGGCCTCTAACTCTAATATCTAGAGTTTTCAAACTGCCCTTAATCCAAGTGTAAGAAGTAGCTAGTAGAAGTTTTATATTTAAACACTAGCTGTGCCTGCGACTTCGTCCGCGTGGAATAGTTATTTTGGGCATCATATTTATTTTTGCAAACAACCTCTTCAGCTTTATAAGTTATTGCTGTTACCCACGACTTAAACCGCTTTCGCAGCGCACGCAACGGAAGATGAAAAATTAATAATTTTCCCCTGAAAGATGAATAATTTTCCCCGTTTTTTCAAGATTTTCCATTGTTTCTTCGTTCCTATTAGTTGCAGCGTGATGTTATATAGCCTAAAGCCTTCCTCGATAAATGGTCTATTCAACACAAAAAGATTTTTTCAATTCGCACCAGTAGTTCCTGAGATCAGCGCGTTCAAACAAACAAACAAACTCTTCAGCTTTATAATATTAGTATAGAATAGATAACCACCGTTTCGACCAACGAATACTTTGCCTCAATTTGGTAAAATTTCTCAACTATAAAGTAAAAGCTTACCTGTCCCCTGTGTATAAAATAAATACACTGATCCGAGTCCCCGCACTGCACGATGTAGTTCCCCGGGAAGAAAACGCAGTGTTTCATCCACATAGCCAGCATCCGTCTGAAGTCGTCGTCAGTTTTACTGAATATCACGGACTCACGTATGTGTGACCCGTACAGAGCTTGCATCACTTGGCAGCGGAGACGAAATGGGAGCTCGTGGACTAAATCTGGCATCTGGAGGAAAAAAAATGGCTGAATAGAATCATGTCTTCATCATACATACTACAACCTATTTCATCTCACTGCTGGGTATAGCTGCGAGATAGATAGATAAAAACAAATAGGTGTATTCCTAATTAAAGCTTTATTCTATTTTTTGGCTTAAGAAGAACCGATTCACTCTCGCTTTGTAGGTCGCTGGATTATAGTGCATGGGAAACAGAGTCAAGCAGGGAGTTCCACAACTTTGCGGTACGTCTAATATGCTCGTCCTGTAATACAAGGTCGCGGGCGGAATTAGTTCGTGCAATTCCGAGGCACACTCTCCGAAATGCAACCGTTAGAAAACAAACAAACTGGCAACTTTGCGACGGTGTTCAAGACATTGCGGCTGTGTTGAAGTTTCGCTAATACCGGTTTACCTGTCTCCCTTGCTGCCTGTTCCACAGCTCTCTGACATAGTCCCACATCTTGTACATCTGATGCTCGCTGAGGTCCATGTCTCGGAGACCGTCCCTCAGCTCGTTGATACCGTAGTCGTATGTGATCAGAGACGAGGAGTGAGCAGTTATCATTGCTGACATCTCAGATATTAGCAGACCTGCAATATATTTCCAATTTGCAATCGGCCCCCTTAGACAAGAGGCGTATTTTAGTGAGCGTACTGACGCTCGCTTATGGAATAGAAATAAGTTCTAATGTATGGTAAAGTGACGTAGCATGTCAATCATCGCGATGTCAATCCCATACATTGGTATTTCTATTCTATAACTGAGCGACAGTACGCTTACTAAAATACGCCTCTTGTCTAAGGGGGATCTCTACTCTCCTAGGACATGCTATGTCTTCCGTGGAAGTATTTAGGCGCCCGTACGTTTGCTTAAAAAGGCGCTAGATGGCGCGCTACAGAAAGATAAATATTGGATTGTCTCTGTTTAAAATATATCAATTGGTCTTCCAAAACTGTTTTCACGGCTTATATTTTGTTTCATATAAATAAATAATAAGTATTCCGTATATATTATAAATAGAAGCGACCAAATACCTTTAATAATTATTAGGCATAAGTACCATAATGTTGTGCAATACAAACTAAAATAGCGTATTCATAAAATTACCTGTACAAAACTTGATAATTATAATCACGATAATAGTCTCCACCACTTCAAAACTGTTCTGCGATGAAACGTCCCCAGTCCCAGTGATGGTAAGCAAGTTTATCATGTACCATAGAGCTGCTATGTACAGAGTGAAGTACTGTTTCTGTACAAAAAATAGTTTGTGGAAGTCCACAGAAACAATTTATAATACCGTCATTAGGTACACTAGAAGTTCTAATATAAATAAGTACCTATATGGGAGACAGTCACATAAAATGTTTGTATAAAATGTTTCGTGCTTCGCTATGACATCATCTTGTAATTATTTGAAAGCAAAAGTGTGTTTCTTAGATTCTTGATTTGTTTCTTCCTGACGCCGCTACAAAGTGATGAATCATTTTGACCCTCCTGAGAGTGAAAAGGTGAATAGTATGTTGGCGCCACGAAGCGACTGATCATCATGATTATTGGCATGAACCGTAGATAAAAATACACATGTAAAGTTACCTCTGAATACCCAACGCGCAGGTTCAGATCAGGCTTCGTCATCCAATTCGAAGACGCGCAATGTACTGGCGTCAAACAAGATAGTTTGAAAAATAGACACGCGTTCACGTGAGACAATATCGATGCCCAAATACCGATAGTCCTAAAATAATAATGCTTTGACATTAAGACCATAAACAAAACGTCTTTAGGTTTATAATGTGTGCACATGATGTCATTTACGAATATGGCCCGTCTGGTGCAAATACTAGTTTCTATTTTCATAAAATTGATTTCTAATCGGTTTTATATAATGTGGTGGAAGATGTAACAATATTTATCTACACTAATGTTGTAACATTCTACTTATGTTTCCAATATACTTGACTTATAATTACTACTGTTATAGCGCAGACAACAAAACACTCAATTTCAGCAATTTCAGCAGGTTGGTCGCGTTTTATTTATGCGCGCAGCTGCGCTCTCATTGGTTAGATTTTAATGGCGGCTATGCTAAAAAACACGGGTATTAAAACACGAGTGTGAGTTTATGAAACGAGCGCAGCGAGTTTCATAATAGTAACGAGTGTTCATAATAGTACCCTTCATTATATGACAGTTGCATAAACTACTATTTTCACCATCACATTAAAAATCAAACGAGAATATAAACGTAGGTCCTGTTTGGTGATAATATAAACAAATAAAAATATGAAAAATGTAACTTTCTTAGAAAAAGGTCATTTTAAAAAAAAAAAACCAGTCACAGTGATATAAGTACCTACCTACTAGGTACCAGTGGCGCCCCCATAATTTTCAATTATTTTGTAGTGACATTACATACCAAAGCGGCAAAGTATTTTTAAAACTTACAATAATTTCAAAAACAGATTCGACGATCCAATACTAGTTTGTCTGTGAGTTCTGTATGTGAACAAATACGTAATCCTTGCTAGTTGAGGCGTCCTCATATACGTGAATACGATGTATTTGAGCCTCTCTCGTAGAGGTAGGGCTAGTGCTAAGTAGCATATCAAGAAGTTGGCCAGGAAGTCGCGTCTTCGAAGCATTGTGTTCGAGAAAAACCTGAAGTAAAAGATATTTAGATATTATTCCGGTAAACAAAATGCTGGCCTTTATCTGGCTCAACGTATCAGTATTGCCATCCAGCGTGGTGTTGCGGCCAGTATGCTGGGCACGCTGCCCTCTGGCAGTGGACAAATTTTTTAAATAGGGTTCTTAAACTTTGACTTAAACTTTGAGGTTGACAACTTTTAAATTAAATATATATTAATTATTATATGACATTGTTAAGTGATTGTAAATATTGTGATTGTAAGGTAT
Source organism: Macaria liturata (assembly GCA_964023185.1). Taxonomy (NCBI): domain Eukaryota; kingdom Metazoa; phylum Arthropoda; class Insecta; order Lepidoptera; family Geometridae; genus Macaria; species Macaria liturata. The sequence goes on from OZ026819.1 coordinate 5,558,571, forward strand.
TTGAGTATGAAATAATTAATGTAATTGGTTTTGACCGTTTTAATTATTATTAAATAAATTAAATTAAATTAAACATCAGATATTTTTAAACTATGAAATCGTCGTGTTGCTTTATTTTCAAGTATTTGGGAGATTTATCACTGTTCATTAAAATTCATAGCTAATGTAAAGTATTTCATTCTAAGAACAGGTAACGAGCAAATTAAATTGAAATTCATCAGAAAAATACTTACATTTGACGCACTTTCTTAGGATGTAAAACATAGTCTCCATAGCGATTCATGTATCCGCTATGAATGTCCAAAAAGAGCTTGTACAAAAATATGATATCAACAGCAACGCAAATGGGGAAGAAAAACGGAACAGTCTGGAATGCCATTTGGTATACCAACAGCATGAAATCCATGTAAGAAATTATCAGAATCAGGTACTCTGAAAGACAATATTCAAATTATTGAATAAGATATTTTTTAGGCTTGGTAATATGTCTCAAAATTTTCTCAAAATTAATCTTGAGTCGTATGTTCTCATCACTGAGGGTCGTGACGTGACTCCCCCGCAGAATTAACTCGTTAGGGGAGTTTTCTTGGGCAGATACATCGTGGTGGGCGCACAGGTCTTCACCACAGAATGGGCGCACAGGTTCCACGGAAGACACATGTCCTTGGATATTGGGGTCCTCAAACATGTCGGTTTCCGCACGATGTCTTCCTTCCCCGTTAAGCGAGTGCAAATCCACACTTAACTTGGAAAAATCCAAGTCATTGGTGTAGTACGGATTCGAACCATTAGGTAATCAAAATTAATACTTACCCATAAATGTGACGAATCTCGTGTCAGGAATTATGCTGCGACGGAACCACCTAAAATAATAAGACTGGGATTAAATAATACTTGTTTTATATAATTCATTTGTTAAGTATTTTTTTTATTCTCTTTCACGGCTTTGCAACGGCTTGATGGATCGTCATAGTTTTTGGTATCATGAACGTATTATAGGGTTCATATTATGGCATAGGCTACTTTTATTATCATTGGAAGCTACGTATGCAAACACTACAGGCATCCATTAATCTTCAAATAGGGACATAATATGTAGGTACATATATATCGAAATTTAACCTGTGTGGTTGAAACAGTAATGAATAAGCCGGAATATAATCAGCATTTCCACCAGATGTTATAGACTTGGACCCGTGCGATTCTGCTATGCTTTTTTCTGGACTCTGCAAAGATAAAATTGAATCTGTAATGCTCACAGATTATTTCAAATCGTTTTCATAAAAAAATAACTGATGCTATTGCCATTACAAACTAAAATCTAGCTAAAAATGGCTCAAACCGTTTAGGAACTACTTTAGATACAAACAGATACTCAGACATGTCAAACGTAGGTAAACTCTAATTTTTGTCGAATGACACGTTAAATTGTAGGTCCCGACTGTTTGTCTAGTACGGCAGTCGTTAAGCCATGTCAGAGGCCCTTAGGGCGGCTTGATAAACTTTCGACGTCAGAGTTGGCCACTCTCATTCGATAAGAAGAAGTAGACCTACCTCCATATACATAGTGAGATCAATATTCTCCTCTCCCTCTTCCCCAGGGTCGTATGTGAGTGGCGTGGTGTCAGCATCACCGCTATCTCTCTCTGACGACATGGTAGGTATCACGTAGTCTTTAGCAGCTGATTCCACTGAATAGTGGACTTTCCGTAATACTGAGGGATAGCTCTGAAACACAACATTGATGGTGGATTTAGAATTAAAAAAATAAAATAAAATTTGTTTATATTGCATTATACCTATGGCATAACATCGTATGAAAATTAATTTGTTTTAAGTTGTATAAAAATTACATCGAATTAGAAGAAACTAAGATGTGACTGCGTTATTTTGTGATAAAAAGCATGTTTCAGTCTAAGAACCTTTACTACCGTCATCAAAAAAAAATCATAATTAACCGTCATTCCACTCCGTTGCGGGACAGAGGAACAAACAGACCAACAAACCATTAAATAAATTTTTGCTTCAATATACCTAGTCAGGTCATAAATTCTGTCACATGTTTAATATAAAATAATTGAAACAACTTTATTCTTTATGTAACCATTTATATACCAAAATGAACTTAACAAAACATAGATTCTTATGACAATAAAGTTTATTCAAAATGACCTCCGTGATTTTGAATACAGGCCTTCAATCTGCGCGGCCAGTCGTCTATCGCTGCACGAACGAGGTCCATGTCAATATCGGCGGCTGCCTTAATCAAGGATGTCTTGAGTGACTCCAAATTGGGATGAGGCTTTGAGCACGCCTTTTCCTCCAAGTGTTGCCATATCTTATAATCTAACGGATTCAAATCTGGACTGGAGGAGGGCCAGTCTTCGTGCCGGATGAAGTCGATTTCACGCACCGCCAGCCAGTCTTGTGTGCTCTTCGCTCTATGAGCTGGCGCCGAATCTTGTTGGAATACCCAATGCTTGTTATTGAACATGATATGAGAAACAGGTTCCACAAGGTTCGTCAGGACTGTATTTTGATACACAACTGCATTCGTTTTTACACCTTTCTCACAAAAATGTACCTCTGTTAAGCCCCAATAAGAAACTCCCAACCATACCATGAGCGAGGATGGAAAATGACCTCGTTGGACACGCGGAATACGTTTGCTCGCTTCTTCACTACTGTGTGCGTACACCTTATCATTTTGTTTGTTGTAGCTCTCTTCTACGGTAAAAATTTTTTCATCCGAAAAAAGAATTTCCCGATATTTTTATATTTTTTTCCCGCGTACCGCTTCAACAAAGCGCGGCATCTCTTCAGTCTCAGGTCCATTAGACGAGCATTCAAACGATGTCCTGTTTTTCTTCGATATGCCCGAAGCCCTAAGTCTTCATTTAACACCCTTTTCACCGTGGTTCTGCTAAACCCCATCTGAAGGGCCAACAGTTTCTGCTTACGTTTGGGATTTCTTTGAATTCGCGCCTTCACAGCTTTTATCACTGCTGGAGTCCTAACAGACCGAGGGCGACCACTTCTTGACCTGTCATCTACACTAGAGTCTTCATTGTATCGTTTGATGGTACGATAAACGAATCTTTTGGTTATATTCAAATTTTTCAGTATGTCAAAAATTTGAATTGGCGCGTAACCGCAACGATGCAATGCAATAACTGCAACACGGTCTTCTTTAAGCGTCCACTCCATATTTAAAAATGAGTAAAATTCTAAAAAGTATTCATTTTTATTTTCATGAACAATTCGAAATTCGAATTCAATAAACTTTTTTGTGGCCAGCATTCTAAAAGAAAAGTTTTTACTGTGTGACAATACTTATGACCTGACTAGGTATTGTTACTAAGATAATCTTGTAGGGGCAGCTTTATTACATCGAAATACGCGAACTTGGTAACCATGTCTAATGTTTTTTTATTAGTTCTTCGTTGTCTTGTCTAACTTTGTAAAAATTTACTAGTTACTTATAAACGAAGTATGAAAAATTTAACGCATAACATCTTTATGCTACATATTACCTTCAAAAGAGTATAGAAATCTCTTCCTTGAATGCACAACACATCTATATTTCGAGACGCCAGCACATTAGACATCGTCAGATACTTAGTAGCTCCTCGGATGTTGCCAAAAATACCTCCCGGTCCCATACAAGCCTCTACTTCATTGATTTCTGATATTATGTCCACCTGCAAATAATTTCAATAGTTTAAGTTATGTATTATGCGAACACATTCAAATAAAATTAAAGATACATTAGTCCAGTAACTAACTGTACGATAAGCAGGCAATTAAATTAACTTCCTCATTAATTGAAAACTAGAAGATTTTTAATAAATCTAGAAAACATATTTTTTCTTGGTATAATCTTCTTTTTCTTGAATGAGAGTGGCCAACTCGTCGAGAGTTTTCAAACCGTTCTTAGGGCTTCTGACATGGCTAAACGACTGCCGTACTAAACAAACAGCCGGGACCTACAATTTAACGTGTCATCCGACCCACGTAAGTGCCCAAAATTGAATGCCACTTTTCGGTCACCCATCTAAGAACCTGATCGCGTCGACCTTTGCTTAACATTGTTAATCGCATGCGATTGCCTCCGCCAGCTAAGCTACGGGCGCTTCAAATTTTATACTTAATAATAAATCATCGAGCTAGGATTATTATATAATCCTAACTCGATGTTATACACCGATTATGTCATTATTCTTGAGTACATATAGGTCATGTGCATATATCTACACCTACAGAAACTTTAAAATACATGTAATTACAGTTAATTTACGTTTTACTGTACTTTTCTAAAACTAGTAGTAGAAGTCTAGTTTCTAAAATTTAAGCTTTTCTATTTTCATTTTTCGCATCTGTTATTGTCAACTTTAGTGCAGAATCAAAACTTAAAAATCAAAATAAAAACAGGATTTTTCTACTACCTTTCCTCTGAAGATGATATACATCGTGCTAATAACTTCATTACTCCTCATGACCATGTATCCTTTCTGAAAGTATTGTTCTCGAAGCTTCTTAGCAAAGGCTCTGAAGAAGGAATACTCCACGTTTTCAAATAATGGTATCTCTCTCAATGTCTGTTCGTACATGTATAGAACTGCATCTTCGTTGAGGTTTGCGTGTAGTTTACCAAGGATAGATTGATGCTGTTAATAAATGAAACTCTTTATTTTAAAGTCGGTTAAAGACATAATATGCGGTGAAAGCGAGTGTGGCTCAGTGGTTCCAGTTTCTGCTTTTCATCCAAACACTGGTTCAAATCCGGCCAATGACTTGTATTTTCAAGTTATGTATGGATTCGCACTCGCTTAGCGGTGAAGGAAAACATCGTGAGGAAACCGACATGTTTGAGGTCCACAATATGTGTCTTCCGTGGAAGGACCTGGGCGCCCACCACGATGTATCTGCCCAAGAAAACTCCCCTAACGAATTAATTCTGCGGGGGAGTCACGACGCTCAGTCATGAGGAAATACTCGACTCAAAGAGAGATACTCAAGACAATCGGCGTTTTATGTAACTTACAAAAAGAGTATGTACAAGTGATGTTTTTATGTAATTTTGCTTCGATCTACTATGAATTACTGTATAGGTATGTACAGAAATTTAAATGAGCTATCCTTATGTTTACTTCAGTTCTATTTCATGACTGGTCTTAATATTTACTTACAAACATAAAAATCTAATTAATGATCATAATAAGTCGCTAGTAAGTACACATTCAATTCAAAAACAATTCGCAAATGTTTAATAAATTTACCGTGCCTAAATTTACACTGCAAATGAAAAGTGCATGCTGTAGAAAATCTTGAGATAAAAGCCACTTGTATGAAGACAAAATTCAACTAAAAATATTATCACCTACCGACCAGCCCCCAGTTCGTTTCCACTGATACTTCCAATATTCCATGACAGTCTTTTTCAAAGCGAAAGGTACCTTCTCACGACTCAAGAACATGTCCAAATGTTTCACGTTTTCTTGAAACTTTGTGACCACTTGATCTGCCATTGCTTTTAGAGATGCAATTCTTGCGTATACGTATCTAAAATTAAAAAAATATATATTATTGAATATATATTTAATGACGATTTTTCACTTTCACAGAGCTCAACCGAAACTTACATATTAACTTAATAAATACATACAGATTAACAGGTCAGATAGTCTATGCTAAGCTAAGGTTTTGTTTACACAAAATTGAATGTAATACCAAAATTAATTCCCAGCAAGCGGTTGATTATACTATTTATACCTTCTTTAGTTATGCATAAAATTATATGATAAATTAACAAGAATTCAATTGAAAAAAAAATAAGTATTTACCCAAAAAATAATGCTCCGTGTACGTTCGAGCAAATAGACAAGAGCATATGCGTAGTATTTTGAGCAGTGACATCACCGAATCCGGCCCCGCTAAAGCTCGTAGCCGCCCAATAGTAAGCAAGCAAATATACCCTCCCTGGCGTTAGGTAGTCGGTCTTTAATAGTGTGGCTACGTCGATCCAGGAACCTGAAATTGAAATTTTAATATTCTTTTTTGGAAGACATAAAATCTAGTTTACAGGAACTTGGTGCATAATTTGTGCACTGTGTCTGTACTTAAAATAACAAATAGTGCTTTTATGATCAGAAAACTTTTTGTAATATTATCAAGGTGTTCAATCCATCATGTAGGTATATTATACCAGTAAACTACGCACCTATTTATTGTTGTTTTTTTTATTTGTTAACTAGTAGATAGTGATCTCGGTTGCGATCGCGTGTTATCGGAGTAAAACTTAGATACATTCGGGACCCCTGTAGTAAATGCGATCATCTTTTATTTAATACTATGACTTCCATAATATTTTTTCGTAGACTTCTTAAAATGAGTATGAATACGTGAACATCTAAAGAAAGTTAGATTACAAAACTAACTTTATTTCCTCCAAAACTAAATACAGATCTTCACATCTAAGTACCTACTTAAAGTTTTATATTAATAAATATATATATTCCAACGAGTTCCTGCCGCCCTTTCATAATTATTCAATCAACGTGCTTCCCTGTGGCATGTCTACATAATTAAATATCTGCCTACATACAATCTTATAGGTCACGATACAAGGTCCCCAGGTTTTTGTATGTGGGTGGGACATATGGCGACCGACGAATCAAATGAATTCAAGACTAAGTTGAGGCGTAGCTTTATAGGTATAATTAAGTAAGTACCTTATGTAAGATTACATGGAAAAAAAACATGCATAAAATCTTACAAGATTCACGTTTGATTGTCTCTTTAAAGTAGGAAAGTAATGTCTTTATAAAGTAGGAACGTTTTTGAGAATCTTTCGTTTGCATCGGTTTAATAATAAATTAGAGCCGTCCTAACTTTTTTATTTTCATATTTTTTTTAACATTAAATCACCATTATTTCACTACAAATCGCCTGATGTTAAGTTACGTTGCAATTGTTGGTCTAGGGCGTTTGTCTAGACGAAACTGTCTCTTTAGAGATTCCTTAAGAATTTATGTTCATATACCGTATCCTTGCCTTTCCTTATAATTTGAAATAGATAATATTATAAATGAATGATTGTAAAATGACGAGATATCATGTAATTACCAGTTTCTGTAATTTTTAGTTCTTAAGTTGGAATTTCAATTTATCAATAAGATATTATTTATCTACATATTTATACTACATATTTTGTGTGTATCAAGGTGTAATTTTTTAAACATATATGTACATGTTTTAATTTGTGTTGGCAATAAAAACCCCCTTCTATTATATTGTATTCTAATCTAAACGTCCGGCTCAAAGTGACTGTCCGGCTTCGCACGGTCAAATGCACGTAGTTATATGTACATAAAAACCGTCCTCTTAAAACACTGCCAGTTAGATGATTCAATTTTGGGCGCTTCCGTGGGTCGGATGTCACGTTAAATTGTAGATCCCGGCGGTTTGTCTAATGCGGCAGTCGGTAAGCCATGTTAGAGGCCCTTAGGGCGGCTTGATGCACTCTCGACACCAGAGTTGGCCACTTTCATTCGATAAGAAGAAGATGATTCAACCCTCACTCACCTTGTTGACATATCATATTACCATCTGCATGAAATACAGAGTTCATGTAAGGTCCTTTCAGGGATAACATGGACAGCCTTCTAGTGAAATCTTCAGCGTTAGTAGATACTACATATCTACATGTCAGAATTATTAGAATCGTCGTGTAGAGGTTTAGGAAGAAGAGTGTTAGTAGAAGGAAATGAAGCACGCTCATGAGATAGGCCTGTAATGGAAATTAAACTAGTCTAAATACCTAATTAAGTTTATAAAAGTAAAATATTAATTTATTCTTAAAACGAAACTTAATGTCAAATTAACTAAATAGCCCGCCCATAAGTGTTCCCGGTGCAAATGTGCCCATCACGCTCGCTGCGTTTCCGCGCTGAATGGCAATAGCTAGCCGTTGCACCAGAAACGATCCACATTTATTCTTTGTTAGTCTTTTATCCAAATAATGATTATATTTCCTTCTGCTTCGCACTAACTACGACTGACGTAATCAAGGTTCTAATTAGTCTCCATGCCTAATTTTATCACTTTCAAAAGGTTAGCGGGATGTACTAATCAAAATTAAGGAATAGGGTATATGCATGGAACTGAAATTTGATTTTTGTAAATAAGCTATTTAAATATACCAAAATACTAAACGAGCTGAGCAAACCCCATTTATATCCACTGAAAAATAAAGAAGTAATGACCAATTGAAGATTTCATTCCATCTCTTTCTTTCAAAACACAATTTTCTATGTATTTTGTATGGCGTTAGTGACATGTGACGTCACGAGTTCTCTCTGTCTAATCGTAAACTAAAAACGTGTATAACTGCGTTATTGTTAAAGCAAATTGTAAAATAATTTCACTATGCCGATTATCTATTAAAAAGCTTTCATTGAAGTAATAAAAAAAATGTGCATATTCCCTATTACTTTTTTGTGTGCATTATATGCACTTTTTGACTTTCTAATAAGGATTCCAGAGATTCACGATAGAAATAAAAATACCCTTCGCAGAGCGTTCAATGAATCTGCCCAGAAGATAGTATAGAGTTTGTATATCTGCAGCACGCTGATCATTCTAATAGAACAATGTAGCATATGATCGTTAATAATGTGGTCTTCATCTGTGTGATACTCGTTATGTTTAGGCACTATCAGCTTCCATACAGCGTACCACGGGAAACAGGTCATGAAGTCTAGGAAGAATGGACCCTGTAAAATAATACAGTTTTTAAGAAAATTGGTAGATTGTTTTGCAAAGTTTTTTTTTAACATGAAATAGGCTTACGTTTGACTATAGCCTGCCTGATGTTAAGCACCACTTTAGTCTAAGATGAAGACGAAAAAATGAAAAAGAAAAATGAAATAAGAATGAAGAAGACGATGAGAAGTTCTTCCTAACCTAGTATGAGGTAAGCGTTTCGAAATTATTAGGCTTGTTACGTTAATATAAAGACGTTATGTCTATGTCGTATCTGATCGTGAGATTTGTTTACGTCGGAAAAGATAAAGGTTCAATATGTTAAGCAGGTCTGCGTGCTGCCGCGGTCCCAGAACTTACGTTCTGAAGATACATGTCATAACATCCGAAACGCGTAAACAACATACGCGAATTACACGTGAGTGATAACCGTTTTAGTTAACATATTGATAAAATGTCTCACGAAAGTTTTAATATTAAGATAAAGGTTGAGTACAGCATACTCTGTCCCTGATATAGGGCTCTAACTCCGCTAAATACCATTTCTTTATTAAGCAGGAAAGACATCCCAAATTGATTGACTCTAAATCCAAAATAAATTCAATTCTTTTTATTATGCCAAAATAAACACAGTTAGTACCAATATTAATGTCGTTGGTTAGTACTTAGATTAGGTAATGTACAGGAGTTAAAATGTTACATGTAGCAGTACAAGTTGGTATTCCATTGTCCCGCGCTAAGTCCCATAGATGGGCTTGTGTTGCGGGACAATGTTTCGTTTTGTGGCTTTTTATTAAATAGTGAAACTCACATAACAAATATTTATTTTTTTACTTTACAAGTTTGTAAATAAACTAACATAACCTTCAATTTGTAAATACATTTGTGTTGCCAGGCTTAATATGCAAAATTAATGAATTATGTATTTACTTACCTTGAGATAGTTTCTCGCAGTCATATAAGGATGGTATATCAGCTGATTCTTCGGTCCGTAGTAAGCAACATGTAGCATTACGTACATATCGATGTAGCAAACTATTTCCAGTATCAGTACAGTCTCATTGAATGATTTGCATAGAGGTGCCATCGATATTATTATCTGAAATTTAATTTGAATCGACTTAAAAATTGGGACACTACACAGTATGCATATTGGTCTCTCGAATAAAAGTAGGTATCCTCCTCCTTCTGTCGTATTCTCATTAATGATGGTTTAATCGGAGGAGTTATTTATGCCCTGATTCTTCCACAGATGTCACATAGTCGTGGCAGTTTGTGTCCTCAAACCTGTCAGTTTCTCGTAGATAAGATATTGAATCAGGCGTTACTTTGCGGAAATCTATTGCAGTTGAAACTCTGGAATATGAAGTGTTGTTCCGCTGCTTTGAACCGTTTCATCTTGTGAGTTTCCTAAAGATACATTCTTCCACCGTTCAACTTTAATAGAGTTTAGATGGATAAGTGTACGAAGGAGATATGCAGGTTGCAATTTTTCTATTTATTGATGAAAGTAACTTACCGGCGTAACCAGGCATAGTAAATAAGCAGCTATAACGCGCATCAATGCCCAAACCTTCAGAAACAGTCCGTCAGGTTTGATAGCAATAGGCAACAAGACGTAAGAAGCAAAGTTATTCATTGTGTGGAACTGTTTGTAAGACTTCCAGTAATTCTCCTTCTTTTTCTTGTATTCGGCTAATACGTGTATGAAGGAATCTGTAGAATAAATAAATAAAAATAAATAAATTTTTCAGGACATACCTATCACACAGCGCAATCTAGCCCCTTAATAAACTTACGCTTGAAAAAGACAAACGCTTTACGCCTAAGAAAAATAAAATTAATATATAAATTGCTTTTGGACATTTCGCGATTATAAGCTTATTTAAAGAAACTAAATACAAAGTTAATCTAATTTCCAATAATATGCGAGTGTCTCAATAAACCGCATCACTGACTTGACCATGTAAAAAGTGCTTACAAACACTTTGAAAAAGTACCGTAACTTTTTTGTTGCTACAGTTTGTGCAAAGTATTTCTTTTCGTCATTATTTCTGTTGCAAGTATCTTGGGTGACCAATCAAATAAAGACGAAAAATCCAATAAACACTTCGAAATTGCCATCATTCATTAGCCTTACAAACCCGAATATACCTAATAGAAAACACTTAGTAATACTTCCAAACAAAGAAGTTATAAAATAGTATCATTCATTGATCGCCCACTGCCGTAGGTTTCTTTTCCTGCTACCCACTCTATATTGTGTCACAAAACTTCGCAACGACATTCATTCAGCCATTGCGGTAATTCATACTTTTAATACGGTTACATTGTAGTTACTATAAAGAGAGAAAATGTAGCTGCGTATTTGTAATGATTTGTTTTGTACAGGGTTATTTACTGATAATTCATTAAAAAATATAAAAAACGCCAACTAGACATGTACTTAAAGTAATCTAGTGTTATAATCACTGTAACCAGTATGTAAAACGTCATTTGAAAAAAAAAACATGCGTTAATACAATCTTTTGAACAAATCTTAAATACAGTTAGAATACAATTTTTCAATTTTAAATATGCAACAAAATTGAGTTAACATACCAATACTACAAAATAAAAACTAGACTATTACGTTACTATGTAAAATTATACCAAACTTACTGTTAAAAAAATCTTGCAAGATGCCGGTAATTTTGACTTTCTTCTTCTCAATAATATTGTTATAGTGTTTCAGATATCCATCGGTGTTTTGTGATTTAGCTAGTTTTTCTATGAACTCTAGTTCTTCCGGTTTCATGAGACCTTCATGCTCTTTCATATCCGGGAAAAGGCTCAAGGCTGACGTGTAGGCTGAATGGGATACGCTGATAAGCTAGAAAAAAAATTGATTTGATATGACATAATTAGGTTACTATTTTGGTCTGAGTGATAAAACTTTCGGTTTCGGAATTTTGTAGACATTGGCGTTACTAGTTTGTATAAGTGTGTGGTGGATAGCTTCAATGATATTCTATTGTCTCAGACCCTTATTACAAGCAAATTTTTGATACAAAACTACAGTAACCGCTCTCATAAATTGCTCGGAATAGATATCGCGGATCACAGTTCCTCTATCGTTATACCTATTTCGAAAAACATAACTAAATCTTACCTTCTTCTTGCCTTACATAGGTACTTCTTACCTTACAATGCGTCAGCGTAATAACAGTACTGACAGCCGGTACTCCATACAAAAGCACCAGCAATCCCAGATGATTTCCCGGACCAATCACACGTTCCTTCTTGGCTTCTCTCATCTCCTTTGAAGTTACCAAGCAGTACCCGCTCTCAATAATGTATAGTTCTCGCGTCACGGTGCCTCCGTAGTAGACTATCTCGCCTGGTGGTAGGATCATGTCTCTTGCAGCTGAGAAATGATATAATTGGGAATTTAGTTATGTGTGTTTTTACGATGTATCTTATCGTAATTGTTAAGATCCTATGAGAGTGACAAACCTTGTTATTTGGGACTTATACCCTTGTTAGACAGATTTTGGATGAATCGGTCTTAAGATGCAATACCCTTTGGTCATTTTAATCTTGCCTGCATTGAAATGAAACTGGCTCTTAAACGAACGAGGTTGCTGAAACTCACCTTTAGGTGTTTAGCAATCACCAATCAAAGCAACCTATAAGGTATAATTTAGATTTTGTTCCTTTGACTTTCTTATTATTTTCTCTTAGATAAGTTTAAACCGTCAAGATTTTGTAACATATATATATTTCTACTTAAATTCATTAGTTTATACTTACTCTCAGTCAAAGTGTGAATGTAGGCTTTATTTTTGACTTGAAAGAATCTAATGGAAGTTAGTGCTTTGAATCTAGCTTGATGTAGTACTTTCTTTCGTAACTCTGAAGGCACAATTGTTTTTTCCAACCAGTTTTCGTCAGTGACTTCCACTCCCTGAAAATTTTCATGAATACTTTAACATACTTTTTAAACTAAGAAAAACTAGTGACATTTGAGCGCTTCCTAGAATCGCTTATGAATAAAAGAAAAGAAGTAAATAATAATCACAAATACTCGTATTATACCTGAAACTACTGAAACACCAACAAACTTACCGAGTTGTATTGCCATTGCAGTTCGTAAAAAGCCATTATTCTGTGCTTGATTGCTGGATGCATGTTGTTATCTTTCATGAATTTGTCTATAGTCATGATCACTTCCAAAAATGCTGTTTTTGTCCTAAATACAATTTTATTTTTTATTTGCAGTACACAATACTATCTTACAATTATAGAACTAATTAAAAAAAAATTTGATGTGTGACCCTGTCGCTACGAAAGTTTAGGGCATGTACATATCACTTTTGTACAAAATCTACTTAAACACTTTTTTCCTTATACTAATTTACATTGCTAAATACTTAATTATATCCTTTATAAAACATTATAATTATTATAAGGCACATACTTGATAAGCGTTTAATCAATAACGCTTTACAAGCTTATGAAATACTAAACAGGGCATTCATACCAGGAGCGAAACATTTGATATAAACTTACCTAATTAACTTTATTTTAAATCCTCCTCAAAAGATTCAGATTCTTGACTGACCAATGTTGATAACAATAGCTATTTTTGATCTCACATTTTATATTTTATTAACTTATTCTGTACTGTACTTACCTCAACCAATGCGTAACGACAGCAGAAAACTCTGACACACAGTATCCGGTGAACAGAACCCCAAATACGCTCAAAAATGCAATATATCCCATATCATATTTATCACCAGGGTAGAAATCTCCATAGCCGACTGAGAGCAAAATAGATGTGGCGAAGTAGATCGCTGTTATCATAGGATATTCAGTTCTGAAAATGTATATGTATATAAGTAGGTAAATACATAATTAATAAATATTCCGGGACATTGCACACAGCGCCATCTAGCCCCACACTAAGCAAACGCTTGTGTCGTGGGTACTACAGATATGAAGATAACGGATATATTACTTATATACTTTTATTTTGTAAATACATACTTATTATATAGGTACATACAAACGACCAGATTCAACACGAGTAATTTTAAATTTTAAAATTCATAAATACTAAACATAAATAAGCAGAAGGCAGAGCCTTAATTTCTATGTACAATGTAAAGTTTTTGCAATAAATATGTTTAAATGTTTACTTGTGTCAAGCGGGGATCGAACCCGCAACCCCTAGATTAGAAGGCAGAGCCACTACCAACTAAGCCCACAGGCCAGGTAGATATTGATATAATTTAAATAGTAGATGTTGAAAAAGTGTCGCTATTATTATGTAGACGTTCATTCTTCATCAAGATTACGGTTTACTTGTGGATGTTTGAGACTTCGCCTGCGGTGTATAGAATAATAGCCTGTCACTTTCCGGACGTCACACAAAATTTTGAGTGTAGAGTCTAGAGTGAAACAGTGATAAAAGTACAAACAAACTCGGGTTCGATTCCCGCGTGATACAAGTATTTATGCATTTTAAAAATGTATAATTACTTGTGTGGAGTCTGGTTGTTTGTATGTATAATAAGTATGTATTTACAAAAGAAAAATATACTTACAAGTATTATATCCGTTATCTAGTACCCGCGACACAAGCGGTGCTTAGTGTGGGGCTAGATGGCGCTGTGTGCAACGTCCCGAAATATTTATTTATTTATTTACAAAAAAATATTTTTTTCATGGTCAATCCTGTCATTAAACTGTATAACTTTGCAAGCTGCTGTCAAGTTCAATTTAAAAACTCGTAAATAAATTAAGAAGATTAACAATTTAACCTCACTTTTTCAAAGGGCTGCTGTTATTGTCGTCTTCCCATATCAGTGCCTTGCTGAACCACGAGTATTCGCAACATCTGCTCACGAAACATGACTCCATGTACAAAACAACACCGCACCAGTACGACAGCAAGCATATGTACACCCAGTACTTCACTGTCTGTAAGAAACAACATATAAAATTATATATGTATGTAGATAAATAAACAGATGCGGCTATTTGTGGCTATAGTTTCTATGAAAGTTAAATCATACGCTATACTGAAGATGACATTTCATTGTTTTAACTATGGAGATTAACTGACTTACAGATAGTTAATTAATACTGTGTCAAACTGAATCCTATTCCTATTATATCTGTAATTGTTCGTACAATTATATAATTTGAGCAGTCTCTGCAAAGAAGTGAAATAAGGTCTTGACCAAATCAATAACATATTTTTTTTTTACCTTTACTAGTAAAGAGTTCAGAAGCAACTTCCGCTCAAGTTTCTCAAAGAAGCTCGACAATCTCCAAACCAGACATAGTTTGACCCCCTTGCACAAATAAAACAAATGATCTCTGTATTCGTCATGATACTTCACTTCAGTATGTATCGTTATTATATACTCAAACGGTATTATCGAAATAAAATCCAAGTAGAATCCCAGAGTATTCAAATTGTAACTCAAAATACCGCGGAATTTCGTAATGTATCGCTTCTTTGTCTTTACAGCCGTTACAGATGTCATAAAAACATTCAATAGTAGAGAAATTTTGATAATAAGTTCTGCGTAAAACATTAATCCGCCAACAAAAGTCCTTTTAAAGCCTATGTAGTAGGGGTATGCTATGCATACGTATAGGACTATCAATAGCATGTATTGTTCCCAATATTTGACAAGGTTGCACTCGGACTCAAGTATCCAGGGGAAGCTTGAGTTGACGCAAGTAAATGTCGTGGTCTTCTTTTTTACGTGTTCGGAAATTATGTAAAGATCCAAACAGTTTTCGTCTAATATGTCTTCTTTGGTCAGATTGTCGCTGTCCGTTTTACCTGGAATTCAGGTATCAGTCATGATATGCATATATTTTGCCGTAGCAGAAATAACTCTTTTGTTTTCTATTATTGCCTACCCAATTTAATCTTTATTGACAAAATAAAGAGTTGCTTATAATATACATTGTTACTAGCAACTAACGCATAACCTTTTAAGGGCGGTTTTAGTAGGTACGTCTAAAGCAAAAACTTTTGTTCTACGGCTTTAGGAAATCCGCAAATTGTAAGTATGAATTTACTTACCCTGAATATATCTCAGTCTATCCTTCAAACATTTAATACTGCTCTTCTTTCGATCCTTAGAAGCGTAAACATTCAAAGAGAACTCTGTTTGATCCCCTTGTATTTGTTTTCTCCTTCTAGCTCTTTTTATTCTTTGAATAATTTCATTGCGTATTTTTTCCACTAAATCGGGGTATGTAACCATAAGACGTATGAACCTAGTTTTCTCTAAAATCTGACATTCCACATAAGTAGCTGCTTTGATTGTGCACCTCGCTAAAAAGAAAATTAGAACAAATTAGTTTGAAAAATATGTTTTAAAACAAATATATGGACACTTACCTGGAACACTATAAATCAAAGATATTTCTCCCAAGCAAGTGCCTTTTGCAAAAGATATCATTGGGCTTTCATCGTCTTCATCGGACAAGAGTTCAATTACACCGCTGGTAATACAGATCTGTAAATTTGATAAGTATTATTTGTACAAAAGAATAAAAAGATATATCCTGTACTGTAACCTTACTTGTAATTTCTTAGTAGGTGTATTTTTAAGTAATGTCAACATATTAGGTAGTGAGTAAACATTTGTATGTTCCATCTGTGTAAATAAGTCTAAAGTGTCTTAATTTACATGATAATAACATAGAAACCACATTACCATACAAGTCATATTCTCGTTCTCATTGTAAATAACATCCCCCGGAAGAAAAAACTGGTGAGTCATATCCAGTGAAAGTCGTCTCAAAAATGCTTCCGGTAACTTCCTAAATATCAATGACGTATAAAGCGGTACAGCATTCAAATCGTAACATATTTCCATTTGTAGAGGGTACGGCAAAAGATGAAGCAACTTTGGCTTGAATACTCCCGACTTTTGGTACCACAGATCTTCGTAATACCTGACCAAACCAAATATGTAAACGTTATTTTGGAAACAAGATGCAAAAACCGAAATAAACATAAACATTTGTACCTGATGATGCGTTTCGTGATGTCCTTATCCATATTTATCAGCTTGAGGTGATTCTGTATCTTTTTTAATCGCCGCACATATTTGGAGCGTCTCGTTGTTATTGTTATAAACTGTGAAGTCAACGATCCCACGAAGACGACAGTCGTAAGCAGAAACCCGACTAATATGGCGAGCGTGGCTAATACTCTCTCCACTGTGTTTACCGGATACAGGTCTCCCAGGGCATTGGTAGTCAAATACATGACTGACCAATAGCTGCATACGTAGTACCAGTCCATAGTGGTCTCGGTGGGCAGGTAGACCGCTGATAGCGACCACGACGAACGAATTTGATGTATATCAAAGCCTCTATAGGACAATAAGTACCAGACGCATGTCCAAGTGTGGGCAGACAGTATGAAGAGAATGAGATACTGAGATAAGAACGAGGTCCATTGATTGCAGCCAGCCTGGGACGACCTGTTGTAAAAGTACTCTATGATTCTGTAAACGCGAATCGTCGACACTAGAGGCGAAATGGCGTGACAATTCAGAAGTATTTTATCATCGACCAAATAGAATAGCGCAAATGGTATCGCCAGAATAACATCGACGACCACTTTGTACGTGTCAGGTTCTACAAGGTTCAGAGTTTTTCGCCACTTTTTTGAAATCTTCAAACCGACAATAATGGCGACATCGAAAGAAAACGCAAAGCTAATGCATAGTACGATGAGAATGAGCCACAACGGTCTCTCCGAAGTTTTGCAAAACGTGTAAAGACACGAGTCAATTATGTAAGCTATGAATAAAATTGTAAGTATGAATATTTTCCAAGCGGTATTGGAATAGAACAGCAATATAGTACGCAGAGGCGTATTGGTGAATTCCGGTCTTTGTTCCTGTAAGATTGCGTAAGTCTTTTGTCGATTATCTTCATCGATTTCGTAGTATATGTTGGATACGTGTCCTTGAGAAACGCGTGTTTTCTGCGGGTGTTCTAATAGCGTCTCATTTCTGTCTGCTTCGCGTCTGAACTTGTAGACGTTCATATTTGACGCACTTGCTGGTATATCAGATCCTGGAAGTGTTTTTTTTTTAACTGTAGCTACCTACATAAACGTAAAAAAAAATAGATATCGGTTTTGGAAAAAACCACCAATACCATACACTGATTATGTAATAAACTCACCATCCATTTTCAGTTCAATTCTTAGACAGGTAAACCTAAAATTGAATTGTTTTTCAACAAATCAGTTCTTTTTACTAACAGATCCATTTGCGAGAGGAAGTGTCAGTTAAAATTTCGCAAGTCTATGTGGCTTAGATTAAAATTATCTAGTAGGCGGACATATCTATGATGAAATTACTTTTGGCGCCACCTAACCCAAAATAACCTGTTGTTTGAATTGACCGTGCTAGGCAATGTGCATACGAGTATAAAAATCTGCCGGATACATAGTGTTTGCATGCAAAGTGTAACAATAAATAGTCGTTAGCTATAATTATAGTTAGATACCCTTAGGAACATAGGCGTAAAGTTCCCACTATTTCGACCAAATTAAACTTACACATGTAGGTAAGAAAGACGAAAATTTGATACCAAGAAAGTCTCTAAACGGATGACCATCGCTACACTATTCTATACGAACAAGTTTATAAAATTTCATAAACCTACCGAAAATGTGTTTTTGCACTCAAATCGCGTGTTTCCGAGTCATCAACATCAAATAGACTAGCGGACTGTTATGAGGAATCGCGAAATGGTCAAAATGATGACGTAATGTTTTCCCGAGCACAATCTGTAGGTAGACAGCCGGACGTGTACAGGGCTAGTTATTACATTAACTCCCTTTACTAGTCTTTCACAGAGGCCGGAGTCCCATACGGTGGTCTGACCAAGTAACGAAAGAGTTGGAGATACCTATAAATGTTGCAATGCACCAAGCATCAGAACGCAACAAATGGCGACAACTAGTACACAAAATCAGAAGGAGTCACGATCCTCAGCACTCAGCAGTGAGGGATACGACTAAGAAGAGAGAGTCTTTCACAGCTAACACGATAAGTAAGAATTTAATAGGATTCCCACCACCCACCAGTTTTTTTTTGGCAGGTTTCTGCATATTAACAAGAAAATTAAATACGGCCTTCTCATTTTTACTAGTTTCAATGTAGTAAGTGGTTAGGTATGGAATGAATGATCATATGATACCTTTAAATTTGTAATTTTTTACACTGGACAGTCAAGCAATTTTCGACGCGGTCAGTCCTAGGATGGGTGACCAAAAGGTGGCATTCCTTCTTGGGCGCTTCCGAGGGTCGGGTGACACGTTCTATTGTAGGTCCCTGCTGCTTGTTTAGTACGTCGTTAGGCCATGCCAGAGGCCCTTAGAGCAGCTTGATAAACTTTTGACACCAGAGCTGGCCACTCTCATTCGATAAGAAGAAGAAGAGAACATAATATATGTTGTGTGTATAGGCTGTTTTACTTATGACCCTGTATGCAGATACAGACTAAGCTCTGCGCACGGCACTCCAACCTACATAAATGAACATAAACTTGTGGACTCCGTTGTTTTAATTCCAACTTGCATGGGTTAACGAGACAGTAATGTAGGTAAACTACTGATTGTATGGCCCCGCAATTTCCGCATCTTTATGACGGACTCTCCTATTTTTCTTCACGTAAAATTAATAATAAACTGATGTTTTCAGATTTATTAGTTACAATTACTTAGTCCGTTACATTGTTACATACTTACTGCTGAGTTGTAGTGCTTTGCTCTGTGCTACGTACTGAACTGGAGGCCTATATACGAGTACAGCAGTAGATAGACACAGGATGATGATCTTATGTTAAGATAAAAGTAACAATGAGAGCATATACCTAGGACTGTGGCCTGAAAAATGTGCTTATTCTGTGTAATATGCTCCTTTTATGGATTTTCCTAATCCACTCCCTTTTTTTTCTAATAAGGGATAACCTTTTCCTATTATTCTAATGTTGTTCACGATGAATCTCCGTGGCAAGTACACATACCTAGATACTTCTATATATTGTGCAGATACTTTGTTATATGTATTTAGTTCAACACTTACACTAAGTAATTAAGTACTTACATGTCAGGTTATCTAAACTTGCCTTCCTTGAAATCAAGTTCATAGTTTATGTCCTGTCTTATACATATACAATGTTTCAATCAAGTTACAATCCAGCCCCATTTAGAATCTAATGTTTTTATCATCAGCATACAGTCGGGTAAATGATAGTTACGTTAGAATCTTTACCAGATTACTTTGCGCGTATGGTGGCAGCATTTGAGCCATGGAATGGTTTATTGGTCTTCAAGAAGTGAGCAAAAACTGAATATTAATGTATAATAAATGCATTCGATCTACATTCAGAAGTACCCCAGTTCATTACAGTACAGTACATTTGAGCCCTACAACAATGGTTTATTTTTCAAGTTATGTGTGGATTAGCACTCGCTAAACGGTGAGGAAAATATTGCGAAGAAACCAACATGTTTGAGGACCACCAAAGCCGAGAACGGTGTTTTCTGTGAAAGGACACCTACCACAATGTAGGTATGATAATTACTATATAAGTCTGGGCGCTCACAACTATAATTTCAGCTTCAGAGAAATTTCCTAATTAATCAATTCCGAGGGGGAGACGGAACTCTCATTGATGAGGAATATGCTTCAAGAAGTAGGATTACAAGTTATAACTTTTTGGTTTGAATTTCATCCACATGCAGTATTATCTTGCTTAGAACTTAGCTCACCATCTTCGTCCAGGCTAGTCAAAGAGCCTATATAATTAAACTGCAACTTGCCGTAGCGGGCTCGGCCGCATAATCGCGCAGCGTTTATGGCAATACAAACTACGTATCAGCGAAAAATGTTGTCATAAGACGATTTTAAATACTCTTAGCATTCGCTAAGCGTACGCTTTTCTCAGACAACCTCTTTAGATGCCTGTTATAAGCCTTCTCGTGAGTTCATTATGCATCGCTTTTCGCGTATTTAAGGAAAATTCGCATTCCGATTAAAACCTATTTAGGCGCAAGCATCTTCGCAACGGTTGAAATGCGCTAATTGTAATTAATTGCTTAAAGGTATGCATATAAATAAACTAATCAAGTTATAATGATTATGTAAATAAGGCGATAATTAATTATGAATTCATATAATAATGGACAAGTAGCATGAAATAATCTAACGAGGTGGAGGTATTGGTGGCGTCACCCGGGGGCGATCTAAAGGCTGTTTGAGCCACACGAGTTTTGTAATTATCACTTATTAACATTCATAACTAAAGTATAGAAACCGCCATACGACTGAATTATCGTATGTTTTATACAAAATAACGTTTTATACATTTATACAAAACCCCGTCTAGAATCTAATTGAGGCGGTGATAAGCATTAATCTGGGATAAAGGTAGCCTCTACGATTTAGCCTATCTCCTTGCCGAATTACATCTAAATCTATTCAACTGGTTGAGAATGAACGAACATACACTTGTAATATATGTACCCATGTATTACCAATAAATGGTTTATCTTGTTTACACAAGCACCAAACTTAGAAACTTTCACCTTTATAACATTATAAGACGTCTGTTTCTGAATTGATAAATTTATAGAAAATGCAGTTTGTCTAGATGCATTTACAAAACAATAGGCAATACTGGAAACTGGAGCGTGGTACTGCCCTATCTATTTAATTCGATAGATAAAGGAGCCATCGGATAGGGGTCAATTATCCATTTATCCTTTTAACAGAATTGATAAAACGTAACCAGCTCGGGTGATTTTAATTGATCGAATGTGTTCGCTTTGTTAAAAACGTATTTGGTCGGTTCTATAAAGCTAAATTTTTAATTAGACTTTATTCTTACGAAGTAGATAACGATATCGCTGTAACTTGTGCAAAATTTAGGCATGGTGGAGTTTTAAGTAATATAAAGTTTAGTAATTTATATTTTACCTCAACTGTATTGCTTATTGGTTCGACAGGGACATAGGTACGTATATAAGGAAGGTTTGTGACCTCTTTATGTCTAATACATACTTTAAATACATACATATACACACGCATAGACTGATATAGAAATAATATTACCATTAAAATATGTACTTATGTATATCATCGGAAACCAACTCCCGCCAGAAGGCTGGCGTTAATATAACCACAGGGCCAAAGAAGCTATCAAATCTTTATCAAGAGTAATTCATTGATTTGAATGCGTTTAGATTAACTTAATTTTTCACATCTTAAAATTAATAAAATCGTTTATTGAGCAATCACGCTCCTACTTGGTCTTGCGTGTTATTTCGAAACCTGACTATAAAAACTTGAACAACAATCTGAGGTTCGCCCACCATCTCCTTTTAAGTAGAGGAGGGTAAAAAATATCTAAACTTGATAAAATATCACCTACGGTTAAAGTTGGCTTACCTACCTACATGGTAATACGGGCGATTAATTATAATTCTTTTGATTTTGTAAAGCTCGTTAGAAAGAAAATGGCTGCTCTTCTCATGCTTGATTTGGTATGAACATCGACTCAAAATAGTGTGTTGTATTCTTAGATGTTAGCTCATATAAAAATGTAGCTTACTTATTTTTCATACTTATTTTTTATGTAAATAATAGATAAATACCATATATGAGTGCAAAATAAAAACACGCAGACGAATCGAGACCCTCCTCGTTTTTTGATGTCGGTTAATAAGTATGTACATATTCTACTGTTATAAAATCAAACAAAAAAAAAACTCTATTGTACACCCAAATAAAGAATAATATGTATTTACATAAATAGGTAGGTAAAAGGGAACTAAGGGCATTGAGCGACCTTAAAAGTGATCTCTTCCAGGCAACCTAGCTATTGTCGTTACTTACGATACTTATCCTATTTATTGATCTGCTGTGTCATGTCATACTTTTAGCTACTTAATAGAATATATTGTCTTAGAATTTAGTACGTAAAGCAAATGTACCTAGGTAAGTAAATAAAATAAAAATAAATAAAAATCTGTTTATTTGAAACAATTAAAATTTTATGTTTTATTAAGTATCTATGTAGGTACTTACATAGCTTACTATTTCAGCTAAGTTCCCTATCGCGATGAACGACTTAGGTATCAGATGCAAATCATAAGATACCATCAGATCTTTAGCATAATCGTGCCTGACCTCTCCCATAGTACTTTTAATTGGGTTAATCCGTACTAAAGAGCAGCATACTAATTCAGATGTAGAAACGTTTGGCCCCATGTCAAGTTGTACCTAGGTGTCAACCATATGTGCAGCGTGCGTGGAATAATGACAGCTTGTTGAATATATAAGAGACTAATTGACGCCTGCACGGATGCGACCGGGAACTGCAGCGTCTATATCCATGTTTATGTTGTCTTTGTTAGTTAGATACTTATAAGAAAGTAGATAAGTGTGTAGGTTTAATTAAATATACCTACATATGTACCTATTTAATTTTAAAACAATAATTCATTAATTATATACCTACTTAATTAGTACCTACTACGTATCTAGTAGGATCTAATGATAAATTTATTAGTACTTTAGGTACCTAAGTAGGTAATTAAT
Organism: Macaria liturata; assembly: GCA_964023185.1. NCBI lineage: Eukaryota > Metazoa > Arthropoda > Insecta > Lepidoptera > Geometridae > Macaria > Macaria liturata. The sequence continues at coordinate 5,581,979 of OZ026819.1, forward strand.
ATATTATTCGCTTTTAGAATAAAATAACATTTCTTGTGACAGATTTAAGTAAGTACAAACAATTTACAATTATTAGGTATACCTACACACATACAATAAATCTGCCACAAAAATATTCTGATATTTATCAGGAAAAATTGTATTAGAGTACCTACCTAACCCTGTGACTAAATAATCAAAGCCCTGTAAGTACTGATAGATATGTTTCCTGCTTTCTTAGTTAGGTACTAAGTACATTGCAACTCTTCATTTATCCTCGTTCATTATAATCTTGCTTGGCTCTTTAATTGCTACAATAACCATTCTCAATTTGTATTTAACTTCCCCTTTGGTATTACACTTCAATCAACAGTATTACATGTTCAAAATACAAGGCATTCCCTATTCAATGCCTTATTGCTTGACGTCGTAGTAACCAAGAATTCTGCTAGATGGCAGCACTAAACTGTCTAAAGCTGAAAGAGAGGGATAGGGCGCGATAACGTACGAGTTAGAGCGAGACAAGTATACGTTATTATTACGCCTACATTGTGGACAGAAGTCGCACGCGCTCACAAAAAATGTTTCGACAAGAGCGCAAACGCAGCGCTATATTCGCTCGCCCACAACTTCACTCCGGTCAGCTCCGTCATTTAGTGGTGATCAGAACGTCGATGTGTGTGGAAGTGAATAATAACTTTAACTTTTCTAACACTTATCTCACAAAATAACAACCAAAGTACAATATCGTGTTAAAACAGACATTATTCGTGTAATTAATTACGTGTAGTATTCAAAATGTGTGACAATACCAATCCTTCGACGCAAAGTATAGCGGACTACTTAGCTCAGTTGCTCAAAGACAGGAAGCAACTGGCTGCGTTCCCGAATGTTTTCATGCATATGGAGCGACTTCTGGATGAAGGTAGGTCAAAAGCGTGTTGAACTATTAATAATACATCAGCAGACGAGAGGGCTGGTTCCTATAGTCGCCGATACTTGTCACCGCGCCGATCATAAATCGGGATGCGTCGACAAATGCTACAACGCACACGATATTAAGTTTATTTTTGTCTTTGCGCCGCCGAGTTATGGTCCAGTGGTGTTTGTAATGCGATCCCTCATTTCAAAAAGCGTAGCAGAACGTCTGCATCGCGGCACAGATTTGCGGTCAGCGGTCATTAGATTGTCGCCGAGAGAAAAGAGATCGGTGAAATGAGTTTGTAAACGAGTTTGGTGACTTCATTTCTTCGATGGCGACGCAGCTGTTGCGAGTAAATCATATTGGTGTGTTTGAGGTTATGATTTGGGGCGGGAGGGAGATGAACGATCTGAGTTCGCGAGGGCTGGAGGGAACCTGTTCGCAGGGCCGCAGTAATGCATTCCGCGCGAGCTGGAATGTCGTTCGAGTGTAGGTACCGTTCGGTCCTGCGTCCTCCGTCACGAGATTTGTACGCAGTGCGGCGCAGGCGGTGCCTGGCCGCGCGCACAGCTCGCAACCAGTTCACGGTACCTACTGGAGCCCTTATCGGCGCCACTGAATGCCGCTCAACGGATTTACACTGCTCTACAAACTAATCGCTAAATTGATACAGATAGAACAAGCTATTGAAATAAGGAAGAGAGTTATGAACGTAGCTGTCATTAAGTACCTATACATATTTTATATGAATAGGTATCATTATAAGTTCCCTGTCTGTAATATTTTTTACAAATTTAATGGGCCTAGGTATTATGATAAATGATATGATTAGAATAAAATTAACATAGGTACTTGATAACAATGCTTTAGGTATACATAGGTATATCTACGTATAAATTATGTTACACTGCATTTATGTACTTAATAGATACCTAAATAGGTAGGTAGGTATGTAGTAGGTAGGTAGGCACTGACTACTTAGATTCTCATATTTTCTTACAAAGGAAAAATCCCATAAATATTGTTTGTGTCTTGTACATACGAATGGATACAACGATTTATCTATTTCAATAACAAACTAGTTCAAGACAACTTTGGTACCATATAAGTGAATGCAAGCACTAGACCTGCCCATAGGCAGTTTTATTAATGCAGAAACCGGCTGATCGCAGCTAGATGTTTACGATTTACTTACCTACCTACGTTCGTTATAGCGCAAAACGCATTTTTTGTTATTCTTTGTAAAATAAATATTAAACAAAAGAACGATTAAGTAGTGTTCTTTTGTTGTGCCAAAAGATATAGATTCTAAAGTCTCTGCATGTTGTAAATCCAAAAACGTTCTTAATGGTTGTTAAACATTACAAATGGTTAAAAATCTGTGCCTACATGTTCTCTCACAAGAACATGGCAGAATTTATTGAATAGAGCATGTTATTGTGTTACTTAAAAACTCATTAGCAACTCTAGTCACGTCTTGTAACGAAGCGAGGTCCATACGACCAATTCTTAAACATGTCATAATGTCAGCCATAATGATTTACTGTTAAGTTTTAACTGTAACTCGCTAGGTAACCTACCTTACCAATGAGATCAGAGAATTTGGTCGGGGACCACATTCTGCCCAACAGTTACCTAAGATTAACTGGAACTGCTTTATGTAAAGCCTTACCTTTAATTACACCTATAGGTTACGTCATTTGCAAGAAAATGTTTTATCTGTATTTTTCTATCTATTGGGAGTTTTGATTTTATCAGATACTTTTATCATTTCAAGCATCACTTGGCGTCTTTGTATCTGCCGGTTGCCCCCGCCTGCCCTTAGTTGGCACGTTGCTTCGTAATTCCATTTATTTCCACTCATTTCTAAAAATAGATTCCTAGCCAGAATAGACGTGGAGATCTAACCTCTTAAATGGTTTAAATCAGATATGTTCACGATTTATGTCAGGTTGGAATAAGAACAGATGTCTGTATGCTCGCGTTGGTCTCACATTTTTTTTTACTTGAAATAGGCTCACGCTTGACTATAACTTGCCTGATGTTAAGCAACGTTATGATAATAATACTGTCGAATGTTTACTCATATTCAAATGAGCACTTACGAAATAATGCCAGTGGCTCACGAATCTAACTAGATTGGTCTCGGTATACTTAGGGATGGTTCAAGTGGATTGAAATATCGGAGCGTCACCAATGTGTTTTTCAAATTATACCAAACATATGTACACACTCTGAATTTCAATTAAACACGCGCCATCTGAAGAATACTTGTACCCCTATCTACATCAAAATGGCGTCTTTTCCATCCGTTCTCAATCTGACGTTCTTCTTATTGCAGTAAAATTGCGTGGAGGTAATATTAAATGCGTGTGTCCCTTATAATATTCAGCTTACATCACTTGAAAAAGTTGTTGATTTAACATTTGCCATAAAAAGCAAGAGCTCTCGAGTGGAGAGCCTACTCTTTTCTTTAATTTCGTTATGATAAGAGCAGCTGAGTCATTCGATACAAATTGGGAAATGTTGACTGAATAATACGGGATTTTACAATATTCCATGTAGCAAGCGTTAACAAAAGTTACGACTTTAGCAGCGAATAGGAAGTTTTATGTTTTATTTGACACGTCGTCAGTCTATGAGACGAGATGACTAAAATATCGCCGACGAAACTGACAACCGACGGGCGTGGCGTATTGAGTTACGCTGAACCGACAAATTACACTGCTATTTTTGACGCCTGAATGTAAAGGAGCTTATAAAAAAAAATCAAACACATGATTGAAACATGAAGATTTTAAGATCAAAATCATAGGCCAGACTAAACAGATAGCTTCTGGAGAGAAGTCTGTTGATGCCTCGCTTGAAGTTAATCCCACTGACATGAAGTGAAACAATGGTAGACAAGAAAGTAGACAAACCGGCCCAGCTTGTGTCATGTAAAGAGCAAACAGACATACCTAATTTATGCCTCAAATAACAATTTAGCAACAATGAAGTGTACCATGTTGTTTATATTAAACATTTGGATGTTTGCATACCAATGAAGATCAGAGTCAACAATAACAATGCACTAATCAATGTAAATAAATATACAAATTCATCAATCAAAACATACATACAACACGTACAGATAAAGCGACGCTTTGACATGTATTACATGATAACAGCACATCAATGAAACACAATTTTGATTTTTTATCGTATTAAAAAGATAATGGATAATACAGTGGGTAATAAATGCCATCCAGATTTCTCAGATAAGCTATCAAGTGTGTTACACACAAGTACCTACTTGACTTGCAGATTGTTTAGTGATATGATAAAAGATAAATGAGTTTAATAGCCTTTAAACATTGCTCTCATCCATAAATAGTGTGATACAAAGAACGATAACTATCTGGAATATTGTCACAAAATAGCTACTTATATTGTGATTAAAACTGAGAAATGTTTGCCTGGAAATCTACTCAATATGATTACATTTTCATCAGAAATAAAGTGAATCCAGAGCATGTATATTCCTGAAAGATACATACCTACTATCGTAAATTTTGATATTCGTTCGATAATTTAATCTGAATCTTAATCGAGTTCGTTTACCTGGAAAATCGAGCAAAGAGAAAGTGTGTAAAAACGAATAGAAATGCAAATTATTGCAATAAAATTAAGAAACGATAGCACAAAAAACACTTGACATAATGTGACGAAGACGCGCGCTATGTCAGTGATGAATTTACCACCATTTAAATATTTAGATTAAAAAATATTAGTAAAGGTGCATGCAATATTATTCATATGTGTAGATTCATTACCTACTTTTTATGCCTTTAGATTTATAACATTTATCACTGATACAATCATTCAGTATTTTATAGATTCGTAAGCGCCGTTTCCATTGATGCTTGCGTTTCACTCGTAAGTCAAAGTGAGTCTTAAGTTGTGTCATTATAAGGTTGCTTAGTTGCGATTAGTCGCGCCCACGGCAGTGACCAAATGAGGGTAGCCGTGGGTAGCATGGAGGTGTTGAAGCCAAGGTTGTTCCAGTCGCTGTACAACTTGTAACTTGCCGTGGGTTGCTTAATTACAACGATACAACAGTCATCAATACCTACCACGAGCTCGAATAATCTGTCCTAATTTGGAGCACAGCTTGCTTGCCCCACAGGTGAATCGAGCCTTTGTCTAATGCAGCGTAAGAAACGCTTTCTTCCTTTGTCTCGTCGTTCACTTCAGAACATGTACATGCTGCAAATATTGACACGCGACTTATTATCTCGTCGACCTCGATAAGGCTACACCACATCGCTAGAAAACTGGATCATACGCGACTTCCATTCTTCGGTCGTTCCCACGACACTGCCATTACGTTCAATGTTCCATCTCAAATGACGCGATGGCTCGGCTAATGAGATAGTTTTTCTAGCCTCGGAAAATGGATGTAACTTTGTCACTTAACACAAATGCGTGTGTCATTAGAAATTTTCTAACAATGCTTTGTTTTTTGATGTCAATTTTGCTGGATAACAATGTCTCTATTTTATTATAACCTTTGTATCAACTCAACCTCTCATCAAAACCCGACGACAATGGCGTGGAATGCCGATGAAAGCACAGCGACAACGTACTTGGCCACTGGAGCGCTTGCACAGAATGCATTCGGAGAGGCTGTGTGGGCTGCGCGTGAGCACTGTAATTTGAAATGAAAATCGATCGCTTCAGAATGCTGCGTGAACTAGCTCTGTGGGCGGGAGACCTACGCACACAACCAAACCACGACCCAATACCACTTTTACATTCGACGCCGAAACGTCGGACCTTTTGGAAGTCTCCTACGCACTTTATGATTTATAGATTTTTAGAAACCAGGGATATTTATCGGCTATTCGAAACCTTATTATCTGATCTATACGAAGGCGTTTGTTTAGGTCATAGATCTTAATGGTCGCTAATGATATGCTAATTTGCCGTTGAGCAATATTCAATACAGCTAAGCAGCGCTATCAATATCTAGCTTGCCTTCTGAGCGACAATCCGGTATCTCACCCAACATAATTTAAACTCTCTCGCAAACACTGTTTTGCATACGTGAATATTCAGCGGGCCTGTAACGACTAGGAACATGACTGATTGTTATACAGTGTTTAAACAAAAAGGTCGCAGTCTAAGCGTGGGAGCTGACAGCCCACGGACGGAGCTGACTTGGTGGACCTGCTTAGTTTAATTGTGGCCCTCGACGCCCACCGTGTTGTTAGATGCTTGACAATGAAGTTAACTTAACCGCCCTATTGTATTCAGTGCAACCAAATAAATTACTGTTTAAATTGCCGTTTTGTCCATTTTAATGTTTTCAACAAATTGCCGTTGGGCAATAACTTATTCGTATGTCCGGTCCGACTTGTGTAAAATCTTTGTATTATTCTTAGTTGCGCTTGACGATTAAAATAAATTGTGAGGCATTGATAAATATTAGTTACAGTCGAAATTTCCCTGAGACTGGACCTTCAGACATTCCGGCGGATGTTTCCTTATCTCAGTCAAAGATGGAATGCCATGGGAGTGCTGTGAGAACCGAGCAGACCCGCACCGCCCGAGGGCAGACGTTAAAAAATATTTCAAAGGAAACGCTTCTCATTTAATAATTTTCTTGATTCGTATTCTATTGTATACTAATACCACCTACCTGAAACGAGTTTCCGTAATGCAAATTCTTAATTATGATAACCGTTAATTCGGTCCCAATTTATACCAGTTTCTGGTGTTCCTATTATGGAGGCTCGATCTTATTTACAGAGGTCTAGAATTCCTTGTAGATGATTAACTTTGCCGGCGCGTACGTATATATACAAAATGCTTTGTACATTAGCGGCAACAATGAGTGTAGTTAGCGGGAAACGTAAATACAGCGTGTATAGTGTATGTAGATGGAAAACTGTTGACCCACATAGCACAATGGGCGGATAAATCTCCTTATTTAGACAAAAGGGTTACATTTTATTGATTTGGATGTAGGCGAGGCTCATTGAATTCATTGATATGTGACCACCGTTGTTCCGATTGATAGATTTAGGAACAAGATAGTCTTGATTTAATGCTCTCGAGGCGGTTGAATGTAAAGAACTTGCGACTGCTTTGGCAAAGCTCAATTTTCCTATGAACGCCTTGTATTAGTAACAAAATATGCAGTTGTTCTATAAATACTTGACAGCCTACTGGGAAAATCCATTTATTAAGTGAATAAACAATAATTTAACACATACAAATTACAAACTAATTTGCAAATATTGTATAGTTGAAGCATCAAATTAAAATTGAATTTTAAATTTTCCATTAACTCCAAGCTAATACAATATAGTTAGTACATATTTCAATTTGAACATGATTATTCAATGAAAAACGCATTGTTTTATTTTATTGCGACGATCATAATTGCTTGTAATAATTATATTGTAAATAGCAATAAAAATAATCTATCAGAAAAATACAATCTTGCGTATTGTAGCTGCTATATTGGGTGCCAACGTTTATGTTGTTTTGTTTTATTACATGTTATTAATTAATTAGTATACCGACATTTAATGTCTTGTCTATCGAAGCAATCTTGTATAGATAACACAATTGCTCGGTTTCTATCTGTCGTAACCAGCAAGTTATTTCTATCTCTGTATTGTTTATTCATTGATATGTTTAGATATTCCTTCCTCATATGCGTTAAATTAAACTTAAACCACATTACACATTATATCTTTATTCTGATAACCTAGGTGCTCCTAGGTGTATCTAAGAGTAAATACTATTTATATTCATTACTTCATAATTTTAACTCATGTTTCTTACTCATTTCCTTCATTCATATTTTGGTTGGTTATGTTCTGGATTCAGAAGTCTGGTGGCTGAAGTTTAGTTAAAAAAAATCTGTAAGCTACTCAGTCAGGCCATATCTTTATAATCTTTGTGCTGTGCTGTGCTTCATATTATGATCCATTTATAAGCACGGCTTGTTATGTGTTATCTGATAAAGTATCTTACTCTTAACAGCAATCATCTCCATAAATATTTAGAAAATAAAACATAATAACTAGATTATATTATAATGACCCTACCCATAATGCTACTTAACGTTAATAAGGCGTAGGGTACAAAAATCCTCGATCTATATTTCGTCGTAGTCTTATACAAAACAAATCTATTGTACATATGAAATAAGTGCATTTCAGTTTGATTTTCATTGTTTCCCTGCCCAGTGACCACGTTAATGTCGCCCGGCCTTCACGCCTTGCACTAATGATTGTTGCGTCCGTCATAAATAACGTTTGCAATTAGCTTCTATCCGTACTATCTCCATTTTAATAAACACATTTATTTCACTGGAATACTTTCGCTATTATTTTTTTTGCAAGAAGAATATTGGTTTTTTCTTCCTCTGTAGTCTGTACTCATAGGTGTTCAATACTCGCTCGTTCATTCCTAGAGATCGTAACTAATTTCTGATAACCTTTAGTATCCGTACAAGGCACGAGAGTATTCGTATCTAGTACCCAAGCATGCAATTATAAGCAGCCAAGTGTAGAGCATTACGTTTTCTAATATGGTGGGAACAGCTATCTGATCCGATCCTTATTCCGTACATAAACTCGTACACTATTAGCAGATTGCCGAGTGAAATTCAAAACACTCGGCGTGATTTGACGTAATTTGTCCAAACTGGGCTGGTCCAGTTCTTCAACTTTCTATCGAAGCACGTAGGAGCTCCGTGTCGCGACATCTCGGGACCAGCGACACTTTTATTGGCATAAACTACTCACTTACCTAACCACTTCTCGCGATTTAATAAAATACCGCAGCCGATGATTAACTAACAGTCCGTTAAAGCAAATAACTAACACAGTGACGTTAATGAGATTTTTTAGATCCAAAAAAAGGTTATGACATCAGTATTGAATATGGCAACGAATTTTTTTACATTGGCTCCCGAGATTCGCTTTCTATAAATCGATAGGCAAGGCGTTACTCTAACTGGCTACACAAACATGTCGAAAGTGCCTCTGTTGCGCCACATGTGTGATGTGTGGGATGCGCCGGCGCCGGTCTGCCGATGCCGTGGCGGTTCTAGTGTGTGTAGACGGCTTAAGGGTCCCATTCATTTCGCGTTAAGCAATTTGGTCAACGCGCAACGTTTACCGGTTCATTCATACGATTGTGCAACTGTTCGAACCTACTCGATTTTGACCAAACACCTTTAAGGCTGCTGTTAAACAAACATTTGTTTTTAACGACTGTGTCATTTGAAAGCTCAAATTTAAGTATATGACATCATTGTGGTCAAGTACTCTCGGTACGAGGTCAGAGGAATATTGATTGGTTGTGCTCGAACTATAAATGTTTGAAAATACTAACAAGACAGGAAACCGATCAAATGTCCTGTTCTAGATTGTGTTTAAAAAGGTCGCGATGCCCATGAGTCACAGTTGAGAAGTCTGCTTATGTCTTTAGTCTTGATGTTGATAGATTGTAATCGTCTCTTTCTATCGTGGCTATTGCGTGTCATTTTGTCACTGTCTAGCTCGTTAAAACTTGGTCTACTCAGTTGCCTACGCGGCGTCATCTGTTAATTTAATTATTGGTAGCTACTCCATTTTACAATTTGTATGCTCCAGATATCTGTAAATAGTATGCCGTGTATGTTTTCTTTATCAGTAAAATTATGTTTTTCATTTTATCGCTCGATATTTTAATCAAATTCAACATAACCAGTTAGTAAGTTTTGTAATATTTTGAATACAATATTTATTTTACAGTTCGGTCTCGTGTTGTCCCCCGCTGAGGCAAGTTTGTCTACAAAACACGTGTTTTCATATTCTACTCATGCGTTAACTTCATAAATATGTGCGTAGAGGAATAGCCCAATATCTTTTTCATTACGTTCGATAATGTTCCTACCTCTTTTACAATGTAGGCTTGTTATTAACTATTTATATTGCAAGTAGCTATATAGAGGCCAGTTCGTATGGACAACAAGTCGATATGACTATTTTATTATTCTCTATTTGCGTAATTCAGACACTAATGATGGTAATCGTCCATGCAAAGTAGACAAGGTATCTGTCTACTTTGACAACGTAGCAAGGTATTTTATTAGATACCTCCAGGAATCGACATATACTTAATATCTACTTAAAATGAATTGTTATACCTACTAGACCTAAATTATTAGATCAACCAAATAGTTCACAAGTTTAGTTCGTAAGCAAATTTCTTACTTTCTACCATGAAAATTGTATGAACGTGTAAAAGAAACCAATAAATATCATCTAAACCTATACAATACGAGAATATTTTATAAAAACAGTTAATCTCAGTCTCAGTACACTATGTGCACTGAAATTCAGGCATTACATAAGTAAAACTGGTTATTTTAAATAGAGGGGCTTGCACATAGACAAGATGGCTGGATGTTGGCCAATTTTATATAATTAGGTCATTTTATATCACGCATTTCACAAATACTTTCCACTGCTAGATTACTTTCCGGGTACTGGTACTAGCTGAATGTGAAATTTGCTAATTAAATAACGGCATTTGCCTGAGTCACTCGTTCAAGAAGTTTATTTTGCATATTATGATTGGCACTATATCTCGCTATTACTAATATCCTGTAAAATATGTTATCTCTAGAGATTATTATTATATTCCCACATTAAACATTCACGAGTTCTCTTCTCTTATATTTGTGCATAATCACAATATTAATAAATTCTTTATCTGAACAGAAAATATTAAAATCAAAACTTCGATTCTAACTAAATTTGTTACATTGATACCAACAACGTATGAATATTTCGTTCTAAATGTGTATATTGTGTATATCAATAAGTCCTGGGTTGATTGTAAGCTTGTATGTTTTATTATCTTCAAGTAACTGCACAGCAAATATAAAATTAGTTCCACGCCCGCATTCTACGACATCGATCTCTCCTCCATATGGTTTCATATCTAACGGCAACTCTTTATTGCAATTTATAGAACACTCCCCTATGGTAATTTGCTTTTCGATACTACAATCTGCTGGTACTTTAATGTATTATTCAATTTGTATTCACATTCTTCTTTTTTGTCCTTATCTACACAACTAATGATAGAAAACTTTTTCATGTCATTAGATTTCAATTTCATCTGAATTAAAACTATCATCAATACGCAGTTAGGAATAGCCAATGACGTAAGGTTTATTTAAAACCATGTTCCATGTTATGTTAAGACATATTATTAGAGCAAAAATATCAAAAGCACGCCGGATCCCTCTAACGACTTACGCAGACGCCTTCTGTATCTCTGCAACAAACTATGTTGGTCTTAGCAACAGAGCTAGTCTTTACCATTTAGATTATAAGGTCGAATTTCGCTCGTTTTAATTGAAATAAACCGTACAAAATTATTTCATATTTTTAATGACACAGTTTGATATTAATAAACCTTGAAAACAGATGCCTCATGGATGTCACATTAAGATAAGTCTAAATCTCCGAGTATATGAAACTTTTAATTAATGTGTTATTTTTATTTTGTTTCAGGTAATATTGTAACAAAATTTATTGCAATCGAGAAGACGATAGTCATTTATAGGCAAGTAGCGTCACCAACCACATAACGAGAATATTACAAAATTGTTTATTACTTGGATTCGCTTGAAACTGGGATAAATCTAAGAAGCCTATTTATATTGTAATTATGTAATCACGTACATTATGTGCAGAAAAGGTCAGTGGGATTTAGCTGTTTCTTAATGAGAATAAGTACTTAGCAGTCGAGTTATTTATTCTCTAATTACTTCTGACGTAGATATAATAGAAGTCCCTCGTCAAGAAATCTGGTAGTCTATAGTGTTAATAAGAAAAACTTTGAAATTCTATCATTAAATTCATTGGCAACAACTAAACTCGAAGGTCTATTGAAATATTTGAATCCACTGACGAGCGTCGTCTTATCATTACAATTAAAGTCAAAGTGTCAAACGTGTTTTCCAAAAACCAGCGCTTGGATAAAATTGTTGACCATCGGTGCGTTTGCGCTTGCGCACATAACAGGAATAAAGTCGGCACGAGTACGCTCATTAAACCCCACAACAATGCGAGGCGGGGTTGCCAGAGCAATAAAAATTACAAGACGCTCAGGATGGGAGCGTCTAATGGCATAAGACCTCCATTGATACAAAGATTGTCTTGCGATACACTGGTTTGGCTTTTTGGACATTGGTTTTTGATACACATACTTTTATACGTTGAGATTTTGCGTTTCAACTAATTTATTTGTGTAAATCTTTCTTCTTCTTCCTTTTGATGCTTATCTTCACTTATCACAAGAATAGCTGTTCCAAATATTAAAAGTAATAGAAGTTATATTACTGTTATGAATCATCAATTGAATCCATCAATTTCCTTATTTTTCTTTCTCAGCTGTCTCTGAAAACTTCTATACCTATATAAATCATAATACCATTCACCATCTTATAAATGGTGATTTATATATATTTTAAATTAGGAAACGAATGAAAAATGACTAGTATTATCTTGTTTTCCTATTCCTCTTCGCTACCGTCGCAGTCTGTTCTTATTTTCAGCAGATTCTTATCTTAGACATGAGTAACGAATAGCGGATGGTGTGTGACATGAATGAACCGCGCCGATGCCGTCGGTGGCCAACTTTTAGGCGGACAAATTCACAATATTATTCAGAGACTCCTGACTACTTCTCTATAATTTATACAAAGCGTTGCGTCCACCATATCTCCTGCGCGAACCAAATCTATCTCGCGATCGAATCAATAAACAGACACTACTGACAGAGACAGATATGTATCTCACCCATGACATATGTTTTATCTTCTGAGTCGTACTTTTTGACTATAATAAAGCGTCTATGACTTGTGATGTCGTTGAACAGACGTGAGCCAATGACGCGAGGTTCCGCAGCACTTCCGCCGCGCCCGTGCCGCCTCTGCCACTGGCCCGTAAACAATCACCAGATTTTATGTTCATCGCCCCCAATACAGCACCATCGCCCTGCCTTTAGGATACTATACTATTCATTAAACGTAATGATCTTGATAATAACCAAATCACCTAAAACAAATATAAAATAGAAGCGAAACACGTGCACCTTGCGGAAACGATGCATACGAAATGAGACGCGCCTTCTTTTAATTTGAATAGCAAATGAAATTTGCCGATCTATAATTTCAAAATCGAAAGTTCTTCCGATATATATGCGAATATTCTCCAAGAACGAAAGTGCAATGCTTTATCAAGTCGTTGGCAACTTATGTAAGTGTTCTAGAACCTAGACGCCGTACGAGCGTTTGCAGACTTCTGAAATTCCATTGGCTGTGCTGAATTAGACTCGCTTTTGCTACAGGCTTTGTTTTCAACAGATGTAGCATAATTATTGCGACCTTAAACAGTTTTCTCTTGTACAGATCGCGTTTCAAGTTACGCAACGAATGCGTCGGCGCAGATTTCGTCACCGCGGAAAGCGCGCTGGCCCATTAAATTGTTTTATTATGAACTCGACGCCATCTTGTGTATTTTTGGCTGGGGTTTAGGTGTTTATCTGGTTGGGACTCTGTCCAACGCGTAATTAGTCGCTGTAACTACATATATTTTTGCTGTCCACGCACAGATTTTGCGAGAACTGACGGATTTTGTTGATATATACGCCGGCGCAACACTGTTGCATTTCTCGATTGGTAACCGAATCATTAGTTGTGGGTGGTTTGATTTTCAACGAAATATTTTCTAAAAGCGTGAACCGGTAATGTAAACAACGGTGGCAGACTACATTTTCTTCCTGTAACAAGTTGAATGACCGAACATGTTTGTCATCCCACATCTTGTATTCACGCTACTCCTTGCGCCGCATCACCTGTTTCATTTTTCACTATCGCCTTCGTACGATTGTTATTTTAGATTTCTGGTCTAAAATTATGAATGAGTCGCCACAGTAGACACTGGACTCGTGTGTGGCAATACGTCATCGACGCTTCAAATAAATCTTCTCATTAGTTTATGCATACTTATGTAGATGTTTAATTTTGACTTTGCATCTTTTTCAATAGCGCTTGCACTAATATTTAAGGATATTGGATTTTTTGTTACGTCTATGGTCAAAATGATTATTGAAGATACATGGATAAACCGCTGTGAATTTGCGTGCGGTATTTTTTGTCACGTGAGTCATACGGTGTCCACACCGCGGGATTCATACAAATGATGTAATCTACATTTTGGAGTATTCAATACAAGGGTCGTAAAGAGTCAGATGTCCGTAATAGGCAATGCACGAACTGTCATTATTTCAACATGCCCACCTACTTGCTTGCGTACCTACTTAAGTTACCAAGTTTGTCAAGGGAATTTTCTCTTTTTTTACTATCTTAAAATGTGACAATATCTAATTTGTATCATTATTGTATATACTTACTTGGATTTTGTTATAACTTGATAGTGCATTGTCTGATGGAAATCTGATATCTTCTTCCTACCCGACGTTATTTTCAGCTTGAACTCGGTTGTTTACCATACAGAAATATCATTCATTAGATACTGAAAAGCATTTGTTGACAGCATAACACTGGTGTTCCATTTTAAAGACAACTGGCAATACTCGTATGTCGAAAGGTTTTTACATTATCAGCAGTCTAAATACGCATTTAAATTATTTGGTTGAAACTATTTAACATCTGTTTCCATTGGCGCGGCGTAGTTTCTTACTAAAATGTAAAATACATAGCAAACCAATTAAAGCTGGTTTAATATTTCACAAACTTAAATAAAGCCGTTATATAAGCAATATGTTATTTTCTCTTTCAAAGCTATCAAAATTCCAAATCGCTAGATCAACGTCAAACATATTGAATTTAAAACTTCCGTTATAGACATCCGTGTATAAAAAGCAAGAGTCCGTATCGAACTACTAAAACCACAGAACGATGCGATGTAAACGTGGAGACTAACTAAAATATGCAGAAATAAGTAGACACTTCATGTCAAATCTGAGATCCTTTGAATGCGGTAGACATGCTGACAATATTGAAAAGATGCCAAGCTCAAGGTAACGAAATGTTCAAATACAGAAGGCGAAAATCAGTTCAGTCATTTGCGTAGACGTAAAATATGAAGCAGAAAATACTGCGGCTGAATCATTTAGCTTGTCAATTCGCACTTGCAGAAATCTAGAAGCTGCAAATTCACGTGTGCGGTTTATCTGTTTCCTTGGAAAGTGAATTGGAATTGCGAATAGAGAATCGTGTTACTGATTTGTAGATCCCATTGGTTGGCGGCGTGGGAGACTGGGCACGTCGACCCCGCGTGCAACTATAAATATACAACACGCTCCTTATCCACGCATCGGAGCATCCCTGATAGCCGGCGTCTTGGGAGACTACTGGATTTCGGGAGTTTGCTTTACTCACAGATACTTCTTTGTGTGCTCTTTTGTTTTGTTTTGAATGTACACAGCCCAATTTGCTCCATTCGCAGTTGATCAGTTGTTGAGACTGTCATTTTCAAATTTTATAAGTCGTTAAAGTTACTAAGTTCTTGCATAAAGATGCACTGAAGTATTCATCTTTGTTAATATCGTAATATTCTGTTTTATATGATTTTTTTATTTGTTCTTATTCATTTATTTATAATTCGTCTCTTAATTTTAACACCACCGTCACGAATTCTAAGTCTGTAAACACTTTAACATATTAATTTGTTTCCTTGAGATTTATGTCAGTTACGTCTAGAATCTCAATTTAATTGCGTTCTATAATCTCGCGAAATAAAATGAAATATTAGTAAAAACATGCTACTGCCCGAGTGCCATTTCATCAAGTCATAAAATTCAAATGAGCCTAAATTCTATGACATTAATCATAAGCAGTAACTAAGTATTAAGCAATATATTTGTAGCAGTAGAATTTGGAATTTTAATCTGTGATTTCATTCAGAATGTGTAAACACATTTAAAAATACACATATTATTGTGTAATTTTTACATAAACTAGCAAGCTTAATTGCTGCAAATTAGGCTGGTGATTATGATGTAATATTACTTACTACTACATATATGCGCAGCATCTGCATAAAGTATGTGAGTATACATAATTTTATTGCCTGTGCATAAACGTGTTGTTTTTATACACACGTACAGTTTTATTTGGGTGGTATGTATCTTAACTATATTACGACCTGTCCAAAAATAAAAGTAGGACCTGTAATATCCATAACAAGCTCAGCAGGAACACTAAAATGAAGAAGTTAAAACGTGTATAACTTGTGAATTTGACTGTTTGCCTACAACCTACGGGTTGGGTGAAGAGAAAAGTCTGTGTTAGGTAGAATCACTTTCTCTATAATTGCAGTTCTCCATTATTCACAGTTTACATCAGAAAATCGACGCGCGAGTGTAATGGTCGATCCCGTTACCTCGGTATCTCTTGCAGAAGTCCTATGGCGGTCGCCGCATGTCATCTCCTTCTTCTCGCTCATGCATACGAGCTGGGACCACGAGTGGGAAAGAGAGAGCGAACGACACGGGCCCAAGTTTCTATGACGCAATACAAGGTTCCTCCCTTAGTACCTAGATGGCGTCAGTAGTCCCTAACTTCGAGTGTTACATACTCCCCCTCTAGACTAAACAAAGCGCCCTCGCGTTTGGTCTAGCACTGACGGGTCGCGTTTGGCCTAGCACTGATACACAGGTGATACTTTGATAGTTAAATCAAAAGAAAGAACGTTGGTAACAACTTTACAATAAAAATCTAACACTAGCTAAGCTGTATGTTACTGCAATACTTGAGTATTGACCAATATGTGCAATCAAAACTGGAATAGCAACTATCTTAAACTATTTCTAACTAAAACTATGGCTTATGTTTACGTGGCCGACCGCGCTGCCTTTTCTCTCTTACCGGAGCAGTGAGAGAGCCCACATATGGTGAAATGTGAGATACATGATACTTCCCTACGCTCTTCCCGGTAAAAGGATTCTCCAACTCGACGGTGGTGGAATTTACAGCCTTGGTTACTCTATATGGTCCATCTCTCCTAGGTATGAACTTGGCTGTCTGTCCGCGTTCATGTTGAGGGACGACGTGGCAAGCAGAATCATTACAGTCTGCTTCAGGTCCGTAGCGGTAAAGCGCGCCATCGGAGGGTACATAGCCTTGGTTCGCCCAGCTCCTCCCCCTGAACTCGTCGTCATCTGCTTCCATCTCTTCTATTATTTCCTGTACCTCTGGGTCCTTCAGTTGCTTTTTCCTCACTTCAACGATGTCTCTGTGAGGTAGGTCGACTATGACTTCACATACCTCACAGGTAGATAGTTCTCCTCCACAGCACGCTGGTGCTAGTAGTCTGCTGGCATACTCAACAGGTCTCTCATCGGGGCCCTCCCCCTGCATAAGATCTGCTCCGAGACAGTATGCACTTCTATCGGTCCTGAGCTCGAAGGGTTTCGTTTCATCGGCTTGTCTGAGTATAGGTGCAGAGATGAGGAGTCTCTTGATGTTATTAAATGAGCGCTGCTGCTCATCGCGCCACTCCCAGTCTACGTTCTTCTTCAATAGATTGGTGAGGGGTTGCACTACAGATGCATAGTTGGGGACAAATCTCCGAAACCAACTAGTAAGTGCCACAAAACTTTTCAGTTGTTTTATGTTCTTGGGAGGCTCTCTGTCGGCTATCGCAGAGGTCTTCTCAGGGTCGACGCGCAGTCCACCCGGTACTATGATGTGCCCCAAAAACTTAACAGCATCACAGGCGAAGTAACTTTTCTTTCGGTTAATTCTCAGGTTGAATAGTGCTAACCTGTTCAATACGGTTTCCAGGTCTTCCAGGTGGTTGTCGTAGGTGTCCGAAAGTATGATTAAATCGTCGAGGTACGCCAGTAGGGAGACTGGTCTGCCACGGAGGTAAGACTGCTCTCCGGTCTCAGTAGCTCTCTCTTCTGTTGGAGTCTTCTCAACGAACAAATTGGATTTTAGTCTGTCTATCAACCTCTGGAACGTTGCGCCAGAATTCCGTAATCCCATGGGCATTCGTTTGAATCGATATGTTCCCGACGGTGTTATGAAAGCTGTCTTGTCACGGTCATCGTCAGCTACTGCTACTTGAAAGTATCCTGCCTGCAGGTCCAGCGTTGTCATGTATCTGGTGGTCTTAGCGGCGTGGAGTACATCTTCCATTCTGGGCAGTGGGTACCGATCTGGTTCTGTAACCTGGTTCAGCTTCCGGTAGTCTACGCACAGTCGCATACCTCCATCTTTCTTTGGGACTAATACCACATTTGCGGCCCAAGGCGACTCACATTCCTCAATGATGTTGTCTCGTAACAGCTTTTGTAGCTCAGTATCCAGTATATCCCTCTTGTTCTGTGACAGCCGGTAGGGTGGTGAAGCAATAGGTTCCTGGTCCTCTGCTACTCGAATCTGATGCACTGCATATGTGGTTGGTGGTCCCTCCGGAGCAAAGCGCTCAGCTCTGCTGATGATGAGCTGGTCAAGCTTAGCCCTCTCAGCTGATGAGAGCATGCAGCCCTCACCATCACGAAGCTTCAGGGTGTCACTGTCATTCTGATTCTGAAACAGGTTGGCGTCCATGCTTAAGGTTGGTGTCACTTCATAATTAGTCATGAACGAGCGTTTGATGTTTGGTTGGTCAGCAAAATGCCAAGACATTTGGGATATATTGATAATCATACCAGCGGTGGCAATGAAGTCTCGTCCCAGGAGGGTACGATTATTAGCACCTGGCACTACCACAAAGGTGGTAGGTATAGCACGGCCTTCTAGTTTGACAATGGTTTGGCCGGTTAGTGTCATCTTTTCTTGTTTGCTACCATCAGCGAGTCCTATCTCACGAGGTGTTTCTATGAATTTAACCCCATTACTTAGTAGTATGGAATAAAGGCCGGGACTTGCGAGTGAATTTGATGAGCCGCAGTCTGCCATAGCAACCCCTTTTGAGTCAAATACTTGTATGCTTACAGTTGGACGTGACTGTTCATCGACTAAGTTAAGATTTTGAAACTCAACCTTATCTTGTTTGCGGCTACATGTATCACATTTCGACCGTATGGTTCCTGCTTTCCCACACCCATAGCAAAATAGAGGCGAAGAGGCAGCGGGTTTGTTTGTAGCATTGGTTTGTTCGTGCTTTATGTGTTTTGTCCTACATTCACTCTCTGTATGACCTAGGCGGTTACAAAATGTACAACGCGGGCGTTCGCGCCTACCATCAGATTTTGATTGCACATTTGTAGTTAATTGACGCCCCTTGCCCATATTAGGGTTAATGTTTACATAATCTGTACTATGAGTAACTACACTACGTTTGGAACCTTGTACTGGAGTCGTAGAACAAATGGGTAAACTCACCTCGCTCGCGCACTCCTCCACATACCTGGCCCTTTCCAGCAGCTGGTCCAGGTCTGCCACTGTGTTCCTCGGGATCTGCTTTCGGACTTTTCGGCGTAGAAGGCCATATATGATGTCAACTTGCATCTGGTTAGGAACTTCATAGGGTAGTCTTGCTAGATCGCAGCGTTTTCTTGAAATGAAGGTTTCGCTTCGTTCGGTGTCGTCTTGTTCTTTGGCGAAAATGTTTCTGAATATAGCGTGGGCGGGTCGCGGCGCTCCATACATGACTCGGAGGCGACGCACGGCCTCTTGCCACGAGGAAACGTTATTACGTACACCGCGCCAATATACGGCGGCGTCATCGGTCAGGAGCATCGCCAATCCACGGAGGGCGTGTTGATCACTCGTTGATGTGCACTCCTTGTAAGTTTCTACAGCATCGACGAAGCTTTCAAATTCTTCTGCTGATCGTCCCATGCCGTCAAAGCGTGCGGTACAGCACGAAAAGTTTCCTGGTGCAGGTGGGAACGCATGCCCGGAAATCGGCACGGGCGGTGCGGCGGCGCCATTACTGCACTGGTGTGTCGTGTCGGCCGTCATTTTCATGACACTTGAAATTATTCTGGCTAGCTGGTCTTCGGTGACGCTGAGGTTGTCACGGCGGGTATCGGGATGCGCATCCATAGTCGGCGCTGGCGGTACTGCCTCCGTAGAAAGCGCGAGGCGTGACGGGGACGCTGGCGGCGTGGGCGCGGCGTCGATTGGCTGCGTTTGCTCGCCTTCGCTCGACGTGGAATTTTCTTCGTTGCTTCCCGAACTCTTCTTCCTGCATCTTCTTTTTGGTGGCATCGCGCGTGTAGTTCCGGAAGATTGTTTCTCAACGCACGGAGACACGCACGTGCGCAACCAAAACTAGGGCATGCTCGGGCCGCTAGTTGGGCGCAATATAGAAAGAGTGGGAAAGAGAGAGCGAACGACACGGGCCCAAGTTTCTATGACGCAATACAAGGTTCCTCCCTTAGTACCTAGATGGCGTCAGTAGTCCCTAACTTCGAGTGTTACACGTGTTATTTTTATGAACACGTGTGACTGATAAAACATTTTCCGTTATTCCGACGCGAAGCTCGTACATAAAGAATTCTTCTTTTGAACAAGTCTCATTTACAGGCCATCTGATGCGAATTGTTCGTCAAAGGTCAATGCCATCTTTAGACGGGTGATAGCAATTGAATCAGTTCCACTTGCAACGAATTAATTTTCATTAACAAAGAATGATACGACACGTACGACCGTCTTTACTATTAATAGAGCTTCCATTCTGTTCTTTCGCGGCGATTTACTATTAAAAACAAGAGATCGCTTTGAGTGATAACATCATTAAAATTCGTTGCCAATTTCAACGCGTGCGCACGACCCAGTGGACCTTCCGAGAATTCATGAAAAAAGATGGAGTCGAGTGAGGTGAAATCATGATCGATCTCGGCGGCTCTCGGGTCGCGAAACGGAACACCGTCGTCCCTGATAACTTTCCCGGCACTAGGTCAGTTTTGCGCGGCTCGTTTAACGGTACAATCAGGTTGTTGCCGCCGACCGACACGTAACGATGTGATTGCAGTTTTGAAACGTCCATCGCGAGCGTTCCAATACTATCGATGCTAATGTGGACCCTGCTACCGCGGAATAAGAATTAGTTGTGAGCGACTAACTGTTCATAGAACCTTGAACTTGCGTTTTGAGTACGCGGGTAACGTATTGTTTTAAACTGACATTTTAAATATTTGGAATGCTAGATGAGACAATCTTCGGATTTCACGGTGGAGGTATCGGAGATTTGCTTATTCTGTTTAATTGAAACGACGCATTTCACTTGACTGAGCGTCACGTTAACTCGATAGTCACGTTCTATGTCATGCCGTGTCTAAGTTGGTTACATTTTCTAAAGTTCTAACTAAGGCTGGCTGTGACGGTAGTGACCTATAAAAACCTATTAACAGATGAGGCATAGTCGTTTTGCTATATGTCTGCTGTTTTGTCTACGTGTCGCTGAAAAAAGGTCCGGTCTGTGTCTGTCGCTTTTATGAAACTATCTCTATTCGAATATAAATATGATTGTAATTATCAGTAGAAGCTTATAATGAATATTGAAATATTATAAATATTTTGAAGATGATGAACTAGTCTATTAAGTGGACCATTTTCAGTCGTATCCTGACTATGACTATTCGACACGTGTATGACGCCGCTAAGGTAAGAACATGTTGGATCTTGCGAGATAGAATGACATCATATTTTTGGACGCTAAAAAGATTAGTAATTATGTAAACAAACGGCGAGGCGTTAACGTATCTAGCGGGGTCACTTGGTAATCTTGGCATATCTATCTTTTAATTTTGTTTAACGGATAGGCTTGAAACAAATACATTTTTTACTGGAAATAGTAATGATGTAGCTAAAAATACTTGTATAATGTGCTGCAAGCCAATAGTAACAATAAATACCGACATTATACTTACACTCCCCAATACAGGTACATTACATCCTAGTGTAGAGCGTAGCGATCAAAATTGTATTAGAATCTAAGTTTTTGATCAATAAAGTTATCTTTATCTTTATTATAGTAATAACTTTAAAACTATATAAACTAATTTCTAACGTCTCTCTGTTCATAAAAAGAAATAATCTTATAAATTTAATTTCAAAAAGCATCAGAAATATGGTGATTGAATTTAATTCCTCCACTTACTGCTACTGTTCTATTGAACATGTAGGTGATATTTTATTATACCGGTCAGTAGTAGTGATATAACAACCCACCACATTGTATTTTATATGCGCCTCACCATTTGTGTCACTTCACTTCATTATGAATTGAAATTGAATGACATAGAAACGAATTACAATCTCTTTCATCACACCATACCATAGTACACATGATCCATTGAAATACTCAATATTTGGCAACGCGCAAGGTTCTTCTACAGGTGAAACGGCACAAAAAAAGGTTTAGATATCCCTAATCCAATAGTCGGAAATTCCACCCTAACACATTACAATAGAGATTAAAATCAAACGTTACAAACAGCTTTGAATGTCGGTAACATTACCTGTTGCTGCACACAAGTTCACTTTTGTAGTTTAGGGGTATCCCTATCATTATTCAATCGTGATTCTTTTGTCAATGACGTCACAGGGAGCGCCCGAGCGCCATACCACTGAGGTAATGGTAACAAAAAAGTATGTTTGCTTTTTTTTAATCCTTTTAACCGTACGGCATCCTATTCCTATTACTCATGCGTTCTTAATATTCGCTAAACGTACGCTGTTATTGGGCCCAACAATAGGTTAGGGCCTTGTGTAGTCACGGTTACAAGTTTTATGGCTAATCTTTGACACTTGATCGTAAATACTTACTAGTATATGTATGCATCGATACAGTATGCTTAACATTAGGCACATAAGTACTATGTTTTTGTTGTTATGTAGGTAACAGATATGGACTATCAACCAGAGGAACAAGAAACAAAAAAGCTATCGACGATGATACATGAGTTTATATAGTTACCATACTGCCATTTACTATAGTCAACTCATCCGTTGTTTAAGTTCCGATCCACGGCATCTGAGTTATAGTTGTACTCTGTATTCTGTGGTTGTAGTAAACATCTCCGTAGCAGTGCTCAGTTGATGCAACAATCGGTCAGTTTCCTCACACAGGAACCATACTGTGTGTTGTGTTGTCACAACGTTTATCCGTGTAGTTAGTTACTAAACAATCCACGCATTGCGCAATGGCGCCTATTGCCAAGACAAAGGGATGACCGTTAGTGGCTTTTTCCCTTTTTAGTCAGTCTTTCACGATGCGTGTTCTTTGCCAACGTTTCGCTTGTTTCCTGTCGTTGTTCTACATTCACCACTAAACGCTAATGCATTGTGAATGACTGCTAAGTGCCGCAGATAATACAACGCCTGCGACATTAAAGTTTAAAGCAATGGTTACTAAATGTGCTACAATGCTTACAGCTGTGATTTCATATTCATGAGACATAGCTTCGAGACTTACTTTATTGGCTTATTTTAATTTCTGTTCGCAATCATAGCTAAATTTGAAACAATTCAAGAACTGTTCTTTGCTATTGTAGTTTAACCGCAAGTCTGCTGCACTGATGGCATACAAACGACCCTTTATTTTGAAATGTACGTCAAACAACATTAAACTTAAACTGTAAGTGGTTAGAATCTCATTCGAAATGGAATGCTTTACAGAGAGCATTGTTGTATAGGCTGCACCGACATTGAATCCAATTGCTCTGGCAATAAAATCTATTTTAGGCATTCGATTGTTTATAGCATCTCTTAAGTGTGTCGGTACTCGGAGTGGTTGCAGACGTCTCGAGTTACAGATGTGTGCTGCTTGTTGAAATAATCTGCAGTTCCTTCTGAAAACATACAATGTTGTAGATATAAAATTGTAACGAGTTAAAATATTTTCCATTACAAGCATTAGGTACAACACCAAACTCGTAGAAGACAACTGTTTTAACTAAACTATTGTTAATTCTGTTGCTTTGATAAAAGTATAATGTCTTCGTGACAAGTTGTACGCGCCTAGGTGCGGTAACCGGCGAAGGTTACTGTTACATTTCAATTACTCTTGTCTAGATGTTTGATCTACATTTTTCAATTAGAGCTTAATCTGGTCTTTCAATACCTTTCTTAAAAATATTTATGATTCAAATTATGGTTCATTTCGAGGTTTTATCGGTCTGTGAATATGTGTGCCAGGATAACATATGTACAATGAGCAATTTCTTGCGTCAGTGAGTTATGGTCTATTGCGGCGATATCCATCATGAGAATATACTTGTAACCTATCTTATTCTAATCGAATACTATTGTAAAATCTGAGTTAGGTTTGCTAGATTTGAAGCTAGTTATGTTTTATTATTAAAACTATCGTGAGACATTTTTATCAATATGTAACCATAACGGTATTTTTATAACTAGTTATGTTTGTTTTGGCCTCGTTTTATGTTACAATTTGTAGGTAACTATAGTTTTCTTTAGATAAAATATTGCATAAAACACGTACTTATAATGGACAAATAAGTCGGTTTGTTTGCACAAAAATTCATACAGAATTCCCACAGGTTTCTCATTCCCACCTTCTGCCTCCACACGCTTACTTTATGCAATCAACTTCACACTTCTGTCGATTGTTAGCTTTCTATCTTTACTGCTTTCAAACTATTTGCAGCACTGTCTTTATTCCTATTTGCTGTGTCAATAGCCCGTAATACTGCGTTTACTTGAACATAAAACTTGACGTTCACTTACCTACGTACGTTTGCATTCATTTTGCGCGTTCGTTTTTGCTTCCTTCTGTGATTCTGTAATTTAATTGTTTATTTTGGTATAAGTGTACTGCGAAACTCCATTTGGTCTAGATGCGACGCGTTTCATGGCCCCGTTTCTTCAATCCGTAGTTCAAATATTTTTTCATTCAGTTAGGTTGTCATTATCTGAGTCTAT
This sequence comes from Macaria liturata, assembly GCA_964023185.1. Classification (NCBI taxonomy): domain Eukaryota; kingdom Metazoa; phylum Arthropoda; class Insecta; order Lepidoptera; family Geometridae; genus Macaria; species Macaria liturata. The sequence goes on from OZ026819.1 coordinate 5,606,812, forward strand.
TTGTCTAATCAAGCGTTTAATAGCTGTACAAGTACTTTAATAGAGATAGAACTTTTCATATCGCCTTTTAAGGGCAGGGGACGGGTTGTCTAAGTGCCTCCTACACATTGCGCTGTTCAAATGTCCATATTCGTCTCTATGGGCGTTCTGACTGACTCAGTCGGCGAATCGGCAACCTTTGTTAGAAGCGAGCTGATGATTGCGGTCCCACCTAGACCGTAGGCGGCCGATTCACCTTCGCTGCGAGATTATCTCGTCTCATGTAGGTGGTTGGTGCCCACTTAATACTCAAGAACACTTAGGAAGTGGTCGTTATGTTACGCTTCGGTTTCGTAATGAGCGTGTAGGAAGCTTAATATAATGATGGAGCATATTTTAATCTACAAATCACATATTTGTTTAACATTGTTGTGTAAGGTTAAGATGCTACTTGACATCGATCTGTTGCCTGGTTTACCCACTCCAAAATTAACTAATTTACGCCGCACGTATTTTTAATTTAACAAATGTGTCTTTTCATATTATTATACAATAGTTAAATGAAATATCTTCCACGTAATTCGATATTTTCATGATTTTTGGTACCTATATACCATCAGGCAGGCTGTAGTAAAACGTAAACCTATCCCACGTAAAAAAACCTAACTCAGACCAATTAATACACATGGTCGATATTATGTTTAGGATGACTGTGCTAATCCAAGTTACTATTTCTATTCTATACTTTAGTCTTGCCGTTAAGTCCCCACAACCACAGTAACAAATAAGAATAACCAGATTTGGCTCGTAATAACTACATTAGCTAAATTGTCGGCTATTTCAGATAGCTAATAGATGGCTTTTCGTTTTCAACCACTAGACTTCAACCGCTAACCTATCATTTGTGTACGCCGCTTATGTAATACCTCTATCGGCCTCTTGTGACTTTGCTACTGTCTTGGATAAGAAATGCAATTTTTTGATACTTCTTACGGAAATATTAGCTAGGTAATACCTATAAAAAGTTATAATTAAATAGGTAGAATATTTCGTTGATAAAATCATAACTAAAAACAGTAATTTTTATGATAAATATTTTGCTTTGTCAAAGGCATTTGATCGGGTCTCATATAAGCTCTTATGGCAAAATTGAATGGCAAAATTCCTTCTGAATTAGAAAATATATTTATGTACTGGTATGGCCACCAGCTGAACTATGTGCGCTGGTCAAATGGGACCTCAGATGCTTACAGATTGGAATGCGGCGTTAGACAGGGAGGATTATCATCTCCGACACTTTTCAATCTGTATGTAGATCAGCTGATTGAGAGACTCAGTAGAATGCATGTTGGATGTTTAATTGATGGTAAGGTGATAAACAATATTAGCTTTGCTGATGATATGGTTTTACTGAGTCCCTCAATTAGCGGTCTTAGAAAGCTTGTCAATGTATGTGAGCGATATGCCAATGTTCGTGGACTCAAATACAATGTAAAGAAAAGCCAATTATTAATTTTTACAGCCAAGAATAAATTACCAGATTATACACCTCCAGTTAAGATGTACAACACGCCCTTGAATACTGTAAACCAATTTAAATACCTCGGGCACATTGTCACCGGTGATCTTAGAGATGATGCCGACATAGAAAGGGAACGTAGAGCGTTGGCGGTAAGGGGTAATATGATTGCCCGTAGGTTTGCTCGTTGCTCAGCAGAAGCGAAAATAACGCTATTTAGAGCATACTGTCAGTGTTTTTACACGAGCAGCCTATGGGTGCATTATACCCAACGATCCCTCAATGCTCTACGGGTCCAATATAACGATATATTTAGGATATTGTTGCGATTACCACGATATTGCAGCGCGTCTGGTATGTTTGCAGATGCCCGTACAGATAGATGGCTTTCATGCGGTCGTTCGCAAACGGATATTTTCTCTGCTAAGTAGAGTTCGTGGTAGTAACAACAGCATTCTAACAACTATAGCCGATAAATATGACTATCCTATTCAAAGACACTGGGTGAAAACATTAATCTAAACTAAAACAAATATGTAATTTTCAATATAAGTTACTTATTATAATAGTTTATGTTTCATGTAAATATACTTTTATGGATCTTGTATCTGAAATAAAGGGATTATTATTATTATTATTTTCTTGATTCAAACTACAACATATCATCATTGTACATAGAAAAAACAATACATTGACTACATTTATAGACACCCCTACCAATGAACTGAAGTGGATGATCCTAGCCCGTCAGAGCTATTTTAATTGTGGTTGGTTTTAAGTACCAACACGCACTCGAACATTTTACGTGCATCTTTAAAGCCATCTCGGCAGTATTGAAGAATCATACCTATTTATAAATAGATGACATAACTGTGACGACAGACCGTATCTAAATAATAGCAATTTCTTGCTAATGTTTAATTTATCAGAAATCAAGTATTGTCTCATAAAAAGTAGACACCTAAACGTTTTTCCTTAGTACAAAGTGGCGTCTAGGTCACGCTTCTTTGACTTTTGCGTGTAATTTACATCGATACAATATTACTGTTAATAAATATTTTTAGTAACTGTATTATCCTAAATATTAACAATATTAAAACGGTGTGGGAGGCATTAAGTCTCTCTTTAAAAACATGAAGAAGGAAGATGATATATCCAAGGCTGCAACATGACTAATTTTAACAAAAGCTCACAGATTGATTTTTAAACCACCGACCTCTGAACCTTGCGTTCGTTACATACAATACCTTTAATCAATTAGTTGGTGCCAAGGCTTCGTGGGTGGTCTACGCCTTTGCCCTACAATCAATAAAAACTTGCCATTGGTACTCCTGTCATCTGAATTGACGTCTTGACAGGTTTCAGATAGAAGCCAGTAATAGATATCCAGTGACTTGGCGCCATCATTCAATAAAATTACTTGTTCTTCTGGTCTTTCTGACTTAATTCGATTGGCCTAGATTTTAGCGCCTATAAACTGTTTGTGATTTATGGTGCTCATTTTAATAATGAAGTATGAATGATGTGCTGCTGGTGCAAATTTGACTTGGAAATAATCTAGTATGGTGGTAACCTGCCTTCGGGCATTTTAGTAGAGAATTCTTAGTGAAATGATGCAATAATCTAGGCTAATATTATAAAGCTGAAGAGTTTGTTTGTTTGAATGCGCTAATCTCAGGAACTACTGGTGCGAATGGAAAAAATCTTTTTGTGTTGGGTAGACCATTTATCGAGGAAGGCTTTAGGCTATATAACATCACGCTGCAACTAATATGAGCGAAGAAACAATGGAAAATGTGAAAAAAAAACGGGAAAGTTATTCATCTTTGAGGGCTTCCGTTGTGTGTGCTGCGAAAACGGTTCAAGATATCAAAATAAATATGTATGAAAGAATTATTCCTCTTGAAATGATCTAACAAAATGTCTGCAACAGTATATGTCTATATTTTAAGATTAACTCACTAGAACCGTTTTATTGTAATAACTATTCCACGCGGACGAAGTCGCTGGCACAGCTAGTAAGAAAATAAAACTAAAGAATAACAAAACAACTATCAAAGAAAAGAAAAATATGGAGACTTCACTAGGCGTAATACTAAATGCAATATCTAAAGCTGCACATGATATAATTGGTAGATAAAATGATTCCCACGAAGGCGAACGCATCGTTGCCTCAAGTAACCATTACATCGGCTTGGAATGCATCACATATGACATTTACAAGTCATCGCGAGACAAAATGTATAATTAAATTACCGCGGCACCTTACTGATTAAACCATAGACAATGCTGTTATAGCTTCACCCTGATGATGAGACCTCTAGACCTTTGGCATAGACATCAAATGATAAAAATACAATTTTCTTAATCTTCACATGGCCCTATAGCCAAATAAAAACCTTTAATAATAAGCGAATTCCTTTATTTCCTATGTTGATGATAGACAAACTAAGACTTATCTTCATCAAAGTTCCCTATAATTTAGATGTCATCTCCGCAAGTGATGAAAGTTATAAGTCGGTGTAACAGCTTAATAAGTTGTTGTGACCTCTGCCTTTTACTGGTAGGTACTTAACTTACTGTACTTAGCCGCGTCTTTGTAGACGACGTATATGAAGACTTGTAAAACGGTGGGTTGATGACATTAGGGCGAAATATTAAGTTTATAAGGGTATGTGGGAGGAAGATTATGAAGAAGAAAATAAATACATAACTGAAAATCAACCTATTTCATCACCAATGTTCAAGTGTAAGCTGGATTTTACTTCAAATAGTGACAATAATGGTATGTGTACTTATGTGTAATGTACCTACACTACATTCAATGTTGCCAGACAGCAACATTTCTATTAAGTGCGAATATTGCTCGCCAAATGTGTTTCATATTTTATTCCCTAAATCTTATTAATAGGCGCTCTTTGACGTTCTTCTATTCGATGAAATAAATTATCTTAGCTTATTATTTTAAACTGCTACATTTTTATTACAATTACCCATTTAACGTCTCCCATAAATCAGCAGTTTATACCGAAATTGAGGCACTAACAGAAGTAAATGAGCGTGATTGACGTCGTTGGGAGTATTCATGTCTTTACGCTACTGGTGAACGTAGCCCGCTTGCAACTCCTCACTGGCCGTGTCGACAGATGCGTCGTCGCAAACAAAGTGATTAACAGAAGCCATTTTTTCACTTCGCATTTTTATTGCACCATTTTACGTTCAGAGTGTGTTCGTAATGCGTGCCAAAAGTTTCACCCGCATTATCTTCGACAGTTGGTCGAAGGGACAGCTATTTCCAACTATCACCCGTACTTCAGCAAGTGTGTCACGGAGCAACTGTGAAAATACTGAGCGGCTGATGTTTTTACACCACTGTGTTTACAGCGCTTCCTAAATTAACAGAACATTCGTTAGGTGTACCGTAATATTGCGGGTTGCAGCTAATAAAAAGCTGCAGTATATGCTATTTTTCATGTACACATAAATTTCTTGCGTCTTCAATCTTTTGTCACACAGAAACCTGTGATTCTGCAAAATGGCGAGTATTTGCGTAATCATTACCAGTGCATCCCATAAATTAAATGAATCACGATTACAAAAGCTCGTTGCGATATATCCGATGATCTTTATTGGGACAGAACTGAACAATTTATCTCGAGTAGTTGTTACTGCCAAGTAATATAAATCTTAATCGCAATCACAAAATGCTTTCTAATTACAATTCTGAGTGTATTTTAACTTTCACAGTATCAATTTCAGGAGGTTTTACTTCACTACTTCAATATTATAATATTATACGATCAATTCTGTCTTATTTGAAACCACATTTTCTCTTCAAAGTAATTTTAGTATTTTTAATCGCCCATTGTTCTAATGATGTCTTTATTTGTTTTCAGGTACGGATTTCCTCTATCTACTTTTCCATTCAATGGAAGCTTCTTTATTTAAGAGGCGGCGAGTGGTAAGAAATTAAAACAAAATGTAATCAAGATAGATTTCTACACGTATAATTCTTCGCTAATTGAGAAATCTGGCACTTATAAATGACGACGGCTTTTTATTTATTGTTCTCTTCATATGTGAACAGAAATCACTCGTGTTTTCGCTTTATTTTACATCAGCAATATGTCAGTAGGTAAATGTTTATGAAAGCAACTCCTATATTTGAATGTCTATTAATTTTCGTAAGAATGTCGTGCGTATTGTCGCGGTCACCTTCAACAAGTATTTCTGTTTTTTCAAGTAATGCTAGATTATAAAAGTGTACTTTTTATATTTCTATTGCATTTCTAGTGTTAGAATTTTCGGCTGCATCGATATTTCCGTCAGCATTCGTAATGTGCATCATCAGGCGTACTAGAAACCAAAGAACTGACTATAATTTTACCAATATATATGGTTTCTCGTAAAGTTCTCACATTTATTACATGTCAGAGATAAAATCCATTGGAAAATTTTGTTACAGTACCTAGTAACTACAAGCAATGACAGCATACTCCGACCTTAGCACTGCAGTTCTGTTTGATTACACCTCACCTACTGGCAATTACAATATTCCCATTGAATTCACTTTAATCGCGTTCCTTGTAATTGTCTTGTAAGATCCTTGAACAATCGCAGAAGTAATCAATGTGGCAATAAAAATGTTTCTTTGTGTCTCTTGTTCGTACTTAAGTCATTGTATGGATGTGTTTTTCATAAATCCATCATGTAGGTGTACACTAATCAATAAGCATTGAGTGAGACAAGGCATACAATACATTCGTCAAGAGTTGATCTGACGGGTGGTTCGGTAGGCGTTGCTTCTTCTATTTATTATGAGCTGTTTGGTTGACGTCTCGTCTCAGAGCTAGCCAATTGTTGGTCCGCTGATTCGTCAGCCGCTAATGTCAAATATTTGTCTCAAACAATCGCCACTACTACTACATATCTTACATGCCTTGAGAGCATCACATTCTTGTTTCAATACCTACTCGTACTGGCACACGTTTGCCAACTATTGTCACATAAGATCTAGATTCTAAAGTTGACCGTTTTTGTTGTTCTTTGTTTGTATTGATTTGATATTAAGTTAGGAATTCCATTTAGTTTTCTTTTATCAAGGTATCGAAAGGTTCTCTCGGGTTTTCATCAAGGGGAATCTATTGCTGAAATATTCTGCTCTTAGCGATAAGGCTGCTACTGGTGGCACTATAATAATTTGGTATTCTGTTGTAGATTTTCTATTACTTTTGTGTTTTGCTTTAAGTAATAACCAAATCTATTCATAGCACAGAGCATTTTATACCTTGTTTAAACCCGTCCCCGACATATTAAATATTTAAAAATTCTTTCATATATCATAACTCCCCCCTAACTAACCCCTCTTTTCTATTTTAATGTTTACAGAGAGATAAAACTAATCACTTTTTCTGTATTATTATATTTTAATATCAATATTTAATATCTGTTTGTCCATCTATAATCATCTTTTTTACCCCCTTTTGTTATTTCTCTACTGTTTCATGCTAGAAATACCTGTAATTTTAGAAACTCTATAAACCCTATTTGTTTTAATTATTCATTTTTACATCCTAGACAGATTCATATACTCGTAGTTGTCGGAGTTATATTAAAGGGTTTGTAAAACATAATTAGTCGCATAATAACTGCTCCCATGCAGTAATCATCATATTATAGTCAAACCACAACCTCAGCAATGGCTGTTTTTTGAGTTGCATATTTTTTAAAAGAAAAGAGCTCTCTTTTTTTCCAGGAAAGATTCAATAGTGTAGATATCACGAGAAGCAGATGTTGTCATTCAGAAACTACAAAAACATCTTAAACAATAAGTTTCAAGAAAAAACTGCAAGTAAAACCATTTGTTAAAGAAGAAACCTATAACCAAGGAACTAATAAAATGAATCCGTCATTATTTTTTGAGCTATGGAGGAACATACACATTATCTTCAGAAGATAGGGACGTTCCTCCGTCGAAATCGAGTAAACCGTCAAAATCGTCTAGAAGTAACCGAGCTGCTTCAGGCTGCTTCAGAAGGCCCGAAGATACCCCTCAATTTCAGGAGTTGGGAGGATATGGTATCCAGATCCACTGAATCAGTTTATTTTGAAGTTCAAAGTGATGTCTTACAACGTGCTCGCTCAGTGCGCCGTGGACACCCACCCTCACCTGTACGAATGGTGTTCCGAGGACCAGACCATGAGGACCTCGAGGTTCGAGAGGCTATATGCAGAAATAACTTCACTAGACCCGGACATTATCTGCCTGCAAGAAATACAGTCGTCATTTAGAAAAACTTATTTTCAAAGTTTCAACTATTAGGCTACGGCAGCGTCCATCTATATGCAGAAATAACTTCACTAGACCCGGACATTATCTGCCTGCAAGAAATACAGTCGAGTCATTTAGAAAACTTATTTTCAAAGTTTCAACTATTAGGCTACGGCAGCGTCCATAAACAGAAAACTGGTAACAAAGAAGATGGGTGCGCAATCTATTTTAAGAATAGGTTGATCCAACTACAAGACATTTTTTCTGTGGAGTTTTACCAGCCTTCGATCTCCGTGCTGAACCGGCACAACGTGGGTGTGATGGTGAAGCTGGCGCCAAAGTGCGGCCCCGACAACAGCTTCGTGGTGGCCACCACGCACCTCCTGAACAACCCCAGGCGAGAGCGCGTGAGACTCGCCCAGACGCAACTCTTCTTAGCCGAAATATATCGATTCGCGTTCTACACCAGAGCGAGTGGTTGCAGCCACTATCCCATCATAATAACCGGGGATTTAAATTTAGGCCCCAAAAGTACTGTGGTGAAGCTTATATGATATGGCCACGCTAGTGCAACGTGCGAGTGCACTAGCAACTACCACCGGTTAGACTTCGAGCGCATCGGCGTCACTGACGACTACCAGCACCTTACCGTGTACCTCAACCGGAGAGCGAACAACGAGAGAGAGAAAGGATCTCTGGATATACAACTCGGAGTACAGAGAGAGTCATTCCCAGCTGGCGCAGTGCGAGCCGGGCTCGCTGGCTGGGATGTTCAACAGTGGCGACCTCTATCACACGCTCAACTTGTGTTCCGTGCATTAGATGCATATTTTTAAAAATAAAATAACACTTCTATTGCCATGAAAGATTCAATAGTCTAGATGTCACGAGGAGCAGATGTTGTCATTCAGAAACTACAACAAGATATCTTGAACAAGATTTCTGTTTCAAGAAAAAACTGCAAGTAAAACTGTTTGTTAGAGAAGGAACTTATAACCAAGGAACTAATAAAATGAATCCGTGATAAGTTTTTTGAGCTATGGAGGAACATACACAGTATCTTCAGAAGATGGGGACGTATCTACGTCGAAATTGAATAAACCGTCAAAATCGTCTAGAAGTAACCGAGCTGCTTCAGAAGGCCCGAAAATACGCCTATATTTCAGGAGTTGGGAGGATATGGTATCCACTGAATCAGTTTAGTTTGAAGTTCAAAGTAATGTCTTTCATCGTGCTTGCTCAGTACGCCGTGGACACCCACCCTCACCTGTACGAATGGTGTTCCGAGGACCAGACCATGAGGACCTCGAGGTTCGAGAGGCTTTATGCAGAAATAATTTCACTAGACCCGGACATTATCTGCCTGCAAGAAGTACAGGCGAGTCATTTAGAAAACTTATTTTCAAAGTTTCAACTATTAGGCTACGGCAGCGTCCATATACAAAAAACCGGTAACAAAGAAGATGGATGCGCAATCTATTTTAAGAATAGGTTATTCTCACTACGAGACATTCTTTCTGTGGAGTTTTACCAGCCTTCGATCTCCGTGCTGAAACGGCACAACGTGGGTGTGATGTTAAAGCTGGCGCCAAAGCGCGGCTCCGACAACAGCTTCTTAGCCAAAATAGATCAATTCGCGTTCTACACCAGAGCGAGTAGTTGCAGCCACTATCCCATCATAATTACCGGGGACTTAAATTCAGGCCCCGAAAGTGCTGTGGTGAATCTTATAAGATATGGCCATGCTAGTGCAATGTGCAAGTGCATTAGCAACTACCACCGGTTAGATTTCTAGCGCATCGGCGTCACTGACAACTGCCAGCACCTCCCCGTGTACCTCAACCGGAGTGCGAACTAAGAGAGCATTCAAAGATCTCCGGATATACAACTCGGAGTACAGCGAGAGTCATTCCCAGCTGGCGCAATGCGAGCCGGGCCCGCTGGCTGGGCTGTTCAACAGTGGCGACCTCTATCAAACGCTTAACATGTGTTCCGTGCATTCAATGCATATTTTTGAAAATAAAAGAACACTCCTATTGCCATGAAAGATTCAATAGTCAAGATGTCATGAGGAGCAGATGTTGTCATTCAGAAACTACAACAAGAACATCTAAAACAAGAAGTTTCAAGAAAAAACTACAAGTAAAACCATTTGTTAAAGAAGGAACTTAATCAATGACCCAATAAAGAAATCCGTGATATTTTTTTGAGCTATGGAGGAACATACACAGTATCTTCAGAAGATGAAGACGTTACTCCGTAAAAAATCGAATAAACCATCAAAATCGTCTAGAAGTAACCGAGCTGCTTCAGAAGGCCTGAAGATACCCCTCAATTTCAGGACTTATTTTCAAAGTTTCGCGTGCGTGCGTGCGTGGATCGGACTACCTTCACGTTGGGTACGAGTAAGCCCAACTAATTTCATCTCTCCAGATGGGGATTTGGGGTTAGTTGGGGAGGCCTGGTGCACCCCGTCCACAGGTAAGTAACATCCACGGTCTGATGGATCTTGCTAGCCTGTGTCCAAATGTCCGATCGAGTGGGGGCCTTCGCCTATACCGCTCCTTTAAGAGGGCTGGTGCAGGGCCCGGGGCTAGGAGCTCGCCTCATCTCGCGGTGCAGGTGGAGCTGGGTGCTCTTTGAGAGCACCCGAGGTGGTCGCCGAGAGGCGAGAGGAGGCGAGCTGCTCGCCCCGGGCCTTGCACCAGGCCTCTCAAAGGAGCGGTATAGGAAGATATTATGAAAACAGTCGACTGTATATGTCGCACTTGCGTTTTGCAGACGATCTTGTTTTATCCGTTTGGCAGATCGTATCCCAAACGTCGAAATTCGACATCGCACCAAAGTCGGCGACGTCGGGATACGAATTACCTGGTTGAAGTGGAGATGGGCAGGACACTTGGCGCGTAGGGATGTCTCTAGATTGACCCGAGCAATCACTGAGTGGCATCCAAGTAGTATGCGACCCAGAGGCAGACTACCAGCCCGATGGTCGGATGACATTTCTAAACAAGTAGGTAGGAGATGGATCAGACAGGCTGCTGGCTGGAGACCGTACTATGTGGCACGTTGGAGAGGAGGCCTATACTCAGCAGTGAGTGAACACGGGCTGACATGGTGATGATGAATATCTGTTTATCTATTCATAAACTACAGTACCTATTTTACTTCTTCCTGTTGACACCATTTTCGCACGACATAAAAAAGCTATACCGGAGGTAATAAACTTTCTATTGATCGGCCATATTGTAATGGAACATTTTATATTATGACAAAATATAGAAGACTCATCAACACTTTAAGCACTCAATCATGGTTTATTATAGTAATTTACAGTTACTAAGTTGTTAAATATACGAGTACACAAAGATGTTTACTACATTTGCCTTTATGGTTCAGGTTTCTATGCAGTAGATGGAGTAAACTAAAATTTACTGACATAAAACATCACACCGCGATCTACAAGAAAACCGTGAACAAATATTGAAAAACTATTAATTAGCTAAAATCTTTGTTTTACTCCAAATTTTACGACTATAGGTAATAAAGACACCGTCAACTGCGTAAAACTCGAAGAATAAACAGTTCTCGAATAGAAACATCGTGGCTCATATTCTTCAAACTAACACGGAACAACGGCCATTGGTTCTGCTTTAAATTTTGACATATTTACGTGCCCTACACTAGTAATGTGGTTTACGTTTACGCGTAAATTCGAGGAATGGGATCGTAAAACAAAGGTAACAAGTATGACATGTAGGCACTGAATTTTCCATAGCGTAACGAAGGCACAAATCTATTTTCTGTGTCAGAGTCGATGTAATGAGGTATGTAATGGACTTACAGTATGGAACGCCGCTATTATTCGAGGCTTGTTCTCATGTACAACGTAAATGTACCCACTTAAAATGCCGTTAAGTTTCGTGAAACTGGCCATTAAAGTCGCTTCTTGAATACCAGTTCGAGAGGTTTTAAGGAAATCAATTTTTAATGGAGGGACACGCATACATTTTGATTTTACGATTAAAGGTTTTTAATGGTGACGAATATTGATGTCTATGTTGTAAACATGATAAGCATTGAATCAGTAATGTAGAATTCCAGAAGGAATAACAATTTGACACAAAATATGTAGAAGTATTTCTTAGCCCTTGACTAACTTTCGCTCCCAGTGTTTGCCTTGTATCGGTTAACAGTTTACTCTCGACAACGTTTGCCTTACTTGTAAGTAGTCGACACACTAGTGCGGTGTAAATAACATCTTTCCCATCACCATTCATATGAAAATAGCATGCAAATCACAATTTATCTTTTTTTTAACACCTGTCTCGTTTGAATCAACAATAACTGTCATTCATAAAACAAGATGTCTTTTTCTTCGCTTTGGCTCATGGCTAATGTGGACACCTGTTTTGATGCACTGATCTAGTAAATTACCATAACCTGTCTGAATAATGGATATCCCAAATTATATTGCGCTAAACTGACATAAATAGCATGATATTTGTGATAGTACTAGATACTACAAATGTAAACTAAAAGTGTTGATGTTTGTATCCGTAGCACATTAATTCTGCGATGATGCGTGTAATTTCAAAATCTGAAGTATATTGTTATCGACATCTTTATGAAACGAAATCAATCTAGGTGCTAAATTGATGCATATGTATGTAACGCAATTATACCCACTTTTTGCACCGGCTGGCGTATGTATGTTATCTAGTTGTCAGTACTTGTTTCCATCATCAAATGTCTCATCAGCATTCTAGACTTCAAACAGCCTAGCCCTTTGCCCATGCATAGATACAGTACACAGATAAACACACCTTTATTACAATCGTCGCCACGACTACCATTCGCACCCTGACATTTGCAACTGGTTTTTGATTCTAATGGTTTTCGTTACTGACCACATCCGATTCTATTTTAATATTCGCAATTTATTCTGCTGATTCCTTATTACGTAACTAGCATAATATTGTTCTCATTAATGAAAATGAGTCACATTGATGTTTTCGTCATATTTTAATACGTAGAACTTCATTACTGTCATTCGTCCCACGCGTTTAGTGACTAATAGCCTCCATAGAAGTTACATTACGTTTCTTACAATAATAAAACGCTGGGTTCGATTTCCTAATTGGCTGAACTTTAAATTTCTTGAATTTGCGGTAGTTGCAATTCTCACTGCTTCGTACATAATTCAAAAGCTTCAAGTAATGACTGTGCCATTCAGCACGCACTTGACACGAGAGGCAGGAAGTCTAATATTATTGATTTCTGTAAAATAAATACGTACATTAAATGAGATTGCGTTAGTGGAGATGGATGTTGTTTTATCTAAAATCTATATTTTTATTAAACACTTCTGCTGTTTGTCTATTCACAATTATTGTTTCCCTAACAATCTTTGACAGAAATATACGGCAGTTAAGTTACAGTTATCTCTTTTACTATTTTGTTTCCATTTATCATTGCTTTCTATTTATATTTATAGGTACATCGGTTTAAGTGTCGGTGTTCAATTCAGATATCTTCATCATTGTCTAAATGAGCAGCAGCACGCAGTTCCGAGCGGACCTCTTATAAACTAGATTACTGTTCCTAAACTAAAGTAGTGCCATCTTGATTTCTCAATGATTTGTCAAGCGATGCGTGATTACAAATTGTCTCTTGTCTAGAATACAATGCAACAATGGTTCCCCTAGAGTACGCCGGAAATGCGAGCTCTTTGTTCCCCCGCGTCACATTAACTTCGTTTGGGCGGCATTCATCTAATACTCGTACCTAATTTGTTAACAGTAATAAGACAAGAACCGCTGATGAGAGATTGAACACCAACGAAGATTTCCATGTCCCATGGTTAATTATAACAACTAAACTTTGTAACAATGCAGCGTCGTTAACATTAACTTGCGTAAATTCTTACGTAGACATAAAACTAATAAATGATTAATGGTTGTTTGTAAACTTCACTACAATGTTTCGTGTTGTAAAGTTACGCTGCGTTCTGATCTAGTTATGTATTTTGTGTATCGTCGTAAACTTAGGAACGAAGATTGTGAGACGACGTTTGATGCTCTTGCATACACAAATAATCTAAACACGGATGTTCCATACCATAATTTTATTGATATGGATTGTCATTAACAATTATTGTTTGAAATAATCAATACTTTTCTCTCTACCACAGCTGCTCCTGATTCATTATCATTGTAGGTATATCAATACTGTTACAGTTAGAAACTTCTTAGAAATTATCAATTATTAATTATTATTATATTATTATAGTTAGAAATTATCTGGAGCTCCTCCTGCTCGCATTATGTTAATAGACCTAATGACTAGTTGTAAACACTTTGTGCGTGATCGAGTCTCGTATCAGGCAAGGCAACTGATCGCCAACTAACCGTGGAGCTGGATTTACGCATCGCCGCACTTCGTGTGAAAATTCCCGTTGAATTCACATTGTTCTCAATTTACCCTCATTTATTACGGGGCATAATTTGACCTATGGTTCAAAAGCTTGTACTTGTTGGAACTTGTGATTGAAGCTCCCGAATATCAACAGTTTTAGATTTGCTCTTCTGTCTGCTCTTAATGTAAGTAAATGAATAGTTTTGTTTACAAACGAACTGTATATAATAAATTAATTTTAGAATTTTATTATACTTGAATTGATCTTAATCTGGATCTAGGATCCTAGTTCTTGTTGAGAGGTAGATGAATTATGTTTGTTTTTGACGCCTAGAAGTTAGCAAACGAATTAGATTACTTCCAAAGGTCTTTCCTAATTCACTTACTTGAGTTCTAACTTTATAATATTTTGTTTATCATTTAGCCTATTTAACATAAAAGCCTCGCATGCTGATGGTTCCTGTTTCACGCCCTAATTATCACTGCCAAGTTTAATGAATGCACCAACTTGCAATTTCTGTCTAGACACGACCGCTCTACGCTACATCGTTTCATTCGAGCCATTACAAAATATTGGTTATCATTGCCGGTGTTGAAACAAGTAAACGCTTTCCGCTTACTGCTTCCAAGAATAAGTGGTTTTGACATAAACTCATAAAGGCTAATCGATTTGAATAATTGGTTTCAGTCATGAGATTCGGTATAGCTCGACATGAGAATGCAATGGTTTAGTGGAATGACTTCCGTTAGCTACGGTGGCTTTCTTCGAAGATTTCTGTTGTTTTTGTTTTTCTTTAATGAGAAATCTATCAATTTCAAACAATACAGAAATCTATTGTACTGTTTATTTTTTGCTCATTTTTCACAGTCTCGTGACAAAATCATTAACAACAGAATCATTCAATTTCTAACTCGAACGTAGGTGGTCTGAAAGTAAAAAATGTCTATTGATATTTATCATTCGGTGACACACAACTGTGTTTGTCCTATTATAGAGAGCCCTCTTCCTACGCGAGAACATAAACAATGTGTGGAACTCTTGCCACTTCTAATTTGAATCTTATTTCCGCGTGGTTGTGCATAAAGTTGCTTGGCAGGTGTGAGATCAAGGGGGGTGTTCTGCAAGGCTAGTATTACCTGTGTAGAATGATAGTGACTGCGGTTAAAGTAATCTGAGTAAATGGTAAAATTAAACCCAGTTAACTAATAAAGCCATGTATTATGTGGCTTTGGAACCTGTTTGTGAAGAGTTTGTGTTCTTTGCTAAGTAAGAATGCTACTTATGTATTCATTTATTATGCTTATGAGTTGTTGCGCAAGTTCTTAATTAGTTGATGAAATCAAAGTTGCGAATATTTTTATGTCATGATTAAAAAACCAATAAATCACGTATCAATCATGTTGACGTGAACATGTGAAGAGCGCCAGAATTATCGATGTGTTGTGCAAACGCCCTTCAAATGTGACATCCTAGAGCAGGTCCACGTTGAAATCATAAATCAAAATGTGTATGGGAAGTGACGGATGGACGGCCCACCAAGATCACGTCAAAACACAGCCTCTATTATGTGCCTTTGTTCTGTTCCAAGTCTCATTTGCCAGCACAAAACCTGCTGTATTGTTAAAACGTCGCTACAAGTGTTTCGACACCCGTCAACGTCCGCTTTGACAAGTTTCAAAAGGATTTTCTAGTGAGTCAGAGAGGCTGACGGCACCTCGAGGTGGACATGCCATTAATCGATATCGTCTGTCAAAATATCAATGAACAATCGACAGACTCGATCAAACTAATAAAAAATCTGAACACCGTAAACATTTCGGTAGCAAAAGCTTATTATAAAAAAATGCTGCATTTCAACATTTTCAAGTTTCTCCCTAAAAGTTCGGAGCATCAATATGCAAGAAAGGTGGCAATTAAATACATAATCCATCGGCTATCACACAGGCCCCGTGGAGGTTTAATGGGTTGTTTACTCGGCCGCTGCGCCGTATAAGGCGAGAAAGCCTCTCGGCATTGTCGCCGGAGCCTCTCTGGCTCGGCTATGGGCATACGGGTACGTGCGCCTGCACACACGCGGTCTTTGATAGCGGCCGAGATTAACAAATCGCCTCACAACCGGTGTAGTACTGTTATTCCTTTAATAAGAGTGGATGGAATTATTGCCTCTGACCTCATTGCTATGATTCGTTTCTGCTGACGCCCCAAAAGCGTCAATGTGATTCGCATTTTGCGTTTTCGACTTGGATCTTTGACGCATATGTTTTTGTTTATGGCTTCGGGGATATAAGTTTAGAATAAACAAATGATCCTTCATCCTCCTAACATAAATCCTTACCCGAGCACATATCTTGAAAAATGATTTCGTCGAATAGCATTAAAATAAACAAGAACGATTAGTGGAAACTCTGACGTTGAACTGAATTCCTGGCACACATTTAAGCACATTTAGACACAGCTGGTAAGATTGCACACTCCGGAAATTATCTAATGACTCATCATCTCTTTGACTGAAAAAGGAATAACACAACACGGTCTCTCTTTAGGAGGGAAAGCAGCATGTGACTGTACTTTTTGCTTTTATTTTAATTCTGTTTTCAATTTAAGTAGATATTTTATAGATAGTAAAATTTTATGTGGCAAGGCGTGCAATGACAAATTTACAACTATCTGCTCAGTTCAGGCACCCACATTTCATGTAGGTAATAGCAAACTAGCATTAACACCGGCGGAGAACATTAAACAAACTAAATATTTGTAGCTTTTCCAAAAACCATAATTACTGCCGACCCACTAATAAAAGCGAATTTTCTACGAGACATTAACTTTTATCTCCACCAGTAAACGTTTGGGACGGCCTAAAATTATCCGATATGACACGTTTCGTCTTTGAAATTTATTAGAGCAGATGCTTACCCGGCGTGCGACGTATGTTATCTATGAAAAATGGCTGTGCTTATATTCCATCCTGTGTTCTATGTTATAAATAACGTTTTTAAATTAAATTACTTTGCTTATGCCTCGTGCCTATATTGATGAAACGGATCAATTTGCTTACGGATCACTTACTATATAAATTCGTTCGTGATTAAATCCCCCAACAAAGTCTGGTTAACTGACGGATGATTGGTTTACTTGCTTATGTATCGGTTATGTTATATATTTTGGGGTTTCCCTCATAGGTTATCAAGCCGATAACCCTACAAGCCTCAATGTACTAACTACTGATATTGACACAAACTAACTAAATTATTTTTCTTATTTCCAGAGATTGCAAAAGTGCGAGCGAGTTTATTCCAAATAAATGGAGTCAAAAAAGAACCGCTCGTGTTACCAGAGGCAGAAGGCATGGTCACCACACTCACAGAAAAAGTATACGTGCCAGTCAAAGAACATCCAGATGTAAGTACTTATACATATTATTTTCGTATATACTAGGGTTTTATTTTCATACTGGCCTATGTCTTCCAAATCATCATCGTCTCATCCGAATCGGTTGAGAGATTCGAGAGTATCGGTAAAAAACAATATCCTCACATACTTACCTATAAACCTTTCTATTTTCATCTCGAATGGGATTTTTGTGCTGTACGTAAAATTTGATAACACTTAAAAATTTAAGCTACACACATTCTGTGACAAATCATGAATGAATACCATTCACTTACTTGCGCGGTCATTAATTATACAAATGTCAACAGGTAAACTGCATTCAAAAACGTTTGCAACGACTGAGCAAACATGTCTTGACCTCACTCGAAACTCAGGCATATTATGCAAAAACTTGAGCAATTAAAACATAAATTGACGAGTATTGCTCTGTCAACTTGTAAACAGTAAATAATGTAAATATGAATAAGTTTTATGAATGGACGTAATACGAGATATCATGATGCTGCATTGCATATTAGTAGCTATGCTTTATTCATGAATCATATGTAAATTTAATTTGAAACCAGCGATGGGCAGCCATGCAAAGATACTTACAACTTGAGACTATAACATAGTGTTTGGCGCTTAGTTTAACACTGTTTTATGGGTTAGTGATTTATGTTCGACATTGCGAATCCAAACTCATAGAAGTGGATTCGAATTTTACAAATACTGTTGCTGTTGTCAATTGTCTATCTCTAGAGTGTCAGTGACAGATAGTCAAGTTTTCGATTCAAATTCAATCCGGTCCTTAGTATAAAGGGGCAGATCAAGCTAAGGTTTATCTCGACATCTAACGCAGCCTGTGTTAGTCATACAAATAGAAAGACAAGGTTGTCAGGCTGCTACATTTGGTGACTGATGTCAGGGCTATCACGCCTGAGACTCGCCCGTTTCAAACTCAGCTCTCAATCTCTTACCATCAATACTAAGTGACAGATTTAAGCTCATTTGCAAACGCTTATAGAAGTCCTTTTTGGGCAGGTTCAACGAACCGACTGATTCATTATTAAATAACATCGCACCTCTATTCTTTGCCAAGTATTTGCATTGCGGCTGTTGAAAATATTGTTTGAGATACAATGTTGTGCGCGGTCTAAATATATTTGGCAGCACGTGTCCATTAGGTTACTTTATTCTGATAATAATGGCTGCAATCTGTGCGGAGCAATCTGCCTTTTGATGAGTGGTGATTACTCTATTTGATTTCGGAGTCAGTGACCCAACGGGGGATAGTACAGGATTAAAGTACAAAATGTACTTGAACAAACATCTCAAGAAACGATGCAGTACTTACTTCCTTTTGACAACTTTTAAATTAAATATATATTAATTATTATATGACATTGTTAAGTGATTGTAAATATTGTGATTGTAAGGTATTTGAGTATGAAATAATTAATGTAATTGGTTTTGACCGTTTTAATTATTATTAAATAAATAAAAATAAAATAAGTACTTACACAGTTATTGAATACTTGTTTAATCTCATAATTATCTCATATTTTACCATAAAGGTTGTGACTGTTCATGGCTCTATTATTGCCTTTTATGCGTGTTTAGTCACTAATTAACATCATTGGTTGCGTTGTCGGATGTGATAGATGGCTGGCGCCGACCACGCGCCCAGGAGCCTGCCTTATAAGGCCACATCTAATGAGTATCCGCCCGTGAATCTTTACGGCACTTTTATTATAATTTTATGCGCACTTGTCATTTCAAAGACTGAAGAAACGCAGTTGATTGATTCCGCTGCAGCTTTCTTTTCGCATTCCTGATGCTTTCCTCCATGATTCATTGACCGGTAAATTTTTCAACCATTGTATTCGTGGAAGCTTTGATCCTTGTTTTAATGAAGCTACTTCTCGTTTGATTTATCGATTGAATTAACCAGCCAGTAATTTTCGCTCGCAATAGTTCAACCGCGTAATTGCCAAGAATTTAACAATATGTACATAAATCCTGTGATAAATTGAACGCTGAATGATATTGAGTGGCGATCAAAAGGGCCGAGCCGAGACATCGGTCACGTACGGTGGAATAATGATGGAAGTCTTAACGATGCAGATGGATGTCATGCGATTGAGTTCCTAGAACCATTAGTATCGAGACTCGGATCTTGCATTGTGGATTTGTTCCCGAATCAGCTTACTGAATATTTTAAATAAGAGCCCGTCCGGCTAGCTTTATATGTTTTTACAATTGAAACTCGTGGCATTCGGCGTTTTATTTGCTCGCAAAAACCAAGCCGTAAAGTAAACGTTAACTATTCCAGAAATAGAGCGAACAGTGTGCTATTCGTATGTCGAACACGCTACCGAAACAATAGTAACCGAAAGCTTCGTGCGCGCTGTGACTAATATCTTAAAATGTTTTACTTTTTCGACTTTAACGCTCTTCTTTATAGCTCAAACAAATGGTAACGCACAAACTCTTTGATATACCATTGTTTTTACGATTTACGTGCAGTTTTTAGAACGAATTTTAGCAGGTTTATTATTCTTTAACATCAGGTATGTTTGTTACACACAATATTTATATTTTACATTTTATTACAACACCTGTTGTTTTATTCCGGTTGTAATGTACAATACATTTTCAACAGAAATATGGAATACATATTCATGAGTGAGTCATTATTTCGATACACATTCTCTACTCGTATGGATAGAGCACTTTGTTCGTTTAAGAAATTCATCTTGGTTAAAATATATCTTCACACAATGGCTACTAGTACCAGTCGAGGCTCGGTTTACAGCACGTAGAACAACCTGAATATCCAGTTTCAGAAAAAATAGCGGTGTGTTTTTTACACTTCCCTCGCTTTTATAGTAAAAATATGTATCTGATACGGAACCTTCCGCATAGCTGTTGTCTATTATGATTCTGAGCACATACAGTCGGGCTCCCATATGCGTTGGGAGTACTGAGCACGCTCAATCACAGTCCACAACATGGAGGGCTCTAATCGAACCTGATTTCCATAGACATACTGGCATTCCATGGACTTGTACAGACATATGTTATAGCGGTTGAAATATATAGATAGGTGCTGCCAATTTCAGACGTATCGGCGAAAACATCGAAATTTACTCGGAGGCATATAAATATACAAATTTAAAATTGGCTCACCCTCCGAACTCTTAAAACAAATATGATTGAGAGCTTTTCAAATAAATAAAAGCGAATGTCAAAACATTGTACATCTTAGAACTAAAATAAATTCCATCGCAAGATAATTCGTTTCAGCACTTATGAATACCTAACGTCGCGGTCGGATACGAAATTCATGTATGTACCTAACTTAATATCACGAGCTTGAGAGCGTCGACATCGATCAGACCAAGTATATGTCAGTCAGCATCAGAATCAACGTCTGTCCTTAAAAGGACGGATTCGTTATTAAATCCTGCCATATCTGTTAGCACCGTTATTTCACTTTTTACTCTTCACAAGACAGTTCACTCGCGCGCTTATGGTTCATCCAATCCAATATACTTGTTGGATATCTTTATAGCCAACCAATTGATTAGGCTTACTTTGAAAATTGGTGTTTTACACATAAAAATGTAACTGACCGGGAATGGTGCTAACAAATGGTCCATTTAAAAAGTCGACGACCCCAACTTTTCATGTAATTTGGGTCGGATTCGGTTGTAAAATTCAATATCTCCATAAAGACAGTTCTAAAACTTTAACTTCCCAAATAAAAACTCGTGCAAGTACTTGTACATCTTCTAACTACATAATGACGAGTAATAGTTGAACCGATGGGTTTCTTTTAAACATTTCGTGTGTGCTTAAAAGTTTGTCTTTGCCATGTCCGAGTGGGCTGTTGATTGCATTGGTGATGTTATTTATGTCAGATGTAGTTTCCATTAAAATTACAGCATGCGATATGTTGTGACGCACCTGTGTAATACATGAGCGTATTAAACACCAAGATAATGGAAAGCACATTAAGATTCAAGTCTTGTTGTTGTAGATTTACGTAAATAGGACCATGTGCAGTAATCAGGTATATCTGATATATCCGCCGCTATCTGTGCTCTGTGCATCGGTACCTGCGTAGAATATTGTTCTGTTGGAGTTGCGTAGTGCTGGAATTGTTTTAGTAATTTAGTTAAAACATATCGTCGGTGTGTGCTTTATCATTGGCGAGTGCGAACATTGCGCGAAGTTTGCAAACGATTCTAAAAGATGAAGCAATTCAAATGAGTGCACCATACACTATACAGACTGGCCTGTTAGCTTAGTTGGTAGTGGCTCTGCCTTCTAATCTAGAGGTTGCGGGTTCGATTCCCGCATGACACAAGTATTTATGTACTTTAAAAATTTATAATTACTTGTGTTGAGTCTGGTCGTTTGTATGTATAATAAGTATGTATTTACAAAAGAAAAGTATACAAGTATTATATCCGTTATCTAGTACCCACGACACAAGCGTTTGCTTAGTGTGGGGCTAGATGGCGCTGTGTGCAATGTCCCGGAATATTTATTATTATTATTATTATCAGAAAAGTATTTTTTCTCGGAATTTGAAGAATTCCGGTAAGCTTATTATTATTATTATTATTATTTATTATACATCATACATCTACTTAACCATCGTATGCCTTTTCCATTGAGTAAGAACGAATTAATGGCTTTCGAGATATCCTTCCTTACCAAAGAGTATTAAGTGTTATCGGGGTTAGCCCCCTGATATTTGGACAGGTTTAAAATGTTTATAGTAATTTTTTAATGTAGAAATAACCACCGACCTATTTAAGATTGATTAAAAACCTATGACACCGTGTGGGCGGTTGTAGTTTTCTTCTGACATCGTTACTTTGTTTAGTGTAATAATAGTAGTTTATGCAACTGTCATATAATGAAGGGTATTAAAACACGAGTGTGAGTTTATGAAACGAGCGCAGCGAGTTTCATAATAGTAACGAGTGTTTTAATACCCGTGTTATATGCAGTTGCATACACTACTTTATCTTCACTAATGTTGTAACATTTTAACTTTTAATTTATTAAATTAAATTCACGCGTACGTGTATTGTCACAGTGATTTTGCCGCCATTAAAATCTAACCAATGAGAGCGCAGCTGCGCGCCAATCAGGTTGGTCGCGTTTTATCGATGTTATAATGAGCTATTACGATATCGATGTGGATATTATACCATCATGTGAAATTGCTTAAATTGAGTGTTTTGTTGTCTGCGCTATAACAGTAGTAATTATAAGTCAAGTATTGGAAACATAAGTAGAATGTTACAACATTAGTGTAGATAAAATTTGTTCTAGCATATTCTAGTGATTATAAACCTAACCTGCCATAATTTGCTGCGTGGGAGTGCAATTAAAATCCGTTCCATTAACAGAACAATGAAAACCTGAATCATTTGGGGAATCAATCAAAATTAGCAGGATTTTATCGACACTTACTCTATTCTACTGTTTACTGCGAGTAGTTTGATCGTTTTCATGAAATTGGCGTAAATCTATTATGTGTATACTCTACTAGGTTTGTTTTGATTCGACTGTTCATTTTAGATTTTCGATAGGAATGCATGCGATATTCAACCGCTTTGATTTCTCATTTGTCTTTATGAATCGGTAAGCTGTTTAGGCTTAATTGCCTGAAAGCTATAGCCGCGCTTTGGTGTAACCGTGTTGCTTTGGGATCAAAAATCTCCATTCTTAATAGAAATAAAATCAGTAAACAAAGAAAATGCCAAAAAATATTAGCGAAATGGGTGGTGATAGGTATTTTTTTAAATATAGATGAAATCAGATATCCTTGACGGCACATTGTCTCGAGTTAGCAGCATTCTAGTGCAATCTCGGGGCAAATGCATCAGATGTTCGTAATGAGGTTGATTGAATCCGTCGTGATGTTCCATCAGATCACAGGTCAGACAACTACTGAACTACTTCACTATTTGGCGTTTGACTAAATACTTCTATTTGTCGTCTATCTCATAAAATGTTTAGAAATATTGCATAAAATTTTGTAGCGCAATTGAAATTATTGTATTTTACATTGTGTTGTCCAGTAAAAAAAATCTAAGCTGCAAACAGATGTAGCTGACATAATAATCTTGAGTGAGTAACTGTAAATTTAATTTCGACAGTGGTGTCACTCTATTACACTATTATTGAGACAAAAATCTGTAAGGATGCCTGTCGATTGTCTGACGATTTGTATGAAATTTCATATTATGAAGATGGATTTAACTCCAGAAATAAGCTACTAGTCATACCAAATCAATCTTGACTCCGTAAAGCACTGTCCGTATTCCTATTACGACTCTAGTACTGAAGAATCTCTTACATTCCTTACATATATGTAAGAGTCCATATGGCTATGGACCGCGGGGCTGCGACCCGTGACCTATGTAAGTCGGCAGAGCAAGACCAATCCGATCAGCCTCATTACCGCTCTTGTGCTCTGTGCATTGTATCACTGCATCTAGGAAACTGTGACCGCTTTGTAACAGAGGATATAATGTACCTATTGTAAGGAGTACATATATAGATTCTTCATGGAAACATTAGTTAAGAATTTTTAGATAAGCGCCTTTCGATGCGGCTGGCGATCAAGATTCATGAAGGGAAGAGACGTTTGCCCAGGAATGGGACAGTATAGGTATTACAAAAAAAATATAATATCTATATCAGAACGTAACTTGTAAGAATAAAAATTAAAACTCGTGGTACGGTTGTATTAAAATACTGTAGCAGATAAGTGATACAAACGAACTGCTTGTGAACATTGATAATTATTTTAGTAAAGCAAACATCCTAAATACAACCCTAGTTTTCGTAAAGTTTAGATAAATTATTTTTCATTCATAGATTATTTATAGATTTATTAGTAGCTTATTTCCTAAATGTTTTGTGTAATATGTATGAAATATGTAGTATTGTATTTATTTATGTATATTTTGAGTATGTATTGGTCTTTTAACTAATGTATGTATCTAATTATATTTTTTAGTCACCGCCTGTTTATAATTCTTAGTAATGTCCATCCAAAAGATTGCCTGGAAGAAATCGCCTAAGGCGATAAGGCCGCCCAATGTGCATCACTTTAATATATTTAAGCTTATTTCCTGTTTTGTTATTTCTCTGTTTTATGGTGTACATTAAAGATATATTCTATTCTATTATCCGTGATTAAATATCGTGTCTTCGCCATCGTTAAATATCCTAAAGCGGTAATTTCAATAACAAGTACCAATAATCTAGTTAATAAGGCATTGTTACCATCGCTTTAATGTATCTCAGTATAGCCGATTTATAATGTCGGTAAGTAATTATTATGACAGGCCTTTAAATTATAGCTGGATATAGAATATCTTGCTAAACAAGTAAATTTACGCAAAATAAATATTAGTTTGGCTGAAACACAATATTCCTAAATAAAAAGAATAACATTTTTGAAAAGAAATTACTAGGTACATGCATGATAAGGTTGCATAAGTCGGTAGTGTAAGTTAAAGTTGATTTGTTACTAAATTGTAACTATAGGTTATGAGATAGTTGGTGGTCTTGTCCCATAATCTTTGAGACAAATTACCACAAGAGTACCTACCTTACATAGGTAGGTAGTTTAATATTACTTATGTACGATCACTAGTCAAATAATAGTAAGCCAGTACGGATAGTTGTAAGGTGCGTTAGAGTGTGCTTATCCATCGGCTAATAGCTACATAGTTGTCCACTTAATTCTTACCTACCTTAGAGCCTGCGACACCGTCACCCCGAGCAATCCAGTAACAATAGGTATATCCATCGTGACCAATCGTTGTACGACAATTATGCTCAAATTATACCATCAATCAATACCGCCATGGGATTGGTATTACCCACCCACTGTGTATTACCTCACGATGACGTCATTATTTAAAGTGTTTACCTATATTATGTGCTTTTGTACTTGACTTTTGAAACGAAGCTCTGTTCTGATTTAGAGGTCTTAACTTGTAAATTGCAGTTAGGAGGACTAAAGATACAGATAAATCACTGTTACATTGATTCGTATTTATTATTGGGGTCTGTTTCCCCGCAGATTCTCCAGGGGAATTTCCTTGGGCTGATACATAGTATTGGTCACTCAAGACCCCTCACGGATGACACAGAAATATGTGTTAATTTATTATATAGGTATATTACTGTTTCAACGTTTTTATTTTGAACTTGTTAACTATTCTTATTTTAAATATTCTGTGCATGCATTTTTGTGTCGGGGCTGTTTTACGTCCAAATTACGTTGATTTACAAACTTGAAATACTATATTTGGGATTTGTATATCAAATTGTAGGTATTAACCTTGCAAGTGCGTCTGATGAACAGTTTAAACAGACACCGCAGTGCAACGATACTGGCTATATTTAAAACGGTAACTCTAAACAATCGCCATGCGCTAAATGCAGTGAACCGCATCAAATCGTAAGGAATGATAATAAATAATGTAACTAAATCAAAATACAGGGTAAGATACTGCTACAGCATGAAACTAAAGGCGGAAGCAACATGTCTTCACTACGAATAATTTAAATTTACAAAAAATGTTTGCCTTACATTTTCCATTCATGTTTTTGTTTGAACCATTTTTATTGACTATTGATATACACAGACTGCAGTGATGCTTTAAATCAGGCAGGCTAAAGCCAAACACGAACCTATTAAAAAAAACAGCACTAGTTCACTTGTGTACATACAAAAGCTATCATATTCTTACAAACTGAAGATAAAAATAATTACTTGCTACAACAAGAAATGCAAGTTCTCAATGAAATTATATCTCGAGGCAATTGTAATTGTAATAAATTCAATAATAACAATCAAGACAAAGGCTTGTTTAATTCATTAGTTGAGCATGAATAGAGCATGCGTGTGGTTATCACAATAGTAGTTAATGCGCAATACAGAACGTTAGTATTCATAATGTAATTAGTAGTCATAGTTAAAAGTGACGTTTCCGGCAGGCGGGCGAATCTATGAGAAAATATGCTGCGATATCTTTCTTACACAGATCCTGCCTAACTGTCACTTTTGTAAGATAAATAATCTGAAAATTCTATTTCATCAGTAAGAATATCCTTTGTTAGAGGTAGGTATTATTAATTTTCATGAGAGGCGATTCTCAATAAATCTACTAAGTATATAAAAATAAGTCGGGTTTTCCTTCCTGACGCTATAACTCCAGAACGCACAAACCGATTTCCACGGTTTTGCATTCGTTGGAAAGGTCTCGGGCTCCGTGAGGTTTGTAAAAAAAAGAAGAAAAAACGAAGCCCTCTGGTGGCGAAACGGAGTTCGCGGGGTTTGCTAGTTAAGTATATTTATGCACATGTAAAAACATATCTTAGCAATAATTTTCAATATTTAATTCATGAGAATGTAGGTTCTATATTGAGTGTATTGAACAAAACATTTCTTATAATGACAGAATATTTTTCCCAAGTCTATTTCTACAAATTCATTTCCACATGCTACCGATATGAGAAGTCGAACATCTGTTTGTTCTAAACAACTTTTATAAGAAAACTTACATATGTTTTTACCAAATTTCTCAAATCAAAAATTCAATCTGTTTTTACGAGATATTTTCAGATTAACCCTAATTTTAGTTTTTCCTCTTTAATTTACTTAGATCAGACATGTGACATCTTGGTGAACAGTTTAAGTTTACCAGCAAATACCAGCAATTTTTTTTTATCACAGAATAGGCTTACGTTGACTACAGCCTGTCTGATGTTAAGCACCACTGTAGTCTTGGGGCTACAGCGATAAAATCTGTTTTTGATTTCAAATTAAAACTTGTATGGCGATGAGTTGAAAAACGGTTTGCGGTACTCGTGCTCTATCATTACATTAGGTACAAAGCATCCGCCAATTATACCCTTCTGCACTTTTCTATCCAATACAAACACAATTGTGACCATATTAGAGGGCAATGTCACGTTAATCAACTATTATATCCGGGTCTATATTGAATCGAATCGATTGTGCATGTGCACTAGACTGTTTACTTTAATAAGGCCTTATATTTATCTTCTCGATTGTTATACTATTGGAAAATCTGTTTTATGATTAAGCATTTCGATTATACTCTCAGCGTTGCTGGCAACTAACGGATATCTTTTTGATAGTGGATTTACTGCATCAAAACCAACAATATTTGCAATAAGACGTATCGAAATTCGTGATAATAAATGATTTAAAAATAAACAAATATTTAATTTATAATTTATTACAAAATGCATCTCTTGATCTCAACAATAAAGATGTCAGCAGTGTCGTGTCGCAAACGGAATATTTTAATCAATTTTGGCATTAAAATAGTCGTAAAATGTGCAGCGACACATCAAAGAACACGAAATGATAATTATTCTAATCAAAACTTGAGTAAGTTGAAAAATATGCGCGTTAGTCACCGAAAAATTTGTACTATATGAAATCGTAACAGAGAAGTAGAGAGATCATTCTAAACAAATTTAAAAATAGCGCTATCGACCGACATATCATCGTCAGTCAATGATTTATCGATTTCCAAATGGAAGTTAACGCGCATTGATTTACTAGGTTGATATATAACGTACTGTTATTTTGCATTTATCTGTATAACTAAACTTGTAAAATGATTTTGGAATTATCAATTATGTGCAGTAGTTGTATATTAATTGAATAGAGGGCGGGTACCGTTTTATAATTGCTAAAGACATATTGCATGTTATTGGTTGTTGATTGCGAATTATACGCCGCACTAGTTGTAGGATTTCAAACAGTGATTTATTGTTTATGTGGTGCCTGTGTTATCTCAAACCTTGGATAAACCAGTAACTGCACTTAGGAATATGTACATATATCTCTCTTGAGTCGTATTCCTCATGACTGAGGGTCGTGACTCCCCCGCAGAATTAATCCGCTAGGGTTTTCTTGGGCAGATACATCGTGGTGGGCGCCCAGGTCCTTCCACGGAAGACACATGTCCTCGGATATTATGGTCCTCAAACATGTCGGTTTCCTCACGATGTTTTCCTTCACCGTTAAGCGAGTGCAAATCCACACACAACTTGAAAATACAAGTCATTGGTGTAGGGCCGGATTCGAACCCGGGTGCGTCTGAATAAAAAGCACACACTGGAACCGCTACGCCACACTCGCTTAATACATGAACATATATACAGTCTTCATATTACCTGATTCTGATTAAAACGAATTATTCGTAAATAATTTAGGTATTAGTATTCAAATATGCTATTTTATCTACATAGACAGTAACAGTCCGTCGCTAAGCAACTACTCTTCGCGACACAGGTGCGCCTAGTGCAGAGGGTAGGGTTACAATTAAGTAAAAACACTGTATATTCTGAAAAATAAAAATATGTTTATAGAATGTCATCTCTATACGTATAGGTTTTTGCCATTCACTATAGATTCGGTTAAGTTTTTGTATAAGTTACGTAACCTAATAATGTAATATTCATTAAATTAAATATCTTTCTTGGAAGGATTGTGTATCAAATTCACTGTAGGTACCCAAAATCAGATGACTGTGTCCATGGTTTCTTATACTGTTTTCCAGTCATGTTTCCAGTCAGAATTTAAGTTAGACTATGTTATCATAGTCCTAACTTATATATTCTACATTTTATTTTACATTCGCGACGTTGTTTTGAAATTAAAGATAAGATTAAAGCGTACAATGATTTTAAAATCAATGTAATTGTTGTAGTAACGGCTAACAAGCGAAGTCATTAGAAGCAACTTACATACCTAATAGCGTGTAAGTAGAATACAGCTTCTTGCTTAGTTTCCGGAATCCAATTGCTTTGCGTACCGCGAAACGGTTAGATGGGCTTAAAGCTCCCATGAGAACTAAGAACTTAACTTACAATTACCGTGTTTCCTCGATACTTAGTAATTGAATTGTTAGTTCATTTGATTACTACTGTGAAAGTCTATAAAGCTGTTGAATTATTTACTCTCTGTATACGCACGTTGAGGCTTTTGTGATTTTAAATCTCGATACCAGCATTCATCTTACCTAAATTTAGTTGATGATGCCCGAACAGGATGGAAATAGGGGCCATATTTTTCTCAACATATCTAGGTTGAGGAGGCCTGTACCCAGCAGTGGGTCGATAAAGACTGAAAATGATGATGTTTATTTTTATTGGCTAGCAGTATCGCAGACTATGCGGTTTCTGCTTATTAGCATACACGTGCCAGGGCTATTAGCCCTAAAATATAAGGGAAACAAGTGATAAATTCACATGTCCGCGAAACGCACCGTTATTATCGGAATTTTTATGCGTGGTTTAATTACTTTATCTCATAAAATAATATTAGTAAGGCGAAAAATGCAATAAAGTAAAATAATGGCGCGATGCCAATCTGCGCGGCGGTTTCTAGTCGGGCCGACGTCCGCCGGAGACCGGCCAGCTTTGTTTTGCAAAGATTGTGTTGTTTGTGGCAGAATCTGTCATTTATTATCTTCTTCGCGTGAAAAGAACACGTGAAAATGTCACACAATTTTCTGGAATCGAGAATGCAACGTGTAGCTGTTGAAACGCATCTAGCGCTATTACACCGACCCACTTCTCGACAACAACACGCTTCTTGTGTACCAAATTAAAGAAACTTACTGCTGAAATATAGTCGACTGAAACCACGTAACAAATTGTTGTTATGAAATCTGGAGGAGCGTTTCTCGTGGCATTTATTTTATGGGATATTTATTATGAGGGAAGCTTTAAATAACAGATGACAAGCAGAGGAAGTGTTCTCCCCGTGAGCACTTTGCGTGCAACCGCTAAGTAGCGATGAGACAGCCCTATGAATTATGAACATTTCAGATTGCAGCTATGATTTTATGGAGTTTGTAACCGCAACCGCATAAATAGGACTGTTAGAGACGGGCCCGTCCACAACTCTAAGTAAACACATCGTCTATTTTTATTTTCTTTGATGTAGAAAGAAAATTTTGCGTAACATTTTTGAACTCACGTTCATTAGTTCGTTTTGTATCGTTAGCATAAAAATTTCGACATCTCGCAACCTAAATGTACGCCCAATATTCTGGTAACACGGCGCGTGAATCTGAAAAGTAGCTACAGTTTATTCAGTCTGTTAACAGTAGTTACTGTCTTTGCAGCTACGAAATGAAAGACATAGTCTGATTAAGATTTTAGTATTTTCCCAGCTTTCCGAGACCTAGTTTCGTATCGCAAACATTATTTAGTTTGCTTAATGACACGTATAATCGTTAATCCGTCAATATGGCTTCCCGTCATGAATACGGTCGGCGGATTTGCCAGCATTAATTCAATAGATAAAGATATGAAGCTCGTGGACTGCCTGTTGTCGGAGTGATTTACAATTTGTCGTCGATCACCGTCGCAGGCGCTGGGCCGAGACGGGCAAGAGCTGAGCCATTCGACTGGCTCGTTTCGACTGTTTCCGCGTATCATATTTCTTGCCGAAACACATTGTCACATCTGAGATACGATCTATTTGTTACTTGTATAAAATATTGTCAGGTACACAATGCAGAGACAGATAAAACTATTGTGAAATCGCTAAACAATATGTCTAGCGTTCGTGATAAATTGAATTTAAGGATCGTCTTGACCCGTACTGGTCATACGTAGGATTAGTGGTTGGTACAAGTAAGTGTAAGATAACCTCGTTAGCGTTTAAGCCGTCGTGTCTAACCAATCTGCATACATTAAAAGCTGAAATTCTTACGGTGACGTCACTAATCTTTTCAGTCACAACCAATAACATCTCCGCGCAATTTGCACGCTGTCACGCGAAACAATCCACCGTGAGACATGTGACGAATACTGTGCCTAAAAATTGTTCTCGACGTTATAATGTTTTAGATTTCTATATTCACGCTAAATATCCCTTGAGAAAAGTTTTCGTAGCTTCTTGGCGGTTCGCCAACTGGTCCATTCGTGTCTCGCGTTCAGAATGATACTGGTTCACAGTTCATGTACTCTCGCGCTGACCGTTGCTTTGAAGCTTTAGTATTGAGGTTAAATGTGCTGGGCTGTGTACAGTCGTGAACACAGGAAATATGGTTTATGTGTAGTGATGCCAGTAATTAATCCAATGGCTAATGGCATTAGATGTAGTCGCTCGCTCAAATTGGGTCTTAGCACGTGGTCCGTAATCTACGCCTGGAAGACTTTATCTAAGGAATGATTTATGGTCTCTGATATGGCTTCTCTGCAACCATATATCACTTCAACTTCATTTCTGTTTAATGAAACATTTGAACAGTCAGATGTTTCTACTATATATTACAGTCCTTAAGGTTCAATAGGTATCATCATCATCCAGCATCCATATTACTTCCGCTGCTGGGTAAAGAACTCTCTTCTTTTCTTTACTCTCAATAGGTGTATATTTGTATTTTATTGTGTATTTATTTGTGTTTTATCTTTGATTTCAGTTCAACTTCGTGGGAAGGATCCTAGGGCCCAGAGGTATGACAGCAAAACAGTTAGAACAAGAGACTGGCTGCAAGATCATGGTCAGAGGCAAAGGATCAATGAGGGACAAGAAAAAGGTAATATAGAAAATATAAAAGTAACATAAAAATTATGGTTTCTGACAAAACTCTTCAATATTTTTTAAATCTTATCGGTTTGGTACTCGCAGTCCTATCTTCTTCCTTATAAAACTAATTGCGATTGATAATTTTGCTTTATAGATATAACCAACATAAAAACCACTTGAAATAACTTTCCATACATTCATATCAAGTAAAGCTTAGATTAATCTCCATATTTCTCATGAGTCACCCGAGTATTCTGTTTAATTAGTATAGCAGTAAAGCTTTCAATTGCAAACAAATGCTCTGTTTGTAGAAAAACAGAAGTTGATCTCATACTTAAACAATATCGGACAAATCTTTGAGCTTGAAATAAAGCGAATCAAATACAATTTTGATATAAAAAAAACACAGAATCAAAATGTTAGCGATATAATATTACTCATACTTTTGGGAATTTACAAACTTTTTATTCTTAATAGAAATACCAAATGAATTTAAATTAAAAACTTGTCGTGTAGATGGCCTTTCGTTTTATAATGAAACTTCAAAATAACTAGTTATAAACTTCTGTACTAACAAACACATACTAGACACAGTCATCACATGGTTTTATGATCTTCGATGTATTCTGTCAATGGTTATATCGACCAATATTTCACATCTCGCCGGCTTTACTAGATACCGTAACGCCCTTAGGCAGTGGAATTATAGCATAGACGATATATCCTAGACTCCCAAATGTAATATCTTCTTTAAAACATTTCCGTCAGCAATTCGTACCTTGAATACCAATTCACTTTCCGAGTAACAGTCAGATTTAACATATGCATTCGTAATTATCAAGTGAATTTATTTGGTAGTTACTAGTACCGCTTTACAGTATTACCCGCGTTAATCCGAGATAAAAAGTATCCTATTGGTAAATTCATGGTCCAATCTACCTTTACCTATATCAACACATAGGTATATAAATCGGATCGGCTGTTAAGGCGCAAAGAAATAACAAAAATTACTTCAGCCATTGTGTAGAAATTAGGTTTGTAGATGTTCCGCATTTTTTGCCCGAAGTAAGTAAATTTATTTGCGAGTGGCGCTCTCTGTTGTCGTTAGTTTTCTAACCAAGAGTCTCTGACATGGTTTATCGTGCAGTCTAATGCTTGAGATGTCTCCGAATTATAACATAAATGTCGGCATTTTTCATGGATTTGGCCCTTGCCCTATGGTCTTGGTCGTTAAGAGTGCTTATTCAAAGTCGTTCCGACCAGAAAACCCACTTGTGTGAATGAGTAATCTCTTCATTGTTCTTGGGCACGTTATCATTTAACTTACAGTTATAATTTACTGGTTTTTGGTGATGTAGCTTATTTATACACTCAGAAAATAATTAAAGTTACCTACACTCAACAGAAAATAATAATTTGAACAATGGTATCTCTTAACAATTTGCTCAACCTATGGCATTCTCGATGCATAAGTTATAAAATATATGGCGGCATTTCCGCGCTGAATGATAATTAATATCTTTTTGTAGCATGAACGAAATAGAGAATGACTAGTTACACTTTTTTAATAACTTTTATTAACTCTTTCCAAGCAGCAAAAAATGGAAACAGGTTACTAATAAAATATCATGTTGTGTTTTTAACTTTTGTCATGTGACTAATATTGATTTTGTTTTTCTGCAGGTTTTAATTGCCAGTGTAACACCGCTGTCTGCGCTTGATTAACCTTAATTTGCTACATTGCAGTTTTTTTACTTTTATAGATGAGCTCTATATGGGTATTATTGTACTAAAACAGAATCCGCCGCTTTCACATTTACACTGAGCTCTCTACATGTTTGCTTCATCTTGTATCAAAGTAGGTTTATTGTGTCCTTGGTGTGAGAAGAAGTTCCACTACCTTTTTTTCTATCTAAATGTTTCATCCAATAAATGCACCTTTAAATTAATGAGCCTCAATTAATAAAGAACTATTGGTTCGTTTTGTGGAACCCATTTTAATAAAAAAAAGTCTTACCTTTCTAACAAGTGTTGCCAGCCTTTTTATCCAGCTTTATATAAGTACATTTCAAGCAAAAATCCCACTTAAACAATTCCAGGAGGACGCCAACAGGGGTAAGCCGAACTGGGAGCACCTGGCTGACGACCTGCACGTGCTGCTCACAGTGGAGGATACAGAGAACCGCGCCAAGGTGAAACTGGCGCGCGCCGTGGACGAGGTCAAACGCCTGCTCGTGCCTGTAAGTAACTGTCTACCGACTTACAGGCTATCGCCTAGTGTGGGGTCCAGTAAACCTACACGTGTTGCTCACAGTGGAGGATACAAAGGACCGCGCCAAGGTGAAACTGGCGCGCGCCGTGGAGGAGGTCAAACGCCTGCTCGTGCCTGTAAGTAACTGTCTACAGTACCAACATACAGGATAACGCCTAGTGTGGGGTCCAGTATACCTACACGTGTTGCTCACAGTGGAAGATACAGAGAACCGCGCCAAAGTGAAACTGGCGGTGAAATTAGCAAAATTTTTTACATTTTGGTACTTAACATATCGGTTTGTACTTATCTCTCTGACTTTCATGACTCTTAGCTGTTAAAGAACAGCGACAATCCTTAATCTTAAGGTGACTACTTGTGTTTCTTTTGTTCTAATATAAGAAGTGTGTTAAAAGTCGATTACACTGTCATAGTCTAAATTAGTAAAATAACAATTATGTCCTGTTCCAAAAATAATATTTTCTACAATAATTTCGAAACACATGCATTCATTTGATACCTAAAACGAGTACCAAAATAAATAGTAAAGTAAATTCAAATACCGAGCACTATTTTCCTCAAATACAATCCAAAGTACATATTTCACCAAACACGATAACAACTCTAATGAAATCCCGTTACCGTCGTACATTATGACGTCATCGCCAATCAATAG
This sequence comes from Macaria liturata, assembly GCA_964023185.1. Taxonomy (NCBI): domain Eukaryota; kingdom Metazoa; phylum Arthropoda; class Insecta; order Lepidoptera; family Geometridae; genus Macaria; species Macaria liturata. Next base: position 5,641,927 of record OZ026819.1, read on the forward strand.
CAGGCCTTGTTCTCATTAATGGCAATTAACGAATTATACCTCTGCACCAACATTTGACCTGTTCTTTGGCCTACTTTATTGGACCTCTAGTTGGTAGTTCTAAAAACAACGTTCACCTTATTTTGGCCCTATGTTCTTCCACGAAATATTGCAGAGAGAATTTTACAATAAGAATTTGATATCAAATAATGTTGTATATAACACGTATTTACTAAATACATTTTTAAAAAAGATGTCGGACGATTTATAGACGTTTGGTACGGCTTGAAGACAGTCATACATTTTCATGCCGTGCTATAACAAAGAGACGAGGCCTACAATGTGACACTTTGTTGATCGAATGCCAATACTTCATATCCTCACCTCTGTTCCTCGTTAACGGGCAATGATAAAAATAAAATAAAACTTCTTAAATTGTATAATATACATATTTTACAAAAAGTTAGTGAAAATCTAAAGTCGTCTGAACTATCTAAAGACTGGTTCAAATGGCTGCTTCCATCAGAATTGAATACCCAATTCCTAAAAATACTAAAAAAAACTCAACTTTGACGACGTCGTCAAAGTTGAGGTTCCAACCTGGATGAGGTCTGCACAAGATCGACGCAGATGGCACATGAAAAGAAAGGCCTAAACCCAGCAGTGGGATCCCAAGGGCTGTGGATGATGATGATGATGATGATGAAAAAACTAGTCGTTTAACACGTTTCCCTTGCGTTTTCCAGCAAGCAGACGGCGAGGATGAGCTGAAGAAGCGACAGCTCATGGAGCTGGCCATCATCAACGGGACCTACAGAGACTCCAGCGCCAAGGCCATCGTGCCCGTCAACGGTCAGTGCATAATAAGTACGGTCGCATTCATTGTTTGTCACTAACATATCGCTAAGCACTAAACTGAGGGCTGATTCAAATCTATCTACCTATCTATCAAGGAAACTATCGTGAGTGTTACACATAATTATTTGTTTATAAGGCTGTTATTTCTCATGTAAAATTTACGCGTTATGATGTCTCTTTTGACTGATCTAGACCAAAAATACGGCGCAATGATTCAAGTAAAGATGGTGCGCCCGAACGCTATTCGGCTTGTTTTGGCGGTGCACTGCCGTAAGCCCTAGTAGCCTAGATATAAATTTGAATAGGATAAATCTAATTTATTTTAGAGTTAACGAAACGGGTAATTGTATACCTAAATTGTTATTTTCGTTAAGTTCTTCATAAAATTAATAATCGTGTATTGTTTATTACTCGAAATTCTTAATTTGTTAGCCTAATTTTGTATTGTTTGCCTAATTTAAATTTGTTTTACAGAAGCTCGCATTAATTTGTTGGTATTTTGTCTTGCGACTATATTTTTTCTAATGACTTAGGTACTTTGTTGTTTCAAATAAAGTATCTCAAACCAAGTAAAAGTATTCCAGCGTATTGAGTAAGTTCAAATATTTTATTTAAAATGAGATTTGAATCGCCTCGATATTATTACTATGGAAGTAACGTATTGTTGTTTGAAAGTTCTTTTATAAATAGATATATCATAAATCCAATAACTTAGTACATACTTAAAGAACTGAATTTTAAGGCTTCAAAATATACTGAAAACCTTCAATGTTTTACTTCCATTCAAGTAAATATCCTAACTGAAAAGATAATAACGTACTTTTAAAGCGTTCCCTTTTACTAATAAACATAACATTATTACGACTTTTATCACAATTTTCACAAAAAGGAATGATTTGATTCCCTTATTTCTTATTCCTAAATTATTAAAGAATCTAAAAGGTAGAATTGGACTTATTTCAGGGGGATGTCTACGCATATTCTCTGAAAATCCCAAAGTTAATATTTAGGATGTTTATCTAAACCGTTTAGGTTTCTATAAATTTATTTTTAGTTTATTGTAAAAGGAATGCTTGGTACCTCGACAATCATTGGTGTAAAAACAGTTTGAAAACATGTTCTGGTGGTGCGGTTTCTTGTAAATAAGAATTGTTTTGTTGCATGAATCTTGAATGGGGTCACACCATAGAAAAGAGCTTTGTATATCAGCTCTAAATTCACATTGCTACTTGTTAATACTCCTGCCAGAGTACTTCTATAATAATCTTAAATGTTAGTCCTTGTGTTAAATATAAAGTACAATTATGAAAACTGATGAATGTAATTTCTGGTTTTCGAATTTTCTGATTTTGTAATCAGTAATGTTGAAGTTCTTAAATATAAGTAATATCGTTAAACTAATTACTTACATATTTTTTTGATATACAGTAAATTTTAGTTGACTGTAGATGAGTAAATTGTTGATTAAACTATGAACAGGACTCTGGCCTGGCTTATTTGGCGAATAAAATTATCAAAATGGTTTTATAAATTAAAAAAAAAACGGTTTTATAAATTCACGAAACTTATTCCCATGCGAAATTTTATCTGGCAAGAGTAAAACGAGTCTCAAGAGAATCTATTGCATTTTCTTCTGCGACCGTTTGTTTAAATGAGTCATCAGCTGAGATGACTAACTTAATTGATCAGCATGTAACGGTCATTCACTGGTAACATGGTTGATTATGGGAGTGTTTTAATTACAAAAGGGCTGTATATAGTCGGGTATGTAAAGCGCAGATTGCGCATGGTTTTGTCATAACGGCGTCGGGTAAAACAATCAAGTATGAGTTATTACAATAAAAACTACAATCTAGCGATCTTCAAAGCGAGAGTGAATCGGTTCTTATTGGGTAAGCACGACCCATTTATGATAATTATCATAGCTTGGCAGTAAGCTAATGTGGTCAAGTACAAACTCTTTTATTTAAAACAGAGTTAAATAAATTAGGTCAGTTTACTTAGTAATTTATTGCGCATTTTTTTATATTTTTTTGTAATGATTAAGTTTAATGTGACTGAACTAGCAGAATTATGTTTCAAGTAATGCTAACTGGATTACACATATTTATATAATTCAAGATAGATAAGTAATATGTTAAATTTATCGTTCCCTAAGCATGACTTAACATGACAAGCTTAGAATCATTCGTTTTGATTTATATTTCCTGTTAAGAAGTACTTAGACAATAAAATACCGCTAAAAGACAATGACAATAGACTTACAAGTAAATCAAGTTAACAACGTATGTTTTAAAGTATATATTCCTATGGAAAACGTATGTTTTAACTCGCAAACTACAGGGGCATTAGTTTTCATAATAATAAGAATGACTCATAATTTCTATGTTTTACTCCCGCGTTATGACAAATAAGTGGGCCAGCAAGGTGTGTCATATAGAAACAACTGTTTTACTGTAAATAACATATGTATTTACATATATACTTGTATCTATATATTCGCATTCACGGCAACATTTGGTCATTAGTTGGTAAAATAGTAGTAGTATTCTAGATTTGGACAAACCCAGACATGTTTCAGATTTTAATTTTTTGTTAATTATTTTTTTTATCTTTCTATATGGGGCTAGGCGAGGGATGGTGTGAGATGGCGCCGGAAAGTGACCATTGGAAAGACTTGAGGGAGTCCTTTGCCCAGCAATGGGGCAACATAGGTTAGGAAAAACCACATTTAATTCTTACTAAGTATACAAATTAAATTGCTAAAGTAGTTCAGTAAAGCAAGCTACTTGCGTCCGACGTTCAATGACGCGTGCGATACTTGCTTTATATCTGCTTGCTGAATTGGCTCTATCAACATCTCTCTGATCCTATTAATCGCTGTGGAAAGTAGAGAAGCAATCATTTGAAAGAATATTAATCTCTTGAAAATAGTGATACCTGATCTGGTATCTATCAAATAGTAATTGCCAGTTTCTTACAATTGATTTTTATAGACAAAATGTATTTGTCATTGACTGAGACGTTTACCACAATTTCTATGATTGCATCTCTACGTTCCCAGCAAACAACTACCGAACTACTAAAACCAATCACCAATCGATACAATAAAGTTGACTCCACAGCGGACGAGGAGTGGCGCCGCGTGGCTGCCGCCGCGGCCGAGACCCAGCGCCTGCTGGCCCCGGGGGTCGGAGCCGGGGGCGTAGCCCTGCGCTCCCAGGCGCCTCTGGGAGCGCCCTTGATCCTGTCCTCGCGCATGTCCGCCGCCGGGGGCGCCCAGGCCGGCCTGCTGAACGGGTCGGGGGCCACGGCCGGCCTCCTGTCTCCCGGGGAACCAGCGCACCAGCTCATCTACGCGTCTCCGTACGACTACGCCAACTACGCGGCTCTCACCGCCAACCCGCTCCTGACCACGGAGTACGCTGCCGCCGACCATACGGGTGGGTTGTTCGCCCGTTGATACACTAACCGCAACGATGTTTGATAACTTTATACGCGAACACGTCGGTATATGACGTCATATTGGAATATTTGAAACTATTAAACCTTGTCTTGATTAGCATGTTAATTTTGAGATCTATCTCTATACATTTTACATTGTTTGTATAGAAATGATAGCTGTGAAAATTACTATGCTTTCTTAGACAATGATTTTTGGTGGTAGGATGTAGTCGCGGCTTAGTAATAATGGGCTTGATATGAACGATAGTTTTCCTTACAAGAAGCCCAATAAACTTGATATAAATTATGCGTTTGGTGGTTGTAGGTAGGTACGTAAAAAGTAAAAAAATAGGCAGTCGTACTTAGTAGTAGTTGTCCAAAATTTCAAATCGGATATTTAACTTTAGTAAAAGTGTTTGAAGCGTGGCCCTTTTCGGTTGTTATTTTTTTTCTCTTAAATTTGGACTTGTGTAGACACAGACACATAAAAATGTTACCTAGAGTAATCTAGCCGAAAATAAATGAGCGTAAATGCAATTTAATCATGAAAATGTGAATAAAAAGGAATAAAATATTTTATAAGAGGGTAAGTTATCAAACATCGTTATACTAACGCTACACAGGTACCGGGTTCTTACGTCCGATCGACGAACGAAATGTATTCAGATGTCATTAGTAGGCGAATAAGAATGTTCTAGATCAAACTACTGTATTAATATCGATGAGATTTATGTACGAGATGTAGCTACGTTTGTAGAGAGAATATAACCGCATGTTTTGAATATATAGGGTTAATGGTGACTAGTATATTTTAGTGGTGTATAATTGTATATGCTAAGGAGTAATCTAATACCTCACACACGTCACGAATGTTTAGTACTTTAATTGTCATTATAAATTGGTAACAATCGGAAGAACCCTGAGCTCCGCGACACAGGGAATCCTACAGCGGCAGCCAGGGAGCAAGTCATTAAAAAAATTTTTAGAATAAGACAATGAAATTGTGAAATTGTAATAATTGCCATTATTATTTGAATCAATAAATTATTATTATTATTATTATTATCACAAATATGACGATAAAGTTTTGTGTTTTTTTTGTGTCTTTGACACGGATAAACGACTACTATACAGTATCGTTTACAGATTTTACTAACTGTCAAACTTGACTTGTTATTTAAAGTTGACATTTTACTTTTTTATTTGAATTTGAAAATAATAAGATCACCACTTAAAATATGCTAAACTTGTTAGCTTTAACCTTGTATACAAGTAAAAAAAAGTTTTGCGCGGTTTAGTGTTGCATGCACCAACGCTAAACATTCTCTAACCATCATATGAACCATCGCTCGTCTTAAATATATCTCTCTATCTTCTAATGATAGATATAATCGGAAATAGATAAATAAATGTAGGGAAAAGCCGTCGCTAGTTGCTGCTAGATCACTAAACAAATTAGACGATTAAACAAACGATTTAACAAACTTTAGTTGTGCGACTGGACTAATATCAGAGGTTTAAGATTTTTAGTAAATTTACTTAAACATTGACTGTAAGAAAAAGTTACTGGGAAATTAACGCACCAAATATATGTGACCATTTGATGAAACAGAAATTACAAATATGGTCTTTTGATATCAGAGACAAAATAAAATATTTGTTAGTATTTGTTTACTTTATATAGTTTATGTAACGTACTTTTATTCATTATTGTCTCATAGTGACCATAACTACTTTACACATTTTCAAATTGTATACCTAATGTAACAAAAAATATATGTTTGTTAGTATAAAAGGAACAGAAATTTTATCAAGTTCTAACTACATACATATTCTAAAATATATATCTCAGTATACGTTATTTACCAGTAACCAACTAATCCGTTAGTCAGTCGCCGCGTTCGTGACCTCACTAACCGACTAACGTCGATCGACATAACACATGGTGTCCTCTTAATAAACTGTGTGTGATGAATGTTTTGATGGGGTTTGCAGCATCGAGGTATCTGCTAGCTGGCTTTTGACAACAACCGGCCTTAAGATACGTCACCTTAAGGCTGCCTGACACGTATCGCCCCGAGCATCAATATTACCGTCCTTGATATATCTATTCGCTCCGGATGCCTATCAGTCATTTAAACGCCATGATCAAACCTAGCATAAGTATACTATAAGTGCGACCTTATATTTTATGTTACGACTCCATTTGTACCTAGTTTAGACGCATTAGAGTTTGTACCTTCATTTGTTTTCTCAGCGTTTGTCTTAGCTCGATTAAAGTATTGTTCGCGCGGATAGATATTATTATAATTTTATGATTTATTTATACAAATTAATATATCAGATTCTATTTATTTCAAATATTTTACCGTTGCCTCGTTCTTAAGGTTGATGGCAGTTACGTAATACTTCTTTTGTTTATTGAATAAGAAATTATTAGTTTTTATTATTACTGCCAATGAAACCTTTTTTTAAGTTACCGATCTTTTTATACAAAGACAGATTTTTATTTTACTTTACAAATGTTTATTTATTCTCATTGTTATGTCATGGAAATGATTATATAGAGACTATATAACCCATCATATTAAAGTCCTTGTGATAACCCTTGCTTGTAACACAACTAATAAAATTAACACACTTTAATTCGTAGACCCCATTCTTTGAAACATTGGAGTTCTTCATTGAATACAAATTCAACTGAACGCATGTGATAGTCATCACTCGATTTAGATTTCCAGTTATCTTGTGAAATAACAAAGTATTAACAGATCTGAATTGTAATGTCTTGCATTGGGAATTCAGCAAATTACAAGCAAAAGGGACCAAATACAAATTGAGTATTCGAACACACAAACTGAGATTAACTTTCTTAACATCACTCACATATATCGCTATATACAATATTATATAACGAACAAAGTACGGAACATTCTGGACGGTTCATGTGTCCGCTAGAACGGTAGCATTCGACGCAATATCACTTGCGGACGACGATACTGTAAACTGTATGCGTAACTTATTATAAATTACTAGCCATATTATTATATTTATAAACATACCATAGGCTAAGTAATATTATTATCTTTTAAAGATTTTTAGTTAGGTTAGAAACGAGTGAGCTTTATGAGAATATTATACACGTATGTTCAATTATTTAGAGTTTATATTGCAGCTTATTATAGAGTCAATTTTATAAAAATGAAATTATACGCCAGCCATCGCCTGTACCTTGATCGGGTCTCGCCCGAATTTTAATAATTTATTTTGTTATCTTCCAAAGCAATATCTTAGGAAATAGGTAAACTATAGGCGTAACCATAATATTAGCGGTTAGTGTCCACTGCCAAATAGTTAATGTTCAGAATAATAATAGAAGTAAACACATTAGTAAGAATTTGGCAGGGACGACTAGATATTTGCGATTACGATTTACATTTTCTTGAGATTACATTTTGTTTTCAGCATTTAATTGTATGTGCTCGGACCTAGGGTTGCCCCAGTGACGTCCAATGTATTGTTCTACTCGTACCGGGGTCCGAGCACTCTGTCTCGTGGCTTGTATGTGAGACACAGTTTAATATGAGTATGCCGCTAGGTGTGGTGAGACGGGCTGGCCGGCTGACACAAGTGAGGGAGCACCCTTACCAGCGCCAGGCTTTGCCTACGGCGCCTTAAATGCCCGCCAATACGCTCTCACGCCGCCATTTTGTTTTCAAGGTGAGAAGCGCGCGTACACGCATACTTACTCTACAGACGATTGCTACAAGATTTGGATGTTCTTTGGTTAGTTAGTGCCAGTCAAATCTTGACTTAAGTGTAATAAACTTGTGATGAGAACAAAAATCATTGTGCAATCGTCTGTCTTGTAAACATGCGCACACGCCTCAGCTTTATTGTCTCTCTGTGTCACTATTTCTATTTATGTACTTATTTAGTTATTCGACTAGTTTTAGTAAGAGGTTTGGATGTACTTTAGCCGACTTCGTACCGGATCTGAAGTGACACTGCATAATTTTTAAACTGTGATTTTTATACCTTTTTCTTTTTTTATATTTTAGATCTGCTACATGTTGTGATGTAATTTTCGAGTCGCGGTTTGTTCTAGTGCTGTTCTATTGAGAATGCGCTTTAGAAAAATTTGCTTCGTATTTGATGTTTCTCGTTTCACAACATGTAACGTCTCGAATTATCATTTCGGGTATCGTGTTATCGCCGAGGGAAGAAGGATTGTTCATTGTCATTAAATATCTCTTTGTATTTCCGTTAGAAAGTTGAGAGTAAAGTGCGAAGAGGTCGCCTAGATGTTAGTGTTCATGTTTGCCAAATAGTAACCCCGCAGGTGCTACTCTCGGGTTGTGAATCCTTCTTTCCGCTCTCGCCCAGTATTAGTCAAAGGAAAGAGCATTTCAGAATTCGTGCCATCTATCCAGTATTAAACACAAATGCCCGATCCTTTGACTCGATATGTTTTTTTTTTCATATTCATCACAACTTTCTCTTAGTCAGTATAAGATTTTTATATGAAATTTTTAAGCTAGTTGTTTTTTGCCTTAGGTATTATTATATTTTACTTTCGTATTTGAAAGTCTTTATTTGTAGGATAATTTGCACTTGTGCCCTTGTGGATTTATATGGCATTCTGATGCCCGATACGTATTTTTCACGCTTTATATTTGAAAATGATTATATTTATATCAAATGCTATTCGTAATAATTATGAAATGATGAATATGTGACGACGTTTTGTAGAGAATTGTTTCCGTTGTTGATGTAAATAAATAAATGCATTTTCAGAGGTATACATGCAATAAATTGTCTGAAATTTCAGTGTAGCGTTTTCTTTCAATGTAGCAGTAGGTCGCGGGCGCGAGTAACTTGTAATGTTGAATTTAATGTGAAGTACTTAAATGAAATAAAGTTGATGACGTGCGGTCTGACTCGACTAACAACGCTACTCCACAAGGCCAAGTCCTGTTTGTTGACATAATTATAGCTATAAGTGCACTACCATAACTGCTATCGTCACTTGCAGATTATCTGTAACTATGTATTTATATTATATGAGTCACTAACATGCAAATATGTAATGACATACACAGAATTAACAACTTTTTATGAGAATGCTACCATATACGATTACTGTACAGAGACATCTAGCGGATGTGTCGTGCAACTTACATACTTGCATCTGGGTGCTATGGTTAATACATAAGTGATACAATTTTATTATGCTTGTATGTGTGAGCGGCGCTCGACGCCACCGTCGGGGGTCGCTCGCGTGGGAACTATTGGGCATTTAATCTTATATTGTAGAATTATCATTATCATACTAAATTGACTTAACAATATTTCAACCATTAACCGCGTAAACTAATGAAAGTACCCGTATAATTGATTAACCGGGCCAAGCTGAAATGTCGCGGCGCGAATGCCTGATAGCCTCCCTCTACTCTGTTTATGATACATTCCGACTCCAGTCACATGTGCGAGACGGTCCGTTTGTCAGTAACGCTGCATGCGACGCTCCCTCCGCCCATCTCGATAATTCAACATTCGCATTCCTTATTGCCTAACATTGTAAAGAACCCCACAGACATACTAGTAGCCTTCGGTGAAAATATTTGACCACTGAACCAAGTACTTGTATTTAAGTATTTAAATTCAAAATTTCTTATTCCTTTGTGAGAGAATTCCAATTTTTTTTAAATTGTTTTCTAAATGGCACGTGAATATGATGACCGCGCACTGGCAGCGTCGCGGCAGCGCTACTCAAGCGACGTCCTCGCTCGGGCTCTCTTGTAGTCGGACCATGACATTTTGACACTAACATTCTGTTTTCTCTCTTCTCGTTAACCCGGCTAGGTGAGTGCTACGCGCGGCACTAACAGGAGGAGCCACGGCCGCACCGCGCGTAACCCTCTCACCGGATACATCGACCACCATGTAGCTATAGCTGTTGGGCCTCTCACTTTAACATTATACTATGTATTATAATAGTCTAACTATTAACATTTATATGCCTGTTATGTTTATAACATGATGAACTTTATTAACATTTTACAAAATAATATTTTTTATTATGAAATGGCACACGCCATCGACTATATTTACATTTTGTAACTTTTGTACTATTGTTGTCGCTTGATCGTAATTTTGTTGTTAGCACGAGTGTTGTTAGGCTACCCGGCAGGATGCAGCGCTAAATGTGACCGCCAGAGACAGCACAGACATAAACACAATACTCTTGCGCATTTGTACTTTCTAGCGCCAGCCAATCACAGCTGCGTCCGGTGGATGTCGGATACTGTGATTGGCTCATGAACTAAAGTGCGAATCACATTGAGTATTGCTTTTAAGTGTTGTGCTAACACTTTTATCTTATTTCTCATCACGTATTTCTATTATACATAGCTATTTATTAATATGTGACATACACTTACCTTCTTTTCTAAGTCACGTTTGGCGCTGTCAGATAATATCAATGATAAGCAACAGGACTTTCATAGCATGAAGCTTCAGTAAGACCGCAGCAGAACACTCTAACATTTTAGATTAATGAGATAACACAATTAGTTGTGGATCTTAATGTTTAATGCTCTTCTGCTGCTGTGTTAATTTAGCTTTAGATATATTTTGAAGTGATCTGAGGATATAAGTTGAACAAGGCACTGCGAGTTGTCTACAGACGCTAGACATAAGCTCCACAAGATGGCGGATGTCACAATCAGTGACCAAGTAAGTACGTACCACAAAGACGGTAAAATCAATTCTATTGCTTCGCATAAATTAAAACGTATTGGACTGATATCGAAGTAATAATAATCTATAGGTTGTCTTTCATATACTTATTGACCCTGCAATGTGAAACTTTGGCAATAATTTTTATATTTCTTTAAAACCAAAGACTAATATTTTATAGAGATTTTTTGAGAGCTATTAATTCTATACAAATTTAATTGTCCTTTTCTATAAAAAATGAAAGACGGTCAATGAGTGTATGAATAGTTTATTTCTTAAAAATATATTTATAGCGATGTATTTTACATTTAGTGCTTAGTATTTATAGTTAACTAATTGATTATTTTGTGCATCCCAAGTGCCTTATAAATGTACAATGTTCTAGCCTTCGTGGTTCTATTGTTAATTGCTTTTGATAGTTAAGTTAGAAGAGATTAAATTATTGTTAATTTGCTAAATGTTAATCTTTATCATCGTGGATTTTGATATATTGTAGGTAATTGTGTCGAAATGGGTTTTTAGATACATTGTAGTAATTTTCGTTAGTTATTTTTGCGAGCATTATAATTATTGTTATAGGCCTTGTTGAAATCTCTGCGGGAATCTCGGGGAGCGATTCTCAATAATAAATCAATTCAGAGATCTGGAAATATTTTCCAATAAATTTACTCTTATAAATTGTATTAATCTCAGATACACAACTAAGGCGATTATTAAGGTAAACGAGGCGATTTATCTTAGTTGTTGTGTAATAAAATAACTTTTATTAAGTAGAGAGCAATAATATTTGGATAACATATATTTTAGTGCAATAGAGATGTTATTTTCTAAATGATTTTATATGAAATCTCGACTTAATATCGTGTTGAGGATATATTAAAGTTTAAGGAAAGATATATAGAGTACGATAGAGATCTGATATTGAGATTAATATGGTAAAGAAGGAATACTTTCTCGGGAAAATGGAATAAGAAATGAAGCTACTTAGCGAAATAGTTAAGGATTTATATTGGCACAATATCGAATACATTTTTAATTCATGTTTTGTATACGTTACGGTGCTTTTAAGCTCAGCTTTTTCAATCATATTTGAAGCGTAATAAATCTACAAAATCATCACTTATCATTTTGTTCCGGAAGAATATCTTTTTTGTTATAGGTTTCCGTCCAAGGATTATTGATTTCACAAAATAAGTACTTAATTTTTATTCTCTCCCGATTCATTATCATAAATTTAGTTTATCTACTTACATAGCTTGAGTCATTTATTTTCATTTTTTCATATAATTATGATAAAATTTGATGAATAATTTCACACAATTTTGTATTTTTAGACAGTGCTGTTTAAGTCAAGTAATATTAAAAAAGGACACACATATTTAATCTCAACAAAAAAAAAAGAAGTTATGTAAGTAGTTAAACTATTCTTTTTAATCACTTATTATTTTCTGTATAATTAGTAAGCAACTACGTTATTCATTTACAAATCTAAGCATTTATAGTTAAATCGCCATAACAAAGCATCTTTGTAGAGTCTACCGCTTTTTAATAAAATATATTGTGATTAAATAGAAGAAATAACGTACAAATATTATATTATCGTCTGCAAATAATAAGTAATATTCTTCAGGTTTACTGGTAATTAATGCAAATATCTTGACGGTAAATGAAAAATAAACAAAACCATGAAAAAATTACAATTAATATTATATTATATTCATTTCTCAATTACAAATGTACTTACATAATTCAATACTTAAGTAGTAAGAAATAAAAATAAATAATCAATTCATAAAATTAATGTTACCGTAAAGACATCGAAAGCCATAAAAAGAGTTTAATAATAATGATGTCTAAAGTAAACTCAGTAAACCATATTTACCAAACAAAGCAATTTAACTCACATATTTTTTTCACTAAGTCAAGTTTGATTTAATTACCAGTTAATCTATAGAATTGAATATAAATACGCAAATGTTTATAGAAACATGCCAAGTGCCATTAGCAGACAGACAGGATGTCATTTGTTTTTATTGTTAATTTGTACTTATTAATCTTTATAACGGCAAATAATTTACGAGTGCCTTAAAAATAACTTGTACATATTTATTAAAATATCATATAAAAATATTATATAAAAAGGTAAAATATAAAAAGTATTATACTTACTTATATGTAGCAGAAAATCAAATTCTTACATATTGTTTTCCAAAAACAAATCATTAGAGAGAAACTTTTTTATTAATTATAGTTAAGTGAGATTGTGCATATTATGTCTGTTTTGATGTGTGTTTAAGATGATTTGGTATAGTAAATATTTTGAAAATGTATTCTCTTTGTTTTCTTTCTTAGTCAGTACCTAAAGATAGTTTAAAAGCAGATAGATCTTAATGTTAGTTAGACAACTCAACACCAGAGGTCACCAAACACTTAGAAGAAAATAAAAAATAAAAATTCATGTCACACATAGGTACATATTGAACGAACTTAAAACCCTTGAATCATAACATTTGGCAATGTTAAAACAAATTAATAGAGCAACAAAATGTTTGCGGCCTTAGTTGTATAAATGCTTTATAGAACAGATGGTGAGAAAAACCTGTAGGTATAATGGAAGCGCAGAAATGCAATATTAGTATGTAGCTATCTAAGTGGTTTCTAAGGTTGGTATAAGCCTGAAGGTTGCATGCATGCATACCTACTAGATGGTCCCACGGTGTTCTTGAGCATATTTCATTTTAGCGCCATCTGTGGGGGTGCATGGAAACTGCATTTGCTGTATGCGACACGCTACAACTAATGGTGGCGCTATTTCAACCCAACGGCGCCAACCAGCATCGGGTTATGCATGTATTGTACGCTTATAACGTGTACCTACTTGTAATGCTGAGGGTTTGCGGCAGATGGCTCTGACGTAAAATAAAGTTGCACAGTTTTGACTATCGCATAATCATAAAGATAATTAATTTATATCATAATCAATCGCAAATATGTACTTAGGTATTTCGTTTTTTAAAGTAGCAAAACATATTTTTCGTAGATCAGTTTAATTGCGTAGCAATCTAATTAATGATACGCCGTAGGCTGTCTACGTTTCAAAGCGCAGACTTTCCGTAGTTTTTTTGCTTAGTATGTTATCAACGTATATAAGCCACTTTTTTTTATTAAAAGTTTAGTAGCTTCGATAACACGGGTAAGTAAATGTAGAAACTTTCAAACCGTAATTGTAATTTTGGATGGTTTTAAAATGCAAACTGCACGTCGTAAATACGCTGGTACCTAGACTAGATATGTGTTCAGGTACACAAACTTCAACACTAGATATATTTGTAGTTTTATTTCCAAGTTAAGTGGTTTTTAGGTAAAATTGAGACTTCATAAATAACATCTACCAGTCCTTATCTATCCAATATCTGCCCACACGATCCCGAGTGCTATTTAGGCAGTGCTGCCCTCTGTTATTATCACTGATAAATCCGCTGATTACTCTGATTTATATGCATGAGGTGTACCAATGGACTATAATTGGTTCTAGTTGAATTCTTACTAGCCATTTCTTATTCAGTAGGTAACTGGTAAACGATCTCTTTTGAATAATACCATGTTATGTACATACATACATATATGTATGTCCTACCTACTTAACCCTTATTAAAATAAAGATAGAATGCATACAACTTGTTTTTTTTTTTAAAAATGGACTTTTTTTTCACCGAATTTAATCGAATTGAATAGCAAGTAAAACGTGTTTTTTTTATCCAACTACTGGCAACATTTCACTAATAAACGTCACCCGTCCTTATAAGTCAATGTCAAAGAGGGCAAGTCGGTAGTTTGGCGAAAAAAAATTGAAATTTGTGCGTCGCTCCCACAAAAATTTGAGTTTTGTTCTACGAAAAATCTGGTAAGTGGTTTTTGCGTCCAGATTTATAAACTAGGCTATATTGTTGTTGTTTTGCATCCATTTGGTTGAAAATTCTGGTAATCTATGCATGGTTTTCGATCATGTGAAGTTATGGGTGATTGTGGTAAATTATCTACCATTGTTCATTCGTGCCTAACTGTTATTGGATTTACTAATATAGAAAAAACATTAAAACATGACTCGTGATCGCACTTTATCCACTAAGTCTAAAAATAAGTGTCCACTTTTATATAAGTATAATTAATAAAAGTCTTACATAGAAAACGACTATTTTTATTTACCTACTAAGATAGACCATAAAACCATTAGACTCCTTCTATGTCGAATGCTTTAGAAGAAATATAATGTATTGAACAAAAGAAATGTGAATATGTATATGTTTTTTAAATTACCTAAATTAGACAAGCAAACCCAGAGAAAACAACTAGTACCTATAGATTTTTTTTCAAACCGGATTGGATAATGGTAACTATTTTACCACAATCGTAAAATTTTACAAGTCGGTAATGGATAATGGTAGGTTATTTACCACACAAAAAACACCCCTTTTTTATATTTTTTTCATCAAAAATGAAATCAGCGGCCCCTAATTACCCAGAAAACACTATCGCTTTTTCTTAAACAGCCACAGGGGCTCTTGTTTGTTTAAGGGTTAATGAATTCTATTTTATAAGAGCTTCGTTTTGGTTTTCCAGATTTCGTTTAATAGCAGTGTTTTCTCTGTTACGCATGCCTGTTATATTTTTAAGTACGTATCGTATATGTACATATTTTCGGCATTAGTAAATAAATTTAAAAAAATATATGTAAGTAATATTAGATAACGAGTCCGGTGATAACGAAATATTTGTTGATATTTTGCTACCTATATGGTGATAATTTGTTTTACCTCGAAAAAAAAAACGCGAACGAAGCTACAGACATTAATTAGTAGCATATTAGTTTTTCTAAGAAAAACATAGGAATGTTTATAAATTTGCAGTAGATCTAATAATGATTTTGAAGTAAAACTGTGTTATTTTACGATTACAACTTTCCTCTACGCCTTCATAATGTTAGTATTACATCAAAAAACGTAAATTGGAGCTTTTCAAACCGATCGTTACTTATGCAGTGGACGCAAACCTTATAGGTAACTGTAATTTCCATCGTGATTTTGATGGTCATAAATCAAAAGTCGAGATGCGGCGAGATAAAAATGTTTATGGAAATTGGGATTTTTTTGATGGCTTTATCGACAGCAATTCATCTTTTCCGCATAAAATAAATTAATATTAAGTGCTATACAATTTACGTAAGTATCGCTTCTAAACCGTTTTCAGTGTTACATAATATTTTAAACGTAAGGTATGTAAGTAGGTTTCCACTTGTACGTTATAACATATTAACCCTTAAGTAAATGCATGGAATATATATGAGTATGGATTTAAAAATAAAAAAAATATGCAGCAAGTAGAAAAACTGTTTTTTTTACATAAAAAAATATGAACAATGTTGTAGCTACTTATTTTCATATAATAAATTGAATATTATTATGTGATGGATTTTTCCATCATTATGCACTTAAAGGTAATATACATATAGGCAATGATATTAGGTAGTATGGAACTTAGTGAAACAGTTGTTATTTTTGTTTAGGCATAAATTTATGCCACATTTGGCACAGCTTATTGTGGTGTATCCTGCACAATGTGGATACTTACACCGCAGCGACACACCAACATCCGGCCAGTGCCCTAGACCATCCATCCTTATATCTAACGGAGGAATTGGTTTGGACTGTGCCCTCTTTTTTTTATTTTGCAACTCCTGTTCCAAGCTGGAGGAACTAGGCCGACCTCTTTTATTTTCGTTTGTGCCAGAGTTGGATAAGACATAGGCCAGCTCATTTCGAAACTCACCTAAGTTTAGAATTTTGTTCTTTTCAACATTCTCCTTTACTGCATTATTTTTATAAATAATCCAAGAATTGATTATTGCTAGATCTAACAAATGAAAAAATATGTGAATACTATTTGCGAAATTTGATTCTTATGTGATATCTACCCAGGAAACTATCTAATAAGTCAACACCTCCCATATGGGTGTTGTATTCTGTTATGGCCTTTGGACTCAATATATCAACTCTTTCCCTCTTCTTTTTATCAAACCTTTTGACAGTTGAAACAGGTTCTTCTTTCAGTACCTAGATCAGTGCTGCCTTCAAATTCAATGTTTGACTCAGAAAACTGAAGTGATCTCTTCTTCCAAATCAGCTTCCTCTTATCTAAAACCCAAGTTGAGCAAGCAGAGGTTTCTCTTGCTTCTGATGTCACAGTTTCTTGTATGAGAGGGGGGTCAGGGACATCATCTTGTTCCTCATGTAAAGTAGGATCATTTTCCACATTATCAGCATGTTCTAAATCTAGCAGTTCATTTCCATTGGTGTAAAATATACTTTCCTCATTATCTTCCACATCAGATATTTCCATGCCATCTTCTGACAGATATCCTTCTTCCAAAGCAGACAAGTACTCTTCAATTTGTCTATCATTCATAGGAAATGGCATTTTGGCTGAAACATCATATAAAAATCATTTTAAACTTGTAGTAAATAATAAAAGAATAATAGTGCTAAAAGGTTAGATTTCCATACATTGAGAACAACGACTAATACATATTGATGGAAATTTCCATCATAAACAAAAACCCAGAAAACACCTAAAAACAATGATTTTTTCTAAAACAAATTAGTAAAACATTGAAAATTACCTTATTTTATGAAATATTTATTTTTTCAAGATATATACTGCGTACATGTTCACAAAATAACAACCAGAAACTCTTCAAACACCAAGTAGAATAACGTCTAAACTGAACAGATGATTGACCATGTTAGTTGACATTGAAGAATATAAATAAACTCGACGATTTAGGTGTTTTTATCGTCTTATGGTTTCATATCCAAACTAAGTTTTTTAGTCATGGCAATTCTTAAGACTGGACGATACACTAGGTATTGAAAGGGACGCTAACTTTTTGATCTGTTACTTTGTTTAGTTTTTATTTTGCCCCACAAAAGAACATTGAATGGTCTTGATTTATGGTTTTGTCTAGTACGTCTGTAAAAATGCTAATTGCCACTACTAGCACTACTTCATATTATTATGCGTGTCAGATAAGAATAGGATCGCGTTTGCTGCCAACTTCACACGATAACTGTCAAAATAGTACTGCCAGCAAAAAAAGTGCATAATAATTTATTATTTATATTGTGCAATAATTTATTGTTCATAGATAGGTACAGATTAAGATTAATAATTATTGTATAATCATTATATATTCATTTAAAAATACTATTCTTGAATTTTATTAATGAATAATTTTGGATAATTTAATTACATAGTTAATGCTTCTGGTCACCCTAATATGTCGCCATTTTGACGCTACTGAGATTACTGAGAAGCTGCCAGTGTGCTGTTACTGCCGTTAGCTACGCTTTCGTGTATACGCGCGTGTGTCTTATATCTGTTGCTTTTTCTTTCAAATCCTACTCATTTATAATTAACTAGTAGCGCTCCACGGTTTCAACCGCGTTAATCCAGGATAAAAAGCTTAATCCGGGATAAAAAGTACCCCATGTTTGTCAGGGTGAATGTAGGATTCCAATGGTGAAAGAATTTTTTAAATCGGTCCAGTAGTTTCGGAGCCTATTCAATTCAAACAAACAAATAATCAAATCTTTCATCTCTATAATATTAGTGTAAAAAAATAAAAAAAATCTTATACATTTTACCAAAAAAAACGTACAATAAAGATTCAAACGGAATAAAATTTATGTATCGCGCGTATTGCTGAACAAAATGGCGTCTTGACAGTCCTATTCTTATTTGACACGCATAATACTTTACTGTTTTTCAGCGGTTTTTTTTTTGTTTTCTTTTTTGAGAAAGAAGTATATGAGTATTTTATGGATCTTTCATATTGTGATTTTGTAGTCTCAATCAAACGTTGAATTCTCCCAAAACAATGCAAGTGTAAAAGTAAGAAGGCTGCGTGTAGTTTGTGTCCCGACGGGGAGCGGTCGTAAACTTGCAGTAGACGGGGGCTCGAGACGCCTGCATTCTTAGCACAACCCTAAGGAAAGTATATGGGAACATTACAGACAAAACATCATCATCATCGGTTCCGTTCCATCTAGGAAAGACAGGTAAGCTTCGGCTAATTTATCATTGTCATTGATTGAATTCTATCTATGTAGCCGGTAGGTAATAGCGAGTGTGGCTCAGCAGTTCCAGTATCTGCTTTTCATCCAGACGCACCTTGGTTCGAATCCGGCCCTACACCAATGACTTGTATTTTCAAATTAAGTGTGGATTTGCACTCGCTTATCGGTGAAGGAAAACATCGTGAGGCAACCGACATGTTTGAGGACCACTAAATCCGAGGACATATTGTGTCTTCCGTAGAAGGACCTGGGCGCCCACCACGATGTATCTGCCCAAGAAAACTCCCCTAACGAATTAATTCTGCGGGGGAGTCACGATCCTCAGTCATGAGGAAATACGACTCAAGAGAGAGCCGGTAGGTAATCTTGGTGTGATGCTGTATCTGTGTGCTCGTGGATGAATTAGGCGATAAGCAAATTTTCGATGTGGTTACATTAATTATGACAGACAAATCAAACCACCATATATACTTACGGGAATATGTGTTATGAGCTTTAAAATATACGGATAAGACTAAGATTTTATAAGATTTTATTGCTTTTCGAAAAGTAGCTACCTATAGTTATAAGTGTAAAATCATAGTGTGGTGTGATCTCATAACAGCACACCATAAGCAACTGTCTACTGTTTAGATATCTTCAATAGAAAGATATTTGGCTCACTAAAACAACGGCCCAACCAATTTATCTACAAATCCATCATATACTATACTACGAAGGAATCAACCCGGACTTACAGCCCTGGGGTGCGAGCCTCATAAAACTACTTCCCCTCACGTGGCGAGGTTGTATCGGGCAACACTTTCTACGTTTCCAATGCACACTCTTTTTCTTTGCAATACAGGGGTGAAGGGATCGAGAATATTCTGAGTGACTTGTGGATTAGAGACTGTAGATGTTTGTGATCTTGAGGTACTGTACCTATTTTTAGATTTGGTTGACGTTGGCAGCCAAAGTTAAAGTAAATTTAGTTAGTTCTTGTCACTCAACACCCAACCCTTATACAAAATAAATAGCTGTAATAATAAAACATGAAAAATATACCTAAGTACATTATAAACATGAACCGTAAAAAACAATAAAAACGTTATTAACAAAAACACTACCTTCTTATATGGACCCTTTATTTATTTGCCTTTGCCTGTGTAATTAAATCTAGATTATTTAAAAGCAAAGACAAGTTTTTACTCTGCAATACATACCATAGCTACATTTTCTTATAGTCTATAGCTGACGTAGCTGTAAAAAAACGAATCCCCTCTTTTCCCTGCCTACTCCTGATTAATGCTATTTTTTTCCGTACTTTTGCCTGCTCCTATTTCAATGAAAAATTTCCCTCGGGGCGTCCAACCCGTAATTTCAGAGAACTGAAATTACAGCTAATTGGCAATGTTTATGGGTGCAAAGTGAATTGCAGCTAAAAATTACATTTCCATTCTGAATTCGGCTTCGTACGGTTCCTGTTTTGTTGTGAAATGCAAAACAAGTATTTCATAATTACAATTTTTCTACTAGATGTATCAGCTAGCGTTTTATTTTAATCAAACGCTAGTTTCTATAGCTAAGTATTAACTTTTCCTTATAGTTTAGGAGTCATCAAGGCATGTAAGAGTAGTGCTAGAAAATAAAACTTGACTCCAGATTTTTCCATTCTCTAAAATAACTATAGAAAACCTGTTAAATAGAATATACTTACAGTTCACCTCTTGCCTTCCAAGTCACGAAACGCATATTTAACCTTTTCTCTCTCGCCTCTATACTTAAGTTGGTATCAAATAGATTACTATGGAAATGTTGAAGTAATTACGACATACAAGCGCAATTAGCGAAGATTTGTATTTAATGACTACACATTTACTTAGCCAAAGTGGCTATATGTTTATGATAAAGTGGTAAGATAGAAAGTTTACGATCTAATCGATTTACATTAACGGTCAAAGTAAAATAATAGATACAAATTAAACTGATATTATCTGATACAGATCAGACAATTAATGTAATTAATTCAAGTGTACACGACATTAAAGTAATTAATATTTTAAAGACTGTTTTTAATCGACTTCGTAATTTACGCCGCTAGTCAATAACGAAATGGTGTTTTAAACATGCACGCTAAACTTATTTTCCTTACTTCTCATGCCAAATAAGAGCTCATTTCTACTAAAGCACCTCAGAAAACAAATACTAAAGCCCTCATAATCCGCACGTCTCTAACACTCAGCAATAAACTATTCAACACCATCCAAAAACAGAAGCGAAGAAACTACCTTCTTAAGAAAGGAAATGTGTGAAAACCGACCAAAAGCACTCGTAACAAATGATTTATTCCCCGCGGTATAAAAACATGGGCCGTAAACTCGTTTCGCTCGTAGGTGGTCAAAGAAAAACTGCCCCATAACTTTTGCAATATGTTTCTTAGTGGCCACCTAATTTATCTCTTTTCGGACCACTGTGTTATTGTAGGAAATAGCGGACCAAGTTCGAGGGTTAACTTATTCGGCGCTTGGGACTTTCTTCAGGTATCTTGTACCTGTTAACTTATTTTGTGTACACGATAGTAGTACTAGGTACTTAGCAAGTTAGTACTTTTTGGCTAGAAACGTCTTAGATGATCTGAAATACTTTGATTTTAGCAATTTCTCTTCTGAAACGAAAGTAATCACATATTTTTCACATTTTTAAGTACATTTATTTCTTACAGTTTTTATGTAAAAATTTAAATATATGATATGTACCTATTGTTGAGTTGTCTACATATGTAATTATTTGTCCCTTAAAGACACAGACGAAAGTCACATGTATCTACAACTGATGATTAAACTTTAATAAGTAGCAAAGACACATCAAAGCTTAACCACATAGGCCATTATCCCCAATCCCTGCACAACCCAAATCCACACATCCAGTAAAACTCACAATGCAGTCCTGAAGTTATAATTCTCTGTCTCATTTGCTTTCATTTGTATGTACGGCTGCTTCCCAACTTTCCCTTGCCAAAAGCCTTCGTCAAGTTCTGGAAGAGCTTCGTGATTGTGTTACCAATAGCAGAGTGAATTTATTGAGGAAATATTATGCAGGGGTCAATTTAATTATGGCGCTGAGGTATCTTTCGATTGCTCGGTCGAAATGAAAATGCTCCAACGATGGTATCCTTATCGAGCAAGCCTTTTACGACTTTGACTTGTTTAAACTTAGGATATGACATGATTGTTAATTGATATATGTACATATTTACGGTATTATTTATTCTCTTTCTTATTATAATGTTTTACATTGAGACGTTTTCGAGTACATTGTACTTGTTTATTGTATTATTAAATTTATTTTTGAATTTTTTATATGGTAAATTGATTATGTTAATTTAAGTGTATTTAATTGAATATATAATTAACATGAACATGATTATTATGTAAAGAAATTGACGTATTTATGAATAAATGAATATTATGATTATGATTATGGTAATTGGTAGCCAATGCTGTTTGGGAAAATTTTGGGTTCGTTTATAGCTTAAAAGTGATGGCTTTTGGCTTCATTGTGATAGCAATATGTGGGTATTCTAATATGAAACTAAAATACTTTAGCAAAATTTACTTACTTTAATTTACAGTAAAATAATTTCATTTGTAATAACCGTCAGCAAATAAAGTAATTCCTTAAAGCATAAGTAGTTTTCACGTATCGTACAATCAAAAGTAACAAATATACTCAAATACATTTTTTTCCAATTTGTTTTGAACAAAAATTCCTACGATACCCATACTCCGTTACTCTAGCGGTTTCAGTTGTGTTCAACTTTTGTATCAGCTAAAAGTTTCAGACCAGCTAACTTTTCCGCTTACAAAGACATCGTGTACACTATCGGTACACAATCTGTTTTGTAAACTCTAAAAGATACAAGTTGCGATCGGATTTAGCTGTAACTATTTTATGAGTTTCATGCTGAAGATCTGGACTATAAAGTTTTGTGTCTCTAGACTAATATCATTGTTCTATCTGAAAGCAAAATACACAGTTTTGTGAAGAACAAAATTTGGTGAATTACTTTCTATACATACAATTCTGTTTCATTTGTGTACTTATCGATAACGTTATTTAGTGTATTAATAATGGTTATTATAATTTGCATGTATGTTTAATATTTTTAATAAATAAATATATACATATTTGATTTGATTCCTTTGATATTTGATTTAGATTCCTTTGTAAGTTTTTATGAAAATAAACTAACTACTCGTCTTTACTCACAAATAGTATGAATGTTTTTTTTTATTTAAGTTACCTATCATGTTATTTTTCTGTATATTTAAGTAATTTTTGTATATATGTTAATAAAAGCCCTGAAAGACCTATCAATTAATATAGCAATATAATAAGTTTCATAAGATTAATAATTATTTCCGCTGTTTACGTTACCGACGTAACCAATCATTATTGTTTTAAATGCAAAAACAAAAGAGCTATAAATATTGTCACTGTGAAATCAATCTTGATTAAATATCGATACTAGCATGAATAATAAATAAAATCCTGTATAATTCCTATACATTTCGCTTGGCTCGGGCAGAGGTCCTTTCTAATCAAACACCTATCAGTTAGAGATGGGGCAAGAAAATTTTACTTATCGATAAAATAAATTTAAAGCTGCACTGAAAGATTTTAATATACTTTTAATCATACATATTTGTTAAATAACCTAAGTCTATTTTATTGTAATTACTGTGTAATTATGCAGAAATAATAATTTTGATCAACATCACTGGACTCGATGAGTACAAAATATGTATATATATATATATACATACCTACTGCAAAAACTTACATATCGTCATATTGGTACGTTATAATCTTACATTCAATGTACTTATTAAAGTTTCCGTAGGACATGTTTGATATTGACGTAAGCAATAGCCGGTGTAATATCTAAATGTTATGTTACATTGCCTTTACAGACATGCACTGACTGTTCCACCCGCGTACCTAAAACTAATTCCCTCGGCACGCAACCCAAAAAACACCACCATCAACTTTTTACTCGACTAATCGATACCAGTCCATCGATACAATCTGTCCCGTACATCCCTATCAGTTAACCGACAAAGCCGCACTGAGCTTACAGGCAAAACAAACGAGCAAATTAGTCTCTGCCGTCTGACAGATCCTGATTGATGGATGGCCTGAACCCGCATCACGAAATTAGCTTCCGACAAAATTCGGTGTCAACCTTTTGGGACGGTTATAATAGTTGAATTTGTTCGGTATATATCCATACATATATATGAACCAAAAAAGTCATCGAATATAAATTATGTAGTAGGTTAGATACCATTTGTAACGACTTGAAAAAAAGTAGGTAATCAAGTCTTCTGAAACCTTCCTTTTTGTTGTACACCACATTCTTCTTTTTCCTGTATGCTTATTTCTCTCCAGCCAAAGGTTGCCTGGAAGAGATCGCTTTAAACGATAAGGCCGCCGCTTGTGGCACTAGTTTAGATAATAATTTGTTTTATGTACTGTTCGTTTTTAATATGTGTCAACAATAAAGAGTTTATCTATCTATCTATGTGAAAGTTGTTTCAAGAAAAGTTACAATTGCACCTGATTATTATTATTTTATTTCAGTGTTAAGTTAGAATAAAATTAGTAGCTTACTAGGTTTGGAATGACCAATACTAATCGAATACATCCCACACAAATAATTAAAATCGATGCTGTCTATGCTTCGTAGAAATTGTATTTTGAAGCCAGTTTGCAAGTACCGATGCAGCTTACTTTTAGCATACACTGTGACCACTGCGTACCAAAAATCTCCAACGTCATTACAAATTTCTTATAATTTCGTCATCGATCCAATCATGACGTCATATCTAAACTATCGATGACCATCAACCAGTTATGTCGCGTACAAACTTTTCAAATCACTTTGTAAACTTCGAAGCAAGTAATTTAAGCCGGTGTTGTAATATCGTAATTACCAGTTTTACGCACTCGCCTAAACGGGAAGTTCATTGGCACGATAACAACGGCTTAATAACAAAGGGCCAAAAATAGCCTCCAAAGAAATAGGTTAACGACTCCCCTTTCTCAATGGCCAAGCCTTTGTTGGATCTACAAAAAACTTACAACCTCATCAAAAGTAACGACAGTATCATTACACGGCTAGTAAAGTTTGAATCGTTGTATAAATGTACTTCCCAAATGTACTTCAGGGTGTTGAATAAATATAGTGTTAAATACACTAGTACTTATTTATTGAATGACATACGAACTAAAAATAGTAGTTTATGCAACTGTCATATAATGAAGGGTATTAAAACACGAGTGTGAGTTTATGAAACGAGCGCAGCGAGTTGTTAACTGTCAAAATGTACACCAAATTTAGTTAAATTTTACCCGCTCCTTAGTAATAACTAAGGAGGATTTTGCGATGCTCCTTGCTCGATAAATATATCAAAATCTGTAAACATAATTATTACATAATGTTTCATGTTTTGTAAACATCAATGACTTTTATTACAGCTATAACCGAAGATACATTTGCAACCACTCAATGTTCCCGAGACCTTCCCGATTTAACGAGTCGATTAGCCATCTCTACTGCAAACGCTTTTCATAATTTTATTTCCCGAGGCGGTGTTAAAGAAAAATAATTCCATTATACCGAAGCAATTTCCTTTTACTGCTTCGTCTTAACCTTGCTCGAACAACATAGGCACTTACTCGTAGCTAGGAAAACTCGAAACTCTTTTAAACTTACCTTTAGTATCACGAAAGTCCTTGTCGAATGTATTTCCACTTTTCAGTGCAATCTTTCAATCAATTTTAAGCTTTGATAGTCTATTATTAAGGTATTGAATTGCTTGAAATAAATATAAAAGCTAGGGTTAGCAAAAGGGGTATTATTGGAAATTCCAGAACGTAGGAAACGTGGAGTGATATCGGAGACTAGCGATAGTAAGCAGCGATTGCAGAGACACGGACGTGCGAGCTTGTCACTAGATGGCGCCTTTTATTTTGTTTCTAACCTGTGTTTTTACTGAGCTAAGTGGTCTGGAAAGATTTGGATGGCTTGCAGATTGGTTGTAGCTTTTTTATATTTACATGTTTTATAAACGCAATAAAGATTGTTAAAAAAGAAGTTAGTTAAGAATTCGGCAATAGTGGGAAAAGTCAAAACATGATTTGCATTTCATGCGGTTAGATAAAACGACAAACTGCAGTATGCTTTATAATACTGTACTAATAATTTTAAAGTATCGTTAATTCAGTTAATAGAAACTCATTTTTCACTAAGAACTTATTCACGAAATATGACCAAGGGAACGTGAAAAAGTAATCAAATTAAACCAAAAAACCCCGTGTATATGTTTCGTGCACCTTGACAGACAGAACAAAAGAAAAACATGCAAAAAAGATACTAATTACCACCTCGAACTCAAGGCGCGTTTCACCCAAGTTTTTGCAAATTAGCAATTTAAAATTCATAACCATCTCGCGGCAGAGTTATCGTAGGCCGTAACAAACTAAACTACAGCTAAGTAGAAAGTCGCGTAAAACAAAGTGTCTGTTATTACATTAATAACGCTGGCCACAATGTATAGGGATCGCAAAAGGCGCAATATATGACGTGAATCAGAGACTGATGTTACTACAAAATACGCCTGCCAAGGTACTTTGTATGTACAGTAGGTACCATGTATTATGGTATGTTTTGATGATATGAAAATATTGAACAAGTTTGCGATTATTTTAACTCTATGGTTGTGATTTTTTTGTAAAAAAATATTTTGTACTTTGTATTCTAAAGAATATATATAAGCGAAATTAAAAACTAAAACAGAAAAAAAATCTGAAAATTTACGGATTCTTTGAATTTACTACAATTACCTTCAATTAAATTTGAGGTTTCTAAATTTACTGTTTTAAGCTAACCTTATAATAAAATTCAAACTTGATGTTGCAAAAAAAGTTGCAAAGAGTCTAAAACCCACTTCACTGCATTCCAAGTCCACCGCTGCAAAAAGGGTAAGGTTTTTGTTTATCCCCCGGTTTGTTACTTCCGCCTCGCCGCTTTGATGAAATATATAACATAAATATTCAGGCCCGAGGCGTTGTCCGCGGTTTTATTTAGATCCTTAGATCCCATACAGCTACCTGTTTACAAATGTATGAGTGTGAAAAAGCGCGGCTTTGTGGGATAGCCTTTGTCAGAGTTATGTCGGTGATAAATATGATTGAGGGATGCGCTCACGTGTGTGACCCAGTTTGTCTTTACCCTTAGAGTGGATTGTGTGTATGTGTATGCAACCTCTATAGGTAGGTAAGTACTTGTGTTTTGTTTGCACGTAAACTTCAATTGCGTGAATACAAGGGCTTTTCTACTACGAGCGCCTCTGGGATAAATATTGTAAAAGTAAAAATGAAGAGTACAAGTACATACTGCGTTTATTAGAAAGAACTGACTCAATTAAATGAAAGACTTTATAATATAAAAAAAATACTTTAAAACTACTTACTGACAAACATTCATCTTTACATTTATCAGTGAACTAGGCAAGGAAAATATATTGCAAATATTTTCCTTTTAATAATGCTATGTCTCCAAAACAATAGCATTCTTCTAGCAACAGAATCTTATACGAAAGAGTGACAGGCGTGAAATTACCATCACCAAAAATGTCCAGAGCAGAAATATTATGCTGTTAATACGTGTGGAAAATACACGCGATATACAGGATATTAGTTTGTGTACGGAAGGTGGATCATTTTTCTTCCGGGTTTGTTTTGCGCGACATGGTGAGTGAATGCAACTTGTATATTACAAAAACTCTCTTACCACTTACTATCTGTGAGAATAATTTGACAGCTGGTTGTTTAAAAAAATCTTGTTTTTTATACGTCTATTTAAATCTTCAAATCTGGAAAATACATAATAAAATTCAATTGCATTTCAAATCAATGTAAATAATGTGTAATATTTGTTCTTCGTAGTATTTTACAACATTTTTCTTCATGTTTTAACTTCGTTTTTATCTCTATCTAAGCTATCACACCTGCAGATAAAAAAAAAAAACAAGGATAGACTTTTCCAACTAAACTTACTGTTTCTATGACCAATAAAATAATAATAATAAAAGTAACTTTATCAAACTTTAACTCTTTACATGTAACAAGTTTGATTCTTCATCACCCCTAAAATAGATGATTCATGTTCAGAGCCGAGCTGGTTTGTTTTATCTATTCCAAAGGGAGACGTGGACGCGATCAGATGAAGTTTGTTTACTAATCAACTGTGTTTACATGATCTAAAACTAACAAATAGCATTCGAGATGGCTGTACTGGGTTATTTGTTAATTAACGCATACTCAGTTTGTAGATAAATAGGCAGTTGTCTCCCAAATTGATTTGATAATTTTTAACAAACAGTTAGCTGAGTAAATTTATTATTTTAAGGATATTATAAATTTATGTATGTCAAATATAATTGATATGAAATTCACAGATTTCATTACCTAAAACGTTGCTATACTTATATGTATGAATAAAAGTACTTGATGAAAATGTCGCCTAAACCTCAGAAAAGTTGAGGACAAATTGTTTAATAGATTGATTGTCTATTTGTACTTTAAAAGTTTTTTTAGTTGTTATTTGCCTATCGTAAATTTGAGATGCATTAGGTGTAATTTTTTTTTATTTATTTTTTTACGTGGGATATGTTTACGATTTACTACAGCCTGCCTGATGTTAAGCATTGCTGCAGCCTAGGGTGTAACACGTTGATCTAAAACTAACAAATAAGTTAACTAATTACTTTAAAGTTAAACTAAAGGTATTCTTTCTAAGTATCTCTTTAGCCCTGTATACCATTGTGTATCTATACATGTACTTACATGTTGTATGGATGTATGGCCAGCAATTTTATGAGTGTGACAGATTGGTTACAATGACTTCTAATATACAAACAATGATTGAATACTTCCTTCCTTATTATGTCATACACATACATACATAGTACATACATACAATGCGCTTAGGGCTTAGTGTTTAAATATGCTATGCTAATACTAACTTCATATCGAACTCAATCAATCAATCAATCAATATAGCTTTATTGTACACCAGAAAACAAAAATACAAATAATTTACAGTAAAATTACTTAACCTAGGTACATTGGGCGGCCTTATCGCGTAGAGCGATCTCTTCCAGGCAACCTTAGTAAAGATCGCTAGGAAAGAAACATGTAAAAGTCAGTGGCGTACAAACAACAACATAACAGATACCAACATACCAAACACGAAATTATTACTAGGAAACTCTATAATAGGTAACTGTCTATTTTGTAATACAGTCACGGCAAAATGTCTTTTTATTAGATTAAGAGTTAAATAACCTGCACAGTAAACTAAAATTGATCGATGGAGCTAGATTAATGGTTTTCAGATAGCTAGACCTATATATGTATATATTTCTGAAACAAACTATTACTGAAAAGTAACTATCTGAATTATTAGGGGTCCAATCTTACCACTAGCAAAATATAAAATATTAAATATAAGCAAGCAAAAATAAGTCATTGTGCATTCAATTAAATTAATGAATGTGTGACAAATATTGACTGGAAAAAAAGTATTATTATCTGAGGTAAATCTTATCCGGATATAGAGAACAAATAAACAATTGTTTGCATGTATATCTTATAATATTTGCAGGAAATGGAATAATGTGGGGTTCTACTATTGTAATTATTACTATAGGAAACAGAAAGAAAGAACACAAAAACTAAGGTTTTATCAATTAAGCGTATATTTAAATAAATTGTACCCTAAAGTATATAAATAAACAGTTTTGGCTTCCATCCACATTAGTGACCTATTACACTATCTTAATTACTACTCCCTAATTAGATTTACATTTAAAACTACTAGTTACTAAGTTTATTTTTAAACTAAGTAATAACAAGTTCAAAATAAGTAATTCCCATTAACGAATGACGTTAGGTTAAATATTTTTGCAGTGAATTTAAATATACAATGATTTATCAATAATGCGAACCAAACTAGGTTCTTTACCCACTAATAATGTTTTATACATAATATAAATGTTTTAATTTATTTAAACTCACAATGAATGTATGATTTTAATATTAAAACTGTGAAATAGACAAAATCAACGTACAAAACGTGTAATACAATTAATTACTAACAACAATTATAATGGTTTTCTTATTTACATAATTTGACGCCTCACGGTACATTATTATATTCCATTATTATATGTATTTCTAAGATATAGCATGCAGTCTTTTATTTTCCTTTTCTTACTTAAATTACGCCATAAAATGGTTGATTTTCATAATCACTAGCGTCCTCCACGCATCATCATCTTATCGGTATTCACTTAGCACATTCTCGAAAAATCTTTGTTTAACTATCATGTTTATGTATGTGTATATTACTATAACATGTTTGTATATTACATAGGGTCATCTCGTTTTGCGAATATGAGTCATCTGCCAGTGATACTGGGACTTTACTCGCATTCTTTCAACTAAATTGATTTTATTGAGTCCC
Source organism: Macaria liturata (assembly GCA_964023185.1). Taxonomy (NCBI): domain Eukaryota; kingdom Metazoa; phylum Arthropoda; class Insecta; order Lepidoptera; family Geometridae; genus Macaria; species Macaria liturata. The sequence continues at coordinate 5,672,653 of OZ026819.1, forward strand.
AATCTAGCTGTTAGTTTAGCACTTATCACAAAAATCACTCTGCCAATTCTCTAAATGATTCAGATTTCACTACAGCCCATAAGTACAAATCATCTGGTTTATCACTAACCGTCTATTTGTAGAACACAGTAAACGAGATTCCTTCGGTTCTGCGATTCTTTACCATCTAGTCTTCATAATCACTGCAACATTCTTTAAGAAAGTCTTTAAATATAAACTTCGACTTCAAAGTTTAACGGATGATGCCTCTGGCTCTTCATCCTGACTGTGACATATGAGTACCCAACTCCTCCTTCTGTGATGTTTGCGCTCGCATGAGAGAAGTCGTTGTCTATGGCTGCTACACCCTGGAACAAGGAAAGAGTAACAAGAATAAATCTGATAATCAGTTTAACTCGATGGCATTAATTTACCGCCTGGCTAGTTTAAAAAAATGTCTACAAACAGCTAAAGGTATGTTCCAGCAGCTTTGTTTGATAGCCAATTCCATATGAATACAAATGTAATGCACCTCAGACTACAGAGTGAATTGTGTATGTTTCGATATTGTGGTCAAAAATCTGACTGTCCAATATAAAAAGCAAATTTGTAGGCTTTTTGTCACGGGTACGTAATTTTTTTTGTAAACACGTGATAATAATACAAAAACCGTGTCCTTACATAATGATATGTTACAATAACTGTGTTTCTACCTAAGTTGTTTACACAGCTCGCCAGTTGCAAAATCAAACAAATATTTACGTCATTCTCTTTCCATGCAAAAAATCACATCGTGAAATAGATTGAATCCAATTTTGAAATGAAACTTCACCATCTACAGATACAAATTCGCCGACAGGAATTTGTCTAGACTTCATAAACCATCCTACTTTATATTCTAGAAGTTCGAAAGACAAATTAAACAGTAGGTAACTTGTAGTCACGAATACCCACAAAAACGAACATCGCACCCATCGGAGTAAAATATTCTCAGTTCATTAACCCTTCACATGGTTCATGCTAATAATTACATCAAAAAGTTTGCAAAACCAACCTTAATAATTCTCTTCTCGGGGTCTGTGTACGTCAAAGTTTTTATCCTCTTTTTGAACGGTATAGCAAAGTCCTTCACTCTCTGATGGAAGACCATCTTTCTGTGCACTCGATCGCCGATGATCATGTCGAAAGTGAGACACACGCACACTACACAAGAGATCACAATTAACTGCGACAATATACGCATTTCGTATTCATTTCACTTGCACACAGACACAGATGTATTGTTCCGAGTATGGTCAGTCGATGACTGCACGCTGAATGCGCGATAACCTTTTGCGAGCCAAGATTACGATTTCCGAACTGTCAACTACAAGGTTCGTACCGAGCTATTAGGAAATATCTACGCGTTGACGCATTTACTGGATTTGGAAGCGGGTGTTTGATTACGTTTAATTAACTGTATTATTAAACGCCGGTTGAAAATGGCACCCGCTCATAGTTTGATATTCTTTTGGATTAGTAAACAGTGAGTTCCAGATTTTTTTGTTCCATCGGTTATAAATGGAACAATAGGCGATTGATGTTATATGATATTTTATTGAACCATTGTTTTGTATGTTTATGGTTCTACAAGTGTTAGGAATTTTATTTAAATGGTGCTAAGTATGATTTTATTGCTTAGATATTCTATGGTAATGCGATCGTATCCGATCGATTATATTATTATGCTCACACATTTACTTCATAGAATTGTAAATAAGGTGTTAGGTAAATATAGTAGGTTTATTTATCCACTACTATTTTACTTCCTAGGTCATATAAGATCCTATGTAACATTTTTATGTATTTAACTTCCATTTTTACTCGACGTTGGGTTATAGAATATTACGAATTAGTCATTGATTTGTTTCAACACTACTAAAATGACAGTCATTATAGCATTAACAGATGATGATGCGTTGTCAATATTTCGAAAGAAATCAATAAGTAAGTTCGTAATTAATCATTGTCATATCATTGTATGATTAAATTAAATTATAAAAAATACTTTTGAAAAAACTTGAATCTCTGTTTAAGACGCCGAAGGTACTGTATTGTTATGCTTATGGCAATACATCTATGCTTTACAATAGCCAGTTGGCTTTGAAATTACATATTATTGGTTTTTAGTTCTACAGTATATCTATACTAATATTATAAAGCTAAAGAGTTTGTTTGTTTGTTGGTTTGTATGTTTGTTTGTTTGAACGCGCTAATCTCAGGAACTACTGGTGCGAATTGAAAAATTCTTTTTGTGTTGAATAGAACATTTATCGAGGAAAGCTTTAGGCTATATTACATCACGCTGCAACTAACAGGAGCGAAGAAACAATGGAAAATGTGGAAAAAACGGGGAAAGTTATTCATCTTTGAGGGCTTCCGTTGCGTGTGCTGCGAAAACGGTTAAATATCAAAAAAATATGTATTAAAGAATTATTCCTCTTAAAATTATCTAATAAAATGTCCGCGACAGTATATGTCTATCGTTTAAGATTAACTCATTAGAACCGTTTTTATGGTAATAACTATTCCACGCGGACGAAGTCGCGCGCACCAGCTAGTGTTTGATATGTATGGTGTGTAAAGGTAAACTTCTAACTGCAATTGTTTGTTAATTTTGCTTAGTCATAGGTATTTATTTATTTATTTGGCTTTAAAATACACATTAAATGGATAACAATCAATTCTACATATTAATAAAATTAAACTAATTTAATTGATAATTTGATAATTTTTAGAATAAAGGACTATTTAAGTTTGGAGAACTTATCTCATTGATAAACTTTGCTAACTCGTGTTAGTATAACTTCACATCACACGTTACTTTATAATAATTGTTAGGAAAGGGTTGTATAATCCTTGTAATTTAGATTAATAACTCTTTCTTCCGCCACGCCCTCTCGTGGGTTTGGGTTAGCTATTCGGAAAACAAACAAAATGGGCTTGGATAGGTAATCTTAATAAATCTAAATTATAAGTTAATTCATACTCGCACCGTGATTTTTAAACTAACTAATTGTAAAGTAAAGTTGATTTTGAGTTAACAAAATCTGTTTCATAATATTAATGAATGGAAATTGAATTGAAAATCGTCGACACGTGATTCTTGCAAGTGCAACAAAAAATGGAATGTACACGTCTGTGGATAATTATGATTGAATACAACTTTCCTACCCCCAATATATTAAATATTTAAGAGGCTCCAGTATTATAACGGTCATCGAAGAAACTTTTTTTCTTCTCCCAGCAAATCCAGATTTCGTATTGTTGAATTTAAATCGTCCCTTCCAAGTGACTGTTCTATTTCCCAAAGCCGGCAATCGCATTAAAGCACCCTACGTCCTACGCTGGAGTGGACAGTCAATATTTTCTCCTATTCCTTTTTTTGCCTTTTCTATAGAACTCTCAATTTGATGGATGATTTTCCGGACCGTCCCTTCCGATTCCAAATGACTTCTTATGACATCGAGAGGTTCTGAAAAGTTTGGCTATTTTACTTTGAGTGCACTACAAAGTTGAACGTTTTTGCGCCGATGAATATTTTAGGTCGCTACCATTTAGGTCGTTTATTAATCTCTTTCCACGTTTATTACTTAAATAGTTTGAATACGGATTAGTCTTGATTATGATCTTTGAGGCTCTGAGTTTTCTACTAGATTTTTTATAGATATCCTAACAGGAAAAATAATAGTTCTTACAAGAATTTTCCTGTTAAGCCGTACAAAGCCAGCATAGATTCGATAGTGGATGATATCTATAGAAGCCTTGTGACAGAAAAAAAATCAAATAAAAGAGGTATGAATACTAACGCTGCTTCAGATAACAAGGTGGTCAATGTCTGACAAAACAGTAAAAAAAAAAACAGAAAGTAGATGCCAAAACTTTGTTTCCGTTTTCCAAACAAAAGTATATCGTAACATGGCGTCGGCAAACTGATAGTGCATGTGTGGGGAAATCCGGAGTGGAATCAGAAAATCCCCGCCTGTAAATAAAGGGGGTGAATAAATGACAGCACACCTATAAGACATCTCCAGGAAGTGCAAAAATTTTATACATTTTGTAAACTAATAATACTGTGAATATAAATTAAAGGAACACTATCACTGCCACACAATGTAAGTCGCGTTAATCCAGGACAAAAAAGTAGACTATGTGTTAAACAAACATCTAATCTGTCCTCAAAATCGGTACAATCGTTTGAACATGAACGTGCAGAAATAACAAACATACAACAACTGTTAAACTTCTTATGATCAATATATATTATCATAATGGGTAAAAAATATATATATTAAAACGTGGGCTGATTATTTTGCGCAGGGAAAGCCGCAGATAAAACTTGTTTTCATATGTATAAAAATAACTAGGTGTCTATGTATACTTGTCTACGAAGTGAATAAACCTAGCTACGGCTGTTGTTCGTGACTGATTCCTTTTTCATTCGCCGCCCTGCGCTGTTGTGAACGGTGCTATTTTAACTTGAGAAAACTATACCTATTGGGGAAAGGTACCCAGGAAGGAACTCAAGGTGGTTTCGTGCGCAGGAAATTTGTTAGTTGATGCATTGTCTAGTTTGTATATGTTGGGTTTAGTTCTTTGATTTTAATTGTCATGTTGTGATTTTAATGGTTATTTTATATTGTTTCGAAAACATACTAATATCATATATTTTTTCCCTATTGGTAGAATATTTGAATCTTGAAACAGTATGTGCTTCGATTATATGATTTATATGATTTGACTTGTATGTTTTTGAATCAACGAAAAGGAAAAGTCAGTTAGGTAGTTAGTTGCTCTGTTGCAAGCAATAACAATCTCTCAGGTTTCACTTAAACATTAAAACTGCTACGAGAATATAACCTGCTTTACTTTATTGATGACATGCTCCTTACTTAAGTACCATATAACTTTTACTTAGCTGAAAAAGCCGCTTTACGTAGATTCGTAACTCAAACGACACAATATTTCTACTCGGCATTCGAAGCTTGTTCAACTAATGGAATCTACAGCACGATCCACCATCTAATGATATTCACCTCCTCGGAAAATCGCTTCCTTTATCCGTACACGTTGTGCGTTTACCGAAAATTTAGCGTTGAGAGGGCGTTGCTATAGCAACGGGCACATTGAGCTCATGTGGGTTGCAAACTTTAAATTGTATTGCCTCGCCTCGAACGTAAATATCTTTGAGGCTTGCAGGCTCCATCAATCTTGGAGAGGTGCTTTTTTATCGAATTTATTTTTTTCCAATCTCGTTACTTACTACTGTTCTCGTTACTTACTGCTTACTCCAGACGAGAACTTACTCTGTGGAATTGAGGTGGGTTGTACTTTGCCACCACCGTTTGAAGTGAGGAGTAATCTGTAAGTTGCAACACAAAAATTTAAGATATTGCTATTACTAAAGCTTAGTCCCTTTCAGTTTCAACTAAATAATGACAATATATTTTATAGTATATTACTTATCTTCTAGAGAATGAATTATTTGTTAGCAGCAAACACATCACACATGTCCAAATATTTTTTTTTCATAGTATAAATCAGAATTGTTATTGTTTTCTTACAGGCCACACTAAAGCAACGCGTTGCCTTGATATTCGCTACGCCCTACGCTACTTCTTATCCCGAGACCAAAGCCATGGCATTCGTTCAAAATATTTATTTTCTATTCTATATCCTACTAGATCCATAAATGTATGAAAATGCTAAAACATGATCTGCTTAAATATTCTACTGCAGATATTTCACGATGCAAAGAACATGAAAGGCATACCAATAAGGGGCTTTTGCTTACCGTCTCTGTCAAAAGTTGCACCAAATAATTTAATAAATGTAGTCTAAAAGACCCTTTCTAATCCCAGAAAATAGAATTAAGTACCATTAGAAGCAGAAAATTCCATGTAAGAGCCTTAGGGCGATATGGAAAACAATTTTCTTTTATCTTCCTTCAAGTACATTATGAATTTCGTACATTTTTAAATGGCATTATTATTTGTGCACGATTTTAATTTCATAATATTTTTTCCAAACAATTATAGCATATTAAAAAAACATTAAATTTGTGCAAGTTATTTTAAAATTACTAATCATTTTCTCTAACTAATAGTTATTTTCCCTACTGTAGAAGACGTCTTCAGCATTAAATCAATACAGGCTGAAATGATGATGTCTCTTTGATTTAATTACAAGTAACAATCATCTCGTGGTACTTAAATTGTAAACTTAACTAAAACAATCTACTTAGCCTCTCTCAAGCCTGGGAAACAATAGCAAGAGTCCCTGAGACCCAAACCGCATATTTATCTGACCTCTTCCTTATCACTGGCCGTTTATTCGTGGAAAACATCACACAACACATTAACACAATCTACGGGCCATAGTTCTCATCGTAATGGTCTTGTTTATAACTTTGGGATCAGAAGGTTTTAGATTAGGGCACAATTTATACAATAAACACTAGCGTGTTTTTAAGTTTTTGTTTGTGTTTTTTCGGGATAGCAATAGTCTGGCACTTGACCATACTAATAATCTAAAAACGTTAACAAACAAATCAACAATTTATTACACATACATTTGCGCATGCTATCATGATATTTGGGAGATATTAAAATATAAAAGTAGTCTACTTACGTTAGTAGGAGTACTTTTATATGTTGAATTACTACAGTGTATTATCAGTATTATATTTTCTTCCGTAACTTCGATTACATTCGTAAACATTCCCTACATCGACAAATCGGTACTCCAACTCCTCGACCGGCACTCGACCCCTCTCAATCATCGAATCAATACCACGGCTTTATCCGGCCTAATCCGGCTTTATCCGGTGCTCATCGCGCCCGGCAATTAGTGCCGGACTCCGCGCCGGACGGGCATCCGGCTTCGATCTACTAACGGTAATTATCGACGCATAAACCGGGTATACAGTGATACTAAGTTATAGCCACATACTAGTATTTTACTTCAATAAATTGAAAAAAAAATAAGCTAATCAGTGTGTCACAAAAACATTATCAGAATCATATAAAAATCAGCCAAATTATAATTAAATAGTAAATTACCTAATAGGCCAAATTGTACTTTACCAACTTAAACTATCCTGATAGACTCATTTTCATTTTATTATTTTATAATATGTAATAGTTAATTTGCCTACTTTCACGCTTACTATATTATTTTTATGTATTGCTTATGATAATATTATCTTTATTGTTTATTTACTAAAACTTTGCACAGTCGCGTGCTCCGCGAAAGAAAAAACTGGCTATCAATCATAGCAGAACTATAGAACCAACATCGCATTCCCTGTCTACTGATTCCGGGCAGAAATCCGGTTGCAACCGGATGAGTTCAGACCCGGAGTTATAGCACGGATCAATTAGTACTGCCTCCGCATCCGTTGTTCTGACGCATTGCGATACTAAACTTGGTTAAAACGTGGATGTAGGCAGGAATAAATGAATACAGAATACACCTACTTCTGTGAATTGAATTTGTATAACACAAACTTTCAAAAGAATTGTTAATTTCTTTTTATGAAGTCGGGAAAAAAAGTAATGCTGCTCGGACGAATTTGTGAAGCAATTAAGGTTTTTCGTACATTTTTGGTAAATTTACATACTGATATATTTTGGAATTTAATTTAGATACTTCGGTGTTTTTACTATAATCACAGAAACACTACGACTGTAAAACACTACTTGGTACTTTGGAAAAAAAATGCAATAAATATAAGTGCACTTTGCACAAAAGTCAAAAAGAGAAAATAACATTGTGACACGAATGACACTGTTTTATAAAAACGGAAAGAAAAGCCGGAAAAATTTAAAAGCTCTTGAACTTTCTTTTGTTGAATTTTTAAAGCGGTAACCACGTTTCATAGAAAATTTTGATAAAATTCAGAATTTTCCACACTGAGCAAAAAATTCATCTCTTGTGGCACATACATTCAAGTGTAGAAATACATACTTTTTTTGTTGTAAAAAACGCACTTATGCTAACAAATAAGTGCTTCATGTTTATTTTATAAGGCATAAATAGGTTACCATATCTCTTAAAATCACATAAATTGACATCGAAGGCCACTCCCTTGTACCGGGCAAACACTGTTAACATCGGGCAAATCGTATTATTTTTTGTGAAATGGTAAGCACCCTGCTTACCATTTCACAAAAAAGAATATAAAGAGAAATAATCTAGAAAACACGTAAGCCTGGTCACGTTCCATATCTCCACTCGTCTAAGTTGACATCACGCTCAAAGACATTTGTCTCACGAGAAGTAACATCTTTTGTTGGAAGCAAGAAGTGACTGCGTTCTTGCAAAGGATTACTTGAGTGCAAGGATTTTCACAGAATTGAATAACAGTGCAAACTAGTAAAAGCTTTTTTGAAAATTCTTTTGACTAAGTCTAATTAACACTCACAGAAAGAAGTTTATAACAGTTCATTTTGGAACGTATTTTTAATTAAGACGTAAAACATTTTCTTATACGTTTTGGCAATAAAAATCTTAGTGAATGCAGCCTTGAAATAAGTTTATACGTTAGGCTATATTATATATATATTTAAATATCGACAACTTTTTTGAGACATAAAATTCAACGAACTTTTGAACTTTTATAATAAATTGAAGTCAAAACTGTATTATTTAACCTGTAACACTCATTCATAGGTAATTAAAAACAAACCTGTTCCATAAACACCAAGAAAAAGCAATCATAAAGTTTGAATGAGGTGTGATTTAGATATCCAATTAACGCGCTAGCCTTCCGTGTGTACTAGAAAATTTCCCACTAACTATAACTTGTATAAGGGACCTCCTTATTTGTCCCTATTAAACGGTTAATAAAATATAGTTTATGACGCGGATATTACTATCCAATCTATTAGGTTTATCTTTCAACATCATTATCCACTCAACACGGGTAATTATGCAAAGTTTTACAAGTCTATTCCTTTTAATCGATACCTTGTATGGGAGGTTGTTATGGAAGAGTTTAAAGAGATATGTCAGCGGAGCTCGAAGTTTTTATTGTAATGAAATCAATGAAACATTATTGCGTTTTATAAATAAATTACTGTTAACAAATATTGACGCAGTTTTCACATGAACGGATTTTTAGGATATTTTTGGTGTATCTAAGTATATGTAGTAAGTATAATGTAAACACAAAATGACTACTTTACATTATTACACAACGTTATTATGAAATGGCTACTTTTTAAGCCCATACCACGCGCGCAAGGCCGTGGACGTACATTTACTATTAATTACATAAATAAAACTTTATACTACACCTGCTCGGAAAGTACCTTGTTACTTTATCAAATTTACGGTAGAAAGTACGTCATTGCATATCGAACAAATATGCGGGGAGAAAACGCATCTGAGCGGGAAGAAATGGATTTTCATACACTTTTCTCTCCCGCTCAGATGCGTTTTCTCCCCGCATATTTGTTCGATATGCAATGACGTACTTTCTACCGTAAATTTGATACTTTCCGAGCAGGTGTAGTATAAAGCACTATGTATCAATCGAGAGAAAGTGCGATTCCCGATCTCGGGTGTTTTAAAGCCCTCGCCTACGGCTCGGGCTTCAAACGACACCCTCGACGGTAATCGGTCACTTTTTCCTCTCGGTGAGCAATGTACTATTAATGTATTTTCACATTCTTCGAATTCGTGATGTTGTTTGCCATATTTTCGATTATTATCCCGAATAATATCATGCTCATATTATCGTTTTTCGCGGTTATCATTAAGTTGCTTAGAACTATTTCCCCATGGGATTTTATTTGAACATGTAACTTTGAGCACCTCTGTGCTAGGTACACTGGAATAAGCCTTATTAGTATGCAGATTTACTAAGGCTGAGATATAGCCGCTTTCGGTTCGGTAAGCTAGAATTTAGGACCGTCTAATGTGTGTTTTGGGATTAACTAGTGGAGCGATCTTGTGTTATGTGTTTGTGCACTTACCATTTATCAAGAAGGATCTAGGAGATGGTGTTTGGTGATGAAATACTGCATTTACCTATAGACTTTCCATTCACATTACCTAAACTGCGATCTGTAAGTCTGGAACATTGTGTGCTAATGATATACCTACACTCTTTTTCCTTCTTTCCATGTATTATGTACGATTGGAATAGGATATCAACTACGATTTTCGGTGAGAAAATTATCAAATTTTTCGGCAGAACTGATTTGTATGAAATTTGCAATGGACAAAGATAAGAAATAAACATAATTTTGACAATTTTTATCAGTTTCTAACGCGGGTAACATTGCGAGGCTCCGCTAGTAATGATATAACCCGACTTTCCTATATGCGTTTCATATATTTTGCACCGGGTTAAGAAGAGGGTAAATAGAATCAGCAGTGTGGAGTGGTCTTGACAGGGAGTTTAAATTGGAGCTGACAAAATGCTTTTAGCTTCTCAGACAGGTCTCTGTGGATATAAAATAAGATCACATCTCATTCTGGGGCGAGAAAACTACGACGGTGACAATGTTGGTTATACGATGCTTACGATACGATACTATGATATAAATATATTTTGTATGTATAATAATATGTAATTATTTGAAAATTGTAAGTAATATATTTAAAAAAATCGTAATATATGTGTAACACTAATAAATCTATCGGCATCGAAATGTGTATTATGAACCAGTTTATTGTCTTCTAGTATAAAGAAAGTATATTCCTTTTCTACCTTTGGTGTATAAACTGCATACAGTGATTGATCAGAAACAATTTATTTAAATTTATTTTAAAAAATAGAACATAAGCTAAATAAAAGTAGATGATCAAAGTAAAAAGATAATGTTTTTATGTGCCAACTAGTTCTAAAAGTGTTTAAATGCCAATTCAAAGCAAATTATTCTATAAATTCTTAGACTCATCAAATATTAAATATTATTGAAGCTTTTATTTTCACAACAAGAGTATATTATATCTGATGAAAATTATACAGTTAAAATATTAATTCTTGATAGGAACTGATATAAAAATACTGTTTACGACTCTAGACCAATTTCTCGCGACCATAATGTCCTGATAACATCTTTATGTTTCCTTTACTGTAGTGTCTATCAGAAAATAAATAGAGCGTCGAGGAATCCATAAAAATAGTTGCTGATGGTGGATATTTTATTACTTGGATGGTGGAGAGATGAGGATTATCTTTACTAGTACTCACAAGTATCAAACTACATTGTGGTAGATTATTCTGATACTAACACATATTAGAAATTAAAATCTCACCAAAGTGTTATATTTAATTTAAGTTTTTCCGAAGCGCCTGTTTTTTTTAATATGAGATAGGCTCACGCTTGACTACAACTTGCATGATGTTAAGCAACGTTACAATCTACGATCTAGCGCGCTTGCCTAGAAGAAACCGGTTTACTCTCGACTTAAAGACCGACAAATTATAGTTCAATTATGGTTTCCTCTAGAAAAACAAGTGTTCGAATAATGGTAAAGTACCTCAAACATTTTAAATAAACACTACACAGATATTTTATTATTTTCAGTAAAGACACACAGACACAACATTATGTCTGTAAATTTTGTACATGGTGCCTCATCTAGCGGCTTTACTATATAACGTTTAGTCTTTATTGCAAATTTAACTGTATCTAGCTTTAATAAAATAACTTAAATTATGTAAATTAAAATCGTTACACGAACTAAGTGTAAACCAACTGTAAATACGCATATACTACGAGTATATCCCTATATCATACTCCAGCCCGCGGCCGCGCTCGCTCTTCATCCTGATATTGACGTATGTGGACCCGATGCCTCCAGCCGTCACCTCCGCTGAAGCCTTCGAGTGGAGGTTGTCGTACGCTATGATGGCCTGGAATTGAGATAATTACAATTTTAAATTGATTGAAGCTTGGGTTTTAATACTGTCTAAAAATCGATTAGGTGTCAGTATTAGTAGGTACCTACGTCTAGTACAAAAAATGGTTTCATGGTAAGGAAGCAATCCTGACACCTCTTGCCTTGTTTACTATTTTCATGGTGCGATACTTAAAAGTTTGGTTTCAGAGCCTGTTCAAATACATGTATGCTTTTGACCATCTACAGATATTTGACTTGACATGAATTCAGTCGTTTGACATAATATGTAAGTATACTTAAGCTAGAAATGAGCTGTGATAACTGTGCTAATATAGCTAGTCGATTTACTTAGAATCAATATAAATGTGGATCCACACTCATGAATTTCTCATGACTTCGCTCAAGCTTTGACAGTTCACGTGCATCTATCAATAATAGCAAACCCCTCTTCACTCAATAATTCAGTGACACAAAGTGAATTAGATCGATATCAGAGGTAAGATGCGCTTCATATAGATATTAGGGTCTCAAAGGTAAGCCCGTGGTACCTTCCAGTCAGGTAAATATTGTCTTTCGAGAAACGTGAATATTTTATAGAATTATTGACGAACTGGTCAAACAGATAAAATGAAAATATCATAAAGTAGTTGAGGTTGGTTCTGAATACAGAGGATATTGTATAACAAAGGTGTCGTTGATTCATAAACATCGTGACTTCCCTATCATGGTCATTTGGTTAGTTTCCACAGATACCTTTTATTTCTTCGATAAGCTTAATTTAATCTTCAGCCAGCCTATATTAAGTACAAAAGATGAGATAATAATGATATTATAGGTATGTCATGGATGGAATAATGGGCATGAATAACAGAATGAATTTTCTAAAAGCTTTATAAATTGATGACAGATTATTTGTATATTATAATTATAATTAAAAGTACTTACAGTAATAATCCTTTGCGTGGGATCATTGAAGAAAAAACTCTTTACTCGTTTAGTAAAAGGAAACGTATTATATTGCTCAATCGAATGGTGTATTATTTGTTTGCCTTGCACATCACCCATTATCAAATGATCGCCAACGGCTGCCGTCACCAGATACAACAGGAAAATTGCGGCCAATTTTAAATCCATTATTTTAACTTTTAAAGAATAAACTGATCTTCTTGTAACACGTCGTTAACGCCTTGTGAATCACTGCAGAATGGCGTTTGTGTTGATTGGATGATGACCCGTGTCATATCATATGGAAAGGTCGAGAAGGGTCTCCTCCTACTAAGAATTCTGGGCCAATCCTTACAATATCAATTTGATTCGATTCGATTGTTTATGCAATGAATATGTTAGCTAAAATAATGGTTTGGAGGAAATAACAATAAAACCAAGAGTGAATTGGTTTCTTCTAGGCAAGCGCGCTAGATCGTAGATTATAGCATTGCTTAATATCAGGTGAGTTTTAGTAAAACTCATATAAATAGTCAAATTTACTTCGGAAATGATTGTTATGAAAATGAATGCTAACTAATAAGCAAAGGTAGTTTGTGTCCATGTGGTATATTAGGTCTTTAACAAAGTATGTGTTAATATTACCCAAAATCAAATCAAATTCACTACAAATTCCTTGCAAAATTATTTTTAAAACGCTAAAACTCCAACTCCATTTTCCGTTTTTCAAATTGTAAGGGCAAAGAATTTAATATCACAAATCACGCTGAATAAGTTTCCCTATTGGAAGGGTTGGGTTTCGGCAGACAATAGCAGTCAGAACCGTCCATCGAAGGTATTTCTGTTTTATGTGAGGGACCAAATGGGACCTGCACAAAATACAGTTTGCAACAGTAGATTATCTCGTCCATTCTCAAAACACTTTATTTTAGAAAACAAACAATGACAATGAATCTTTCATATTCGTACAATTTTTAGCTGAAGCAAACCATATCTTGACTGTTCTATATCAATTAATAATATATGAATAATATAAAATATGAATATTTTGAAAACCTGGGTTTAAAGACATTTCTTTACTGATTACGTATGACGACAGACGACTTACGAGGCCAATAAAAACTATGTGATCAGTACGTATTCTATTGCATTTCAGGGTTTTCCTCATAAAACAGTGAAGCTAATTTATGTGTGGGAGGGAATAAATATGGTACAGTAAATATCTGTCGCTGTAAATCCACACAATAGTGGGACAGGGCAAAACATATAAGACTGTATCAGTCGATTCCAGGAATAAAAAAATTACAAAATCTAACAAGCATAAATCGAAATCAATTTTAATGTCCCCTTAAATTTAAGTAAAGAATATTATGTCTGTAAGTCAAGCAGTAGATTTTTGTAAACATAAGTTACTGCTATATTGTGCTTTCAACGTGTATTAGTTCGAATCCATTTTCTGTCTTCCGGCAATGTTGGAAACAATCTACACTCGGTATTGTGAGAACCGTTTCCGAAATAAGGTGGGATGGATCGATGAGAGGACAATAGATGCTACCTACTAGCTTACTAGCTTTGTTCTTTTGTGTCTGTTTTCAGGTTTTAGAGTAATAGATATGTAGAAGGTACCTGTACCCTGGACCTAGTAATATGTACAATTTTAAAGCAGCATAAACGTCATAACCAACACTCGATTCACAAAACGTAAATATAACATACTTCAGAATTTACAGCGGTTGATAATATTTCAACAACTTGTCAAACTCCTAATAAAATATCAGGCGTTTTACACTGTTTCTACTAGATATTTATTGGGAAATTGCAGAGTTTCAAAACATTAAATAATGATATACGTTTTCAGTAGTATAACATCGGCATTGAAAAAAAAGTGTTGTACATTTATGACGTAATATTTCACCTGATTTTCTGAGGGATGACATTATTGAAAAAACATTCTAACATTTTAAAGACCGTATATATCTGCAATAGCTTCGATAAGACGTAAAAAGTTTTGCCATATTCATTACTCCAAAATTTTATCACCTCGACATAAATCTGCAAACTTTTAGGCAAGTGCCAATTTAAGGTTATTTTATATCCGGCCTCGAACTTTATCAATATCGCAAATAGGGCTATATTTACATGTTCGGAAGAGCCAAAGTTGGGATATTGCGACTGCGAGCGTTAGATAAAATACTGTCGTACTCGTAACGACTTAGCGGGTGCAAGCGGAGAAATTGGGATTAAAGTCGTTTGGAGAGACATTATTTTTGGTTGTAATATTCCTGGATATAGTCGTATTTCCACCCGAGTTTGCTGTAGGTACGTACATCTTCTTATATATGTACTTGATAATAACATTATAAGTTTGGCTCAATAAGTTAATTTATTGTTTGCCTAATTTAGATATAAGATAACATACTTACATACATGACCAAACTCAAGTATTTTTTTTTATCTCAAAAAATCAATGTATGAACTAATCTAACTAATTCAGGTTTTTCAAAGGTAATTCAGTTCCAAGTAATATTAGGTGTTTAAAACTTATGGACTAAGTTTAAATGGTACTTAGTAATTGGGAAAGTTTTGTCTTCGTGCAATCAAAGTTAAAGATCGTTTCAGACATTTTAATTGTCTTCTTCAACTCCTTTTAAGACGAAGATTACAGGTAATGCCAATTGAAGAGATGAGCACAGTGCACTGCTTTTAAAGTTTGAGGATAAAAAAAATAAGTACAATTTCACTTAAGCTAATCATTATATCAAATAAAAAATAATCTGATCTGACACTTTTTATATTAGACAGATAATTGAAAAATCGAACACACTACCGTTCTTCCAGAATATTCTAACTCGAAACATCTTCATGCCATTCCTATCCTACGTACAAATGTAGATTACGGGTCAGAAACGAATTTGACCCTTTGCACTTCTGTAACTTTACTTTCAACCCGACTCCATCAAGAACTCAAACCAAACGGGTGATCTGTTGCAAATCGCTTCGCATAAATACGAAGGACATTTTTTCGACATTCACAAAAAGTATTTGTAGATAACACGGGACAAATGTGGCAAGTGTGTGGGGAGTCTGTTATCGGGAATTGATGCCCGTAGCTCTTGAATATTTCTACCGAGAGTACCGAACTGTTTGCGTTGAAAGATTGCATGCTACTCGTAGGTATTTCACGTGAATCATATGTCAACAAAGTGTTTGTCAAACAAAATCAAATATAGTAAAATAACCAATGCAGTGCCTTAGATTTGCAATTTTTTTGGTACTTTGGTACGTGACACATTTATTTTACATTTTTTTATATTTTGAATTGCGATTGATCACAGCACATCTGAATCTAATCAACGTTGAAACGTGCTAAGGTGCTTTCTGGAAAAAATACTGGTAAACGTTCGATTAGAAAAGCCATGTACTACTATATGCATTTTTTTGTCTTTGAAAGAAGAAAACGTGTAATTTCCTACTTAAAAATTTTAAATATCGGGTGCATATTGCTCTGCAAAAACACGAAGGGCATTTTTTGACATCACCATAAAGTGTATATCGTAGATAAGGCGGGACAAATGTGGAAAGTGTGCAGGGGAGTACTTATCGGGTAGGGAATCATTGCCCGTAGCTGTCGTGGCCCCGGGCGAATCTACCGGGGTCGAAGTATCTGTATGCAAACAGTTTTGCATTGAGAGATTAATGAAAATGAAATAAGTGCAAAGTTTTCAAGGCATGCAACCATGAATTTATTTCACTTGTAATATTTAACGACTGATTTAATTTAATTTACAGTGGGTATGATATCAGTGAAATCAAATTGTGACATTTTTATTAGTTTGTCTTCTTTTTATGGCATGAAACTATACCTATAGATAGTAATGATAAAAATATGTATTTGGAAACATTTCGTTACTACTTAGGTATATTAAAAAGAAGACGATGTTTAAAATATTTACAACATTGCTTTATAAAAATATTGTGCAGCATTTTAGCATTTTTATCCAAAAATAAATCTTTCGCCCCAATATGCTCATTGCTCATCCCCATTATCCCGATTCCCGACCATAGAATAATAGCAGCAAAGTAAGGCCCAGTGAGCTGGAAGCCGATACAACCCCCCGAGCCAGCACGCGAGGTGACACCACCGAGATAAACCCAGCTTCTGTATCTACAGCTATTTGTTATTTAATATGTGCTTAGGGCCTTGATAATAGCAGCGCACAGATAATGTATCACTTTGGGAACAAATTCGTATTGAAATAACTTACTCTAACTAGTGACTAACTTCTCACGCTCGAAACAGTTTAAAGATAGTTTGGGACAACTATGAGATTAGACCTATTGAATTCTAACAACAATTTGACCCAAGTAATTTGTTTGTTCGAGAAACAATAATGAATGCAAATGGTTTCAAAGTAAACCACATACAGAGGAAAGCAAATAAGAAAACACCCCACCGGAATTAAGCCTTTAGACGAGGGGGCCTGTGTTATAGGAGTGACGCATCGCAGCCAAGATAAGGGCCTGCGGTAGACCTCCTCTATATTGTTACCCTTTGCGCACGTCGTGATAACTCGTTATATTACAGACTGATAACAAATTACCAGCCGTATCTCTGTAAATGTTCTTAAATGAAAATATTATTATTTATGAATTCTATAAATTAAACGTTACGACGCAAACAAATGATAAAGTTCAAGCTGTCAAGATAAGCGGAGAACCTGCCTCTTGTGCTTCGAGAATAAAGTAATGAGAGCTTACAATACTCTTAAAGAAATCGTTCTCCATTTTTATTATACACGAACACATACTTACATTTTTCTTTACTTGTGTAGGTAAAGTTAAAATAAATTTGCTCGACTGTGAGAGGAACAAAATCGATTTGCCAAAATATCCTCTGCGTTCATTAACCACACGGCGACATTTCGCACGTTCCCAGAAGCTGACTAAGCGTGTGCTAAGTATAAGCATCGTTTATGGAGGACGTTAATACTGTGTTTGCTGATCTCCCTCCTGGCTTTAGCCCAATACTGTCACCCGGTAATAGACAGCGCACGTGGCACGATTTAACGCCAGCTCTGTCCCTCTCGCTTCAAGAGATTTTTCACGATTAATTTTCCACTGCAGACGCTGTCACTCCCATTTGTTGGCAGACACCCTTAACAAAAACAGGGATTAGTCCCTAAGCCAGCTTAGACATCGGTGTCTTATTTCCTGTTTGTTTTTGTTGCCAAGTGTTTTTGTATTTGACAATACTTCTCTGGACCACCAAGATAGTGGTTTTATTTGAACAATTGCAGTTCCAGTTTCTATATTTATTCACTGTCTCACGTTTGAGTATCATCCTATTTGTTTCCCGTATTCTTGTCTCCTTTGCATTAATTCTACAAGACAGCCCATCCTTGCCGCATGCATTAACGTATCCTGTATCGGCCTTATTTATTTCCACTCAATTATTAATGCATCCTTTTTATCTCTTTCGGTTCTAATTGATTTGTCGCTTAGAGCCTTCTGTACTCCTGTTTCTCAATTACTAGTGGGCCCGAGCGTGGTATCGCGAATGTCCACCGGTTTATTTATGGTAGGCCAATTGATTGAATTAGTGGCCCCAGAGGCGCCTGCCCGATACTGTAGGAGGAGAATTTATTTCACTTGCCGCCATCGTTTATTCAGTACGCTTTTTGTGTCTGTTTAAATTTTCAAACGGGTCCTTGGTGAGGGTAAAATATGTCTTTTATCGACAGTGCGAACGTTTGGTGCCCTTGATCTTAGAGCCCTGAAATAAAAAAGATAAAGTTATTTCGTAGCTCGGAAATGTAAAAATGTCTTACCATAAAATGTTACGTATACTTACATTTATATGTATGTATTTATATTACTTAATTATTTTAATCTCCAGCAAAATTATTTGAAACAAATGCCCTAACGTGTTGCCAAATCTCGACTAGAACATTCTACCACACCTCGCCAGTTTATCTCATGGACTTCCTTCCTGTGCTCCTTGATCCCCACGCAGCGCACGTACGTTGGAGGCGTCAGGTGACGTTTAAAGATAGAGGCACGTGGCCGACTGACGAGGATAAAAATAAGATGCCGCAAAAAGATAGTGCGGAATAAAAAGATCCGTCAACGATACGATCTTTTTGCGGTAGGAAGGGACAAAAAAATCAGTGCGAACTTTTTGAGTGAGCTTGAAGTAAAATATCAGCATAAATTTTCAAGCAATGGTTATTTAAATTTGTTTGTCTCAGTGATTAACTGTGAATGAAAACCGCAATGTACCTTACATAGTATCATTTACATCCGTAGCTCTTAAATGTCAGAAGAAATCGAGATTTTTCTCTCCTTACTAAACTTGTAGAGAAAAAACAGCACTAGATACAATTTATTGCTCGCGCATGCATATACCTAACTCTGAAAAAAGCAGTGCAAGCAAAACTTCGCCGCAACTAATTTGCTTTACCTTTTAGCCAAAGTTAAATCCAACATGGTCTACGAGTAGATAAGCCGTGCTAATATATTGCTCCTTGGCCTTTGTCAATATTGAAAGGAGTGGTTTCCAGTCGCCTGAGCACAGGCCCGAAATAATCAAGCAAAGACGTTTAATGAATATTTTAGTAGAATGGCCTAATGAAGGACGCTTCCTTTGTCCTTACTTGATAGGTTGACTGCTAAGCTTCGGAGACATGGTCTGGGATCGTTTAAGATAATTGATTTTGTTACTTACTGTTTATACGTGAAATAACGATAAGCTTCTTAAGTAAATACATTAATTTATGGATTAAATTCATTTGTTAATAATATTTTGACTGGCCTGTTAGCTTAGTTGGTAATAGCTCTGCCTTCTAATCTAGGGGTTGCGGGTTCGATTCCCGCGTGACACAAGTATTTATGCATTTTAAAAAAATGTATTATTACTTGTGTTGAGTCAGGTCGTTTGTGTGTATAATAAGTATGTATTTACAAAAGAAAAGTATATAAGTATTATATTCGTTATCTAGTACCCACGACACAAGCGTTTGCTTAGTGTGGGGCTAGATGGCGCTGTGTGCAATGTCCCGGAATATTTATTTATTTTATTTATATAAGACAAAAAAAACATTAATAGATAAATGTGCTAACCCTCTTTTTTGGTAGCGACTTGATTTAAAAATGATTATTAGATCTATACTACAGTCTGCTCCAATATTTTTAGATCAAATCTAAGCCCGAAAATCTAAAAATTTCAGCACATTTTTGAAAATACCCAATCTCGTAAAACGTTCCTCAATTTAGATCACATGCAGCGATTTTACTGCAAATAGGTGCATAAATTGGGGGCTGTTTTCTCACGATAACTTTATCTGTGGGTTCCAATCAGGGTGTTCCTGTACCCAGAGCTGGGTAACTAAATACGTGAGTCGCGTACTCACACGACACATCTAAAAGACGCCTCAATATAAAGATCTGACACTTTATAGATTTGTTGTCCACGTTTTGTGCGTAAAAGGTGATTATAAGTAAAACATTACAAAAAATCACTCTTTTTACTATATTTGAGGTGTAGTAGGAAAAATATTTACAAATCATAATCTTAACTTTTCCTCAAAAATAACGGTTACAAGCTTGTCACATAAAATCTGGTTGATGTCATTTACTATCGAAATCACAAGACAAAACATGGTCATCATAATGTTTATGGAATTTAAAATACTTTTTTTTTGATATATTGATTTATACGCTGATTGTAGTTGGTTATGATACAGATATCACAGTATTATATCTAAAAGTGCACTATAATTAGGCCGTTATGCATGCAAAATTTTTATACAAAAAAACACATTACAATTAAATAATCAGTCGCGCGCGGGCGCAACCTCGGAGCGGACGCGTACTTTGTGCGACCGCAGCTGCCTGCGTAATGAACACGGAACAAAGGGCTATTAATAGCTCGTCGCCGCCGAGTGATAATATGGATAGTGTAGACATTATTGAAGAATGTTCGTGGGTAAATGACGATTCTATTGAGAACGGCGATAAGATGCAACTGAAGAGGATGAGGACTGAAGATGGGTGGTCTACTGTAGGAAAAGGAGGGAAGAAAATTGCGCAGAAAGAAAGTTACGAGGCAGAGAAAGTTATGGAAAGTTATCATGAAATTTGTTTGACGTGCGCGGACAAAGTACCAGGTCAATTTATGTTGGCGAAGAGTTTAAAAGAAGAAGGTATCCGTGACGTCACTCGAATTAAATATGTAAATGCATTTAAAGTGCTATTACAATTCAGTAGCAATAGCAGTGCTGAAAAACTTTTAAGTTGTATTAAATTTAGCTCCAATGGTTTTAAGTGTCAAAGGACGCTAGATCTAGCTCAGTCATATGGAGTAATAAAGGGCATTGACCTTATTTTAAAGGAAGAAGAAATATTAGAAGGTTTGGGGAGTGAGATCCCTATAGCAGGAATTAAAAGACTAAAACGGAAAAATAGCCTAGACGGCCGTTGGGAAGATAGCGAATCGGTTCGAATATGCTTCAAAGGTTCTGTTTTACCACGTTACATATTCATTTTCGATGTAAAGACTGAAGTAAGCCCATACGTACATCCTGTGACGCAGTGTTCTCGTTGTTGGCGATATGGCCACACAGTTAGATTTTGTTCATCCACAAAAATAATTTGTCCCAAATGTGGGAACAATCATGCCAATTGTGAAGCTACGCGGTTCAAATGCAACAACTGTGGTGGCCATCATATGGCACTATCTAGGACATGCCCAACATTTAGAAAGGAGAAACACATTCGGGAAATGATGTCTGAAAACAATTACTCCTATAAACAAGCCCTTATTATGCAGAAAACTACGTATCCACCTACCCAATTGCCATCTACATCGACTTCGCATGTACCTGTCCAACTGTTTCCGGCTCTTAATAGGGATTACGACGCACCAACTATTGAACACATCACAGACACTCAAAAACTTCCACGTGATAGAGAAGAAACTTACGCAAAGGTCGCAGGCAAGACTAAACGTAAAATTGCTGGCACCAAAAGACGTCATAATGAGACACCTGAGATAGGATCCCAACCCGAAGTCGAAGAAGGTGAAATATTACTAAACATGGAAGAAGAAGACGAAGGTAAAAAGGCATGGTGGAAGATTCTGTTGGAAAAGCTGAAAATGGTCATACTAGATGGGAAGCTGTCTTGGGAGGAAAAAATCAAAGGCTCTATAAGCGTGGTGATGAAGGAGGCGATGAAGTTTGCACTAAAGTTTATCGCCGAGTGGCCTTGCTTATTGGGTATTCTGAGCAAATATGGGTAGTACACCAGTAAATTCACCAGATGATTACATGACGCGTTCCACTGCAATTAACATACTGCAGTGGAATGCGCACAGTCTACAACCTAAAATTACGCCCCTTGAAAACCTGCTTCTACAAGAAAAGATTCACATTGCTTTAGTTAGTGAAACGTGGTTGGAGCCAGGGAGTCCCTTGCGTGTTTCCGGGTACAACATATTCAGATGTGACAGAGATGATGGCTACGGAGGATCAGCTATATTGACTCATCGATCAATTAAAGCCCGACAATGTGGTGTTAGTCTAACAAATATGGGACTGGAAATCGTTCATGTCGTTATCGAAAACTGCAGCCATCTACAAAATGTTGTGTCGGTATACTGCTCTCAATCAACACAAATGAGCGATTCTGACTGGGATAGAGTTTTTTCACTATCAAATCAGAAAACTTTGATAGCTGGAGATTTCAACGGTCATCATTTGAACTGGTCCACATATGTAAATCAGAGAGGTATTCAGATCCAGGACGCTGCTGTGGATAGTAACTTCATAATGCTGAACGATGGTAATCATACGCGCATCCAACTGGTTGACGGTGTGGCACAAAAAACATCACCTGATCTCTCGTTTGCATCGGCAGATATAGCTCTCAAATTTGATTGGCTTTTGACGAATGAAAATCTAGATAGCGATCACATTGCAATAAAGATGAAAATTGATATCATCCCGTCACAAGCATACCAAGAACGGAGAAACTATAGAAAAGCTTCATGGTCCAGCTATCGAACTGCAATTGAAGAATCTCTCGAAAACTATGTACTGCCCATCGACAATCAAGACGCGTACGACAGCTTCATTGAAATTATGAATCGATCTGCAGACAAACACATACCAAAAATCAGGATTTTCGGAAATCCCTCAAATTCGACTGGCTTCAAACCTAAACGCTATTGGACACCAGAACTATCACAGTCCGTTGCGCATCGTCGCAAAGCTCTGTCGCAATTTCGCAAGAACCCAACACCTGCTAACTTGGAATTACTACAAGAAAAAATTGCAGTTGCTCAGCGAGAGATTCGTCGGGCTAGAACCAAAGATTGGCAAGAAGTCTGTGAAGGTATCAGCAGCGTGACATCGACCAGAGAAATGTGGCAACGCATGAAGTGGATCAAGGGCTATAAGGTATCCAAAACACCTGTAGATCGTGCGACATTGGAAGATCTTCTCATTAGCCTGACGCCTGATTTTGTAAGTCCAGATAAACCTGATTTTGATTCTTTCAACCAACATTTATGCGTTCCAATAACGGTTCACGAATTTAATAATAATTTGAAACGCGCGGATACGGCTCCAGGTTTAGATGGAATTTCGTACTCAATGTTAAATAATCTACCTGAAATAGCGAAATCGTATCTTGTAGCATTGTACAACAGATTTTTAAATGTCGGATTTGTGCCCAGGCAATGGTCAGAAGTTAATGTTGTGCCTATACCCAAAATAGGAAGCGAAAACAATCTGACAAAGCGTGTAAGACCAATCGCCTTGATATCGTGTCCATGTAAAGTTTTACACACAATACTTACTCGAAGGTTGGATTGGTTTTTAGAGAAAAATGATTGTTTTCCGAATGAAATGACAGGCTTCAGACGCTCGCGGTCCTGTGCAGATAATTTGGCCAGATTAGTGTCTCGTATCCAGGTAGGGCTAACAAAAGGACATCTCACCATTGCCTGTTTCTTAGATATTGAAAATGCATACAATTGTCTTAGCATAACAAGTCTTACCAAAACCCTAGATGAGCTTGGAATAGGTTCCACTATGTGTAACTATATATGGCAATATCTTAACAAAAGAAAAATTTCTATAAAATTAAATGATAACGAGACTCTATGTAGAACTACAGGCATAGGAATTCCACAAGGCGATCCTCTATCGCCTTTATTATTCAATGCTGCTACTTCGAATATTTGTAAAGCTATTAATGATGTTTTTATATCTCAGTATGCAGATGATTTTATTATATATCAAACTGGAAGATACTTAGAAAGTACTACTACAAGTGTTCAAAATGCTTTGAATGTTTTTAGTCGTTTAGTTACTGAACTAGGCTTAAGCGTGTCACATCAAAAATCTAAGTCAATTATGTTTAGAAGAGGCATGTCAAAGAAAGTAGTCGATCTCAAAATCAACAATATTAGAGTAGAAGAAGTCTATACCATAAAGTACCTCGGCATGTGGCTAGATTTAGGTCTAAGATGGGGAAGACATATCATGACAACTCGTGATAAAACCTTGAAGTTTCTTAATGTATTTAAAGTATTGGCTGGTTCCGATTGGGGAGTACATCCTAAACATCTAAGACAACTGTACATAGCAATAATACGAAGTAGACTTGATTACTGTAGCTTTCTTTATGATACCAGCGCCAAAACACATCTTGACAAACTAGATGTAGTCCAAAACCAGGCAATGCGGGTCATAGGGAGTTTTATTAAAAGTACTCCAATCCATGTCATGGAAAGTGAGCTATGTTTACAGCCACTTCATATCCGTAGAAAATTTTTGGGAGCAAAATTTTGGCTTAAATCTAAATCTATTGAAAATAATATGAACATAAAAACAATAGAAAAGCTTGACTCTGTTATGCACGATTTTTATTGGGTCCGAAAAAAGATTCCATTGCTCATACAAATCAATTCCAAATTTAAGGAATCAGATATCCAGACTTCACCTAAACTACATATTCATTTACTAGATACATGGATATCAAGTTACAACATTAATAGAGTGATTAGCGTAAACATAGAAGGATTCACTACTTCTAAAAAATCAGTTAACTGTAATGAGTTGCGACAAATTTGTTATAGATACATAGAAAACCAATATCATGGTCACTATAGACTATACACTGACGCGTCTAAAGACGGGCGACGATCCGGTGCAGCATTTTATGACCCGCAAACAGGCTTAGTAGCAAAGTTAAAAATAGAATCAAACATTTCCATAATGCACAGTGAACTGATAGCGATATCTGAATCACTGTCTTATGCATCGTCAATAGAATGTAATAAATTAGTTGTACTTTCTGATTCAAAAAGCGCGCTCTTACACCTGGCTAGGTTAACCTCGAACATTCGAGGCCACCCTATAGCCTACAGCATAGTTGATTCTATTTTTAAACTTGTCAATCAAGGTAAAACAATAGTGCTGCAGTGGATCCCGTCCCATATCGGAATCGTGGGTAACGAGGAGGCTGATAGCGCGGCCAGACAAGCTTTAGAGGAGGGCGTGCTATGCCACCATCTTCCCTTGCACACCGAACTATTGAGTGACGTTAGATTACAATGCCGAAATCAATGGCGAGAATATTTTGACGAGCGCTCATTGTGTAAAGGAATATGGTACAGAACCATACAGTATGAGCCGCCTACTTACCCATGGTTCGATAATATTATTATGAAAAGAAAGCAGATAGTTGGTTTGCTAAGGATTCGCTCCGGACACATTCCATGCAATGTTTACAAACATCTGATGGGCTTCGCGGACTCGCCGAACTGCCGGTTGTGTGACAAAAAAGAAGACTTACAACATATTTTGATGGAATGTGTCCGCGGCGAGACTTTACGCCAGAAATTGTTTGTAAATACTAGAAATTGTAATAACAACAGTGTTGGACTATGTAGCAGTATCTTGGCTTCACCTACTTCGGACGAGGCCAAGATTCTGCTAGATATATATAGTAATTTTATGGATAGTATGTAATTGTATATTAAATCGATGTAATTGTATATTGTATAAGCCTTATGGGAGTGACATAGTCGGCTTCGACAAAACTCCCTCTTAAAATATAGATTAAAAAAAAAAAAAAAAAAATTAAATAATTGCAAGATAATTTAATCGCAATGTATGTTTTTTTTTGCCTCGCTATTTGTTTGGTCAGCTTGATTTGGCGGTGGCATCATCAGGCGCATTATGCTTGTCTTGCACAGGAAATGTGTGTGACAAACGGTTAGTTCACAGAATGGATAAGTAGTTAAAAGTCTCTCATTTATAAAATCTATGCAAGTACCCTCAATTGACACGTCCGTACACGTGTGTGGAATAGTGGGAGCTAATTCTGCGGTAGAACAGTAATTCTGTTATTTAATTTTCTAATTGGAAATTGTTAATTGGAAACGAACCTGCTTCATTAAAACTGCCATAGATTGTTGTTTGAATATTTCTTGTTGTGATTGTGGCTTTATAATTGAAAGCACCAGTTCCATTTTAATATTCCACGTTCATGAGAAAAAAATATTTTAAGTGATATGAGATCACAACATAAAATGGAAACTTAAACATTCTTATGCTTTGGATCTTTTGACTTAATATGAATCATTCAATAAACGAAATTGACCTCTTGACCATATCCGTACGCAAATCCAAAATCATTATCATTAAGCAAGGGCTAGCAGTCCGCAAAAGCCTGGCGGTTACTGAGTCGGCGCAAAATGACAAAGTAGAGGGGGACAGTAACCCCAAGAACTTCGCACGCGGAGGTTGTGTCGCCCGCCGCTCCATATACATCGCGATGTGCACGTAAACTAAGTAAAAACACTGGAAAAAATAATAAAACTGAAAGAGAGGCAAAAAATGCGCACAAAAAACTGATTTTGTAATAACACGTGTCGGATAGTGCAAAACTATGTGGTGTGAAGTGATTAGTGAGGAATAGTGTCAGCATGGTCGAGAGAACAATTAAACACACATGGAACCAGTTCAAGATTGCAGTGCTTTTGCACATTTTCTTACTGTCCTGTTCACAAGGTAAATAAATGTACAGATAAACGAATTCCCGCGAATCCTCTCCGCTTGTTAAAAAATGTTTTTGTAGCGAATTTAAATTGGCAGAAACACGTTTGATAACATCTCTGTGAGCTTTCGAATGGTTTTACGCCTCGTTGTGCTAATTGGCAGCGTTATTTATAACTTTTTAATTTAATTAACGTCCGTGGCCACATCTTAATTAACAAGTTGCGATCATAAATTACGTTTTGGCGTTTTTATGGATGTATCGGTGACTCATGGCCGGTGAACGAATTGCGAGTTTTTTTCTGACATTTAATAATACAGTAAGGCAATAAGAATCGATCATAGTGTTGTTATTGTATTATTTTAGTCTGGCCTACATTATTCAATTGCTAGTTGATAAACTCTAACAGACCTATTTGTCATAATTGTAAGTTAGATGGACAATTCATATTATATCTAAGACATTACAATATCATATTTAGAACGTACTTAACGATTATTCTGCACATTGCAATGCGGTCGATGACATTAGGTATACGAAACAAATCTCCAATAGGATAATAATGATTTTAATGAAATTTTATTTGTAATACATATACACAGCACGCGCCGCTTAGTTATTTATGGTTCCCATTAGTATTTGTTGTCACTTTATAAGATTTTACGGGATTTATGTCAAAAATTAGTAAATGATTGTATCGAGCTATTAAAGACTGTATAAATACCAACTAATTACAAATTTAGATTTGCATCCAAACTTCCGTTTCATTACCTATTTACTCCATCCATACCATCCACTCAATATCTACACTCCAACATAATCTGCATCACTAAATATTCATACCTAATTTCCATAGCCCAGAGCCGCGCCCCTCGCATCAAGGAGCACCCAGCTGACACCATAGTGGGTCGGAGCGAGCCCGCCACACTCCGGTGCGTCTCAGAAGGAAAGCCAAAACCGACCATCCTCTGGTACAAAGATGGAACACCATTACTGCCAAACGACCACCCGCACAGGGTCCTTCTTGAAGACGGATTACTCTTTCTCCGGTGAGTGATTTGGAAAGGTTTGTTAGGAGAACAATGCCCTATTTTTCAAATTATATGGTAGCAAGTTTAGATGAGTAGATTTGCTTAGATTGTGTTTAGACAGCTGGGTCCATAGTGGGTCAAAGAGAGCCTGCCATTCTATGCCTTCTTCTCATTGCTGTGTCTCCGAAGAAAAGCCAAAACCCACCGTCCTCTGGTACAAAGATGTAATACCATTACTGTTAAACGACCACCCGCACAGGGTCCTTCTTGAAGATGGATTACTTTTTTTCCGGTGAGTAATTTGTGGAGATTTGTTTACGGAACAATGCTCTATTTTTCTCCGGTTAAATGTGAAATGGTAGACGAAGATGTGTGGATTCGTTTAGAGAAACAATGAGTAATTTTTCTTCGACTGTTGTGAGTCTTTGTGGTGAGTGTCTGCTTTTGTTTTTAAACAGATTACCTACTTAGTTACAAGCTTTGGAACAAACTATTGTTACTGATTTTCAGGAATTTACTCAAAAAGCTGCAAGGGTCAACTTTAAATTAATAGCGCGATTTCCATAAAACCGCTGTACAATTATGAAAAGGCTTTTTATCTCACATGTCGATAAGATGATCTATTTCAATATTGAAATAACTAGTTTCAGTTTATTACAATCGAAAAAAGTTACCAGTTACATATTGTTTCATATATTTAGTCATTGTTTAGCAAAAGATCGGCTACACAAGTACACGTCAAGAAGTAGTATTGATGTATAGCTGATCTTTGGCATACTGCTTAGATAAACTTATATTGTCACAACAATTACTGCCTTTGAGTATCGGTACCGAACAATGCATCCATCTTTGATGCAAATCATGTCGTAAGGTTCTATTTATAGCTTTCAAAGAGCCATTAACGAGGCTCGTAGGATACTTCTTATGTATACCTAGAATTAAGCGGGTACTAACAGATAAGATACCTATTATATATGACATTGTGTTTGTAGTTAGCATGATGGTAAATCTCAACCGTTAACTATGGGCATGACACCAAATCCGAGTTCCAAATTTATCACGTGGGTAACGAGTTTTTTCTTTTACAAGACTAGATCCACAATGAATTGCTTAGTCAAGAAATGAGGCATTTCCCTAAACAATTTCACCTTTTGTTAGTGAGACAAACATTTTACATTTGATTGTTTTTAGGGTTATGCGTGGCAAGAAGGAAAACGACGAGGGAGTGTATTGGTGTGTCGCGCGCAACACCGTCGGAGAAGCTGTCAGTAAGAACGCCACTCTTACCATAGCTGGTAAGGTTTTTTTCTATTATTAACACGTATATATACATTTACTATTTTTGGAGCCTTTCATTTAATTGAAATAGGTTATGTAATTTATGCCGCTGTTTTTTACGTTTGAAATATTTTACGCTATACAACGCTACGTATCGAATTAAGCAATAACGATTATAAGAATATTTCATTATAAAATCCTGAATTACCTATTAGTTGCAATCTTATGTTGCCGGTAGACAGAAGCTAACAAACGGAAACATCGTCTTTTCCTTAATTGCTGCAAATGTACCAAAATACTTCAGTGAGCCAAATTAACTCCATTTTTACCTCAGAATCGACACAAATCGTACCAGTAAAGAACAAAGCCTTTTAAATGATAATAGCATTCTTCATTGAACATCACAGCGAGGGTTAGTGTTTGGCGCCCGGCCAAATTCCACCCTGTCTAGTCTACCTTCAAAGACAATTTAACTCAGACACACCTTACATAACATCCACTTACTGTATCTACCTTCATATTTGGAAAAGGCGTTAAGAAATGATCAGAAATGTAGGATAATAGTCCAAATTGTCTGAATGCCGACAACAATAAATCCAGCGCCGACATTGAAAAGCCTAGTTTTGTAAAACTTCCACGAAGACAGACCAATTAGCGAACAGATCTGTCTAGTGATAAATTTCGCTTGCTTACTTTTTTAATTTACGTATATCGGAATCATTTCGTCAACATGAGGCATCTATTGGGGGCGATGTCGTTTGCCTTAAATATTTGATCGAAAATTGCAGCAAAATACCTTTCAATGACCCTATTTTCATGGAAGCAATTTTCCTTTTAGTTCTCCGCGATGAGTTCAGAATTGAACCTAGGGACGTGAAGGTGGCCAGTGGAGAACCAGCCTTATTGGAATGTACGGCGCCTAAAGGGGTTCCAGAACCTTCCGTGCATTGGACTAAGGATGGACAAACTTTGGAAGCTGAAGTCAATGGCAGGTAAATATACTCACTAATGTTAGATTTTGTTTTTTCCCAATTTTCATATGCCTAACTTTTCTGTTAAACCTAGTAATTTTTTTTTTATGGATGCCTTTTTGTTGAATATAAATACTACTGGTATTGATTGCCAGTGATCACGTGACTTTTTATCGGATTTTCAGACTTGTTACAAAAAAATATATTTTTATTTGACCGGTATTTTTTCCAACCTTCATCGTAAATCACTTGATTATCATTTACGTGTTACTTATATTATATGTACGTTATCGCTTTAATTTCAAACAAGACCTATTAATGATTACGTTTTTTCTAATACTAGCCTTCTCTAAATCAAGTCTCGTTTCCAGGATATCAATAGTAGATAACGGCAACCTGAAGATCCTAGAGAGTCTTCCTACGGACAGTGGTGTATACAGATGTATAGCTTCAAATCCCGCCGGCGAGAGACAGTCGCGTCCAGCAACGTTCCTCGTGTTACGAAGACCACATTTTCTTGTGAAACCCAATAATATAACGGCACTAATAGGCCAGAACATTGAGTTTCACTGCCAGGTAAGATATATGATATATAAGAAAGATGTATAGAATAGGTGTAGGGTTTACAGAAAACGATATTTTGTTTTTGTGAAAATAGTGTTTAGATTCTACGGCATTAGCTTCAAAAGTGCTTGCAAATAGAGCTAACGTTAGACTTGGAAAGATTAATATGGAATTGATCTACATTATATATCTACATTTCTTGAGTGTCTTCTCTTATAATTTGATGTGTCAGGCTTTTAACAGTTGATTTATAGTTCTCAGCTTATTGACATTGCGATATGAGTATATTTTTAACAATCATATTTTTATAAAAAAATATATATTTTTATTGCCTTTCTAACTCCTTACCTCTCTTCCAGGCATCACCAGAGTCTGACGTGTCAGTATCTTGGGCCAGAGACCGAGGATCCCTATCTCCCTACGCCATCATTAGAAAGGGTTCCTTGAGGATAGACCGCGTTGTGGCTTCTGATGCAGGAGTATACACGTGTCGAGCTGATAGTCAGGCAGGGAACAGCATTGTCAGCGCTACTCTTACTGTCCACTGTAAGTTACTAAGCCCACTTCATTTTGTGCAGTTGGGTAAAAAAAACAACAGAACAAAAAAAACGAATTTTAAAAGCATGCATTTTAAATGGGTTGCCTAAATTCCTTGAATTTAGGATTCGGATTTTTACATGTAACAAAGTTAACATTTGCAGTACCTACTACAATACTTATTTCGATTAATTGAACTTTATATCTTACTAAATTAAAATGCTTAACTGTTTTTGCAGCTTTACCTCATTTTACGCGAGTGCCTTCAGACCAAACAGCATGGGAAGGAGAAGCGGTGTCGTTTCCTTGTGAAGCTGAAGGTTCACCAAAACCAGTAGTTTTCTGGACTATGGAAGGTTCTCAGGTAAGAAGAACAAGGTTTTTTATTTCTTCAAAGAATTAACAAATATAATACAAAAACATTATGTCGAATTTAAAACCTCCTTCTTCGAAGTCGGTAAAAATATAAGCAGCATCTGTTTCACTAAGATCATCTACGTAGCTTTCTATGTATACAAGGAGTAAGTGTAACATCTACTAATTAGCTTGTTTGTTCTAGGATTTAATATTCCCGACGATAAGCCACGGTACGAGCTCTTTATACTTGGACCGTGTCACAACTCAGCACGCCGGCAGATTAACTTGTGTGGCTGTGAGCGCGGCGGGGAGTGCTTTACATACTGCTACCTTGCAGGCAAGTACTTCTTTGTGACTTATTTTATCACTAGTGGAAGCCCGCAGCTTCACGCGCCTCATTATTAATAAGTTTACTCACCTTTTATTCGAGATACAAAACAGCTTATATTGTTACGCCTCAAAACCGTATACTTTAACTGTACCGAAAATCACGATGATCAAACGCTCCATTACGGCGTGAAAACATAATGAAGGGACCAACAAACCTCCATACAAAACTTGGCATTTTTTATAATGGCATGATGAATAATTCAATCTATCTACTTACATCATGTGGCTTTCATCTTGTTCCGGCGATGCCGGCTAGCTAATCGTTTGGACAGATGCAGTTGGTTATGTAATGTATTTACATACACATTTGCAATGTTTATGACGTCATTAAGACAGATTGTTATGGTTTGGTTTTGTTATGATAAAATATACTACGATCCACATCCTTTAATTAATTGTAAGAAAACATGACTTTGGCATGGTTTGACATGGTTTTGGTTATGGGTAAACTTGATTAAATAAATATAAAAATGTAATGATTGTTTAAATTTTACAGGTTTTAAGAAGAGAAGCTAATGCTTTCAACTCTGAACTAGAATCTTCATCACAGTACCCAGATATTGGCAAACCTCAGAATCATCCTCCAATGACTCAGTATGAATTAGTTCAAGCTCGAAGATTTCTGCAGCAAGATGTGTTAGTTTTAAGGAGAGTGGAAGGAATATCTGCTAACACTTTGAAAATTGTTTGGGATGTGAGTAAAAGTAAATTTATCTAATTTTACTGGTAGGTTAGTTGTGGAATTTATTTATTGAGGTCTTTTTCTATTTCCAGGTAATGACTGACTACAACGAATATTTAGAAGGTGTAAAGATATGGTTCAACGGAACCTCACTAAACCGCCATGCCTTAGATATACAAAACTTCGAACATTCCAATGAAACTAGCATAGAAGACTTTATAAGATACGAAAACTTTACAATGACCACAGTTCATAATAGTGGTTCTTCCAGTCACGTGTTGACTGGTTTGCTGCCGTATGCTCAATATGATGTGTTTTTGATGCCATTTTACAAATTACTGCTAGGAAAGCCCTCGAATTTGAAGAGTGGATTTACTGAGGAAGACCGTGAGTGCATTTCATTTTCATTCATTATAATAATGCTGTTTCTGTCTGTGGAGTTGCTAAGTCGCGTGTATATTTCAGTTCCATCAGAGGCGCCGCAGAGCGTTACAGCGGGAGTGATAAATGCGACGTCTGCTTGGATTCGCTGGGACCCGCCTTCGGTGCATACGTGGAACGGGGAAATTTCTGGATATTTGGTTGGTAGCGATTTATTTTGAAGTTTATGACTGGCTTTGCTAGTGTTGCGAGTGTGAGTGATACATTAATTTTCCTACTTCAAACAATGAGTCTTCAATTTGTTTGGATGTGGTTTTGGGTGTGCCCAAAACCACATCCAACTTCGCCATTATTTATTACCTACCTATTTAAAATGCATAATTTTCATAAAAAATAAAGTAGGTTTTTCTTTAAATATCAAAGAAACAAAATGTAAAGCCTGCATACAAGCGAGGTTATGGTTAAGGGAAATTGACATTTTTTTTTTTCAAATTAAATTATTTTTTGTTAGATTGAAGTGCGAGTGGGTGGTTCTACCGGCGGCCGCGTGGTCGGTCAGATGTCGCTCGGGCCGCGCACCCGCGCCGCGGCCGCTAGCTCGCTTCGCACTGGAGGCCGGTACAGCGCACGCGCCGCGGCCGTCACACGGCGCGGACACGGACCCTTCTCTGCGCCCGCGCATATTCACATGCTACCGACTCAATCTCAGCGACATTATGTGCAGTAAGTACTATCCATATCTTCTACGTTGCTATTTTTATGTTTTTTCGACATAAATGTGTCATGTCTAAAATCTAACGCAAAAATAATATATATTTTTTATAATAAATCTTGACTGATAAAAGCAGCGGTGACGTTAAAAATGTAACGAATGGCTTATGACTAAGTCCTGATGTTTGTTTCAGAACTGAGCCGGCGACTGACAAGGCTATAATGACAATATTCCAAGAAACCTGGCTCCTAGCTCTCTGCTTTACTTTGTTACTACTTGTCGTAATCGGAGCCGTTGTCATTGTTTATATAAAGCGGCGACAATCTAAGCAAAGGAAGAGTAATAACTCTACGGGTATGTTTATATTACTGGTAATTAAAATAACTCAATAAAATTTTAATGGCGAAGGTCTAATTTAGGTCTCATTTCAGGTACTGCGATAGCAAATGCTCAGCAATGTTTAATTAGTAAAGAAGCAGTTTGGCTCAGAGAGAGATCGAACTTTGAAGGAAACAATGAACCTAGAATAGAAATATTGAATTGCCACCAAAGTTTATTGAGAGGTAAATATCAATATTTCTGATTTCTTACAGAATTATGTGTGTGGTAAAATGTACGAGTACCTTAACTTATTATTTTTATAGGCGGTAGCACAATTTCTACTATGGCAATGGAGGCAGAATACACGCTTCCACAACAAACTAGCGCAATGAATCCCATTACTGAAGAAAATCCGCTCAGAATTCAACCTGAGCCTTACGCTTCTAGTGCCATTTATACAGAACTGAATTATCAGGTAACAAAATTACTTACTCATCTAACTCAGAATTTATTACTTAGAAAAATCAATGTATTTGTTAAAAATTTAAATAGATTCTCTTAATGTAAAGTTATATTTTAGTTGCAGGATCATCACACGGACGCGGAAGACTCGTGTCTCAAATGTGCTGTTAGTCCAGGTTCTTACGATAACAGCATGGTTCAATCTTACGGAGAGAGCAACCAATATTCCAATGAAGAATGCTCAACATGCTGCCGCAGCAGTTCCTCTACTTTAACAAAAGACTACAGTGAAATGACCAAGTGCAATGATGAAGAACGAATGTCTATAGAAGACTGCCCTTCTTGCAAGACAAACCATTCAAGGTCTTCAAGCCATCACGACGCTAATAAAGACTGGGCAATGGCAGAAGTAGAATACGACTACCCTCAATGGCATTGGATGGCCAGAGATAACAGCTTCAGACAACAAACAGGCGAAATGAAATACGGGACCCATTCTGGATCAGAATCTAGATATAAAAGACCCGGCCAAAATCTCCATTTCTCCACACAACCAAACTTAGACTTGAGTTATACCACTCAAGATTTAGAACTCGAATATTCTGCTCAAAGAGAAAAGAATTACTCAAACCGGCAAGAACTTGGTTATTCTTCTCAACAAAATTACTTGAATCAAGAAGATTTGGACTACACAGCCCAGCAGAATTACCCGAGTCAGCAAGAAATGGGTTATTCCACTCAACAAAGCTATTCAGGTCACCCTAGTCAAGATACTGGATATGCATCACAGCCAAGTCAAGATTTGAGGTTTTCTACTGCTGGCAGAAGTGATCCGAACTGTAGAATGAATCTATGTGATATATTGCCGCCACCGCCATATGAAAGGTAAGGAAATTAGATTTAGATTTTATCAGGTCGTTTTCTATAAAATGTATTTTATAGACTTGATTTGTTGTTCCCAGAGAGTCGCCATATCAAGAAATGAACGCATTTACCAATCACTCAGGGACATCTGGTTGTTCAGGACATTCGTTTAGGAGTTAGTTTTTCCAAAAATATATCACTAGTACGTAATGCAAGCAATAATAACATATTCCTAGATATACATATAACTGTAAATAATGTATAAAAGGTTTTTGCATATTCGGAACGTTAAGTGGACGCCATCACACCGTCACGTAATAAATAAATATAAGAGAGAACGAATTATTTCAGCAACGCTCTGAATGCAAATGGATTTTAATTAAGCATGCGTACATTTTTTTTTTAATTTATTTAAATTTGCGTTGAAACGAAATTAAATTAAGCTCTTTGTGGCTGATAAACAAACGAAAGTAGGTAAGTGTTAATTTTACATATATCGAATAATCATAAATTGAACATGATAAACCACGCAACAAAAAGTCGAAAGAAATCTTTTAGTGTTACATACATTTATTTATATTATATAACTTTCATATGTATCACAATATTTTTAATTGTTCTAAGTATTTTAGTTTATTTTTTACGTGTCAGTGTATAAAAGGCCTAAAGAGGATTGAATGTAGTTTTTGTGAAAGTGTTTCCTAATTTTAATAGACTGCTCTATATACCTAATTATACATAACTATCTAGGCTATAGTTTAGATTTTTCATCTTTCTCTAGTGACTGTGATATAGTATAATTTGTCTATCTTATGTTTTGTACATATTTTTAAACGTTTGATATCCTTATACATATTTAATGCAGTATTTAATTATTAGGTAATTAGTGGTCATTATAAAAGAACCAATAAATAGCATTTTTAACGTTTCCAAACAATCACAGTTGTAATTTGAAACCAAGACATGTCATGATTCCTAACGATATACCTGTAGAGAATAAGGAGTAAGTTTTTGACAAGCCCGCATTATAATACAATACATTTTTATCAAATATAAATTTAGTTTTTTATTGCCCTATCATGGTAATTTCATCTGGGACTTTTTCTGTTGTCTGTAGTTCTAATATTCCGTGACGATTACTCTTTAGGTATGAACATTACATACTATGTACGATGCTAATTCATTTATTAAACAATATGCAAAGCTACATCTGTCAAAAATATAATTTTAATAGAACCTTAAATGTTTTTAGGACGGAAAAACAAAACAGAAAATCAGACTTGTATTAAAAATCAAACAGTTGGAAGATAGCTCGCGGCTTTACGGTGCAGTTTATTGAAAGCCAAAGAATTAATTGGCCAATACAGAGGGTGTATCCGAACAATTAAACAGTTTACTGAGCTATAAACTTGCGAATTGCTTGTTAAAAGTTGAGTTATGTTCCTCTCACTTTCCACGAACGGGTTCGGATATATTTAGACACGTGCGTACTTAAAGTAAGGAAAAAAATACTTTGTAGGTTTCCTTTTGCTGTAATGTCTTACACGGAGAATACTTGTTTTATTTAACAGAGTTTATTTATCTACTTGTAATACATATTTTGGCAAAACATTAGAGTTTTAAGATCTGGTTAGTCACTAATAGAACAAAGTAAAAGTAAGAAGCTTAACCGTACTCTGTGTTTTTTAAATTATTAATAATGTAAGTTAAAATACACCATTAGATAAGCGTGTCACATCAATAAGACAACAAATTAAGTCAAACGCAAACTTACAATATTTAGAAACCATATTAATTTAGGAATTAAGGTTTTCGTAGGAGATCGTATTTTAAGACTGTTTTGCAGACATTCATATCCTTGACAACTTCAACTCACAATCTCCATAAGCGATGCTCAAAACTTACATCCCATAATCCTAACTACGAGAAGCAAAAGCCTCAAATAATTACATTTGTAATCAGCTCTTGGCATAAATAACTGAACACGTATTGTGCGTGAGTCGCAGGCTGGAGGGCGTTGCCATGACGACGAGGCTTCGCTTGCCCTCACTGCACCCTTGTTATTAATACCCTCAATAATTAAACTTGATTGCATTTCACACCAGGTGTCGGATGCCTCTTGTCAAATGAAACTGTGACGTATCGGAGCATGCTTAATTGTTGCTCTTGAAAGGCTAAACGTTTACGTTTGAAGTTTGATTTGAGTGTTAAGTGTTTAAGTGTTGCTTTGTCACTGTTAAACGGTTTCAGGAACGAATGAAAGGTAATTTATACGTAAACAAAGGCTCTTTATTAGATAAATGAGATGTAAAATATGTATGGGACTTATTATCTTCACAGTTAACTTCGATACGTTTGCCGGCAAAGGAAAAGCCTTAGTACAGAAATAAAACGGACTATTGTGTTACAGTGTATTTTCTATAACAAATATAAACACAACAAAAATAAAATCTTTATCGATATGTTAGTCATATTACCATTTACTACACATAAAAGGTAGGTACTTAATTGTGTTCAAGTTCCCCGGTTATTTTATTCAGAGCTTTCACTATCACACAAAAAGGAAGCTGAAAAAGTCACGAGCACTCAAATTCACATCTACTCTCATTACTCACAAAAGGAAGTCAATAAATATGCTGAAAGCCCACGAAATCAATTTGCATGTTCACACTGAATAAGTTATGGAATCACATTGCGTCGTCGAGCCACGAACATACGTGACTGCTCTCAATCACACATCCCGCGGGCTCTATCTGGAATTTTTATTTTCTTTATTAATCTGCGTTCCCCCATAGAGCAATTTCTGATGTAAAAACCTCTCTGATACGTCGGGAAGTCAAGAGGCGAGATGACAGAGAAAAATTGAGAGGGAGGCGCGTACTCGCTTCGATGTAGCTTCGTTATGAGATGGTGAGGCCGTCGACGGAATGACAAGGAAAAACAAATGAATGTGGGCATTGTTGGGATAAATTGCGCAGAGGATGGCTCGAGATTAGGCTGAAGACGGTATATTGTTCGGCGGATATTAAACCAGGAGATATTTTGCGACAGGTATTGTTTCGCTTGATTGGAAGCAGCTTATAAGTGACTGACAGTGTTTATATTAACGCCATAAAATAAATAAGATTCTTTTTAAAAGGCAACATTATTTTTAGTTTGTTTAAAAATATCATTACTAAGTGTGCATACATAAATTTTAATACAGTCAGTAGATAAACTTACCTCAATTAGTAGACAGTGTAAACAGTGCTAGATAAGATACCGATCTATGATAAATTATGTTGAAAATACATCAAACGAGTACGTTAAATATTTGCCCAAGGATATAACAATTTGTGTCACAGCTGTCCGCCTAAATGTAGTTACCATCTATCTTATAAGGCCTTGAGACGGTTTTGTAATTTTATTTGATGGACTATTAATAATAGACAACTCGTTCTTAATGCTCGCAAAAAGTGGTCGCGTGTAATAGAATGAAATGGCGCACCAAATTTAGGATCTGCCTATTTTATTGATACCACGATTTATGGAGCTAATCTAAGTAGCACGAGTCTGTAATTCATTCCAAATTGCCAGTTCAATAAACAGGAATGTTTCTAGCAACAAAACTTCAAGGTTTAGTTCAAGCCCGACGCAATAAATTCACATTCAAAGGCAGTTCATTGTACACGAAACACGATACCGAAACTCGCGACGAAAAAGTCACGAACTTTGGAAAATAATTACTAAAACGTCCGTAAAATTATGAAACAGAGACGAGGGTGCATGAATTATCCATAACAACAGAGTAAAGGTACCTTTGGAGCCATAATTCGTTCTCGTTCGTTCCGGGTCGGCGAAGGTTCCGTGCTATATTTATGTGAGGAGATAAGACTGCAGATGGCGCTGGTGGGGACTTTTCCTTTCCTTCCCTTAATACT
The DNA here is from genome assembly GCA_964023185.1 of Macaria liturata. Lineage (NCBI taxonomy): Eukaryota > Metazoa > Arthropoda > Insecta > Lepidoptera > Geometridae > Macaria > Macaria liturata. Next base: position 5,712,012 of record OZ026819.1, read on the forward strand.
TGTTGAGTTACGGTTTCCAATTCCAGTCGTGCACTTCAGGTGAAACTCCCGCAAGGATACTTGGTAAGTTATCGAAGAATTTGTAAAAGATCGCGCGTTAACTTTTGGAAGGTGAGAGTTTAAAAGAATGAAAGTACAAGCAATAATTTAGAGCAGTGATTTTTATTTACACTTAAGATTCGTCAATTTACTTCCTTGAGTTTTGCATAAGGTATGGTACATACTGTACTGATCCATTTATTTTTGGACCTAATTTTTATAAAACCTTTTAATTATCTATTTATTTAAAAGTAAATAAATGACTGCCACTGAAATTGAATACAAACAATCAAGCTCGTATTTTGTATAAGAGTGGCAAACTCTGGTGACAAGATATTTTGAATAAAAATCAGCTAAAAGATTTTGATCTAAGTTTTTGGCATATTAATTCACCGATCAAAATAATTATGTATCAGGAACCAAAAAACATTAATCACGTCTGAAACATTGGATTATGACATCGGCACCACGTGACGCGGCGCGCCGGTCACGCAAGCTGCCTGTTTTTTGGTGATTTATATAACACAAAGGTAGTCATGACTAATACCAGTTTAAATAGGAGCTTTGTCTACAAATGTCGGGTGGTATTGTATTTTTGGACACCGTAGGCGATACACAGGTTGAATCATTTGAATTGAATGAAATAGTGTCCTCTTGGGACGCATTTTGAATTAAACAGTAAAATTATTTGTTGCCGCTTTACACAATGATTATGATGTTTGTAAACAAAGGATGCAAACTTTTAAATAGCTCAAATTATACTTTCACAAGCAGATAAAAACTTAAATAACTTAGTTGTTTTTTTTTCTAAAGTGTAACAATAAATAACACGTGCATAATAAATAATCTTTCACTTAATAAACTTACGCTCAAAACCTCCATCTAATTAAGTTAAGAAAATCGATAGCACCATCAATTTATGGAGCCCTCTGCGGGACATAAATCTCCTCAATAATAATATTAACAATCTATATTATATACCTACCTACCTAAATTTAATTGAAAGTGGGACCAAAGGACCAAACTATAATAGTAAAGCAAGTTTGTATGGCAGTTTTGCAGCTTTTTTATTGCAAACGACAGCCCCTTTCGTAACGCTTGTCACAATTAGTTCTGGAAGACCTGTTATGTATGTTCCTGAATTGTAGCCGAGAGTGGAAATGGTAAAAGTATTTGTGAAGCTAAAAGTTATGCGTTTGAGATACATAAAACAAACACTTTTGTTTATGAAATTATGACTACGGTAAGTAATATCTCAATACCTTACAACTAACAAAAGTACTTACTGATAAATACAAACATAATTAAACTTTGTAGGGACATACTAAACAAAGTAACATAAATTGGTCACACATGCAATGCCATGAATTGCAAACACAGTATAGGTACTGAAAAATATAAGTTATATACATAGTTTTAGTTTTTTAGTATTTTGCCCCAAAACTTTCAAATAAGGCATAACATGGCCCGATTCCCTCCAAACTAATCTAAACACGGCTTCCATATGGCTAACAGAAATGACAGTGATTAAATCCCGACGTTAAATTTAATCCCGGTTTAACTGATATAACCCGAAAGTTTGTACATTTCACGAACTAATTTCGAGTTTGTGCCCGTTTTGTATCTCACGGGATTCGATGGGGGTCGTTAAGTTATAAATAGACACCATATGCAAGCCATGTTCTAATTTTAGAGAAGGTTGTATGGTGCAGAGATTTATCGAAAAGGTTCTTACCAGAGCCGTTAAATAAATACGAATAATGGGTTATTAAATTGTGTATTTATGAAAATAGCCATGGGATTAGGATATGTGATAAGTATATTGTCATTTTTTTATCGGAAAGTTGTAGGAAATAGTGATAAATGAAATAAAACTATTGGGAAAGCTAAAAGGTATTTAATTACTTATTACTTAACAAGTACATACATTACAAATTAAGATAGATAGATAAGGAAAATATAGATAGATTCAATATAATGTTGTCCCCACGTATATATATTTTCATACATATTTTAATATAACACAGGTGAAGAAAAAACCATTCAATTCGACAACGTTGTGCCTTAACCCATAATAACAGACAATTCTTATTTTATTTATAAATCGAAACCAAAAGTGGCCATTAATTAAACTTGTCAGAATAAGGCTTGACAAGTGCAATTACGGTGCTAATTTAGCAATTTACTTAATTTGTTCTTGGTAGCAAGACGACGACTATTTTATGATGTTTTTTTCTCTAGCTAGTTCTTAACCAATATACATTCAACTGGTACCTAAACTCAATAGCTCTAATATCTATAATCTGCTGTTGAAATCGTGCGTTTATAGTTGTCTCCTTCTGTCGTTATAGTATGTAGGTATAATATGTATATGTGTTATATATTTATAGTTATTTACACTTATAAGTAATATGTGTTATTTGTTATTATATATATATAATATTGAATATTTTATTGTTTGTATATATTTTCTCTTTTTTGAACACCCCATCCTTTATTTTTCTTTCGACTCCTGTCCATTCTACGGTTGCCTGGAAGAAATCGCTTTTAGCGATAAGGCCGCCAGTTGTGGCACAATTTTTTTTAAGTCTTTTGTGTTTCTGTTTGTCTTTTTTTTTTCTCAATGTGTGTTACAATAAAGAGTTTTATCTATCTATCTATCATTCATATTGTAGGTTCTGGCAATTTGAATAAAAAATATCCAATAATTTAGGGACATCAAATATGGGCACTTTTCTAAAAGATAAAAAACAGACTGAAAACTGAGAAAAAAATGCACAGGCTTATTTTTAGCACTTTTCACCAAAAATTTCACCCAAAAAAGAAAAACACTCACACTAAACCTTTTAGACATTTCGCTTATAGGCTGTTGCCGCTTTGTCCAGCTGTGTTAGGCGCTATCTCCAAATGAATACTCCTCGTTTAGATATCCATACAAATTCGCAGCGGTTTAACGGACACGTTACAAAGCGACGGAATTGGCCGCGAAGGGAAGATTTGGGCTTATCTATGGCTGTATTTTTAGGTAAATTACAAATAGGCATAGGTAATGTAGCTTGGAGATACCTAACTATCTCATCTGAGCTTCATAGATGTCACAATTGTACGCATATATAGCAAGGATCAATAAGTATGTAGATGTATCACATGATATTACAATATGGGGAATCATCCGTCGTCCCATGGGCTGAACTTACTCCTCCCACCGATGAGACGTATGATTTATTTAATTTAATTTTTCTTACTCTACTGAGAAGTCACACATGCTTGACCATGTTTCTGACTGTTGTAGCTCTCCAAAACCATTGACAATCTCATTCAGTTGAGGTGGTTGAGCCAGCAGAATAGTAACGCCATCCTAAGTCATATCCGATAATGCCGACCATTGCGAAGTGTTGTGCTCTGCTGTCAATCAGTGGATAAATTCAAACTTTATCTTGAAAATCCAGTATCAAAATGTATCTTTTCTAGCTGAGTAGTTAAGTAAATTTGGTAGTTATATAAAGCGGGGTCTATCAGATGTGTGGTGATGGCAAATAGGTGAGTATCGCCCCCTTGCGTCGGTGCCGTGCGCGCTATCGCCGACGGGGATCTTGACTGGCGGCCAGAGTTCATACTGAGATACCTTCTGCAACTGGGGGCGGTAGGTATGAAGCTTTTATTTAATTATTTACAAGAGTAAATCAGTAATGATGAAGAATGAAGACTAACGGTAATTACTCAAGTTAAATATCAGCTGGCAAACATAACTCAGATTTTCATACGTTAGCCTCATTTATCCGACTTTGAAATCTTGTTCTGGAATTACGCTTAAGCAACGGGATAGTGGTTTTGTAAAAAAGAATATCAAATATCCACCAATCGTAACGACCGACAATTAAATAAAAATTGTAAGTCTGTTTTATATTTGAAGTATATCCGTTTCATAGATAAGTTAAACCAACATACAAAATCAAGCATCGAAAATGAAAACATCAACTTTTACCCTATTATTATTATTCCAATAACAAGTGCATTTTGTTATATTTAAATAAAACTACTTTATTTAATTTTTAATCCAATATTCGAAATATAAGAATATCCGTTTTTTTTAATGAGTATCCTAGTATGGACAGGCAGTGGATCGTGTTTTTCAGCCCCGTTTCCACGGCGGCCGGCGGCGTCGCATTTCCATGCCTTGACGGCCTCCCTTCAATGATAGCGTCGTTGAACCGATAGTTTTTGTTACTGAATGGAGTGCTAATTCCTGGGAAAGTACCAGAGCATTTCCAGGCTGAAAACAGTTTTTTCATATAACCTAGTTAGTAGGTTTGTGTGACAGTACAGAGTTTTCAAGCCACGGGCTTCAAATCTATGAATTTTTCTTTTGTGACTGCTGTACAAAGGCAACTACCGGAACCTACAGTTTATACTTAATTTTAGCTATTTTTATTTAAAATTTTAACATAAACTGCTCATCTACCTAGTAGATAGCTGCTAGGTATATGTACATATTTTCTAGATATGGAGTAGAATAAATTTCCGTAACAGTAAATAAATATTTATGTCCTTACAAAAATGAAATGTAAATCCTACCTAGAAGAGTAGGAAGAGTACAAACAAACGCATGAACTGAAATCGGCAAACCTCTCGAGCAACCCTCACTGAGATCCCCGGTATCTTCTGTAAATAAAAAATCAAACTGGACCGCTTTCCCCGATGCTGTTTGTTTGGATATTTCGTTTGCTCTGAGGCGTACCAACTGTTGGCGTAAAGTAGTGTTGCCAGTTCATCAATTCGTAAATCTTAGATTACAATAATATGAGATGTTACTTAGTTTCAGAAAAACGAATTTAAATATATTTTGTAGATACACATATTCCTAATCTGACCTCTTTGACTAATTGCCGTTGATTCTTGATATCAAACAGGATTTTAGAAATCACAAATCACAATGGGCTAAATTTTTTATACATGATGATTTTTCTATAAAAGTCACTTAATTAAAATCAAATATTGCAATGTTATTATATAATTTATACATATCTCTTATAAATGCAATATTATCTTGTAAAATTACTTCATTGTTACAAATACCAAAGGTTGTACGAAATTAAATTTCAAAAATAAAACACAAAATTATGATTAAATTTCGTATGCATGAGGAAAAGATCGGATAAAACGGCAACACTGGCGTAAAACAGACTCTGTATGTGCACACACAACGGGTGGTCTTTATCATTTCAAATGTAAACAGAGTACTCAAACAACACACATAATATAATACAAAATTCAAAATCAACATCGGCTTTTGTGACGCGGCTCCTGTGTTTTGAAATATTCAGCTTTTTGAGAGTAAACAAGTGGAAGTTGGATTTAATGGTCTTGATCTGTCAAGATGGTTTTTATAATTGCGAAAGTTGATAATGTGAATTAAATAGTAGTTTGACTAACTAATTAGTCCCTTTTTTGTTACTGGGATGTTATCTCAACAGAACATTACAGACACGTTCTAAAGATATAAAACTTTTTTTTATTTTCCTCAAGCCAAATATTTATTTTTACTTAGAAGCAATCTGCCATTCCCAACCATTACAGTATTTGGTCAAGACTTTGAAGTGGCATAAAGCTGAGCTATCAAACGATTGCAGACATCAAATCAAATAAATCACAAACTTAACGAGTTTCTGGGCAAACATTCGTGGCCTAACGTTTTGATTATTTTACAAACACTCCAAGAGTAATGGCCCATGGGAAACGTGTTTACTGTTTTTATGCTAAGTCTGCATATTGTTGGGCAACTACACAAGTATTTGCCTAGCGGGCCGCTGCCGTGACAATATGGTAATGCTCCTCTAATTTATGCGGATAAATATTTTTAGTTCGTCGTAAAAGTCGCGTGTCTTCACCGCGAGGTGTAGGCCTCGCTTTACTGTTTCTTTTACTGGGCGATGACATGCGAAATGAATCACGCCAAGACGCTGACAAAAGCAATAAATATGGGAGGTACTAATCGTAGCTCAATGGCTACGGTTATTTAGCTTCGATGTGCTCATTACATGTAGAATGTCATGCACAATGAAAGGCGCAGGTTGTTTTCTCCAGAGGTCTGTCGGGGCCTTAGATTGGACGGCGCCCTGCTGAGACGCGGAGCGAAACCTCGCGAGCCGATAACTTCACCCGCTACACACTCGATGATGTATTGATGTATTAACTCATTAAAATTCAAGCCCGTTTATGAGTTAAAGGTTAAAGACTTCATAAAAAACGCACTTACTCGAGTCCCCCGCTGAGTTCGAGAATTTAAATGAAGCGTGAATGTTAACAAAGGATTTATGCTAAGTGTTGTCGGAGATATTTGGACGGAGTGTGTTTTAAAAATATCTTTATTTAATGTCATTGTAATTTTAAGAAGTACAAACAAGTTTTTTATGAATAAGTTTTATATGTTGTTAAGTCTTTTTTGGGTTATTTACCAAAGTGGGAAATTATTCATACCAATTATACAGATGTTGCGATATAGTAAGAATAATATCTCGAGTGTTTTTTATCGCGACCATAAAAAATCCTTTGTGTGCTTTGTGCGTGATGTTATGAATGTGTCCTACATTTGGCAAGAACGCGTCGAAAACAACTTCATAACATTTGTCGATGGTGTCTGTACCATAAAAGATATTTTTTCCTCATTTCCATAAAATAAATATGTAGATATATAATATAACGTATATATTTGGATGTCTTTTATATCTAGTTGTAAAACAGTAAAAAATATTGCCTGTTTCGTTGATGAAAAATAGTTACGAAGATGATTTATATTTTTTTATACATTAATGTTTTATAGGTACCTAACAGAAATGTAAAAGCTAATAAGTAAAGTAAGTAAGCCAATTTTTCCAAAAGCCAGCAGATAAATAACATAACGCTTCGACTGAAATTGCAAAATAAGCCCTAAACGTCTTCATTATATTCGACTCAGACGGTTTTATATCAATAATTCATCGGGAAACTAAAAAAAGCACTCAAGTCGAGTTAATTAAAATGTCCCGGGACGGCGGCCATTACCAAGGATGAAAAAGCGATTTCCCAAAGCGAAGGTTTTAAAGGAATCGCCAGTCTCAAGACTGCTTTTGGGAAGTAGGGATGCACATATTGGCAAATGAATTAATTAATTTCCTTTACTTAAAAGAAGTACATACTTACTAAGATTTAAAAAAAAAAAGTACACTACTGAACTGCATAAATTACTAAAATAGCGGCATCGACTCCAACTCCTTGATAGATTGCTTGCTTACCACAAACTATAATAAGCTAACACTGCTTACCATAAAATAATTATGTCCATTCATGTAGGTACTTTTCAAAATGACTCTGTAATAAATATTTAGAAAAATTACTCTATTGACAATGAACTGACAGAGATGTATCTCTTAATTCTCGTACATGATTAATTCGTTTAACTAACAACTTTGTTTGTACTTTGTAAACAGGTGTGATCAAATTATTAACAATGTAATCAAAATTAGACACAGTCACTCAGTTTAAAATGGGACCAAAACAAAACAAATTTTCGTTGCGCGTCCCTTTTGGGTCTTTGCCGTCAACCTTGCGTAATTTTAAGGGTTCACTTTATAAAGCTTCAGAGATTTTCTCGACGATATTCGTCAATGTTTCTCTCCCTTTGTTTCTGAAAATGTTTGAATTAATTCAGTCCGAAAATAGAGTGAATAAGAAAATGAGCGGCGTCTTTCGATGTAAATAGAAAGTTTAAGGACGGGGAAAGTTTTGTCAATAAAAAATCTCGTTGGATTGGGAAAAGAAAACAAATTTTGGGAACCGTAATGAAACAACCCATAATTTTAGGTCGGTAAACAGTATAAGATAGAAAGAAAATAACTGTTTTGTCTTAAATTTTGCAGGTGCATTTTTGCTGTGCATGATACATTAATTCTTCTTAAGAAGCTGTAATGATATCCTTTTGAATCTGTAGTTTATTTTTCTACATCTATAATACTAAATCTATTACGCTTCCAGTTTGATAGAAACACCAACCTTCACAAGGTGATCGACGCTCCAACGACGATCCTAATATCTGTTCTTCGCAGATTCTCAACATTTTTCTTAATTAACACCATAACGGAATTTCCCTCATCAACTGGGAATTAACATCGGAAGTTTGGGCGTTAATGCAAAGTAACGAGCGGATTGGCCCAAGGGACCGGGTTTAGGGTCACGGGACTAAGGGCCGTAATGTGACTTGCACTAGGAGTAAAAAGGGACAGAATGTGAACTTCGTAAAAGTGTTTATATGAACAAAATCAGTTAATAAAGATACATGTAAAACTTATATACTAAAATAATTTACACGCTTGTTAAGGACTGCAAACGATTAGACAGACTATCTAATTATAATTATTTTTTTATTTAATAATCTGCTATTAAACGTCGTTTGAAAAGCTTGAATATTAGTAGAAGGTATCATAAAAGCTTTAGATTAGACTCACAAATTAGTATTCAGTGCTTATTTTTTAATATTGGAGATGTAAACTGAAACTTGTGCTTAGAGTATTTCTATCTTTTTTTATGTACTTAATAGGATTTATTTTTAATTGTTTTGTTTTTATGTTATGTTATTCTACTACAAAAATATAGAACACTCCATAGTTGTAATAAATTATCTTTCCTGTCTTTTAGTTTCCCCTATCTGGGTTTCTATCCATTTGAGAGAGGTACGATTAGTGCCACATTTGGGATGTTCTGATTAGGTAAGGTACTGTATGGGATCCATATTTTATAACGATTTGTATATAGGTTGTAGTGTTCAAATAGGTTATCTATCACCTTTGTTATTATGAGTATGTTTTAGGGTTTGCAGTATTGTGGTACGATGAACGGTCGTTGCTTTATTAACATTCTCATTGTAATATTTAGTACCTACCTTATACAAGACGTAATATTATATAAGCCTCACAATTGGGAGAAGACACTGGCCTTGTAACACAGTCTCACGACTAGCACAAGGCCAGAAGTTTCACGAAATTTATTGTTACCTGTTTTATTATGTCAATAAATATTTTTGTATTTGTATTTGCTAGTAATAACAATATGTTCCTTTCTATAGTAAGCGAATATTGTATTTCTGTTGAAAATCTATACTTATAATATTATAAAGCTAAAGAGTTTGTTTGTTTGTTGGACGCGCTAATCTCAGGAACTACTGGTGCGAATTGAAAAATTCTTTTTGTGTAATAGACCATTTATCGAGAAAAGCTTTAAGCTATGTAACATCACGCTGCAACTAATAGGAGCGAAGAAATAATAGAAAATGTGGAAAAAACGGAGGAAATTATTCATCTTTGAGGGCTTCCGTTGCGTGCGCTGCGAAAACGGTTCAAGATTTCATAAAAATGTGTATGAAAGAATTATTCCCCTTGAAATGATCTAACAAAATGTTGGCAACAGTATATGTCTATCTTTTAAGGTTAACTCACTAGAACCGTGTTTATGGTAATAACTATTCCACGCGGACGAAGTCGCGCGCACCAGCTAGTATATCATAAAAACGAAGCAAAAACTTTTTGAATTTGTTTAATTGAATAATCTATACTGGTTTATTAATACTTACTTTGATTGACGAATTTTTAAATACCAATAAAAGAAGCTACCTGAACATGAATGGTAGAATATATTGTGTGAAATAAGTGTTATTAGTATATTTTAAATCAAAATAATTATTATTATCAATATAATTATTTAAAATTGACATGTAATTGTACAAATTATTAATAAATTGTTTATCTTGTTTATCTTGGGTAACCCGAGTAGAAAAGGGCAAAAAGATAACATTTTTTGCTGAAATTTTCTTACACCAGTGAAAAGTTATTCTCTTGTATAAACATTTCATTGGTTGTTACACCATCTATGTAATGTATATGTACTAAACCTTAAGTGCTATAAAATTAAATACTTCAAATGAATAAGTACGACGTATTAAATTTCCTATTATCATATTCCATTTCCCACTCTTACCGCGACCATTAAGTAAATTAATTGGCCTCCTATGCTCAATATGGGCTAGCTGGCTTTATAGCTGTAATAAAGCAACAAAATAGCATTACGAGACGTCGTACATCATCGCTTTATCTGTTTGAAGGCATTCATTGTCCCATCCGGGCGCAGATGGCACAAAATGCTGAAACCGGTGGAGCGGTGCAGGAAATATTAGGCAGAACGAAAAGTTTGGACATAAAAGGTGTATTATTATAGGATAAAGAACAAAAGGTGTTTGTCGCCAAACCTCTAGTAGTGTGTTCCAGCAGGCTTGCTTGATCTATTTCAGTTCAGGCCTGATAATTTTATTGTTAGAACAATAAATATTACGGATCAGTATCAATTCAGGGAACCAACAGGTTTAGGAAAACCTTCACTATTATAATTTTTAATTATTATGTACAATTTATGCGCAGCATGCGTTCTTTAAATACTTAGATAATTTTTTATCATATTTTAATTTCGTTTCCATTACATAAAATGTCTGACAAGATTACGTTTATCAGAAACCGTGATCTAGCCAACAAAACTATTTTGCCAATCAGTTTATCTAATGATTCCTATCCTACACATTGTAAAAAAAATGAATGACTTCGTTATTTAATAATCATAATTAGATTTTTATTAAAAAAAAAAAATATTTATTGATGTAGAAAAATGTACATACCTATATGAAGTGGCGGCTCTAGATACCAAACTAGGCGTTAGCCTGTATCTTGGTACCTAGTCCTTCCCAGTAGAAACATTATTTGTGTACATGTTACATAAAATTGATAATAAAAAATAATTTAGCACAGTCTACAAATTATAAAATTGAATTATTGACAGTGTTAGTATGTATATAGTTAAGTAGTTAAGTACTTAGTTGTTATAATAATATGGTCAGTTATACTGTTCGAGTTATATCTGTGGCGTGCACGTTAAATTAATTATGTTCATTATGTCATCGCAGCGACATGTGAATGTTATCAATTGTGAACTAATTGTACAATAATTGATTATATAGGTATTTCTATTTCTGTGCAAAAGGTCTAGAGTGCATTTAAATGGGTTAAAATACAAATTGATGTCATCGATTATACTGTCTCATAAGAAAAAAATAAAACGACCCGCATATCTTGGCTAAATAAACAAAATTTACTTTAGAGAAAGCCGATATTTTTGTTTTTAATTAACTAATTAATAAATAATAAATAAATATTCCGGGACATTGCACACAGCGCCATCTAGCCCCACACTAAGCAAACGCTTGTGTCGTGGGTACTAGATAACGGATATACAAATACTTATATACTCTTCTTTTGTAAATACATACTTATTATACATACAAACGACCAGACTCAACACAAGTAATTATAAATTTTTAAAGTAAGTACATAAATACTTGTATCATGCGAATCGAACCCGCGACCTCTAGATTAGAAGGCAGAGCCACTACCAACTAAGCTAACAGGGCAGTCAAACTCAATCAATAATTTGAATTATCTGAACGAAACTGTCTCGTGCAAACTAATATCATGTTCGAAAAACAATATAAAATATCCTACAACCAAATCTCGCAGCTTACCTATACAATCAATTGGGGTTGGATATTTAAAACGGTCCAATTAGGATTCTGCTTTGTATCCACCCAAACAAGCCCTAATTAAACAGCCGTTAAAACAAATCCAGCAATATCGTCCAATAAATATTTCCACCGCAGCCCCCGTCTTTGATTCTAATCCATGCCAACGGAAATTGTTTATTTATTGTATCGAGCGGCCGACTCGCCATAAATCTGAATTTGGAAATGAATGAAAAAGGAAAACAGTGTGACCCCGACTCGAATTTATTATAGAAAAGGCCGTAACGTTTCATCGGGTTCCTTTGCAGTGAAAAATCGAGGCATTAGGAGGGAAGGCGTTTTCCCGATGGCCGTATTTCAAAACAACACATTATTGTTTTCTTCTTGCTTTGTTCGGTGGTTGGAACGGTTATAAATTTGGGAGGAATGGATTTTTTGGTCGTTACGTTTTAGGTGTTTTTTGCAGATAATGTACAGACAATTGAAGTCGCAAAGTGAGATAGGAGCAGTAGAACCTTATGAAGTTTATTTGGTTCTGTATTTTATTTCACCATCCACACTAGTCACTTCGTAATTTTCTTACTTCCTATACGGAAAATTTAAACTATATAGAGAGTATTTATTAAAACTAATTTCTTTCGTTAATATCATATTCACACGTAATAATAACAGAGTGTATTAGCGCGTCAAGAAGTTAAATGAAGATTTTTCTAACCATATAAAAGTATTTTCAAATGACACAAAAAAATTTGACAAAGCTTAAAATACTGAACGTAAAGAGTTCAATATACCTAGACTAAAGTGGCTCAGTAATCGAGACTTCAAAGCACATTACCAATTCAGTGAAGCTCTAGATAAAGCTCCCACTATCTACGAAACTTTGCAGAGAGCTTAAAATAGACTTAACTTTTATGCTGATAATAAAGCTAGTCGTTAAAATTAGCGAGGTTCTTTTGTCAAGGTTTATAAAAAATAACTTATGCACATTGTCGGGTCATGATATTATTTTATAAGTGTCTCCAATTATCCTTGTCTTAACCCTAATTAATAGTTACGCAAATAAAATAGCAGAACCCCATTATAAATAATACACAGTAATGTTTAATAAGGAATTAAAACAATAATGATGTGTTTAAAAAATGAATAGCTTTAAAGTAATTTGTAGAAAATTACTCAATTGATTTGAAATTGCAATCTCTTATCCGAACGTTGCCCCTAAAGTAGGTACAATAATTATGATTTTTTGGTTTGGTTAGATATTTTCGTAGGCATGTTAGAATGTTTTTGTCCATTACGTTATAAATAATTTGTTTAAGTGATTACAGTTAATACTAAATTCTTCTGAGCTAGTTCAGTTAACTATAGACAAACCTTGCTTTACTGAACAATTAAAACAATTGGAAAGATCGTTGTTCTTCCAGTATTAAAAGGAATTCTTGAACAAAGATAACCAAGAATCTTGCCAAGAACAAGTCTGTTAACGGGTGAAACTCAAAGAGGGTTCTGATTATCTTTATTTTTGTGTAATTTTCTATATGAACTAGATTATTTTTCAGCTTTATACAATTTTATACAAATGTGATTAATTTCATCATTGTTAACCTATGACTATAAACAGATAGATAGCAAGCAGTTTTCATGATATGATGACGTTACTAGGATTAATACTTACACTAGTAATTGTACATAGTTTAATTATTGTTATTTAATAAAGATATTTTGAAATTGAATTGAATTGAATTTTCATGATATGATGTGTGACATTTTTTTAAGGTAATTTCAACTTAGCCAATGAGAATGTTAGTGTTCTATATAATTTTCAGCATTTCTGGAAGTTTCCTACAAACATATCCCTAAAACTCAGCGCAAGAAGTTTGACTTCACTTCCTTCTATTATGCAAAGAAACTACTTCGGTTTTAATTCCGCCTCGCCTTTTTTCAATAAGAAAGCTTAACTAAGTTTTCTGAACATTGTACGTCGGGAAATGAAGGCCTCGAGGGAAATTAACCATTAGAGGTCGCGCTTAACTTCTTTTCCATTCTTTATTAATGAAGAATACTGGTTATTGGAAATATTCAGTGAAGAACGATAATAATTCCTAGAGCATTTCAATAAAGAAAGAAATTACAATGATGAAGGTCAGTATCGACAGATTTAAAAATAATTCTGTACATATGTACATATATGTAATTATTGCAGACATACTGTAAGAATGTAACTTTTATGCAAAACATTCAAAACAAAAATTGTAAAACCAATTGCTCCCTTTAATTAATTAATGTTTGGTTCATCGTCTTGTTTATTCTTTTTATCTTTGGAATTAATTAAAACTCGTCTGCATTTTAATTCTGAAGAAGCAATTAAAGCTGTTAGTCTGATTTCTGTCGAGGACACGACAGTAAAAGTAATGTTTGGACGGACTGGGTTTTATCGTATTGTGTGTCCGCTACGAATTTATTTAAATATTCTTAAATTGTATTAATTTTCGACATTACACTCGTATTTTGTTTTGACTAAGTATATTATGTTAAGTGACTTTAGTAAACTACGCGATTTGGAATCGATATTGAAAGTTGATTTGCTAAGTTTATGTTAACGAATAACATGCAAGTAAGTTGCAGGCTTGCAAGTAACACTATAATTATAAAAGTTTTTCACTGTTTTGTGTGTTTATTTTCCTATTCTGCTTAAATAGCAAAATTGTTTTCGTAAAACTAGATGCAATAATAGTTAATATTTACATTAGATTACACATAAGTCTACTTTTTATTCTTAACAAAAATAGATAACACGCCAGAGAGCTTTGAATATTTACTCAAAACTGGCAGCAAATAGTACCTAGGTATTTAATAGTAGAGAGAGTCAACTTTATGTATTCGTATGTACAAAGTTACTTCTGGTGCTTATTACATCAACACTTTCTCTGTTCGAGGGAAGTTATCGGGTTGTTAATGTCACTTTGATAGCGGAGCAACTTGCGGAGATAAAGTTAATTTATATGGTTTATATAAAACACTTGCAACATATATTTTACAAATAAGGTTTTATGATGTAGTATTGTACAAATGTATCATAAATCATTAAAATAACATGAAGTTAATATACATTTACATGTGTTACAAATGTACTCGAAGAATAAATGAATTTGTTGAAAAAGCGTTAATAATTACAATGCTAAGACCATCACTTCCGTTGAACTATAACGTGGTAAAATTCGAATAAAAAAAACGTTAATGGTTTTCTCGCACGAAAAGGAATTAAAATTCGTTCCACTAGTAAATTAAAACCCACATCTAAAGATAGAAACGTGGGCTGTCCAATCAGGCTTACCAGCCGTAAAAGAAATAAAATTAAAACTAAGCTCAGTACAAATGAGCCGAGTAAAATTATTTTTACGATTCTCTCTCTCAATTAGTCCGGCACCGACAGTAAAGTGTCAGTATTATTTAAATTTACAGCACCAATTAGCTTCGCCATCATCGCGGGAGTGACGACGCTGCCCCTGTCGTGTGTAGCTTCCCTTATTAAGAAACATGTAATTAAAATATACTGCGATCTATCTAGTTTGACTGATGGACGCAATTGATACATATGGGTCTATTCCAACTTTGAAAATTCGAGATGATTCAATTTATTAAAGGAGACGTGTTTCAAAGTTTCAAATTGACAGTGCTCTTAGTTCTAAACAACGTGCAGTGTAATTTTACATAAGTTTACACTATGCCCAACTTCGTGGAGCTCCCCGTCTAATAGAATACTTAATGCAGCGGAGTACTGTTCCGAACCACAACAAGGAACTTAGTCTAGAATGTCCTAGATGTTCCCAGAACTCTCACAATAGGGCATAACCGTAATGGCTACCGACAGACGAGAAAAATAAACAATAATTCTTGCTCGTAACAGATACCGTGGTGGCATAAAAGCATTGTCTGCAACAAACACGATATCTCATAAAGTTAGTTGGCGAGCAAAACATCCCGTTGGCGTCTACAATGTAGCACATTTTGGCAAAAGCAGGCGAGAACAATCTGGGTAATAGAATATACTGGCTCCTTTATTTTAGGGATTAAACGGACATCCGGCTTTAAGCCGGTACCGGCCTTCCGGCCACTATCTCACCGCTGCTTTACGGATTTAAATATTTTGTGTTCTACATTTCCGTTGGCAATAAATTGTCCTTGTAAATTACGCAAAAAAATGGAAAAATAATATTTGAACTTATAATTTTGCCAAATTAATCCTAAAGTTAGAATAAGTAGGATTCTTACCCTCTTGAAGCTTAAAATGTTCATCTTTTGTTCCTTTATCCATAAGGTTGTCTCTTCGAATTTCGATGGATTGAATGTCATTAATGTAACAATTAAAGGAGGTGACGGACGACACTTAAAAAATTTAATTGACTTCATTCTCATTTCATAACTATGTATGTTCTTTTTTTTCAAATAAGTCGAAAACTGTACGAGTAGCGTACCAATTTACCTTTTACAAAAACCATCCTAGTCGAGATAAACTATCTTCCCCATCTCTAAATTCACTCCAGCATCTAAGTTCAGGGTTCGAAGGCGACGCGCCGCCGGCGAGAGACAAGAATTTGAATATGCTCTACACGCTTTTATTGCCAGCGTAAATATACTGTTAGTTGAAGCGATAACATGTGTTACAAATAAAAATAAATCCGCTTTCATCTACTTCTATCGCACGATTAATCATGCTCCAATAGCTTACATGTGTAAGTTTTTAAACAGTAAAGAGTCTTGAACAAGTTTTCTTGAAGTTGCTGAGGAGGGAAAACAAATAAACTAGAATAGAAACAGCGTTCAAGGAGTAATTAAAAGGTGTATTCTAAGTAATTGGGTAAGTAATTAATATATTAATAGTATTGATAGTAACGTAGTAGTATAGTGTGTAACTAACATAATATTGTTTGTAGCTGACGGTGATAAAATTATAATATCAAGCATCGAATACTAGTAATAATAATGTATATAAACAGTTTTTTGGGTCAAGATAAGTGTGTTAAAGAACCATTTTTCTCTATGGATAAACTTATTAAAATATTAATTTTCCTTTAGGTTTTTTATTATTTAAAAAAGTCAATAGTTCTCATCCCCAGTATTCTCTGACAGCCAACTTTATGACGCCATGCCATCGTTCCGCGGTTTGTATAACTGACATCATGGGTTATAGAAGTTAGTATGTCGGTATATTCGTCTCGTATATTTGTATGAAAGCTCGTAATGGGGAAACTTTTGAAAGCTCACATTTGACGTCGTCACAAGGATTTGGAATCAGGCCAGCTGTAAGCACGCATTGCGGGAAAATAAACCTATATTTGTTGCCTGTCACTTAGCAAGATTAGATTTTTGTCTGACACTATTTTGCTGGAATTGTCCCATAACACGCCCTAGAAAACTGTTATTGTTGTTCTACATGGCTTATAATGTAGCTGTTGATGTTGTTGGTATAGAACATTATACTATTTTATTTACCCTTTTTTATTTCTCTCATATACCTACATAAATAAATTGCTACTGAAATTGAGCCACGGTGCTACCCATATCTTATTAAGCCATATTTTTTGCTATGTACTAGTTTGTATTGCAAAATTGTATGATGGCATCAACCATATTTTATGTAATTATCCACCTAGTTATATATCATTTCTTTATCTCTGACAATTTTATTACTATGAAAACTAAATATACAATCCGTATAAGTACATCTTGAGTTTGAAAACTTATCAAGCCCTAACAAAAGGCTCTCTCTAGAAATGAACACATTTACGACAAAATTAATTACCCAAAATAAATTACAAGATGCAGCTCGCACCGTGTGCTATAACGCGACTTTGTTACTAACTATGATAGGTGAGTTTACTTGCCGCCTCTTCGCGACTGCCATAAAATTTAGTTTCGTCCGACTAACTTATTCTTGGCTTATTCCGTGTAATTTCCTATGCAAATTTAATTGTGCCCGGGGTCCACGTAAATCTGCGCTCTCTCTGGCTGCAAAGTTAATTACGCTGGGACTCGGACGATTAACGAGAGCGTGTATTCTAGACTTCGATGGAGCGATATTGACGGGTAAAAATGGAGTAGTGATAAAATGGACGAGTTTTCTAGAATGCGAATTAAACGTAGAATTTGGTTTGAATGATTCAGTCTTTAGTGGCGACAGTCGACGACCATGAATTTTCATAGAATATAAACAACATAATAATCTATACATATAATATAGCTGTAACCGGTCCGTGTCTGTACATTGAAGATAAAGGAAAAAAAAATGTTGAGGGGTCTTTGTTGATGCAATAGAACCTTAAAATCATGTTAAAAAAAATCTGTTTGTCTTTTTGTCTGTCGGTATGTTTGTTCATTATAGACTCAAAAATGGCTGAACCGATTTGTCTACGGTTTTCACTAACATGTAGGTGCATTTTTAACTTAACATTAAGTGTTAATTTCATTTTAATCAGTTCGTAAATAAAAAAAATATGTTCACTTTAAACCTTTTTATCTCAAAATAATGCGAGTGAAGCCGCGGGCGTCCACTAGTAATATAATATATTTCGTATAAACAATTTATATCTATACCGTCATTGCTGACCAAAAATACTAATGTAAGTCAAATGTTAGGTACATCTATTAGGACTACAAATTGGAATCAGTTAAATTCACTAAAACTGGAATACCAACTCAATAAATCTGATCTATTTACCCTCTTCTCTCTTGATAAAGTTTTATAGAATGTGTTATCATATTATCGTGTATCACAAGAATAACCCCTCAGTTTCCTCTTATTGTGTCTACATCGACAAAGGAGAAACACGCGGAATTATATTAGGTGAGGCGAGAATGAACATCATAACAAGGTTGCCGGCGAATGATGGGCCGGTACGTGCTATGTGAGATGAAGTAGTTATTGAACAGCGATTTAAGAAGCCTTAATAAGAATAGCCATTTAAGAGTGTGAGTATATTGTTTTGTGAAGTTAGTGAATAAAAAGTTTGAGATTACTGGCGGTTAATCTATATTAATTAAAAGCTAGTGGACGCCCTCGGTTTTGATCGCATTATTTCGGATCAAAACTGGCCTATATCACTTTTCAGGACTTCATACTACCTAATCCCCTAGTCTTCTCATATTGAGTCTATATCGACAAAGGAAAACGCGCGAAATGATATTAGGTGAGAGAAAGAATATCATAACGAGGTTGCGTCGAATGATTGGCCGGTACGTGATGAAGATGAAGTATTTATAGAATAGCCATTTTTCAGTGTGGGGGTATTTTGTTATGTGACGTAAGGGAATTCAAGCTTTGATGTAATTGACGTATAAAGCAATCATTTATAAATAAAAAACATATTGTTTTCACTACACAAATTAAATAATTTAAAATATAAATACCCGACGACAAATTATTTAATTCTAATACAATATAGAAACATTTGTGCTATGTCCCGGAATATTTATTTATTTTATTTATTAATTAGGAACGTTTGAGAAAGCCAAAATAATTTTAATATACGGTAATCACAGAAAATAACATTATATTTAATTAAATATCCAAGAGAAAGCTAAGATAAGTAACTATGATATCTTTAAATTTATCATGCAGCCTTTTTGTCCAAATAAATATTACGGTTACAAAATAAATCAAGTTTATCAAAGCAAACATACCGAAACTAGATTATGTTTTCCCAGTCCACATCTATCACTGATATAATTTTGTTAAATTGTAGCTATTTGTGGCTCAGCGGTGTATTACAGAGATATGGCGCCGCTTGAGAAATGGACATCTTGTTTACTTTAATGTTGAGTATCCATCACGAGTTCTTGAAGACAACTTAAAAAGGGATTTAAAACGAGGTAAAATAATTATAGACTATTTATGTAAGTAATTTTTAACGGTGGGCGTGTAGTTGTTGATGCTTGAGTGAAAAAGAGCATAAATACATCACAATATATACTTTCCTTGCTATAAATGTATGTTCTAAAAAGCAAACAGAAGAAAAACGCCTCTGGTGAAAAAAAATCTGGTAAATTTGTATCTGACGTACCTACATATACTACTCTCGTGTGTAAACTGCTAGCCACAAACCGCTCTCATGCTCACAACTCCGCAGTAAAATTTTTATTCCCAGCTCAAACTTTGCGTAAAGATAAATTACACTTTTAGCTCCAAAACTAGAACATAAAGTTGCCACGCTGCAACCGCAACTTTGAAAACACGATAAAAATTCTGTTCATTATTTACACACTTGAAGTTTTCCCTCAAATTGTTCGCTGTGGTGTAAGTTTTATTGCCTCGTAGCGTAAGCGAAGAGCGTTTCCTCGATATTTTTCATATTTTACGATGTTTAGAATTTATGTCTCGTGTGAGTGAAGGTAGAAAATGTCAGCCTTCCGGCAGTTCTTGGCGCGTCGTCCGCCTTTACGTATGACTGACTTGAAGACGGTAGCATGAAACTGAAAAATATGAAAGATGAAAACAATGTGGATTTTTTTTTTGCTAACTGCTCACGTCATCGCAATATAAATGAGTGCTTTATATATCAGATGGGTGCTTAATCTTAAATATCATTTTTGATGCAGAACGTTCGTAAAATTCATGTCGATAACCAAATTACTTTTGTCTTGAGTGTTCCTTAACTTGTAATGTGAATATTTTCTATTATATATAATATTATTATAAGTAAGTGTTAAAAATAAAACAAAAAAAAATAACTGTTTCTTATACAAGCCTTATAATGTTTTTTAAGCCTCACAACTTCTAATATTGTACTTTTTGCCTCTGCACTTTTCTAATCTGCTCCAAGCTTGAATAGTGTGAAGGAATGAGAGATGCATTTTATGCAGGTGTGTAATTTTAGAAATGGGTTGAATCTTTTGTGTTTCCAGGAATGTTTCTTTAAACATTTATGACCTACTTTTCCATCAACATTATGCAAGGTGCTTTTAGTAACTTTTTGATAAATTTGTAGATAGGTAACTATTGAGACTTTCTGATAAAGTCTAGCAATAGAATAGAAATCTAAAACAATTTGAAGTCAAAAAGGCCTTGATTAAATTGCATACACCGTTTTTTTTTCATAGTACAAACAAATAATTTATATGTATGTACCACCATCAAAACAAATTAAATAATAAGTTGCTGTACAATTTTGTACACAGTCTGGCACAAGCGTCTAGAAATTTCATTCAGATAAACAAAACACAAAACACGGTGCAGTGGGATCTAGATAGTATTCCTATTTTCATATTTCATGTCTGTGACGGGAGTAGCGACGTGGTTGTCTGCTCGGCTGGCACTGCAATGTGCTTCTAGTTTCTAGATGGCAGGTTGCAACCTTGCTGGAGGTTGACGGTTACTTAGTTACTATAATGCATTAGTGGAATTGCTTAATAAACGACTAGATAATATAGAAACAGTTAGCTGTGTCTCTGTAAGTTGATCAAGTTTGACAATGTTTTAGTTTTGTACGGGGCTACTCTGATAAAATATGTCATTTATACACATCTAAGAGTGGTGTTACTGCGACTTTTGAAAATTCGTAAAAAGAACATCAGCTTTCCGTAAAAAAAAAGTTGACATAATGTATGAGATATCCTTACTAGAAATAAACAGATAATATACACGGTCACCGTTATCACCGTGAGTCTCTAAAAATACCTATGTCAGATGTTTTATTACACCGTCTGAGAGAGGTTTTCCATATTAAACTGTCATTTAACCCGCTGAATTGTGGGTCTAGTATAGCAAAACTGTGTTCGCTCGGGAATACAACTGTGTTTACGCATGACAATGTCTCTACCTTATGATGGAGGATGAAGGCTAAGCATACAAAAAATAAACGCTGAATAAACTATAGTTTTAACTCCTTTCCAACACAAAACGTTCATTTCATCACCTTTAAAACTGCATTATCGGGCACTTAGCGAAGACTTAGCACGAACGTGAGTTTTGTTATACCGCAATTAACTTGTAAGTTACGGACTTGAGTAATGCTTAACTGTAACTTAAGTTCAGCCTGAAAACCTCGTTAACTTACAGGAAATGGCGCTGAAAGTTTTGATTTGTGCTGATTATGGGTAGTGTTTATTTGCCGAAATTGTTTATGGCTCAGTGGTTTAGTTGTGCATATTTAAGTCATAATGAAGAATCGATCAAATAAAAAGCATGTTAAAATTATAAGGGTTTAGTTGGGTATTTTTGAGTCATAATGAAGAATCGATCAAACGAAAAATATAAGCAAATTTTAAAGAACTAAGTTTATCTGGTTAATTTTAAAATCTGTTACGCGATAGAGGTTTTGCTGATTGGCAAATAAATTTACAAAAGTTGCAAAATGTGAAATGTGTGAATATGTAAAAAAATAAGTGCTATTATTTTTTTTAATATTTTTTAACCATTATTAAAGTTATGCATAGTGTTATAAATTTTAAAATAAAAAAGGCTATCATAGTGGCCAAAGATCATGCAAAATAACGTTCGCCTATGGTATCTCAATAACAATTAGCACACCGCATACTATCCTAAAGCTAACCACAATAACCATACCATGGCCATCGGTTTTGCCGAATAAAACTATGGTGTGTTTGAAACCGGGGGCTACTTCTGATACAAATTTGATACAATTTTATTTTTTGGTACTTAAGACTGTATTTTTTCTGTATAAACGAAATGAAACCAGAGAGAAACATGTAACTAGTAGCGCCCACAGTGATTCTGTATTACTTCGGGATAAAACTTGCCTATGTATTATTCCAGGGCCTAAACTACCTATAAACTAAATTTCATCCAAATCAGCCGTTTGAATGTGGAGAAGTAACTTTGTCTAAATAATAGTCATCATCATCTACAGCTGGTTTCGTCCCACTGCCTTTACCCAGTAAAGGCCTCTTTCTTGATATGCCATTGTCTTTGATCTTGCCATAATAATATTAGATTAGTGGTAAAACTAATTCAATCTTATTAGTACTCTAGTATCAGTGGAACATACACACAAATGAGTGTTCATACGGCATTGATGGTTCCGCAGGCCAGGCGCTTTGAATGCAAATCCAATGATCCCCAATTTGGTTCTCTTAACGTCATCTTCACATTTAGAGGGCAGTTAAAGCGGTACTCGAAGCGGTATTGGCTCCATTCCGGATTCAGGGGCTGATTGTTTTGACTGCAGTATAACTGCAGGTTATCAAAAATTTTAACGATTTAAAACTGCAAAAGAGTTCGGTCAGTCCTTAATATTTATAAACATATAGACATACAGATTTACTTACATTTTATACGATGTTTGTAATTTTTTATGTCAACTTTAATCATATTGTAGAAGTACCTTGTTCAATCTAAAAGTAGTGATTAATATTAGGTATATATATTTTAAATAATATTCAGTGTTTATCGATTTTTGTTTAAATTCCCAGGTACTGTAATGGAATTCTTTACCTGAAGCTATAAACATTATGAAAAAATTATACAATACCACAAGCGTATAACTTTCATAAACAATCTTTATTAAAATCTATACCAACCACACGTACGCAATAAAATGGATAAGACATTATACTAAGCGGCGGTCACTTTCAAAGATTTGAATACATCACACGAGATCTGATAAAAGAATACGTGAGGTATTTGTGCACTTGCACTAGTGTTATGAATCTGATTGCAATTAAACATAAACACTGTAGGACGTGACTTTCAGACTGTATTTCTTAGGGCTCTCTAGTCTGGGCTGATAGCTTAGTAGGGACCATTACTCTATGGTAGGGACTAAAAAAAATTCTGAAGATTTAACAACCTCTTTTTTTGAAGTCGCTAAAAAATATATTGTATTCATTAAAAAGTAAGTCAGATTGGTCCTTTTTCGGTTAGGAAGTCGGTTTAACGTTTCAGAGGAAACACTTTTTCCCTTCATCCGGCAGAAAAAAGTCAACAAAAGCCTATATTGTGTGTTATATTAAAATTAGGTAAATGTAAATAACATAGAAACAAAAAAAGCAAGTTGATTTTTTTTAGTACATTTCGTCTATAAAAATTGGAAAAGATGTTTTTTACTAAAAGTGGTAATAATGCACTTTTTATAAAGTAAAGTACCTTGTTTAAACATATTTACTAATCATTAGTACATACATATCTATATATAGAAAACTCAAAGGTGACTGACTGATTGACTGACTGACTGATATAGTGATCTATCAACACACAGCCCAAACCACTGGACGGATTGGGCTGAAATTTGAAATGAAAGTAGATTTTAAGATGTAGGCATCCGCTAAGAAAGGATTTTTGGAAATGCCACTTTTAAAGGGGTGAAATAGGGGATGCAAGTTTTACTTCCTAATGCGAGCGAAGCCGCGAGCACCCACTAGTTAGATATAAGAACAGAAAGAAATGTAAGTATTTTTACGATTTAAGTAGGCATTATCAATTTACTCGTAGCTAACAATAACTCATACCATAAAAATCAATCGTATTATGGATCAACCTCTACCTGTATAAGTATAAACCAATAGCAGAGATGTAAATATTTACTGCTCCATTTTATATTTATTTTAGTTGCAGTCGTAAATCGACATTTATGATTTACTCTGCATTTTATTTGTGGAACAGAAATGCAGTCCACAATTTAAAATGCGGATGAATGACAGTTGTAAATTAAATTGTGGCCGATGTGTTACGAAATCGACGGATTTTGCGCTTTTATGGGTACTTCCAATTTGTTACTGAGGACAGTAAAATATTGTTATAGAAAATGTCATAAATATTTACCTACCGATATGTTATGTTACCGATCAAATTCTAACATTTTTTTACCTCCAAACAGTCCGCATAGAAAATATTAAAAAAAAACAAGATCAAATAGACAAGATTTAAAATAACCTTAGCATCGTCAGGGACGTTGGTGGAATATACTTATAAAAAAAAACCTCCACATAGACAAAAAGGTGTTATCAATGTTTTTTTTTGTAGTAAAACTTGTACAAGTAATTGTGTAATAAAATTGGTTTGCCTAGAATTAATATCCTAGCACAAGAACTCTATGACAATAGCGCTGTTGTATAAAATCGTAGCTTTAAATTGGATAAACTGTTTTAGATATCTTTAGTTGTAAATAAATATAATAAGAGGTAAAATGAGATGCCTGCAGGCTCTCTTTCTTTGAGTTGTATTTCACCATGACTGAGGGTCGTGACTCCCCCGCAGAATTAATTCGTTAGGGGAGTTCTCTTGGGCAGATACATAGTGTTGGGAGCCCAGGTCCTTCCACGGAAAGCCTGCAGGCTACGAATGATTCAATTGTTGAGTATTTTGGAGAATAGTGTTTTTTTTTACTTTTGTCATCAATAGGTTATAATTGGTGGATATCACAAGAGAAAAAATGCCTTCCATCTTTTTACGGTAAAATAATAATAAACTATAAAATTAGCGCGAAGCTTAACAAAGCAGCCGATATTAGCAGGACCCGGCCCGACATTAAATAATTAGGCAATTACTTTTGTTTATTGTGTCAGAATATAATTGTAAATAAATGGCTCCGAGACACGAATTACGCAAACACTGTTTGTATAATAATTTCCTTTTAACGACCGATAAAAATGTAATATTTATGGATAATATTGACAATGAAACGGAAGTTCGCTTGAGTAAAATTATTAAAAAGTATTTTTCCCCGAATTTATATATTTACATCTTTGCATACGCCCGCCCATATAATTGTATTTTTTAAATGTGATTGCCAAACACTCATCATTAGAGCCTTCTATTGGGCGTAAGCCTCCTCCCTCTTACGCCAATAATAATAATATATGCCAAACACTATTAGGCTAAAAATATAATACAAATAATTCTCAAAAACGTTTTGTATGCAAATAAAAGATACACTCGAACCGTAAAAGAAAAATACCAACACTGAATAAGGAATACTGAAAATAGTTGCGTTAGAATCCCTGGTTGAAAATTTATTCCGAGGAGAGAAATCGTGCGGAAAATTTGCAATTTAGAAGTAAAGGGGAATGCCAATAAGCCATCGATTATGTAGATGCAAGCCTTTTGTAGGAACCTGCAGAGTTATCATTGCCTTTCAGTACTACCCTGTTTCGAAAACGATTTGTCAGGATTTTCAAACGCGAATTTTCCTTTGCGTTGCTGTAAAAATGAAATAAACTTTTGGAAAATATTAGCAATTCTCAGTGGCTCTTTGTGAATAATAAATTCAATAAGAAAAGCTGTAGGTATAGTGGAAGCGTTTACAAATTATTTGAGTTCATAGTTTTATTAGCGGATGCCCGCCCGCAGCTATATCACTCACTTACAATGAAACTGAACAATTTACTTAACATCATTAAATAACTACTTATACATAGAAACGCAACATTAACACTTACTCATCCCAAACACTCACCTACACTCACACACCTTCACACATCCACACTCATGCATACACTTCCGAAACCATGTGTCAACAAGTTATGAAACCACATTTAAAGTAATCTCACACCGCATCAGTAATGCTCTCAAGTAATGCTAGATGTGGGCGCCTGCGATACAAGTTTCATACTTAGTGCAGGGCTCACAAGAGCACAAATTAACCTTTAATAACCTATTATTAAGCACAGCTATGTATTATTCTAAGGTTTCATGTAATCGTTTGTGTAAATAAATAATTTGAATTTGAATTTTGAGCTTGGTTTGAGTTATGTCGAGATTAAAAGTATCTTGTGGCACTCGCGGGATCTTATCAATCTATCGTTCTAAATTAAATCAACACCTCACGCTTTAAGAAGTTTACATATAATGGTAGTATGTCCTGACATTTTATCTAGTATGATTTCTAATATATTTCAAGCGATAATATTAACACACGTGGAAATAACAAAAATAGCTTTGAAGATAATTTTAACCTATCTTGGTTCATCAAATTAACGCAATCCACTGTCTCTAACTCTCGCGTGTAACTATTTCCGAGGCATTTTACGAACTGTTTTGATATCTATCTATAAAAACAAGCTCCATTCTATTCAGGACCTTTGCCATGTGTGTGTAACACTACACTAGGGCACCCTGTCTCCCATTCATAGGGAAAATTAAACAGAGGCTCTTGAATATGTGTCCTTATTACTTCACATTGATATTGTGAAGTCGAATACATCTGATACAGTAAGTTTTTTTGTTGTGAAACAATTTAGAATATAGTATAGTGTAACAAAATGATAAATTATGCAAATTTATAACGTGTTTTATTTACGTCAGATCAACCTTACAGCTATTACAGAACTCTGCCAGTTCGTTGTTTTTATTTTTTTATCTTCAATCACGTTAATTTAATCAGTTAATATGATGTAATTACTCGCGATAATTAGGCATCTACAAGGTACAATTTCGTAAGTAAAACTACACTAGTTCGCTCTGTCGCTCTGTCTGTTTGTTCAGAAATATAATACGGTGCATTAGACCAGCTTGTTTTGCCTCCATTATCTTTGATGCTGCCAACTAAAGGATGCATGTGTTTTGGTATGTATGTGTGTGTGTGTGTGTGTGTGTGTGTGTGTGTTTGTAAAAATGGGACACTAATTTCCGAAGCGTATGAAGTTACTCGTGCGCTGGAGTGTTTTGTTCGTCTTAGAATAAACTTTGTTGTAGAAAATTTTATTAATATCTACTAGCTATTAGCTACTTACAACGAAAGGTTTTATCATATAAATGTAAACGTTGTTGTGACTTATACATTAAATCATTTATTCGTTCAAAACAACTTACAAAACACATAGGGAAAAAATAGTACTTACACTAAATAGCATTGTATATTTAGATTATAGACAAACGTCAAAAACGTTTTGATTTTGCAATTAATTTTTATGTTGGAGTTATTTTAGCGACCTTTTACATTATTTTACATATTAGCATGTTAAGTTTGTGTTCAAAGTATGTTTTAAAATGATTGTATAAATGGATTTTATAAGGCTGCTTTTTCAATTACTACACATATGTGATACACACGTACAGCCATTGTATGAAACTCTATTTCTCACAAAACGAAAAGATTTACAGAACTTTAACAAAGCGAAGTCACGTACTTTATTAGCTGTCATTCTGACTTTTAGTAAGCGAGTATTAAAAGCTGATTCACGCGGCACCTTTACAACAATAACCTTCGTATCATATATTAAAGGCCCAGACATTTTTACGTTAAAGAAAATTGGGTAGTAAATCATTAATCACAGGCACAATGCGTGTCAACCACCGACGTATGGCTTAAGGGGCTGAATTTCCCGTATAATAGGGAAATAAATGGATAACTTTTTCCCCATGCCACTGCGGTATTCAAATGAAAATTTCTTTTCCACCGCTGCAAAATTTGAATGAAACTTATCATTTTTATGACTATTACTTACCATCATGCGATTCTTTTTTATTTATTTTGCCCATTCATTCATTATTTGCGAGCCCTAATTTTCCATTTTGCGGTCTACCGCTTCATAAAAGCTAGGCGCTTTTTAAGTGGGGCTAGCGAGTTTGAAATTTAAATCATTATGGTGAATTAAGTTGGCGAAATTTTACGAGTATGCCGTGGTTGTAATGACCATTCAGGGTAACATTTCCGTCCATATATTTGTGCAATGAAATGAAAAGGACTTTGCTACTGTAGGTTGCAGCGGGGTTTGACCAAGTTGGCCAATTAAGGCTCGAATCCGGTATTTCCGATACAGTCGTAAGCTGGGTAATTGATATTTACGCGTCAGTTAACCCCCGGATTGGTATGGAGAGGATTTATTCGGCACAATGTTATTATTTTGCCCAGTTGATAAAGAGGGTAGATTTAATTGATTAAGCACAGAATGCTGGGCAAGTCATAAAAGCTTTTGGCAAATTGTATGGGTAATAAAATAATGTAAGTGGCTTTCATCGACTTTCTTCATGTTTTTGTCTAAAAAAAGCCAAAAAGGTCCCTATCGGAAACTAACAAACTCACTATCAGTTTCGTATAATGGTAAGAATGTTTATGATATTACTTAGAGACTCAATAAATATTTGAAATATTTAATTTTAAACCGTGTATCTTTTTTTGAAATTTGGTTTCCTATTTTGCAATAAGCAGCGATTTATGAAGTTTGTTCCAATTTTACAACAAAAGCATTTCAAGCCTACACTAAATACAATACTCCAAAACTGAACAATACCTAAACAGAAGTTCAACTAACTTCACTCATAAATTCGTTTGAATATTGCGGGCCTGTGCTATCACATTTGTGTTGGTTGTTTTAAATTGTATTAGATTAAACTTTTGTGAACTGGACCATCTATAGATACATACTTATTTAACCAATTTTATGTCTGATATGGACTGTTTTGGATAATTTAGTGTAGTTATTATATTACAGCTGTCTCTTGTGTATTGGAGATCATGACTTTGTCTTACAATAAGGCATCGCTATTCATCATGTAAAATCTATCTTCGATGAAGAAGCGGAAGGTGAAGGCATGGAATGGTATTTGTTTGGTATTGCATTTGTGATTGTTCTTGTGCTGTCTGAAATAAATTGTAATATCTATTAGATATGTGTGTGTATTGATACGAGTACAAGTGGAAGAAAAATCACATCAGAAATCCATCAATCTTAAGACGTTGTCAAATTAAAACAACTCTCTATACTCAATTTCTTCTCAAGTAGAATTAACAATTGAGTTCCTCTATCTACTTACCACTTTTAATTCTCATAGTAACTCGAGCTTCATGTGAAAGCCTCCAAAGCCAATGCAAATAGTTTACGATCCTCGTTTGTCAGCCTACGTTAACTATCTCAGTACGGAGCCACTGACAAATCTGCGGCTTCGCAACGTTTTGTTTGCCAGTTTAAGACAAGTTAGGTAACGGGCAACATTACTCAGGCGTGCCAGACCCATTTAGCAGTGTCAACCGCATATTTGTACCGATTGGTTCTGACCTACGAATAAATAAGCAACTTTTCTGTTGTCTAGAAAAATTAGTTGGAATAGATAGTTGGACTTTTTTATCTCAAGGACTTTATATAAGCAAGTTTGTGTAAGAGTTGACAACTTTATAAAATTTGGAACACTTACCAGAAGCTGTGTTTCCTGCGAACTACAATCCAGGCGTCTTCAAATCTAGAGTTATTAGGTATTTTCTAGGTCAGTGTGTTACACTCTAGGCTGCAGCGCTGCAGTAATGCTTAACATCAGGCAGGCTGTAGAAAAACGTAAGCCTATCCCACGTAAAAAAAACTGAAGGAGTAGTACAGATAGTCGATCATTTTTTATTCTGTATTTTGCAATTGTAAAAAGCGGATGTGAATTATGTTTTGGGTCAGATGCGTTTGTCAAGCATTGTCAAAAAGATAAGTCAGTGAGATTTTTTGTGGTTTAACAATAAGAATAAAATTGGGGACACTTTCTTTGTGCCAAAGAATAGACGTTTTGTAGGTACTTGCGTACGTCCTATGAAGTTTTTTTTATTGAAAGCACTTAACTTATCATTTACCAGCTTAAAAGCGACTAGATACGAGAACATAGTTAGTACAAAAAATGTGGTTAAATTAGATTTGAATGTAGAATTATAGTTTCGATATCTACACAAAAACATAAAAGATATACATTTTACTTAATAAATAGTTTGTAGATACTATTCAGACTAGATTTATGACCATCCTACGCCATTCGATTCCATTTGTTCGTTCTCAATTTAAGTGATGAGCGATCTATCAATCAAATTGAACAAACGAAACTTTCCTCATTTCGTTTCTAATGTCTGAGTGCTTCAAATAAATTAAAGTAGACTTACTGGGTCTTTTTACAAAACGTGGTTTAACTGTTAGTCCAGAACTTCTAAGAATACGAAGTCCGTTTTTATTGTTTATAATTTGGCTGTCTGATACTGTCATGATAATCAAACTGTGACCAATGATAATCAAAGTTCCAATTTGAAGTAGAAAATTTTGATTGTTTGTATCTGATATTTGAACAACAAAAACCGACTTTTAATTTTCAAAGCTATAGACTAAAATTAAAACCACGTTTTAAGACGGACAGTACTTATTGTAAAAGTAGTAAAAGTAGTAAATGCGTTTGCTCTAAATAATTACTTATCAAGAAAAGTTCTACTTAACTTTTATGAAAACATGTAGGTAAATAATTATTAACGTATACTTATATATTCTACATAGTTTATTTTAGTATTACTTACCTTTAAAAATTGTATGAATAACTTACATAATTGGTTTTCTTTGCTTTTACAGAATTCAATTAATGTCGTGTAATTTAATTAATTTAGAAATTAATCATTTAGTGTACATACTAATTTAATTGATGAACCTTATGAAATATTTCCAATAACTGATACGCACAGCATTATAAATCCCATACCAACTACTTAACAGTACTACACAATAGCATGCCCAAAAAGACTCGTGTCCAAATCCATCAATCCACAGTCAATTTCAAGTATTTTGTCTACAGCGGAAGGAACCGTTGATGCTTTGTAAGAACACACGTGCTTCTATCCGGGACACCTGCTTGGGAAGTAGATAATGTCCATGCAAGATTATTTCAAGCACAACTCAGCGCAGCACTTTTTTCTAACTTTTCTTTAGCTCCTACGAAAGCTTCACAAATCCTGGTATGCAGTTTTTGGTTCAAATTTTACCCGAGCGTAAAATAAACTTGCATGGAATGTAGTGATGAATGAATGCAATTGTTGGTACGATCGGTACGTTTACCTTTAGATTTGGGAACAAAAGACGCCCGTAGATTGTGTGGATTGTTTGTCATATTTCGTAATCTTTTATTGAGCAATAGAAAATATTTGATGGGTCGATGCCCGCAGCGGATGTATGTATGTTATTGTTCCTCTACATGCTTTCTTGCTTGTTTGTAAATGTATAAACTTACGAATAAACTCCATAGTATATAAGCAAGCAGTATAAGTATAAGCAGCGAAAACACTTTCATTTTATTAAAAAAAAATGCAAAATTGTTGAACATTATTTAGTCAGTTATACATAAGTATATCATACAATTATTTCTAAATTAATTATTCTTGCTAATTATTCTTGCAGCATGGGATCGCAGAAAATTTAGCCATTTGACTTCCAAACTTCAGTATGAAGATGGCACCCGATGATTATGATTCTTGCTAAAGTTTTATTTGAAATCAAAACAAAACTAGATTAGAAAACACATGCCACAGTATTACTTAAGTTTTTACATGTCCATTATTCACCTACCATTAAAAAGTGTTTCACTGAATAGAACCCTTTCAATTTCATGAACTATCCCGCACCTCGCTATTAAACTAATGCATACAACACATTACAAAAGAACACATAAAAGGATAATATTAGTGGAACAATACATAATTGTACACATTCATTCCGTTTTAATGAACCTTAAAAGGGGCGAAAACTTAGACGTAACAACTGAAATTAATTTGTCCATTAATTGTTATTGTTTTAGTTGTTTACAGTTGTTGGGGATCAAAATTCATTTAGATTTACTAGAAACTTACACAATGCTTTCAAGTGTGGATTTAGTACATCCGTGGGTCGGATGACACGTTAAATTGTAGGTCCCGGCTCTTTGTCATAGTACGGCGACTTGATAAACTCTTACACTAAAGTTTGACACTCTCATAAGATAAGAAGAAGAAGTACATCAAAACTAATTTTGATATTCCGATATAAAACTGGGTTTAGACCAAAAACTTATACAAGCATTTTTATTTCAAATCCGAAACGAGTCAAACAAAAGATGTCAATTTTGATTAGAACCTTCAGAAAGATTTTCGTAAGTGACAAGTTTCGTAGGCTACGTTGATTACATTGTTGTATTGAAGATGATGATTGATTGATGTATGTTTTTTAAATATTGGTTGGTAGGTACATATAGTACAGTAAAAAATGTTGTTCACTTTCATTATTAACCTTATATAAGACCAGTAGCACCTTCTCGTTACTATCACCTGCCGTAAAAATTAAGACGGTCGCAAATTACATTTTTATCTCTCACGATAATCTTATCTCTGACTTTGGAAGACAGCGGCCCCTTTCATTTACTTTGGCTTGCATCATACACTACCTAAGTTCGAGACACATAAAAACAAATGCAAAGTTTTAGTATACATACTTTAAGTACCATATAAATTGTACTGGCAACCAAACGATTACGTGGACCTATCAGTACTATATCTACATACCTACGGAGTTACACCAATCAAGACATATATATATATATGTCTTGATTGGTACCTAATAATACTCCTGGGCTATAATTTTCTGGAAACAGGGAGTTACGATGTAGGTAGATAACAAAAAATAAAAGAAGCAACATATGTAAATCAAGCGCTTTCTTCTACCTACATCGTAACTCCCTGTTTCCAGAAAATTATAGCCCAGGAGTCTTCAAATCTAGAGTAAATAGGTTTCTTCTAGGCAAGCGTCCTATATCTTAGACAACAGTGGTGCTTAACTTCAGGCAGGCTGTAGTCAAACTTAAGCCTTTTTCGTGCATAAAAAACCCAACTGTACCTTACCTTGTATTGTAAATTCTCAGGATATTGAATGTCTGGTGTATCGCGCGCTTTTTGTTCGGAATATTATGACTGGATTTATTGAACATATATGTTTGTCGAAATTTTATCAGCTTAGCGAGGCGTTTACCAGGTGCGGCGACTTTGGGTCGCATCTAAGGCTTCCGGACAGGATCTCCATTAAGTAAAGAGGATCTGCCAGCTTAATTACGAATTCTCTCCGAAATCTGGCCACGCTCGCGCTGGTTGTTGCCATCACAGTAGATTTATCAAAATACGTGCTAGTTTGGTAAATTAAGCATGTTTATTTTGTTTGTTTTTTCGTAGTGTTAGGATTTTTCTGATTGTTATATATGTATTATAATAATAGGATTTAATCATTATTCGATTAAGTTTTTTCCATGTTTCCACGTATAGGTAACTTTCATTATTGAAATGTGGTTTTTGTTAATTGCGAATATGAATACAATTATTGAATTGATTCGAATTGGCGAAGTCGGTATTTTTACTCAAATAATGTGCATGAAGAATGGCTGAAATCGATTTTGTAATTCTCACAGACTGCATGAAATATTTAATTAGTATTCTCGTTACTAGTTTCCTGCATTCCTAGCTAATAAGCGGTAGGTAATTAGGAATGAAGTTTGTCTGCGTTTGTAAATGCTACGGTTGCCACATCAAATTAAAACTAGTGGCAATTCAACATTTAAACGAATATTGTGTAAATTACAAATTTACCAATAGTGCTATTACATTTTGTTAATAATCGAGCAAACAATGAAGTCTCTTACATTGCTTTCTTAGTAACTTAAGTGTCATAAGTTACGAGATTTAAAAAGAAACCTAAAACTGCATGTTTTTGTTTACATGAATTACCAGTACGTAATTATTATCATTAAAGTGTGTTGTATTTTTTGTTTATTATATCGATAAGTATA
Organism: Macaria liturata; assembly: GCA_964023185.1. NCBI lineage: Eukaryota > Metazoa > Arthropoda > Insecta > Lepidoptera > Geometridae > Macaria > Macaria liturata. Next base: position 5,746,121 of record OZ026819.1, read on the forward strand.
TCTTTTTAAAAAGGTGTTTTTTTTTACTTTTAATTACCAATTTTCAGTGTTTTCAGCTAGCAACCCCATTGTTCCTACTCTAATATATTCTGTGTCTGTCTACACCCCGACGATTGATTTTAAATGAGGGCCGACAAAGACTTAGCAAAGTCGGCATGCTTTAAACTAGCACATTAAAATTTGTGGGACAATATTCAACAACAAAATAAGGCTTTCGAAAATTCAGTGAAGGAGGGCTTTTTATTAAGTAGTTTTGAAAAAATATAATATAGACAAAATTGTTCCTATAAAAATACTGGACCTACCTGCACATATTTTAAAATGTCTTATCACATCAGTCAGACACAGGTAAATTGTACGAGTTTTAAACGTTTGTTGTATTTAACTCCATAACATAAGTTTCATAAAATGTCCAAGTTTTATCATTGTAAGTAGTCAATCTCAAAACAATTATTTTATCATTGAATATTCGAACCATTTATATTGGAGATGCAAACACTGATAAAGAGGTAGATATCCTTTTATATCCAACAAGCATTTACGATTACTTGTTGAAACATTAAACCGAGATCTTACCTTGAAGTTATACTACACTTAACTGTGATCGGAATTTAAATGACATTTTAATTTTAATGGTCAAGTTTCTCCTTACATAAAACACAAGTAACTTTAACAGTTTTATATCTTACTAAAACTGTGAAATGATAAGGTCTGAAAATTTAAAACATTATCCGTTTCGTATGTTATTTTACACTAGCTGTGCCTGCGACTTCGTTCGCGTGGAATATTTATTTTGGGCATTAATTCTTTTTTTTCTTTGAACCGTTTTCGCAGCGCACGCAACGGAAGTCCTCAAAGATGAATAATTTTCCCCGTTTTTTCCACATTTGCCATTGTTTCATCGCTCCTATTAGTTGCAGCGTGATGTTATATAGCCTACAGCCTTCCTCGATAACTGGTCTATCCAACACGAAAAGAACTTTTCTATTCGCACCAGCAGTTCCTGAGATTAGCGCGTTCAAACAAACAAACTCTTCAGCTTTATAATATAAGTATAGATAATAATGTATGCTGATAATTACAATCATGTTGTCTTAATTAAAGTCAAGCGAGAGACATACTAATTACCCACCATCAACAAGAAAGTTTACTACTTTAAAAAGGCCAAAGGCCAAAGGCCGCTGATTGGCCGACTCCTGCACTATGCGAATAAACAATACGATTTAATGTCGTGATTATACGGGAATTTATCACGATATTAATGTCGTCTTCAAAGCGGTGGTCTGACTAATTTTATAAGCAGAAAATGGGAGTGATGATAGAGAAATAACCAGGAACTTGTTCCACTTTTGATCGAGGCGTGTAACAGCTGGTACAAGTTATTGCAGTTCAAAGGGAAGAAACACGGAACTGTCAAAAATGTGATGTCTTGAATCATCCGCTGACCTAAATATGTAATTTGATGAGATGAATACCTACTTTGATTTTGCTTTTATGGTATAGTGAAAAAACGATGAATTTTTTTTACTCAACACTAACAAAAACAAACAATGTTTTCAAGAATACTGTTTAATCTAAACCACATTCTTCTTTTTTTCTTTTTGCTTATTTCTCTCCAGCCGAAGGTTGCCTGGAAGAGATAGCTTTTAGCGATAAGGCCGCCGCTTGTGGCACTAGTTTGGATACAATTTGTTTTATGTTCTGTTTTTTAATATGTGTCAACAATAAAGAGTTAATCTATCTATCTATCTAATCTATAAAGCGTAACTTTTATACGTCTTAGTAAAACTGCTTGTTACTTCTGTCTAACTAATTATTTCTGTCACTACTGGTCTAGTTTTGTGATCAATTTTAAGTGTTAACCTGTTAACTTACCCGAATAAACAATATAAGCTAAAACTAATTTGGCTGTCTAGCTAACTAAATTTAACGGCACAGGTGCTCCTAGATTGGCTGCCATAAAGCAAGCCAAGTATAGCTCAGGCTGAGCTCGGAATATTGCCCCGTATTACTTACCTCCTGCTTGAGACGACAGCTCTCAAGAAAACTTGCGCCGACATAAATATGGAGACAGAAAATTTTGTCGTAAGTGAGAAAATATTACAGCAGCTTAATGCTAGAAAGGGGCACCTTACGGAAGGCTGCCTCGTTATGCTGATTTATGATGCACCCCAAAAAGGTATTTTCAGGACCCACCTTATGAATTCCTTTTGGAATTTACGTGCACGTTTTCATTTTCTGCAGTCCCGCGGTAAGTTTAGGTTGAATTTCGGTTTTTTGTATCAACATCTGGGTTTTTTCGAGGTGTGAAATATATTCAGCCCCTGAAAGGGACGTAAGATGATGCATTATGATTATGATTCACGCAAAGTACTCCCTACGGTGGTAATTTAAAATTATTCTTTGTTTTCAACAATATGAGATTAAACACGAGTTTTTGTGCACATGGGAATTATGAAGTTATTTTAGAATACAGGAACGAATATTTCCATAAACAAATCAATCGACTGATTCGACGTAAATAAAAACAGTTGAAAAGTAGTGTAAAATAAATCACTTGATGATAATTCACTCATAACTTCTTCTAAGAATTTCGTTTCAAAAAAAAAAAAAAAAATTTGTTTATTTTGCATAATTTCATTTTACAAAAAGATATTGGAATCCAAAGCCTCCCGAACTAGTTTTCACTGTGTCTCGGGAGCCGATGGCTTTGGTTTCTACACGAAGAATGAAGATATCTCCTAAGATTTCTCTCACAAATTATGAAACCCCTTGCCTCCTGCCTCCAATAACAATAAAATTATCCATTACACCGGTTAAAGTAAGTCGGAATGTACTAGTCATTAATTACGGTGACTTTGCAAAGAGTGTTGTTGCTCATAAAGCTACCAGCGCCGCGGGAGACCGCCGGCGCATTGCGGGGAGAAGGTACGAATAAAATGAAGAAGGCAGAGGTTATGTGAGGAGATAATATCAGTTTTTTGTTTTGTCGTCCAGGGCTTCAAAGCAAAGCAAATTTTAGTGTAACAACCATATGATAAGTTTTTTTAATGATGTACCTACAAAATATTGAAATAAATCAGGTTTAAATAAAAAAATGATGATTTAGGGTTTCCGTCTTTAAACTCAAACAACTTAACCAACTGTAAGAGACTCGGTTGTGGAGGTAGATGAGATCGTATATAAACACAAAGGCTACTTTTACCCTGAACTACGCGGGCAAATCGTGGTTCCCCGCTAGTGTATAATTATGTGTCCTCAGATGCAGTTGATAGAACAAAAATATTTACAACCATGCCCTAAATTTTACCATATCCAGCCAAACCTATTCTCTTCCACGTTTTATCCATCAATAAGCTAAATTAATGTTAACCACGTTTATGTAAATGCCCGTCCCGCAGCAGCAATACAAAAATAATAGACTTGTCACCGCTCATATTACGAATGCATTTCCATTGCAAATGCACGGTTATTCTGAACCGTTTTGATGCCGACAAATACATATGTTGGGAACAAATTGTAATATATATGCTGTTAGATTGTTAAAATTAGGGTAAACAGTTGGTCCTGTTCTGTTTCTCTTTAAAATATATTTTCTCGAATGTGTCAATTTAAATACCTAGTAAATGTATATTTCACACTACATAATTTCAATTTAACTAATTTGCTATAAAATAAAAAATATTAGTTTTATAATATTTATATATTAAATATAAAATAATAAAAATTTGGTCGCTTTATGGATCTACAAGAATAGTCATAATTAAGAGACTCGTAACATATTTGGATGGAAGGCTCTTAGCTCTTAAATAATTACACTTTATGCCCAAAAACACTTAAATCTTAATTGAAGCCCCTAAAACGGGTCATAAAATTTCTATTCCCAGATGAAACTTATTCTTTGATACTCTATTAATAAAGACACGACATAGTCACAAATAACATTAATCCATGTTAATAATATCAAGAGAATGTCGGCCAATACTTTGTTTCAAGTTACGACCAGTTTATATTCTGTGGAAATAAAAATAATGCTTGCCGAGAGGAGTATTAATGTCATTTTAATATTTTATTGGGTCGGCGATGACATCTTCGAACAACGACATTACTTTAAATAGACGTCACATTACGTCGAAGAAAATCCACTTCTCATAAGTCAATGTTCTTTTAATAGATTAGTGACAACTACAACACGTAATACATCTGCACGCTGATTGGTCTGTTGGCATAGACATCGGACTGTCTTGAAATCTAAATCAGCATCACTGGACGAAGTAAGTGAAAAAAAGATTAAGGTATATCGCGGATGAAAAATAAATATTTATTGACCTGTATATGCATAAATTTACATACACCACGCTCACTATGATATATACGCTCACGATAGTAGTTCACTCGTGCAAACTCTTTTTTGTGTTTCGTTATAATACTTTAATAGTTTCCTAGATGTCTCTGGATTATATTGTCTATTTCCATGCCTCATAATAAGTACGGCGATACATAAATCTGATACTTTATGTGTGTGAATGGCAGATAAATTTCATATTGCACGGAAGACCTTAATAACAGAGAAAGCATGCATCTTATATACATATATTACATGTAGATTTTACTGGAATCAGTTTGTCACTTTTTATAGTTTTTTAATTATGTTATCTGGTTATATATTTTACTACTGGATTTAATTAGCTACCGTTTAAGTATACCTTTAGATTAAAATGTAACATATTTTAATATGTTCCAATATATCAGATATTTTATAAGAAAACATAGTATGGATAAAAACAAGATACAAATGTACCTATATATCCTCTGAAATAAACTAATAAAACCAGTCACTATTGGTTTAAAATTCATAAGTATTAATCCAGCTTAACAGCAATCGTTAAGCCATGTCAAAGGCCCTTGGGGCGGCTTAATAAACTCTCGACACCAGAGTTGGCCAGTCTCATTCGATAAGAAGAAGAATCCAGTTTAACTAACAATAGCCTGTTATTATATAGATAGGAGTATATAAGGTAGAAAAGTAATTAAAGTCACAAAATCATTAGATTGTTCTGGTTTTAAAATACGAAATGCATATGTAGCTGCTAAAATTAACTAAATGCTAACACCTGTCACCATAGCTTAGTCTAAACTTAACCAAATTCCAGCTAAGCTATGTAAAGTCCGTGTGCAGAGTTTAACTTAAGTTAAACTTAATAGTCTAACAGTAAACTTAAGCAGTTGCAATTATAACTTAGTACAAAAGTGGTCAAGATTGCGAACGGCAAAGTTGTAGTCGTAAAAGAATTTATTCCTTTTATGTAACTTCCGACAAGTTTTTAATAAGAATTAATTTAATCTCGGTAGCCAAGTTGTTTAAATATGCATAAGATTTTCATTAAAACTTTAGTTCAGATGTTGCAAAGAGATATTTTACTACTTCTACAGCTTTAGAATCAAGAAAAAATCTTTTCTACACCTGTTTCAGAGAGCACGTAAAACCCTAATTTGATCCAAAATGATTACGAAACAAAGTCTCAAATCAATAAAAATAAGCCGCGTGTCGCCAAATTCTTTTTGGTAAATAAATAATTTGATAGAAAGACAATAAGGCCTTCAATCACAGCACCGTTTTGACCCCTCCGATAATAATTTGACTTCGCGTCATACTATATTCGGTTGAATGGTTCCGAATGGATTTCGCAATGGAATTGTTATGTCCCATCTACTATGTATTGTTACGGGTTTCTGTTCAAACAAACGGTTATATTTTTTACTCGATTTACTCCTATTTTTGTTGTTTTCTGTCGCACACAAATCCCTTTTGTTTTGATAACATTTGAGGCTTGCACTCGTATAAAAAGTCGTGAAATGTTTTATGTTTACTCGTACAATCCATTTAGCATAAAATCCAATTTCGTAAGCAAATATAATAAATATATTGTAGCTTGAAAGTGACATGGCCGTGTGACTGTGTCACATACTTTAAATAAAAAGAAAAAAAAAACCATAATTATTATAATCGTGAAATCAAAACCAAAAACATATAATCAAATGGTATTTCTTTGTCGAGTGACTAAAATTATTCACTCTGTAGCACAAAACAAATGAGACAAACGTGCCGAGACTTCAAACGCCACAGACATTAATATTAAAATATTGAATTTTATTTAATGACGATATCCAACATCCTATAGAATCTTTTGTTGTGACTGGGGCAGGGCCCGAGGGGGTGAATTCTTAATTAAGTGTTGGCAAGCCCTCTCTGCCTTAATGCAATGACTCCACGCATCGTTTAACTTTCATAAAATTCTTTTAAACTCAGCGATTTTTCTGTGAAGTGTAGGAATTAATTCTAGCCGAGGAAATTGCTGCAGTGTTAGGTTTCAAGTTGGATAGTTCACCTGGTGCACGTACGTAATGGAGGGCTAATCTTACTCATGATGGCAGGAAACGGGCGGATTGCAAACTGTTTCAATAAAATCTACTAGTGGCTGTTCGCTGCGCGTTCAAATGCGATTTGTTCTTTATGGGGTAACTGTACCTGATAATTGAGTTTAGAGCACTTGGCGTAGTTGGAGGTGTTTGAAAATGTGACTGTGACTATGTATTAGTTAAAGATATTATGTGTGGAAAATAAAAAACACAAATTGCAAAACTTTTGAAGATAGCAAGAAAATAGTAAATATTATTATATCTATGGTTCTTATGTATCAGATTTTCTTTACTGTCAAGCAATTTAAAAACATGTTATTAAGCTTAAATTAAAATATATGTATGTATGTGTAAGATGTATTTTTATCCCTAAATAAAGTTTAAACGTGGCGCATCGTTCCGGAAAACTTCGGAAAGCTTTTCGAGAGGATATTAGTCGAATATTACAGCATAAATAACGGTTATTATATCATAACTCTTGCCGTCTATATTTTCATTATCGTTATTGCTGGCCATAACGTAAATTCGTATGAAAAATAAGTAAAAAAACGCTGTAAGCTATCAATCAAAATTATATGGCGATTAACGCTCGATCCGAGCTATGTAATCGCCGGAAATTAATAAGGGGCACACACGTGGTGATGTGAAGGCATAAGTTTGATTAAAATGCATTAAAATAATTGCATTGATATGTGAATCACTCCAAATTCTAGTAATTTTAGTTATCAGCCTTGTCACATTATTTTTATTTGTGGTGTTTTAGAGTAACGTATGAAGTAATCATGGTCTAATACATTTTTATAGGAATTTTCCAACTTACTGAGTTGGAAGTTTTTTTTAATATGGCTTCTTATTATTTTACAATTTTCAGTATAATGTTCATTTTGATGTTATAGTAATTATTATTAACGTCGGTGTTCATCATAAGGTTTAAAACGCAAATAAATTTTTAACACAGATTTAACATAAAAACTGCGAGGCTGTCTGAGCCCCGTACATACCATCTTTTTCACTTTTTGCAGATAAAAGCCCGACATTATCGTCTATTAAGGGTCCTATATCCAATTTTCCAGCCATTATTATCCACGTTTGAAGATTTTTTCTCGTAGGGTAGAGTGTACGTTAATAGATCGATTATTATGATCCTTCTCCCTACGTAATTCACATAATCCCGTAATTGATTCGTAAAAGCGATGTTGGCATCGTGCTATTATGGACCACCCCTCCTCAGATTTATAATTTAATCCATTGTAGGATTTGTATGATTAATAATGGGAATATTTCAGATGTCTGTTTGAGATTTAAATGTGATGTTTTGGGCGGAATTTAGATTAATTACATTACATTATCTTAAAAAAAATAGATGGCTTTTGTTTGCTACAAAATATAACTCGTAATTTTGGCAAATGACGAATTCTATTTCATATGTTTTAAATAAGACTTAATGACAGAGGCCCTTAGGGTGGCTTGATAAACTCTCGACACCAGAGTTGGCCATTCTCATTCGATAAAAATAAGAAGAATAGGACTAAAAATATATTATCTGTTATGTGTGTACATTCTTCTTGCCACAAGAATACGCCGAAACAGATAAACATCTCAAATTCCTTTTCGCACTCCCTTATTTGGGCTGCTTGTGACAATTTAGCCGAGTCGTTTCTTAACTCGCTTAAATGTAATGTACCGTAAACTGATACAAGGCAAACATACGTCGCAGTTTTGGACGAGATTTTTGGGCTTTGTGTGCATTATAAAGGTGGTAGCACAATGGATGATGGAGCGATGTTTGTGGCATTGACGAGAGATGACTTACGCTATGTATATTATACCTATATACTTACAGATGCGTGTGTTTATTGTAAAAAAATAAAAATAATTTCTTTTACTCGCCACCACTAGGATAAAAGTAGAGTAAGTTAAATTCAAGGGATTCAGTAGGACTTCAGATATTACCATTTTTCTTTAAAACTCCTAAAAAAATAATATCATATATTTATTTCATTTTAGTAAACCAAATAATACACAAAATAGTATGTCTTATTATTTATTCTACAGCTTTATTCCTCAATTTGTGTAGTATCTTTTCAGAAAAAATAATTGCACAATTGACTCAGTGGATTTAAGCTTTAACTCGACAAGGACCCAAACACAAACACACCGTCTCTTTCTAGCAACGCATGATAATAAAACTGCAGTGCAATTGTGAAGGGTGCCAGACAAGGGTGGCTGACAACGATATAGAAAACACTGAAATAGCTTCTTTTCTACACCTATACATTTAAAGGTAATCTATAATACTTACATGATTCATTTTTGTATTTTAAATGAGTCTGAACATTAAATTAACTTTTATGAGAGCCTTGGACTTTTCTATTAACTTGTTTTAAACATCTGCAGAAGAATGATAAAGCCACTGCATTTTCATTGATATTGATAAGACTTGTTGATGTAATCTCACTGTAAAATTACGCTCCGTCCGTTAGAACTGTGGACTTTTCTTTTAATCATAATAAGCTGTTTAATAAGAACACAACAAACTCATCTATTTCATAATTTCGTATAGTTTTTATGGTACATTCAGTAAACAATATTCCTAGTTGTAGCCCTTGCCATTCTTTCCAAATCCTTACTACATTTTGTTTAGGGTGGCCGGTCTAATCGACCCGTGGTCCCAGACCGGCTTAGTTACGCTGGTAATGAACCTGGGGTTGATGCCGTACTTGCTAATAGTTGTGTTATATTCAATGAATATGGTGCATCTTAATTAAGACGGGGTAACGGTTTTTGCGGTCTTATAAAACTTTGTTTAGTTGATTGTTTTGGATTGAAATCTTTTGGTCTTTAATTGAATTATTCAATCAATTTAATAATATATTGATTTTGTTAAGTAATTATCTACCAGACTACTTTTATTTTGTCAAATATGCATCAGATTTTTGCGTGGATTTGGAGTTTATATAGTAGTTGGGGTATAAAAATATAAGTACATAGTACATCAAAAGCATTTTAAGGGTCTTTAAGTCAAAATGATTACCAAAAGTATTACCAATCTTCTAATTCTAAGTGTTAATTTGCTATTTGTTATTGTAGGTTTCTACCAAAAACTCCAAAACCAATTGAACTAAAACAAATACCAAAAGTATTGATCTATTTATTTAAATTAAATGAACCGAATCACTCTTAACGCATCAAAACCGTCAAACTCAGCCGTGGGATACCAAGGATTTTCATCCCTCTCTTTCTCTCTGGGATACATCTCCAAATATCCTGGTTCAATGACAATGACATTGAAATAAATGTAATTTATTGCGAATCAAATTGTCGTGGCAGGGGTGGTTTACACTAAACAGTCCAAACACACCCCGACCCAGCGACCCTGGTCGTAGCTTGTGGGGAGTAAAATTATCTGTCTTGCAGTAAATGCAGGCCGGGCGATGGAAGACTTGGTTTGATGTAAGGCATAAGCTGCCAGCGAACACTGTTGAGATAAAAATAAGGGCTGCTTAACACACCATCATCTTCACAGTGATAGTGAATGGGTTTCGACTAGGTAAGCTCGCTCAATTCTTAACTATAATGATCGTTTACATAATGTATATGACATACATGACAAATTATGACATGTAATCATAGTGTTGCATAATGCTGTATTCTGTGATAATGCATAGAATTATTTATATTTGTAATGCTTATGATTTTAATAAATATTTCTTTCTTCTTTCTTTTCATCAGGCAAATTATGCTGTAGTGAAAATCCATTTTGTTTATAAAAATAACATGGCTTTATCCTCCTTGTATATTTTATTGTATCCTCCTTGAGGTGCCGCGTGCTGAGAGATCACACAATTGGATATACGTCTGACACCAAAATATCATTGTCTGACACCTACGAGTATACCTAGCTAACGATATTTCTCCTTTTTTAAAATATGATAGACTCGCGCCTAACGCTTGAGCCAGCGAGTAAGCGGGAGCCATTTTATAATGTTTTTTTTATACAAATATTTTGTATACATAATGATTTGCCTATCCAACATCAATTAATGTCCACGCAAAAAAACCTACGCTCAAATACTCGCGTAATCTTATCCACTTGCCCCAAGCCCCACTTTGCTAATGTTTTCTAAGCAATTAGAGCCCCATCTCTGATTTAAGGTTATAGCCCTACACCACGCTTGTTCAGGTCACGTGGCGGCTATCTCTTTATTTACTTTCAATTTCAATAATGTGCAAAATTATTAACATTTATCATGACGTGTTTCGTATGTGAGAAAGTTGGTTTCATTATGTAGCAAATTTATTTATAGGCTTAAATATTTGTATTCTTTTTTAATTCGTGTATTTATTTTACTACACATTTACACATGACTTGATATATTTTATAGGTTAGGGTATAGTATTATATTATCCAAGTGACATAACAATTTGAGATTTTGTGTATAAAAAACGAACTGAGAACTTTCTTTACGACGAACTTTTGTGAGACAATTGTTAAGAGAAAAAAAATACGAGTGTTCTTTTCAGTATTTTATTTTGTACTTAGTTTAAAATCAAGACTTTTAATAAAAGAATCTTAGCTTACTTTTATACAGACTTTATATTCGCGTGAAAAATATATCATTTAAGCTCTTTGTTTAACTCAAACAATTCAAATAACTCAACCTCAAACTTCCAAAACTTGGTACAGAGTAAACAAAATGAATTGAAATAATTCGTGTCAAGTGATCATAATTCAAATGAAAAACAAAGCCAACGAGCACAATAGAGAAACTTTGTTGAAATCGCGAAGGCTGTGTTAACTGGTCGTTATATAGTTATACCTACAAATATAACTCGTAATCATGTTAACGACATGTTCCAAAAACAGCGTGCTAGTTAAAGCAATATTTATCTTAATAATTAGTACTAAGCAGCAAGCCTACAGTGTTAATGCAATGGAAAACAGCGGCTGAGCTTTGAACTACCCAAAAGGCATATTGTCAAAATGTATAAAAGTAGGCACCTAAGTTTATGCCACTTTTTTATTGATTTCATAAAACTTTGTTCCCTTGAAGTTTAAAAGATAATATATCAATAATTATAAATAATTCAGCGAAACAAATAAGTCACTTCAAGCTTATCTTTTGCTTCCAGACGCTTAAAAAATGCATACGGAATACATTTCCCATTTTTTTACTTACCTATTGGAAATTTTTACTAAAATTTTTCTAAAATTTAGGTCAAAATACACTTATGTATTTATATTATTCTATTTATTTTTGATTTTTTTAATAATTTATAATACCAGTGGTCCCATCCAAGGTACTGCATCACCCAAATCCAAACCGCTTCTACGAGTATGATAAGGGTGCGTGTTAACGAGCGGGCTGTTCGCGTGATAAAACTACGGCGTATATAAATTAAAACATAATTGTGTTATCGTGACCACTATGCTTTAATGCATTCGACTCGACGCGACGGCCTTTATAACGTGCTTTGTTATTTTAAAAGCAGGTTTCATTAAACCATGCGTTAGTGGATCATTTTGTTAGTTATGGATAAGTATAAAAAATGGTATATGGTAACTTGGGTTTCAGTATTTATAGGACTTAAAAAACGAGATGCTTTATATGGTGAAAGCATCTAATTTTCCTACGTTTTAATGTCTGTGCAAACTTTAATGTATTAATTAGCTGTACCATAGAAGCATTACGTAATTATGCACATGTTGTTTAAAAACATTGTAATTAAAAAAAAAACTATTCATAATAATTAGAAAAGTCTATACTATTTTTATATACCTCCGACTAAGCCTATTATAAAATGATTATAAATACTCCCCAATTCGGTAAACATAATGGATACATTCTAGCCATAAACTAACCCATTTAATTCCGATATCTCACAGTAGGCACAATAAACTTAACCTCATACAATTACACATCGTAAAGTGGAATAACTCCTTGCTACAATTTAAGCTGGATTCCATATTAAGATCAGACTTTATATTTGTAACAATATGGATACTTACTCAAGACTCTCGACAGGGCTTATTCTAAGCCTAAGTTATGATTTGGAATCGGTTTCAATTGGTCGACAATGAGCCAGTATTTGTGAAATATTATTATAGAAAAAGAAAAAGAGTGGCTATGGCTCGATTCTTGTTTCTGAATGAACTTAGGTATTTAAATGTTGGCGTGTGTGTGTGTGTGTAACACAAAAAACGCCTTTGCCCGTCCAATCTTTAAAACCAGAGAAAAGAATGCAGGTTATAAGCGGTAGGGAAACAAGATTAATTTCACTTATAAATTATAAAACACTTATAAATGTTAAGCAAAGGTCGAAGTCCTTGGATGGGTGATCGAAAAGTGGCAATCCATTTTGGGCGTTTCCGTGGGTCGGATGACACGTTAAATTGTAGATCCCGGCCGTATGTCTAGTACGGCAGTCTTTAAGTCATGTCAGAGGCCCATAGGGCAGCTTGATATACTCTCAACACCAGAGTTGGCCACTCACATTTGACAAGAAGACTTACAAATTATAACTTAAATGGAACATAGCTCACATTTGAGGAGCACTTCATCACAGCTGAAACTGATGCCTAATATAAGAAGTGTTTTGATGATTTCTTTAAACATATTTTTGACAAAACACTACCTACTCAATTTAAGCAACTATTTTATAAATTGAATTTTTTTTGAGTAAGTCGCTGAAACACTAAACACACCACTGATTCTCTTACTATCATAAAGTTCACCAATTTGCATTCAATTTGTACGAACGAATTGCAGGCCGATTAAACTCCGCCGACGTTTTGACTCGTCGATAATAGGCGTCCATATTCCAGAATCAATAAGCAAAGGTACTAGCCACGTCAGCCATTGTTCATCTACTAGAACGGTAAGTTTGTGCCAAAGATATTGTAAAACATATATGCCTCAAACTTAACAAAGGGATTCACATATTACTCAAAACAAATGCATAATCAAACTGTCTATTTTTTGTTTTCATCTTGTCTGAACGGTTATTCATTATAAGGTTTCATTATTATCTAATTATTAATATTATCTTACTTCTTAAATTTTTATTTACCCTTTCTAGATCGCGCCTTCCAAAGAACAATCATGGGCATGGATTTGTGGTGAGTGCTCTGACATTCTATGGATTTTCTGGTCCACGAAACCATTGATGCTATACATATGAGGCAAAAATGGAGTAAGTAATTCAGGTGTCTAAAGGTTTAAACGCCGTTTGAGCGAACTTGTACCGGTTTAAACTAGTTACAGCTGAATTTGTGGCTTTTGCATGCTATTGAAATTTACAGCGAAAACTTGGTAGTCTGAACATTGTCTGTACACACGGCTGGTTAAGTCTGCGAGATTCTTCGACCGTAAGATACATTTTAGCGTTAAGGCTGTAGTTTAGTAAACTGCAAATTGTTTGCGCTACCAGCGTGTGCCTGTTACGTTAGTTCATATCTTTTGCTAAACGGACTCGCAGATAGTTTGGTTCCATGTAGGTACACTGGCGCATGCCTAATGTTTAACTTTATTCGTAGTTATTTTTTTAAATAGCAGTTTTTATGTACTGATATACATGAGTAGAAGATATACCTGTATTGACAACGATAGCGGACACCTCTCAGTTTATTGTTCAAAAATAACGATTGAATGGCATTTTTACTGTCGTATTACATAGAATAAGTAAGCTCCAGAAATAAGTTGTTTTAACTCGCTACCAAGCTACTTCATAATACTTTATGACAAAAAATACACAAGGTGACTTTTTAGTACAAAAACGCTCCCCTCACCAATAGTCTGTCTATTTTCATACATCCCAAAAATATTAAAAATCACTTACGTTGCGGATGTCTCCATTAACGCAGTCCCCTGTTCTATTGATTGTTTTGATTGGTAACATACTCGTGACTTGTTTTTTAAGTTAATTCTAAGTTAGGGTACTATTTTTAACATCAGTGCATCAATCAATTTTCATCTATGAAGGGATATCCTTTAAAACAAAAAAATAAATTATAGTAAAGTATTATTATGAACAGACTATTGATTGAACAACAGAACATAGGAGTCCTTGTGAAAATATACAGGTCAAAACGTCACCAGAGTGATAAAATTGTCTAATATATCCCTCATTTATTGTCTTGTCACTTACAAATATTTCCCGACATCAAAAGCATAATTTCCAAGATCTTTTATAGACCTAAACGGTGCTGAATATCAAAAGTTTGGCATAATTTTATATCGTCGCCCTCTCACGTCTCGACAAAGAATTCAACACCACATCGCGCCATATTTTGAAGGAGCACGAGCAATTTGTGCTCTAAGTAATAAAATTCGTCTCAGCCAGTGACTTTGAGGATCTGAGACTCCTAAGGAAATCAGAAGATCAATTATTATCAGTGTATTTGATTGATTTTCTTAAAGATAGATTAAACAATAGGATATTCACTGCGTAATTAGATATTATAATATAGGACGCATTTTAAGAACACAAGTACCTACCTAATATGTTTATGTATGAATGTTGCACTCGGTAATACATAAGTTTTAATCAGGTTAAAGGTGATTATTGTTAATCTTTTCAATAAAATATTACAGAATAGACATATTCTATCTATGCATAATTCCAAAATAATACGAATCAATCAAATGATATGTGCGCCTGGTATCTAGTAAAATTGTGTTTCCATCCAGTGATACAGCTAATTTGATTCCTACCTATCGTTTGATGGATTCACATACAATGTAATAACATAACTATGATGCATTAATTCAAAAGTAAATGTAGGGTGTCTATGTGGTATAATATCATTAGTCTCAACCGACGACAGGCAAGGCGCCGCTCACAATGCCACTATTAAAAACTTTAGGGCGTCTATTTTAGGCAGCATCGTCGCACCAAATAAGTTATGTGACAACTTGTGAATAAGTTACACTTTGGACGGAAAAAATGTTTTCGTATGTTGCCCTGTAATTCGGTTTGTGGGCAATGTTTCAGTTTTGTACCAAACTTTGTTTGTCGTTATTGTTTGTCCTTTTTTCCTCTCGTAGAATATAAATTGATGTATTGTCGTGTTTCTGTTAGAGGACTTTACGATTTGTTTACAGATTTTGATCTATCTACTCGTGAATTGTATCGCTGTAGTTTGTAGCTAGAAGTTGTGAGTGAATGCTCTCAGATTTTATTAAAAAATCTATATGTACTCTGTTAAACGGAATTTTTCTTACTCTTCCTCTCATTTGTGCTCTTATTGAGAAGTAGTTAGTGAAAGTGGCCAACTCTGGTGTCGAGAGTTTATAAAGCTGCCTTAAGGGCCTATGACATGGCTTATTTCTCATTTACAAACAATAAACTTTAATTATAGGCATACTTGAGTATTTGGCTATATGGATAAGCAAAGGTTAAGTAACTTTATCATGCTTACCAGATGTTCTAAACTGTGCTTAACTCCGAACTGCACCGACATTAACCATCCCTCATGGCGGTGACAACTTAATAATATTACATTAAACTTAGCCTGCAACTAAGCAGACCTAAGTTGGCCTAACTTAGATAACTTAGCTCCGGTATCGGGTGCTAAGTCAGGCGAAGTCTCGAACTAAGCGTTTTGTGGTTTGAAAGTTGGCCGAAGTTATGGATTAACTTTGTCTATCTTATTTTAACTTTGTAGTAAAGATAGTGTTATTGCAAGATTGTTCAATTATAACAAAGATAGGTGTCTTCAACCATTGTTTAGTATTAAATATTATTGACATTGCTCACAATTTCTTTAAACGTAAAATTGTAAAAGAACCATAATTTTAAGCAATTAAATGAATGTTCTACTTAGACTTTTGTTTGTTCCTCTTTCCAAACGCTAAACTTATTTTAACGCATAATAAATAAAATATTGTTTAAAATAACATTGTAAAACATGATAATAAACAATAACACATACCTCACAGAACTTTTATCAGTATTACATCACAAAGCTATTTGGACAAACCGCGGCAAATAAATCTCCAAACGCGATTAAGTCACTATATCACACATACAATGCGTAATTCCATAACTTGAGCCAATGTTCAGCGCGTACATAATTGTAATCCTCTCTAATGGTCCTTATGAAACAGGTAACAATACTGTTACCACAGTGTTTAAACTATAAGGACATTATTTGGATAGACATTGTATCATTATGGCAACAAAAATGACATTTTTATTAACAAACGTGAAAGGATTTAGTTGAGCCGCAACCTCCAAATATTTTTACTAAAAATCCTCACTAATTGTGATTTGTAATGGGCCCACTGTCCAAACTATTATCATCTATGAGATCTGATGATGAATTACAGTCTCAATTAAATTGATGCTGATGCTTATACAACACAGTCAAGACTATTATTAGGAGCCAAGATAACCAACATTTATCTTGTCGAATCTCATTTACTTGTTTACCAAAAAATACTTTACGTATGTCTTTATTTGGGCGGGAATTGCGGAGGAGTATCGCTCGCTAGACCGCGAAACCCGTCCTTTCTAAGGGGATGCGTAAATGCATTTCCTCTACGGAAAAAACTATGTCTTTATTATTATCCTAATTCTACATCAAGTATGGCCATCCTACAAAACTAATGCTTATTGGTAGTACATTAGGCTTTCGATGGCTCATCTCTCATTAGCGTAAGGGAACGTAAACAGAACGGAGAGGAAATTAATTACTAACGGGTGATACTATTGAAATATTATTCACTTCATTTGAATAACATGGATTATGGATGTTGAGAATGTATGTGAGAAGTACGACAGAATATATTAAACGTGTATTGCTTTTTTATAAAAATAAAAATGTAAGAAATAAGCATTGATCAGATAGATAACTCTCATGAGCAATTTTTTTGTTTATTACCAAAACTTACCATAGGTACCTATCTAGATTTTCATTTAAAAATTACGTAACGGTGAGTGTATTGTTATTGTAATAATTTTATCTTATGTTTAAAATTAAGAAATAGTGCAAATGAAATTTCAAACATTATATTTTGCATAACTTTTGAACTATACCTGCATAATCATATCTCAACCACAGTTGTCAAAAACAAACAATATACGCATGTCAATTACCATAGATAACTAATGTTAATCTAATACACACATCAAACTTAGTTCCAACTTACTTCTAACACAGAACTTCGTTACCCCTATTTATTTGGCAGCAAGTTTTCTTTATATACAAAGCAGGAAAGACGTGTTTGTGAGAACATCCTCCAGCAAACAGGATAACGCAAGGATTTGAAACTTCCGTATCGTAACATGAACAACAGTTATGCAAAGTCTTACAACTCTCAGATGGTTCTACAGAGTAAGGAGGATAAGATAATATGAGACGAAAAATATTTAGTACTATCGTAAGATTATAAAAGACACAAATACAATGGGGACACATTTTTATACAAGATAAAACTCAGTTATCAAAACAATTGGTAAGATTTTAAGAGTGCTAATCTCATGATTGTATTTTTGACTTCGTGATTGGCAATTGTTTTTTTTAACGATGAATCATTTTGTTGCGAGAATAATACAGAACATAATAATGTATAGCTATTATTTTTTGTTACTTATAAGTACTTGACATAATAATAATAAATATGTTTTTCACTATGCAAAAAAATATTATCTTCGCTAATTTTACTTGAAAACCCTGTATTCACACAAAGAAGGAAGAACTCGCACACTGTATGCAAGTTTTTGGAGTTGAGACAGAACGTGGTTAGATTAAGTAAATGATTGCGCTTTGCTAAACTTATCTGTAATGTAGTGGTATTCATAACTTATGACAATTATTAGATCTGCTAGCCTAGCGCGTGCAAGATCCTCCTTTTTATTACATGATAGATAAAGTAGTATTTGATAAAAAAATATTTTAGGTATACATGCAAGTATTTTAGTACTTATATGATGGCAACTTCTGTTAGCAATTTCTTCATCAATTTAAAAAAGTAAAAAAAGATTTTTGTATAATTTTTTCACATAAAATTATATCACCACACTAAAACCGAAGATGGAGCCTACTTTGCATGTAAGTTTTGCTTATCAGCTCACGACAAAGTATCTATGTACCGTGTGCAATATACACATATGTACACAACAAGCACGTCTAATCAAACTCCGATCTCTCGCTCTGCATACATCCTTCTCATTCTTTCGCGAGTCATTAGCGAGAATGTATGGCTTGCTTAGTTTTAATTACAGTCATGGTTAGGAAATTTCAGAGTTAGGGTGATGTTGCTTGCAAATTACTAGCTGAATAAACTACATAGCTCTGCTTTTAATAAACAGTAATTGTGAAATGATCTATTTTTTAGCTTTTATTTGAGTTATTTTTCAAAAATAGGTACTTACATAACTCTGTAGAAAAGACTTACAGGTATGATTTAGAAGTTTCAAAAGGTTGCTGATTAAAAACACGACTTATACTAAAGACTTGCATGCAACTAATTTAACCAGATTTTGGATTAAAACTTATAACACTCAACGTTTGGTATCTTTGTTATGAAAAAATATATTTAGGTAGGTATATTTTATAGTGAGTAGTTAGTAAATAAAATAAACATTGACAATATAGTAAAGCAGTATAGCCTAAACAAAAAAAAAAAAACAGCTTGGCATTAAGTACAACCAAAACCTTAACTGAAACAGCAAATGTTTCAGCACAAACTAAACCAAGATTAATTTGGTCGTGTTTATTGCACTCCTTAATTAAGTTGCTACATTTTAGCTACTTTTAATTAAATGTCAATGTTATAAGAGGACAATAATGTTAACTACACACTTGTGTCTTATTTTTCAAGCAATATTAAGTTACAACTACCCAATGCGAAACTAAATTGATATATCAAAACACTACTAATACTCATTTGCCTTGGAAATTTCATGTTTCTTGATGTATTTATTCTTCAAAGCACTCCTTGCAAAATGAATCAACGATTCGTGTCCTGATTTGCAAAGTAATATGAAATCCAGTCGAGTAAGCTCGCTGATGTTTTGACGAATGCATTCATATCTGATTTGATACGCAGCGAGAAATGCATAAAATCCTGATTGTGCTGAGACTTCCTACGCCTAGTCTGTTGGGCATCTGGTAACTTATTCTGGAAGGAATAAATATACCTTTTTAAAGCAGATTTTTTTTATTTTTTAGTTCGCATGCGATTACCAATGTTATGCTAAGGTAGACGTGGTCAGTTCTTGGATGGGTGACCGAAAAGTGGCATTCCATTTTGGGCGCTTCCGTGGGTCAGATGACACGTTAAATTTTAGCGTACAAGTATGGCAGTCGTAAAGCCATGTCAGAGGCCCTTAGGGACACCAGAGTTGGCCACTCTCATACGAAGAAGAAAAATAATAGTAGTAATGTAAAATGTTTGATTAGTTACTAATGCTATTATTAAATGTGATCCCAATCTAAAATAAAAAAAAAAAACAAATCGGTACAAAGTGTGCTTTATACTCGTATTTATGATAATTAAAAATGCAATGCGTTCGATCGGTTATCAAACGATACGTTGTTATAAAGAAAATAAGCACAAAACCAATCACATAAAATACGTCGTTGAACCTTATTTATTTACAAATATATGGAAGAAAAATATATGAATATATGTGACACAAAATGGCTATTATCCGAGCTATCAACATAGCGCAGCTAAACGTTCTGAAACTATGACCCACATTATCATAATTATTTATAGGCAATGTCATTGCTCTTGTATATTACACTATATACTATCATTGTTATTATCGAACAGGAAAATCGGTTTATTGAACGAAGTATGAAAGGTCATAGAAATATGTATTTTTCGTGCTTCGGGTAATTTTCTCAAGTAAGTGGACTTAGTTTATGTTTATGCTTTGTCAATTATAATATGTTATTTTTGACAACTGTACCTATCATCTCCATAAATGTAACGTGAAATTTAACAACATGTAGCCTTTTCTTGAGTCGTATTTCCTCATGACTGGGGGTCGTGAGAGAACTCCCCTAACGGATTTATTCTGCGGTCCCCCGCAGATACATCGCATATCTTGGGCAGATACATCGTGGTGGACACCTAGGTCCTTCCACGGAAGACAATAATGTTCTCGGATATGGTGATACTTAAACATGTCGGTTTCCTCACGATGTTTTCCTTCACCGTTATCCACACAATAACTAGTCAGTGAAAATACAAGTCATTGGTGTAGGGCCGGATTCGAACCAGAGTGCGTCTGGATGAAAAGTAGACACTGAAACCGCTGAGAAACTTATTCCTCATAACATAAAACCTATTACATAATATATAAAACCTAAAATTGATTCTTTTGTAAGTAACATGAACATAAA
Source organism: Macaria liturata (assembly GCA_964023185.1). Taxonomy (NCBI): domain Eukaryota; kingdom Metazoa; phylum Arthropoda; class Insecta; order Lepidoptera; family Geometridae; genus Macaria; species Macaria liturata. The sequence continues at coordinate 5,766,900 of OZ026819.1, forward strand.
TTTTCAAATATTGTTGTACAAGACACCTCAACACGAGAAAGTAGCTTCGATTCCTACACAACGTGAATAAAATACAATAAACATCAGAATAACAGCATTGTTGGTTAGTGACCACAAAGTATGACTCGTGGTTGAATGTATAAAGAACTGAATTTTAGGAGCAAATGTATGAGCAATTATTTAAATATATTTTTTTATAAATTCCTGCCGTATTAAGCAATACGTTTTCTTGATATGCTTATGTTTTAACTATATTAAATACAGGTACTCTGTACTAAAATTAATTAAAAGTGTCTATTAATCAAAGCGCTTGATACATTTATTTGAATTTTCTACACACAATATGATGGCCATTCTATGTTCATCCCTTTTCTCCGATCTAGTGACAGACGTTGTTCCACCTACTGAAGTACTGAGTGAGGCGTTGCAAATCAGCCGCGTGGGTTCGAATCCCGGCACTTGCATGAGGATTGCAACTTGCGAAATAAATGGCGCAAGCCAGTTATGACAAATCGCACCACAAAGCCCATGGTGACAAATAAATCTTCTTATTCAGACGCAAATTGAATAAGAATGTTACTATTGTCATTGGACTATAAATTATGGTCACCACAATTATTTTCGTAGCCAAGATTTAACTGCTACCTTCTATATTTCTATAAGAGATTCAGGTGACATTTTACTTAGTTCCGAGTTTCGTGACAGTGTTTTGCATACAATATCTTACTTACATAAATGTGTCTCATTCAGGCAGAGTAATTGACAGCGCACAGACATTTTGCAGTCTAATTGGTTGTCCAGACATGCCTGTAATATTGTCTTTCATACAAAAATAACTTATTTCATATATTACAAAACGTTTTATGAAAATACGTAGGTAAAGGAAACTTTCTTATGCAGAATAAATACACTCATTAAATAGCTATCTAACATTTGACAATAGCTTCATTAAACCCGCCTTTTGCCGGTGTTTTCAAAGCTCTCGCATCAGACAAGCTTCCCTATAATAAGCACAATACCGTCCGAAGTTAAACACGTAGTTTGGGCGATGATCCACACAGGCCCGCGAGCCAAACTTCGTTACCTAAACAAACAAGGGTCCAGTCAACATTCAACAATAGCAATTTACGACGCATTTTTATTACTGACGCTGCATTCGTGAAAAAAATACCATGTTTACATTTTTAATTTTATTTCGCTTACAAAAATCGTCGTAAACGTAGAGAGTTATTTACAGCCTTTTCACGGCCGTCGTTAAACCGCTAGTAAATATCTTAAATATCTCATTCGGAGATGCCACTCTATGCGTCGAATTGGGCAAAAATATGTAGGCAGAGATTTATTCGATCCAATTTTAATAACGTCCATAAATTAACAAAATCACATGTCACGTGTGGGCGTGTGAACATCTTGCGCCGAATTCAGGTCATTCCGTAAATATTTTAGGCAATTGATTGCTCCCTTCAGATCTGAATGGTTTTTTTATTTACTTGTGGATGTTATACATTTGTTCTGACTTAAATTCCGTCATTTCCTGGATTAAAGTGGTTTTTGATTTTCGAATAAATTCCGAATTTATCATAATAATCCGATTCTACATTGACCAGAGACTGCATTTTGTTATCATTTTTATAGAAGCGCCAATACATATAAGTGTGTTCCCCATTCCAAAAAAAAAGTTTTGACGTCTATATCAAAATTATTAGCATCTCAACTCTCGAGCTCTAACTCGATTGAATCTGTCGACAGTAACACGACTCTTCGAAGCTAGCTGAGCGCCATCAAATTTTATCAGCCATCCATTGACAGGGTTTTGGCGCTTCGTCAATTTACTTGGAGCTAGGTCGGGTGTTCCCGTCGTGTTGAAAGTTAAAGCTGATAGTTTTAAGGAAATTGGATCACACTCAGTTATTTAAAATGGCTTAAAATTGCTTGCAAACAGACAGATAGTATTTTAAATTATTTACCTATCTTTTTACTCATAATAGGCTATCAGTAGGTATACCTACACTAGGACTATGTAGATATTGAACCTATTTTGATATCAATTTATTATTTTAAGATATTTATCTAAAATAAAATCGAGCACCCACAAACTTTTAGAACAACTATCAATAAAACAAACAATAAAACATGCGCACGTTACAAATGTAAATCCGACAGCATTACAGATATTTGGTTTCCTCCTGCAACAGTCACAAATTCAAAGGTACATCAGGTTTATATTAATAGTCTGTCATCAATGCAATTTGAACTTTCATTAACTAGTCATAAAGTCTAGTTTTGCTTCGTGTAATTTACTTTCCCTAATACCCTCCCCTTATCGCAGGTGGCAATATAAGAGCAAGGCGCTGCGAAATTCCAAGCTATGAGTCTCGAGATATATAAACACGTTTATTATACAGACAAGAAGTTGTGAATTCTTGAACAGATACGAGTATGTTGAAAACAAACATGAATATTTGACGAGGAAAGAAATCATGTTTTGGTGAGCTCGCTCATACTCCAATTTTATAGAATTGGGCTGTAGACAGTACGATGTTTTGTGACAGCTTTTTGTTTACATTTGATTTTTAAGAATCAATGTAGACTAGGTACATCTATCTAAACATATAATAAAGCTGAAGAGGGTCGAAAGTCTGAACATTAAAGATATTTAAAAAAATGCTTGGAGAGTTAATAACAGAACACCTTCCCACATTTTGTAGATTTTTTGTCTGTTGATCTGTTTCTTTGTATCTGTTTGTGTGTTTAACGATCTTCATGATTTTTGGTATGTGGGTAGTATGAGATCTCGGAAGTGTCATTAGCTAATTTTTACTAAGCCGCGGGCGTCCACTAGTATTTATATATATTCACATACGTATATTTCCCAAAAATATAAATTTCAATGCATGCTTAAAGAAACACATGATAAATCATATCATATAAAGCAGAAGGGTATTTGTTGATTTGTTTGTTGTTGACATAAGTTACTAGGAATATTAAATACGTTTCCGCCTTCAGAGAAAGTGCATTATATTTTTTACAGTGGTATTACCTCAGCACCATCAAGCATTTCCTTCCTAGATCTCCGACTTAGTTTGGTCTCCACCCTAAGCCATACTTCCACAAAAACTGTTTACGGAAGAACCAAACGCTCCGCTGTTTTATTTATGTACCAGGACCACCGATAGTAACCTAAGAGACACCGCAGACGCAAAACATTATAACCTGAACACCCAGCATCCGGGTTTTGTTCTCCTAGTATTTATAAGATGACTGTATGATGTGAATTGACAACATTAGAGTTTTGTTAATTCTTTTTTCAACTATCAAAAAAAGCACCCGTACATATTACTAATTAATTTATATGTTTACTCATATTTAATTATGACAAATCTATACATACATATAGGTACAATACAATACAATACAATATAACTTTATTGCACACCAAAAATAAATTACAATATGAAATGAACATATAATTTATTCTCACATTGTAAAATGGATACAATAATTTACTAATTTTCTTTTATCTTATATCTATTTACTCATAATATGTCTTTTACATCCTGAAAATTAGACGTCTAAATAAAATTAAGTTGTTACCGAGAACGTAGAACGAACGGAATAATTTTCTAGTTCGGTAAAACGAAAAGGTGTAGTAAAAAGTTTTATCCGAGTCTCGATTGTGAAACTTTTTCGGGCCGTATTTTATCATGCGCATATTGGATCGGATTGATGGATTCTCTTGTTTGGGGAAGTTTTTGTCTGGTACCGTTTTTAGGACAGGCAACTTGGTATTTTGCAATTGTCTTCATGACACTTGTACCTGGTATAAAGTTGAGTATTTGTGTTTGTTACTTTTATGATTTTAACATCTAATAATCTGGATTAATTTCAGTACACAGATAGACTAGAGTACTATCAAATTCAGAAGTACAAGTAATACATACAACAATAACATAATACTTACTATATTTCTTGTATTAATTTAAAAGTAGAGTACAGATGCAATCGTTATTGCATGTGTTCATATGTAATATATTTTTGGTTTCTTGTTGTAATTCAATACAAGCTACTACTACCAATTGTTCTACTGTAATTTCAAAAATCATCCCTTTTATACGTCTTGTCAATCAAACAGGATTTGTATTTAAAATTAATTAACCTTCAAGCAAAACTTTGAAAATCTAAACATTCAAACCTTAATAAGACAAAATAAATCTCTGAACTTCAGAAGTAAATCCTAATTAATTTCCTACAGAAAGTAATTACCCGTCAACGGCAAATTGTTTGAAATAGGGAACTGGAAATTACCAATCAACTAAATTAATGATGCCCTTTGATCTTTCAAAGCTATCAATAAGTGCCTTGAAAATGTTTAACCGTTTCAAAGTAGCACTTTCTAAGGGATAAAGAAAGTAAACTAACACAAATGAAATAGCCTGCAGTAAAACAATTGAATTTCCAGCTGAAATATTTTGTATGGTTCTTGTATAGTTTGGATTGCAGAATGTTATGTAGTCATTGCCCTATGTAAATATTAACAATCATACATGTATTTTGTACACCTAAAATCTATTTAGAAAATCGCAAGCTTTATATAAATGAAATGTTTTACGAAATTAATTAAAATCATTACATTTTTACATTGATCCTACTTAGGAAATATAAAAAACACAAGTTTTTAGTTGTGAAGTTCTCACAATTAACTTTAAAAGCTTTTAATTTCGAAAATCAAGCAAGCTCTCAGACAAGTCACCATTAATTTAATTTTACTATTAATTTTAAATTATTCTCTTTGTATGCCGTAAGAAACTTCTTTGTTAATAAGTACTGAAGTTCTCCTAATGAAATGGGGTAAGTCTAGACATTTAGGCAACGGTACTGAGACTAATTTAATTCTCAAGCTTAAAAATCCATTAGTGAAAGTAGCTTCATTGTTTGAACAGTTTCTAGGACTAAGTGCCAAAGTTTGAATTAATTCGGAATTCGGACTATTAGAGTATTTGGGGAATGTGGTCATAAAGTAAATCGATATTTTCAAGAATAGTAAAATTTTGGTTAAACTCAATTCACTATTTCAAATTTGAACAACTGTTTGGTTTCAGCAAGATATTCATGATATAACTGCACTAACTAAATTAAGGACTTAATTTAAAATAAATCAATAATATATTAATTCAGTTTGTAAAAATCAGAGGTCGCCCATCAATGCGGTGGGTTGATGACATTAGAAAAATCGCAGGGAGTACCTGGATTCTATTTGCATAGAACTGGGATGAGTGGCGTACAAGAAGAGAGGCCTATGCTCAGGAGTGGGCGAGAACGAGTTGATCAAGATGATAAAAAAATCTAACGTGTTCACATTTGATTTATCCTTGATAAGGGATCTATGTTGTAGTCAAACGCCATTGTATTGAGACTGGTTTATTTATATCGGGTAGATGATAAGCAACACTTAGTAACTACTTAAGGGAGTAGATACATAATACTATGACATCTGTTAACACGATATATAACAACATTTCAACGACGCATTCTGTCGAACAGAAAAACAGGAATACAAAGTTTACCAGAGTTGTACGAACTATTATATTTATTTTCTTTTTAGTTTTAATGCATAAATTCCTTTCTGTAATGTAAATAGGCTTGTTATTTTATTCAATTTCATTTACCACATTTATTTCCTACTATACCTACCTATAGCTTCACACCACCATGGCTGACGACAACTCAGGCATGGCCGCGTCAATACAATCTCAGGGGAAATTACTGCTCCTTGCGACCGCGGGGGATACCACGAAACATGAAACTATGGCGTCTCATGGCACGGCGTGGGCGGTGGATAGGTGGTGTAGGTAGTGGTTGAGGTGGAATTCGATGCAAAAACTTTAGCTAGTTTAAGCGACCAGATAGTTTTATTTGAAATATATTTCCAGTAAGATTTCTTAAATTACAAAGATGAATTTACGTATTAGTAGTACTCGTGGTATATAAATGTAAATATATCTTTTTAATGCTTAAACTACGCAACGCTACTTGTAAATTTATTATAAGTCATCTATTTTCTGTTTCATTTTCTTGTGGTATGGGGAAGTCAATTTATATTTTCGACAATCAAAATAATACAAATATATCTTATCACTGCAAATAAAGAAGTAACTTTTAAGTTTCGTTTTCAGGTGGATGCAAGTCTGTTTTCTTTTAGTCGTGATAATTATCGCTTATTTTTAAACCTGCTAATTTTAACCTGTATTGTTCGCAAAATGTGAAATATACAAGTTAAAATAAACAAATAGAAAATAATTTTAAGAAGACGTAAGAATAAAGTAAAAGAACTTACTCTTTTATTTTATTCTTACGTCTTCTTAAAATTATTTTCTTCTCAAAGTACCCCCGCATCGTATCTCGGTTTGCTGTTGGAACACCGTTTGCTTTGTCACACACACGCTGTTAAAAGCAAATTGTGGCGAGACCGGACTTTACGACGCACCCTTGGCCGCGAGTTTTCATGCCAAAACTGTGCAGGGAACGGAAATGTATCGACGATCGATACTGCCTGTGGAATAAATAAAGTTACAAGAGGTAAATATTTGTTGAAGAGAATAAGGTTGGTATTGACCACAAAATGTTAGAGCTTTATATATATAGGTTGTTATATATATACATAGTCGTACATTGATATTGATATAAACATAGTCAGCACTTTATTTATGTCAAAAATACGAGCACCAAATTTACATAAACAAAACCACTTTAGACAAATAAGACTGTAAAAATCTAATAAGTAGATATAATTAAAAACCTCTATTCTGTTTTCCAATAAAAACTTCAATCTAACTGTATAAAAGTTTCACCGACCAATGAATTTATTCCCGAGCCGCCATTCAGCGGGGTTGCAACGCTGTGGGTTGTAAAAACTGCAACCAGCGCAATACCCGGGTTTATCCGGCCACGAATAAATCTGTCAATATCACTCAACCACCCGCCGGCTCGACAGTATTCTAACGCAGGGAAAATATTGCAGGAAATATTGCACTATCATCGTAAATACTTGTTAGGTAAAGCTGACGTTTGATAAGTCTCAAAGTGTACAAAATGCTGCATTCTTTTTCTAAATGAAAAACTATACAAATATGGCAGAAAAAATAAAGCAGGAAGGAAGGAGTCATTTCAAAAGAGCTAAACTAAGCAGTTCAATTTACCATTCCATCTTGGAAACTCGTATCGCTCTTTTCATTTCTCCTAAAATATACGAACGATACGAACTTGAAAAGATTCCACAGCCTTCTAAATTCAAACATTACCTTTCCTATTTGGCGAAAGGCGTCCTGACTCCGACAGGAGTACTAGGCGAGCGATCCAATCCCCTCAACTGCGATTGGGTTCATTCATTCGAATAGAGACGGCTGAACCCGTCTGCTGTGGAACTGCGGAATGAAGCGATCCACTGCACAGCGTTTTGTTTATCCCGGTCGTAAACAAAATAGCATCTAGACTTCTAATCAATCCAGACAAGATCACTACCAAAAAATACGATCAACTAGATAAAGTAAGTAAGTAACTAAGTCAATCACTTTAACTATGTGTTCTAGCAGCTTCGTTTGAAAACCATTCCGACACAGGTCACCTTGAGTCTCAGCGTCGGTCAAATGCCTGGCTGTCCCGTGTAAAAATAAAAGGGCTTGGAGTAATCAGCACCTATATTCATTATCATGCCTTTATGATGGCTGATTGATGGAAGCGTGATGTGGCCGGAATTACTTGCGTAAGCAGTCTATTGGATTTTATATCTTTTACCTCAGCATCCTCCCAGGGGCAGGAACAAAACACTGCGATTGCAATCAGTCTGTGATCGTATTAGAATTATGAATGGATGGCTTCTTCGATTGATGAAGGACGGTAATGAAGCCCTGTTTACGATACGACGTAAAATATACCAGGGGCGATATAAATTACGCTGTTAAATTGTCAGGTTGTTCGATCGTATTTTAACTTGTATAGTGATATCCTTTGAACAACTTTGGAAGAATTATATTTTATTGTTAAACGAATTCTTGGACATCTTTAACTTACACGTATCCAAAGATCGACTCATAAATTCACTGACGACTCTGAGCAGTTGAATAGAACTTCACAAAAAGCGATGAACATTATTCTAAAAATTGTTCCCCATTTGTTGCGTAGGGATCCTTTCGGATGTCAAACATAATTTTGTCGTATAAAAGTTAGGCACTTTCGGTAAAGCACTCCTATTTATTGTCATGCACAACACACGAGAATTTTATGTTGACTCGGCTTCACATTATCATAATGGTATAGATTCGATCTGGGGCCAATCACGATTGAGTATTCATACGTTTTTTCTCCGGGATTTCTAGAGGTCGGTTCCATATTTCGTATATTTTCCGTACTTGCCGGTATTGCTATTTTATTGCTCGCAACATTTCCGTGGGATGAGTTTCGACCGATCGTTCCGTGTGATAACGTATCTGTGTCTTGTATCCGACTCGTATTGGTTTTTGATTGGTCTGCATCCAAGGTAGCGTAGTTTGCTTGAAAATTGTCAACCATTTTCTGGAAACGTGATAGATTTTTGCCAAAGTAAACATATAATACATACATAGCGATCCACACAGAATAGGTACATATGTATAACATTTTTTAACACAGCCTTTTGCCGTTCCATGAATTTTGGTATCCAATACTTGGCTAAAAATAAGGAAGAAAAAAATCTCATGTTTTTCGCAGATATGTGAAGATTCTCTTTGCATGCAAATCTGAATTGCCTGATTTCCTGTTCACATACGATTTGCTGAAACAAAGTTTTCCTGTAACCAAAAAAGTTTATATTTGGCGAGAATATTTATTGGCCATAAAGTAGTGACGGTGGTTCAAATCGATAGTACAAGTGAATAAGATTACAGTAACTTAACTCGACACAAGATTTGATTGAGAGTTGTGAAGAACTATTGCTATTTTATTCATATCTGGTAGGCTATTTTTTTATAGGGCATGTCACGATATTTAAACATAAAAGTACTTATTAGAATACGGAACTAGTATCAAATTATCTGTTTCGTTTCCTCTGTCTAGTTCTATTATTTTGCTTGGTCTCGTGTATATTTTGTAAGGATAGACGTTGGATGAAAAATTGAATTATATAAAGTTGTTTTACTGCCATATATATTATAATGTTTTCTACCCATACCAAGTAAACTGTGAGGGTCATGGCAACTTTATAGACTTAACTACCGAACTGTAGTTCTACGTCACGTAATATAAAGAGAATTACGGTCGTTCGCTTTGTTCGGCGTTGAAAAGTTTCCTTTTTATTACATAGTCGGATTAAAGTTTAGAGGCCAAATGATTTTCTATTGATAAAGATTATTTACACAGATTTGATTCTGCCCAGTTTTTATACCTGTTACAAACGACGTCCATGAACGTTGGATGTTTTGAATCATTTTGAAGTTTAACACAAAAAAACAGCTTAGATTTTATCTTACTTATATTATCGAAATGTGTAACATCTATGTATGTTATTTACAGTTTAATTCGAAGAAATTTTTTAGCAGAGATGTCCGTGTGTAAGGTCTATGTTATTACAATCAAGCGGTTTCACCAAAATACAGTCTATTCGTATAAAAAATCCGCGATCATAAAATTATCCAGATAAAATCCAGTGACATACTCCATTCTGATCACGTCCTAATATAACCTTATTACAAAAAGTCCCGTAAAGGTCCAGTCCCAAAGGTCCTCATTTACCTTCGGAAATCGTTTGTTAAACCTCTACCTTTATCGAAGCATTTATAAACTCCACTTTAAATATGCAAAGCACAAAACGGTAAATAGAATCGAAAGCTTTTAATTCTAAAATAGAGATGTGACTCGACATAATTAAGACGATAAGACGGCTTATCTCGAATGGTTATTACAAGTCTTTTTAAAGACCATGATGTAAGATTATTGCCAGATTATTGATACGGGTATGGTGTTTTAATTTGGTGGTATTATAAAATTTTACGCGATTTTTAATTAATATTTATATTTTGCAAATGTAATTAAAGGTAGATTGAAAACGTAGCGTTAGCGGTTATCAATGAAATTACTGCATTTTTTTATCATGCAGATGACATTATATGTAATACGGAAATTTGATGCTATTTATTTTTGTGGGCTTAAGTAACCTGATATCAGTGTTTTGTTTTCGTGGTATAGAACACAACGTTACATTTTAATGTAATGCTTTTATAATAAATAATAATAATAACTTTTATTTCAGACACTAATATCCATATCATACATAGTGAATAAATACAATATTATATAGAAAGGTACATTGTTACAGGAAAACTTTTTAGAAGTGAGTACCTTCGATAAATATACCGATCGATAGCGCATCCCTAATCCGAAAGGTATTAAGGGTTAACTCCGCCACCAGTTGCCAGCAATATACCCGTTGGCTGCTGTCCAAATTATTTTAAAAGAAACCTCGTAACGACCCCATTCCACTGGATCACGGTATTATTACTCTACTATTGTTTTTCTTGGGTTTACTGAAGTGATTTTGAATCTGAATGTGGTGAAATGAAGCTTCCTCGTTGTTCCTCTTTTGTTTAATGGGATGTCGGTGTTTTTGTAATGGTCAGGGTTTTACAACGGTACGGTGTTATTAAAAGCTGTTTTCAGGGACGGTGAGAGTGGGAATGGAGATTTTGTTTTTGGGATTTTGAGGTAGTTTTATAAGTAGAAAATAAGGATTGTCTCTAATATTTGGACACTTTTTTTTAGAGACTATACTTACTGTTTCCTGTCATACTTATTATACATATGTGAGCCGGTATGTGTAGTTGTGTATGTATATTTTATAGGTCTATTTTCGCTCACACTATATACTCTGTTAGTAGATATATACAAACTCTGGTACATAGATATGTAGGCAGTTTTTTTGTTTAAAATGTATTCTATTAACACCACAAGAATTTCGAACAATCTTGCAAGACGAATAATTAATAATCATGTTTGTTTTGTTTACGCAACAACATGGAAACTTAGATATCAGAATTGCCTTTTACCAGCCCATAAAAGCAAACATGCGCACTATCGAAGCATTTTACAAAGCAATTTGTTAGAACAGCTAAAAAAGCTCGTGAAAGATTTTTTTACTATTTACTTTGCTCGCGTGGAAAGTGGAAATAAAAAATATCTTAATTGTAATGGATGGCGTGTTTTGTGATAAAAACAATAATAAATTACTGTTTAATTATATCGCTGGTACCGTGTTTACTGTAATGAGTTTGGTTGATAAAATGGTAATGTTTTCTTGGTAATGTTGCGTTGCGAAGTCGATTTGATAGATTCACGGGCCGTATGGTCATTTGATCGTCATTTGTATGTTTTAGGCGTGGGATTTCAAGATTTATCAACCACTAGACATACTTCACTGTTTGAACAAATAAATATAAGTTTTACATAGTGTCTAGTTTTTCTACCATATTAAATACTAGCGGTATTCCTCAGTTTTTTTGAATGATAATTAATTATGTATTTTCTTTCTTTTACATTTTTGATACTTACATTTTTATTGAATGACTTTAAACACTTAAGCGTTGAACTTTTAAACATTTACATTGCGAAATTATGGCGCACCAAATCCACCGTAGTTAAGCTAAACACTGGACGTTGTTAGTAGGCAATATGTTTCGAAACCTCAGTTCCCATGCCGACCGCTCGCTGGTTTCTGTCCGCGCCAAAATTATTACGTTAATCGATTAGTCTGGACGTAAGATTTAATGCTTGTGCATAACTGAGGCTAGCAACAGATGCGTACGTGAATTTCGTGATTTGTTATTTGTGATTATTGTGATGTTGTGTGTGTAAATAAAAATAAAAGTCGTTTATTTCAGGCATTTCAACCTATAAGTTAATAAAGGACTTCATTTAATAATTAACTCCATTGGTCGCGTTATTGTTTAATACTTTATGTAAAAAATAAAGCTTGATTGATAGTGGAGTAGGTACAAGTGTGTTGGTACAGAAATCGATTATGTTTCATTATTTTATGTCTGAGAGTGACTCTAATCGTCTCAGTACTTAATAAACTTATTAATATTTTGTTATTGTATGTGGTATGTATGTTTTAGACGAACTTACAAACTGTAGGTTAATACAGTTCAGTATTCAATATTAACATTTTGTTCAGCAAAACATGAATTAGAACTATTATATTTAAGACATATACCTAGTAAATAGGTACACAGGGTGTCGCTCATTTAATTGCCTAGCAAAATTTGTTTTTTAACAGCATTTGAGTTAGTGCCATGTATACCAAATCTTTAAACTTTTGTTTCGCTAAGTCAGATCTATATAATAAAGTCCATATCACTCAAGTCTCAGATAGTCTAATTACGAAAAGACAGGGTGTCTGCCGCCAAGTCCATTCAAACTAAAAGAAAGACAAATGTCCAATGACAAAGCTGATTGCGCAGAACGCCACTCTACCAGATTAGCATCCTCTTGTTCAATTCATTTACCTTTAATTTAGGAGAGTAGTTGACCCATCCTGTTCCGCCAACATTATTTTTGTAGAGGAATGGAGCTCTTGGATCTGTGGGGCTCTTAAACGAGAGATATTGTGACCACAATAGGCTCTTTGAACTGCTCTTCTTCTTGGAACTGCACACCATTTGTAACTCATTTTGTAGCACATAAATCACCAAATCCAATCACACTTTCGTTATTTGTTTGCAATTTGTATGTGGATGATATGTACCACAGATCTCAATACAGGCTAGTGACGTCACCGTTTCCATTGCAGCGCCATATTGTCAAAGTAGCGTTTTGGCGGACTATTTAAATATGAATTTTTTCCGAAAATATGTACCAGAATTTAAAAATACACATTAGACTGGGTTTCCTAACCCCTAAATAAAAATATAAAATGGATTTTAAAACCAGTCAAACAGCGTATTGTACTTATACAATCTAAGGTATACATGCATATGTACACGTTTTTGGTAAGAAAGTTTAAAAGTGAACAGTAATAAGTGAAATATCAAACACTCCTTGGCACGAAAATTATTTAGTACCTACCTATGTTCTTATTGAATTAAATGTTCTTTCTGGCTTGTGTATGAAAGCTTATAAAAAAAAAACAGCCTTTGTACAGTAAAAACTTGTGTATTTGTTTATAAAAGTATGCATCATAGAACTAAATTAAGCCTTAATTTCAGATATTTTTATTATCTTATTTAATTCAGATATAAGGCTAAGTGGCTTATAATAATAATAATAATAATAATATGTCTTTATTTCAGACAACAGGGTCCATAGGAAGGTTGACACACAAAAATACAATCTGCAGGCATAAAACAAGTTAAAAGATTAAATTAAATTATGTACAAATACAGATTACGTGGAATTAGCCAACCATTGTCGGTATGTAGCAGTCATGTGCATGCGGTCAGACAGACTCTTAATTATAGTAATTATAGTCTTATAGTCTTTTTTTCAGTGGCTATCTCTCGACACCAGAGTTAGCCACTCTCATTCGAGAAGAAGATAAGAATTCAGATATCAAATGTCTTTAAATCCAAATAAAGTTCAGCTATATTTTACATAATTAATTTAATAAGAAAAAACTAAAACAGCGTGTTTAATATCTCCACACGAAATGTAAACGTAGCGAGGCGGGTAAACCGCAGCGTTTGCGGATGTCAGGACATGATTGACGGAGGTTATGAATATGTGATTAATGGGTTAAGGTTAAATTATACAGCGCTAATGTGTAGCTATTGTTAAACCCATTACATTGTCTTTAAGAGAACGTAATTTGCCTTAAATTGGGGGAGTTAATCTAGTGAAAGCACATGAATCGTTGGAAAATTATACAATTTCAACATCAAAATCACCAAAGTGTTATTGCAGATTCAGTTCTATTCCAAAATAAATTGTATTTTTTATAATTATTTTTACTACCAATTATTTTTTATCAATTTGAGTTTTCAAGTGAATAGGATACGTGTAACGACGATTAGGTGCCTTATGCCAAAAATATTTTACCCCATACGATTACTTTATAACCAGTCTCTAGTTTACGAGTGCAAACTAAACACAGATCATAAGCCCCGCTCCATAACCGGGCCCTATCCATGGCCAACATACGAGCATGGGCTAACCCAACAACCTCCATAAAGAATCCTCACCACTCCCAACAGGCTCCCGATTTATATATATTTTACAGGTAAAACCTTTTCTCAGGGATCGATTATTCATATTTTACGATCAGCCCTTAACCATTCGCCTCACGAGCTCAACTTTTTCAATAAAACATCCCCCCAGATAGAAAATACATTACGCAGTAAGGTCACGCAGAGAGAAAAGCGATTTTATAACTTTATCAGGCTTAAGTTCCCATACCTGGGAGCGTAGATCAGTAGGCTCGGTGGTTCAAAGTTTTTGCGTAAAACAGACCTTTCGCTTATTATCTACCTTTGTGTTTTACTGTTCTTTGCTAAGTTTATAACATTAGAAAAGGCATGTTTAATGAAAGTAGAGAATGCTTGGAAATATGTGCTCCTATTGTAACCTGAAAATAACTAAATTATTGTTTATATTTTGTTTTCTTAATGTTGACACGCAACGCAAAATACTAAATGAAATGACTTTTCAATGGCTTTGTATTCTTTAATTTAACACTAGGTAGTTAAATTAAAGAATACACGATTAAAATTATAACTATTATCTTATTGTTACTGTTCTGTTCATTATGATTGTAGTAATGTAATGTAAATAGTTGATTGTAGTAATCAATTCTTATAATACGGAGACACTGAATAGGCTCATTAAAGCACAATTACAATCATCATTCATCATATTGATCGTTCTATTGAATATATTACTGTACAACTAATAAACAATTTATTTGTAACCAAAAGCTTACACGTCAATAAGAAATTACAATTGTACATAACATAAATTATTATATAAAAAATTACATATCTTATACCAATTATTTATTTTACAAGATTTCTACCATTAATATTTAGGTAGCTTTTTTTATTTGTTTTGAAGAACTCTTCTATGGAATAGTATGTTTCTTGAACGAGCTACATTTTTAATTTATTTTTAAATATGTTGTCTGACATGGAATTCTTAATATCAGCCGGAAGACAATTGTATGTCCGGTCCTTAATAGACCAATGAATAAATTCTGCCTACCTTTTAAACGAAGCAAAGCTTTTACAACATCTTTTATTAGTATTTAACTAAGCATTAAACAAATCTTTACGATTTATTTCTTACGGGTTTCTATGTCAAGATTTGTTCTTTATATATCAGTTATTCCTTAATTTGTCTTCAATTCAATTTTACAGGTTTATGTATTAAAACATTGTTTTTAAAGGAATATCAGACGGATGACACGTTAAATTGTAGGTCCTGGCTGCTTGTCTAATACGGCAGTTGTTAAGCCATGTCAGAGGCCCTTAGGGCGGCTTAATAAATCCTCGACACCAGAGTTGGCCACTCTCATTCGATAAGAAAAAGAAAGGAATATCAAATAAGGACATAAAAATAAGATAGTATTTACAGGCACATGAATATAAAATAGCTTCTGGAAAGAAAAATCTGTTATGTACGAGTTTATGTTTACCTGATAAATCCGTTACTTACTTTGTCAACATCTTGACAAGAAAATCATCCAATAACAGGTCCCGCCCACGATCAAACCTTACTAATAATCTTGCCGTAAATATTTATAAGTGCAATAACGCCGTAATACCTATTCATAAGTGAAAATTACTATGCAAATAGTGGCAACTAGGGTCTGTACCATAGGCTCCTTATGACTTAATTTTTAATGAACTATAAAAAGGCAAAGTGCTCTCTTGTGTATGTATAGCTATAAATTCTACTTCATGTTTAGATTTTTAGCTATCATTGAAGATGGTCTGCAACATGTTATTAAAAAAATCTTGTTTTTGGCTATATTCACCTATTTCTTCCATCCTTCCTTTCTTGCAACAACCGATTTCTGAACTTTCATGGCGTTAATAAGTGTAGCGTAAAGAATGTTGGTTTAAAAAGCTTCGCCATAAACAAAATAAAAAATAAAATTTATTAAAATTGGAAAGTTTATTTTATTTAGCCTAACAAGTGTATATAAAGTAGAACCCCTGTTACAGTGAGGGCGGTAAATCCCGGCTAGTCTGCCTGCGTCTTGATTGCCGCTTCAGTACTACGATGTATTCAGGTGAGGTGATGCTGTATCTTAATTTTCAAATAAAATAGATTTTGTCAATGGTTATCATTACAATAAAAATGCTAAGTGCTATGTAGTGCTAGCCAAGAACGCGTGGCTTTTGAATGAATGCTTTTTGATCTTCAGAACTAAACTGATATCGATATAATTTGTACTATTAATATTACTTCCAGTATTTTTTACAGTAATATTTATTTTTATTTTAAAATAGCAACTGCATGTAAGCATGACTTATATCTTTTAGTTCAGCGTTCGTTGCCCATTATGTGTGTGGCCACTCCACTCATAAAAGTTATAAGTGACACGAATATTTACATAACTAGACAGCTGCCACTCAGTCCAACATCACGCATGCGAAATCCATTCCATTTCACTCATTTCATTTCATATTAACGCTTAACACGTCATCATCTGACAAGGAAATTAAATATACGTGAACAAAAAGCTAAAATTAAATGCTGAAATACACCGGACGTCGTGATGATTTGTTGCGCTCGTTGCTTACTTATATTAAGTGGTGTTTTTTATTTTTTTTATTTGCTTTTTCAACACATTTGAGACGAACAATGTGCAATGTAACACACAATCGCACATTTTGAATACCAAAATAAAAACATGTTTGTTTTTATTGCTGAAAATCAAATAGGTATACGTGTCTTATTGGAACCAAAAAAAGTATTAAAAACCTAATTTAAAAGATTTATTGTAAAATATATTTATGGAACCAATTTTGTGCAATATAGAAATATTTACGCCTGTCAGTGCGTAAATTATGTGCCTCATTTGACTTTGTAAATAGAACCTGAAACACGGCTATTTTGCTTCAACTGTTAATTAATTGTATCGTTTTAAATATCGACTTGTAATTATTTTAAACGCCTGCCGTACTAGTAGTGAGGTAGTAAATTACAAATAGGTACCTTAGTCTTGTACACGTCGAAATGGTTCGCTGAGACGATAATTATTGAAACTCCGTCGCTACTAATCACAGTTACCAGCCGATAGCAGGTCCGACTGCTGCTAAATTTGCTGACAAAATAGCAGTAGCACAACTTAATTATATTTACTTAAACTAGATCTATATATCATACAAATTAGGTGCTACAATTCCTAAAAAAATAATCTGCCAATATTGCAAACACTGCAACGTAGATAAGGAAATTCTTAACACTACTAACACTGTTCCAAGAAGTATGTACTACTAACGATTTGTTAATGCCTAGATTTGTAATAGATACTGTCCGTACTGGGCTGGTCGGTCCGTGGCGCGGTATCGGCTCGGTGGCGCCACCGCCCACGGCCCGTCTCGCCTCAGCCCGCGCAAGGCCTATTACTAAACCTACACTTGTTCCCCGATATCTAGCACTAAGCCTGGGAACAAACCCTTAACTTTCCTCCAGAGCCCACGTGGGACGCCACGTAATAGCCTTTTAATTTTCCACGCGATGCTATCAACACTCATGGTTGTAGTAATACCCCGTAATAGGCAACCAGTAATCGCTTCCGAAATTAAATTTATCGCACGCGCTGAGTTCAACGTGGTATCATTACACAGCCGAGGAGTCAGGTGGGTGTATCCGTATACAAGCTAAACGGTCTAACACATCCATGACAACGCGTATTAGCTTAACTTAACGACCTCTCGCGCTCACCTTTGTAAGCTGTAACGACATTCCTCCGCAATACAATATCTAATTACCATTGCGTTTATTGCGGTCGTTTAATGAAATATTATCGCGATGATTGGACATTTAACCGCTTTGTGCCTCGTCTAAATATAAAACGGGGCTCGTATTCTAAATAGCGCACATTAAATATCGGTCGCTCTGCTAAATCACGTTGACGTGAGTGATTAATCTTCCGAAGAGAATGCTGTCGTTACTCCAGCAATAAAGAGATAACAAAATAAATCAAAGAGCTATAAATATGGACGGGATGAGCGATCAGTCCCAGATCCGTCCAGTCCTATCTGATAGTTTACGAAACTTTTATGGCAATACCATGGAACTAAACGGCGGATAAATAAATATAAGGACAGCGGCCAGAGATAGATTACGTTTATTGTCTTTTAACTAAGCCCTTTCGAAAGTTGGAAAGTGTCCGAATTCACAAAAAGGCTTCGTTCATAGTTAACGAAGGCTATTATGTTTAAAATGCAATTTGAAGTGTTTATTTAACTGAGGTACTAATAGTGAATGCTCGAGTGAGCAAAGTTAGTAAATGGAAAGTTCCTCGATGAATTCGCAAAAAGCGCTTCCATCGCTGAGAGGTTGAGCTCGAGAGTTTTACAGCAGTTTGTTCCGAGAGCCGACCTGTCTTCGGTTATTATGAGCCATAATTCACAAGTGGGAACGCGGTGCAAAAGTACAATATCCTAGTGGGGCTATAACTGTCAACGGAGAAATGAATCAGTGGCGAATAAATCGCGGCTAGGACAGAATCGCCAGCAGAATGCTATGCGATCTTATTTCAATACAATGCTTTGTGGAACGCAACTGCGGGATTGTTTAGCGAAATTATTTCAGTGTTAACTGCAGTTTACGCTGTTTGTTTATGCAGGTTGATTTACGCGGGGTCTGCGTTATGTTATGTACGGACTCGGTACAACCGGTTAACATTGTCGGGCTCGCGATTCCGGCGCTGGCTTTCCACTGATTATACCAACATATCCAAATTGTTGATGCACGCGCAGTAAAATAAACATTTAAGCACTTTCCTCAGAGAACCTGTGATACTTGACGTTCTAAGAAATCGAAAGTTATTTCTACCGGCCGTGTTTAGATTATAAATATTGTAAGCAAGCCTCATAAAAATATCATTCACGAATGACTTGCATCAGAGAACGTTTTGCCTAAATAAACAGTGCGGGTGATAGATAAACAATGTAGGTATGGGACAGGAAATTAATCACAAATAAACTCTGACATAGTCAAGACCTTAGCAAACATTGTATAAATGGAAATTTTTTTTTGCTACAGAGTGTGACAAGGGCGGTAATAAAGAATGAAGCTGGTACATAACCTTTTTTAATAAAATCCTGACTACATCTCGTATTTACCATCAATCATTTCTGTCTTCTTCCTTTGAACATTCATATTCCTATTAAAATCTCATCGGCCCAAAATAACCAACAGAACTAAACAAGAATCATCTCCGATCTCAACCAGTCTTCAAACATTAAGACCGTTCTCAAATCAATCAATGAGCGATACAAATGAATCAACATCCCGGTCAATATGTAGAGCGTCGCGACAGACAGACGGTTAACCTTTCGACAAGCTGTAGAAGTGCGGAGACGCGCTTATTAGCGTCCGAACAATATAACTACGAACGGACAAAGTCAGAACTAAAACAATCAGACTGGTATATGATCTAGAGAAGGACAGTAGCCGAAGCAAAGGAGTGGAAGCGTAGCAGTAGTGCTGCTGCCAATGACGTACAAGTTGAAGGATTCTGCTGCGGCAGCTAAGCGTTCACTTTTCTATTCCAAGCTGAGACCACCCACAAGAGAGCACCACCGCTGAACTGACACAGTTGAAGTAAGGCAGAAGTGATAGTGTTGTAAATAAATTATCTGTGAAACTATTATGATTATCTACAAATAAACAATACCTCCGATATATTTCTATTCCATTTTTTTTTCTTAGGTGCTCATCTTTCACAGACTTTTTTTATGACATTTTTAAAGTGTAAATCAGTTGGCAAATATGTTATATGTTATTTGTGGCTTTACCCCTTTTTTCTAAGTCCTCGTAATAAATTATTACAAAAAATTCTATGAGGTAAACATTAAATACATAATGCTGTAATATAAATGCTTTTTAAACGCACTAAACTCTACCATCTGCATTGACTGTGGTGCATGTTATTTTAGGTGCTTGTATAATTGAGGCGTCCCATTGGTCGAGCCGCGACACGCGTTATGCACAATAATGCTGTTTTATACAACCACCGAGCAAACTACTCTCGTAAACACACTGCCGTGGCGTATTGATTGGAACAAACGTCAAATTGTCAAATTGTGAAATTAGTTGAAACATGTACATAAGTAGAAGTTGTACATTACATAGGTCTACAAAGAAAGCTAGTTATCAGTTTCAGTAAATTTTGATGCTATTCTAAATATACATCCTAATTATAACGTTTCTTTTTTGTTTTTGTACGTAGGTAGGTTTTAGGTAGGTAATCACATTTTACAATGGAAATTTAATAGATTTAACACTTCTACATCAGCAAAATTGCTATAAGCAGAGTGGTTAATGTATCATGAAAACTAAACTAAAATAAGCAGCAACCCATTCTGAAAATCATGAGCAAACGCCATGACATGCAGATGTCGCCACCGTCTTTAGCAATGACTCAACTTGTAAGAAAAATGAGCAGAAGAAAGATGAGAATGCGAACTGAATACGACTTATTTTGCACATTAAAATATTTTACTGCCAACACTGTCTTAAATCACAAGTGAGTGCTTTGTTTTTCAATTGATTTATTGCATTAAAATGTTGTGTAATTCATTTTGTTCTCAATCACAACAGTATGCATGTATGTGTCGTTTGAAATAAACCTTAGAAAGAAAGTATATTGGTAACGTTTTATCTAAAAATACTAAATGATAAAACTACTATGCAAGCAAAGCTATAGATTTTTATAGCTTTAAATACTACGAAAATATCACACAAAAATAAACCTAGCATACGCACAAAGTTGATGTTACAGTGGCCCATCAAAATTCTACCAAATACCATAAAGGCAACCATTTCGCCGGTGTAATGGCTCAAGCCTTTTCATGCGTCATGCAGCCCCTAACGTGACGTGCATTGTGCCGGTTTGATTAATAGAACATCATAATGATACCTCGCTTTTTGTACCCAACGACATTTTCACAAAAATTAGGCCACAGCAAAAATGTCGAAACAAATAATAAAGTCGGCGAAATACGCGATCTTTCGCACACCCTATAACGTGTGAGAGTCCGATTTTGAATACAAATCGGCTGATTTTCGCATGTTTTCCTTAGCCCTGGTTTATTAGGGAAATGTGTTTGTGTAATAAAAACAAATTATTTTTGTATGACACCACGGTGGTAGCCGCGTAAACATAATAAATTTTGTGAGTCTTTATTGTGAATAAAAATCTTATTACAATCCCAAAAGGATGGTCTCATTTGAAGATTAAGAAATATTTTAGTTTATAAATACGATATGACACTACACTGTTTGCACTGTATGATAAAAGTAATATGGTGAACATTTGTTATCTTTTGTGTTAGATTTCTCACTTTCGATGCCATTCTGCACGTAACTCACTGGTGCAAGGCCCGTCCACTATTTTGCATAATTTATGTTAATCATCTCATTTCACTTTCTTATAAATATGTAAATATTTAAAAAGGTACTTTTCCAAAATGTAATTTTTAATTTTTGAGAAATATGGAAATGTTTATGTTAAAAACCTCCTTGCAATTTAATTAAAAATCTTAAGCCGACATTTTCTTTGAAGCTGTTATAAAATGCTAAACAGGTAATATCCTTTGTGGGTGTCGTAACGTTTTCCTCCGTTTAACACTTGCATTTAATATGGAAGAAAAAGCCTGTTTAATAACAGTGTATGTTATAACGGAGCAAATTAATGTATTACTGGGAAGCTGGTTTCATTAGAGAGCAGTATACTTAGTACCAGTTTTGGTCCAGTAGTTTTAATGTCATATAATCAGTACTAACTAGGTATGTAGTTACCATTTTACTTTGCAATTGTTCCAAAGAAAATAATTGAGTATAGACAATGCTTTTAATTTAATTGTATCTCTTTAATAAACCAAATAGATCGAAATTGAGGTCTCGTTATTATTCTTAAAAGGTATGTAGATACTTTAGATTAGAACCTTCATATAAAATACACCAAATATTTTAAAAGAACAATGCTCGTCTAGCTTTTAGAAACCAATTTTCCTCTACACCTAAAAATAAAAAGCAAAGGTGCAACACGAACTAAAATATCTTTCTTAGTATTTTATTTTTTCATTTTATTCAGTCTTAGGATTTCTCTCTATTTTCTACATGGAACAAAGTGGTACACGCGCCCGGTGAAATTAATGTGTATTGCGCTAAAAGCCAAGTGCAAAGCTTTCTAGTATGGGGCAAACTGCGTTGTTAAGTAGCTGTTTCGATTTTCATTGGACACAAGGATAGAGCTATGGAAATGGATAGAACGAATATCATGCAAAGTATACAACATGCACTACTTAGTATGAAATTAGCTCGAAATTTGATGTAAGAACGACTTCTTTCTTAAATCTATGGTAAGGACATTTTTAGATAGTATAATACCAGCGCTGGAATAATTACATTAATTACCAAAATGTCACCTGTTCATCATTTTAAGGTCCATCATGTTATAGATTTTAACTTTAAATCAAGCTTAGTGAAACTAGTCACTAAAACGCTCGTCTAGGTTCTTTAGGAAAATGCTTGACTATAAAGATAAAACGTGATAATTTCATTACTGTCCTGATGAGAGAAAAAAATACATTGGTTTTAAAGTAATGGCTACATTGCTCGTTATATTGTATTATTATTAAAGAATACAGAGTGTACAAGGTACAGGTAAAAATAAAGTAATCACCACACCAGAATTTTAACGAGTACTATTATACTCTGTGGCCACTCGCCTTCCTTTTGTTTCGAGCCCGATAAAGTTTCCCTCTTCTTCCCCACTTAAGAGTTCGAGAGAGATAGTTGTTTTGTATAGTTTCAGATATGTGATCGCGAAGCACCTGTGCCGTAGTGGTTTATTGAGTCAATCGACGATACCGTGTCGTGGCGGGTTGAGACCCGGGTAAAGTGGCGGGTTGATGTAGCACGTGCTGGGTATGCTAGCAGGGTTTTTTTGCTAAGTAAGGCATAGGTTGCATTCGTGTGAACAAAACTTATATTATAAGGTAGGAAGGCAACTTATTTAGATGGCAAAGATAAAGTGCTAGGTAGATTAGGACGTTTATAGTTTGGTATCATGTTTCTTATTGTAATTTTCGAATAATGATTCTTTTTTGTAAAGACCTGATTAATATATAACTGCAAATATCGGTAAGAATGCATACTTTCATGAAATCATTCTCTTCTTACAATAAATTTAAATCAACTAGATACCCCAGTATTTCGTAAAAGCTTATCAAACTGCAGCTTAATGTAAAACATCGTACACCAGATAAATTAAATTTCATATGTATTTTTCAACTAATTGCACAAGATATAAGAAAGTAAACCACATCGACGTAACAACTTGCGTATACATGCAATTTATACTTCACATTAAATTGATTCGCGTAAATTGGAAAAGTAACAAGTGGTTTGGAGGCACGGTTCATAATTTTATACAGTCAGTTATTATAACGTCAAGTGCAGATTTCAAAATAGCAAGTTGTTTACAATCAGAGAACATGCCAAAGCTTCCTCGTAATTTAATGACGCACTAATTGAGGTGACATGTTGTACAATGATATTGATATTAAAATTTATTTATGTATACGTCGGCGAGTGATAATACGACATTTCAAAGTCGGCATATTTGTTTGTCGACAGCTTTCTGCGAATTACTGCAATTAATTATGAGCGATGTCGCGCGGCGCTGGCGAAAGCGAAACTCGCTCTCCGCGCTCGCCTTTTGTTTTTGCGCGCCATTTGCAGAACAATGCAACGCGTGCGACTTTTTACTCGGCGAAAATAAACGAATACATTATGTCGACTTTTTATTTGAACCCACACGTTGTTACAGCGAAGTATTAAGCCTTTACCGAAACGTCTCCGACGCTAAACGCAAATGTGCCGCAGCCGGCAAAAGGAACAAAGTCAGAGAGAATAACGACGTTCAATCTCGACTTTACAACTTTTTCGGCGAGCTCCGAAATAATAAGATGGTCGAACATTGTTTCGGAGCGCCATTTACGACCGTAAGATTGACTTATTACTTTGTAGTCTTTTTACTAGAAATTTATTTATAGCAATGCTCTAATGGAAAGATCAAACGCTGTTGGCAGTTAATTTTAATGTCTCGATGTAAGCGGCATGAGCCCGTTAGATATAATTAGAGGATCGGTAAAGCGCGCTTTGCATACGCGACGTGTGTTCGAGCGAGGGTATTATTTTGATCCAGCTGACATTTATTCTGTCACCAACCTGCTATACAGGTTTAGATATCTATAATAATAACAGCCCTTTTTTTACTGCTTAAATGATATTTTAAATGTAACACTTCATTTAATAGTTGTACACCGAAGGTAAGCTTATGGAGAATGTTACTAACATATTTATACCATGTGTATTTATATACAGTTATTTTACAATGTTTGTTTCATATAGTTCTTCTATTCAAATAGTTTACCAAAATATAATACTATCCAAAAACCTATACGTGTTTTAAGTACAATATCAAAGCTTAACAATATTTTGAGACAGATAAGAATAAGAGTATATTTGTTAGGATTTTCCAAAAGTGGAACAAATATAATCTTTTTATGTTCTGAATTAAAATTTATTCATGACTAGTGCTTCTGTTCATGCATTTCTCCATATCTCTCTAAACCTATCGGTCACTAACCTACATAGTCGCTGAGTGAGTGTTTCGAAGCTAAATCTGCTCCAGCAATGCGGATCCAATTTGCTTGATTTATGCTAAAGGTAACTTTAATTAAGCTTCGTAGATGGTTACTAAGAAGACATCAAATAGACTTGTTATGAAATTTAGTTTCTAGTAAATTTCATGTTTATATTATTATTTTTATTATTTCAGTTCTTCGGTAGAAATTATATAACATACACGATCAATTTTACTTTGCTTACAGAATGTGCGTTGATGTCTTTTGTTTTTCGTAGCGCTTTCGTAGAGGTGCAAAAAAGCGTAGCTATTTTTATTATAAACTATTACTAACTACCTACTAAGTTTTTGGTTTTCTGCAGAGGTTTACGTCATTACCCTCGATAACCTGGTGTTTAAGCATATCATGTGACTATTTGTTCTTTTAATTCAGTTCTGTTAAATGCATCGTTTTTTTAACTATTAGCTTCTTGACTTTATTTTAATTATTATTTTTAATATACTTTTAAGCTAAATTTTACCAAAACACGTTTTTCTCAATCAAACTCTTGAGTTTATTTTAAAAGTTAAATTATATTACTTACAGCGTATAATTAAATACCAGACGCCACATTCGCAGTCAAGCCCCTGTCACCGAGGCAGCGAGACGCACCCGCGCGGTAGAGGGCGAGCACCTCTCATCAACTTTAACGAGCCATTACCCCGTCCAGGATTCGAGGGGATCCTGCTATATTCACTACTGTCAATGACACAATATCGAATAGATACCTTAACATGGCTAAAAATTTTATATGGGGCAAAAAATCTATATGTTTGGTCAGGTCCGAAACTCGTGACACACATACAACACATCTATCTCTTTCTGTTTGGTTTTCTTTCAGATTGGTTTCCTGGAAGAGATTGCTTTGAGCGATAAGGTCGCCAGTTAGGACACTAATTTTAAGTTTGTATGTTTCATTGTGTTTTTTCCTGTTTTTGATGTTTATAAAAAAGTGTTTTCTATCTATCTATCTATTTTTTTGCTAAATTATAAATTTAATTTTACATACCAGATTATGTTCCTGTGTGCACACTGTATTCTTTATGTTCATGGACTAAGCTAGAGTACCTACATGGGAGAGCTTTATATACTACTAGCTTTTTGTAATAGTGGTACAGCAAAATAAATAGTTCCTATTAATTATCTGCAATATCTGCTAGCTGGTTGGTTTGGCAACATGGCTTTGATGATGCGCGAACCAGCGCAAGTATTTTTGTTGCCGTAATGGTTTGTTTAGACTTGTCCAGCGCAGATAAATATTTAGAAGTCTCCGAGTTATATTGTCCATGGTATCCAGTAATATTCACTCCTCGCATAACGTGTAATTATTTCAGTGGGGGCGTCAATAACGTAAGCACAACGTATTTGTGAGCGACGAGGATGGATACTGTAAAAATTGAAAATTTATTATACCCATTTTGAATTTTTTCTCCTTTGAGGGTATATTGGTGTTCTTCATGTACCAATTTATGCATAAGATCTGCAACATAACATAATAATGTACTTAATTGAAAACACAATAATACAATAAACGATTTTACTTTGACTTTGAAAACTTTATCATTAAAAAAAGAATAAAAATTACTCTAATTTTTCTCACAAATTATTAATACTTTGTGTCCTTCTAAGATTTATGTAATTTTTAACCGACTTCAAAAACAGGAGGTTATTAAGTCTTTTGAAAGTTTTTTTTTTTGTGGGTATGTTACGCGAATTCTCCGTTATTTATGAACCGATTTTAAAAATTATTTTTTTATTCGACGGGGATAGTTTTCGAAATGTGCTAGACCGATTCTGATGCTGATTTCAACATTGAGTTTGTTTGTTTGTTGGTGATCGGGGTAGTATGAATTTAAATTAAGACTCAAAGCCTTTCCTTGAATACTGTACTGTTATTTTTCTATATATTTTATTTAAAAACATCTCGCTATTTTACAAAAAACTTAGTAAAATATTTACATATGCAAATCCCTATACCATAAATCACCAAGACCAGCATGCAGCACCAATTTAATTAAGCAAAAAACCCGCAAGTGCTTATAACATAAATTGCAGGTTTCTATTTGCAACCTGAATTCCATACATCATCATTAGACTCCTACCTTCGCTGACTAATGAAAATATTTATAAACGTAGAACATTTCTTAGAAATATTATATCGATGTACTGAACAAAAGCGGGTAACCAAAGTAAAATGTTCACTGAAACGAAGGTGATATGCAGTGCAGAGACTTAAAAATACACATCCGAAGTGTTTTATAAAGATGGTATCGGGAAGTAAAATTATTTTTAACTAAATTTATTTGATTTGCATGTTATAATTATGTTGCTACCTATGTAGATATACACAGTACGTGTATAGTACATAGCTTATTCGGGTCAGACTATATTGTTCCTTATTTTATTCATATGATACAAATTATTATGAGACATAGGGCTGAAAATGTATTTTATGGCATCCAACACAAAAATGCCATTTATTTAATGAGAAGTTTTAGTTTGATTGAGATTTGATAGAATAACATAGTGGTATGCAGAATTATAAAATCCCCAGTCTTAACAAGGTATACTGTGTGTTCTAAATATGCAGCTTTCTTCATTTCAACAGAATATCCATAACTTACTGCCAGTCACTGTAACTAACACTGCATCTGAAATAATTCACAGTGCATTCGACACGGCCGCAGCCGTGGGCGACAGCATGTCTTGCTGTCCACTGCTCTTGTTGCCACTGCCGTGGACTGTTTGGTTGTTTGTTTATTGTTTTTTAGTGGGAGTGGTGAACTCTGATTTCAAACTTTTGTAATATATAAATTCTTGACGATTTCTTAGGACTATAATCTAACCTGTAATTTAATTGGCAAAGGACACATCTGTTGTCTATCAAAAACAAATTGTGTCTTAACGATTTTGATTTGAATCATATATAAATCTTAGCGCTATTAAAACAAGAATCATTTTATTATTTCAATAAGAAACGGTTTTTAATCATACAAACACAAAATCAATTACCGCATGATTACCGTAATCACAAAGAAATATAACACAGAAAGGTAACGACTCAAGCAAATTGGACAAACGACTTAAACATTTCTCCTTTTGGCAGATTTTAAAGAACAAAGAGCAACCGCATTAACTTATCCTCATATTTTTGCACTGACAGCTAAAACTACCAACTAAGCTACGTGCATATC
The DNA here is from genome assembly GCA_964023185.1 of Macaria liturata. Classification (NCBI taxonomy): domain Eukaryota; kingdom Metazoa; phylum Arthropoda; class Insecta; order Lepidoptera; family Geometridae; genus Macaria; species Macaria liturata. Next base: position 5,794,984 of record OZ026819.1, read on the forward strand.
CTACACGCATTCATCTAGTTGACAGGTCACTTTTGAACTCAGTTATAGACAGGAAGATCCTGCCGCCAGCTCTGCCGCACTGGTTACCGGTATAGACGATATTATATAGGGATGTCTGACTATCTATCGCTTTGCACATATACCAATCAGACAATTTATTTGATTTCCAAGTTGTTTGAAGTGACACCTCCACATTTTACAAATACAAGTCATAAGTAATTCATTAAATCATTTATGTTTAGATATTTCCTTTTCAAAGAGCATGATTCAGCATGAGCACGACACAGGGTAACCTAGTGTGGGGATCACAGTCAACATCATTTACCCATTTTTATATACCCTGTCTGATCCAATTTTCTTTAAGTACAAATGATGTGTACTAGTCTAAGGATTTTTGTGTGAATAAAGTAAATTATTATTATTATTAAATGTGTGCACAACGAAGTGGTAAAAATGTAGCTTAGAACTAGAATTAAATACAGCGGTATCTAATAAGATGCTAGGCGACACATTTTGTTCATTCATTAATTTTATGCACACTATATTCTACCATGCATGGACAGAGTAACGTCTAGATCTATCACGCACCCTTAGCAACCGTTGAGCCAGCTTTTAGACATATCACGTGATATTTGTTGTTGTTTGTGTTTCTATGCCAAATAAGTGCTTTTTTTACAAGGAATGGGTTTACACTTGACCGTAATTCGCGTGATGGTAAGCAATCATTACGGTCTAGGGTGGAACGTGCTTACCCAGTAAGAACCGATTCACTCTCGCTTTGAAGATCGCAAGGTTATATTCCGCGGGGAACAGGGAGTCAGGCAGGGAGTTATTGCTGTGATATACTTACGAGTGTCCTTACAATGGGGCATCTATAAAGCCTATTGCCACTGACCACAGTTATTTCTAACGCAGATCACGTCACCGCAGGATCGCCTCGCTGCTTTGATGTCACATTCTCTTTTTGCGAACATTTCAGCGCTCTCTCGCCAAAATACTTTCGGGAAGGATGTCTAACGACTAGCGGACCGAGACTTAGGGGATTACTACGGTTTTTTAACATAATTAATTAAAATCTTTTATAGACTCACACCTAATGTACTAAAATGTCATCATGTTTCAGGTAAATCACCTTTTTCGGTATTCATCACGTCGGAAAATAACGTATATCATTGAAATCAGAAAAACTGATTTTGAAAATGTTTTTTTTAACTAGATATGCTCACGCTTGACTACATCTGGCCTGCTGTTAAGCAACGTTTTAATCTACGATCTAGCGTAAATTATAATTTATCGTTAAAAAAAACAGTAATTATAAATGTATTTTATGTTAAAGTAAACTTCATTTCGTATTTTATTAATTGAAAAAACCTGTGTACATTAAATCTGATAATCATGAAGTTTACAGTAACCACCTTTCAGATTCTTCTGTGCAATTTAGACTGACTGTCGTTTGATGCTGTTTTATAAATGGAATATTAATGAGAGTAGGTAATTACGTCTCAAAGACTTGTACGGATAGACATTTGTAAAATTCAAAGAAATATTTTTGGAAATTGCTGCTCAAAAATACAATCAATATGCGATACGTATAGTTCAGCTTTTTATGAATTTCCAAATAAATTTGTTGGAATGTGAATTGATATTCAAATATAGTAATAAGATTTTTTTTTCATCAGATGACTCTTGGATGATTTTGAAAACTCTCCACACCAAAATATCATCCTGTGTAAAAAAAACTTATAGACTTATACCTACTTTCAAAATCGAATTCACCAGAGCAACATTGAAATCACTTTTCTTCCACCACGTACTATCCCCTGTAATATGATTATCCTGAGATGGGATCCCATGCAGTCAGAATGCCGAAGTGTCAATAAAAGTTAGGGGGTTTGTCGAAGTTTATTTTCAGCGGTGCCAATGTGGTTAGAGATAATAGTACGTAGTAAAACTTGGTGTCATGGGGGCAACGATATGCAATAGATTCCTACTTTTTGCACAAAACCATTGCACCTGTCATCATATTTAATTTTTTTTTCCTAATGTCATAGGTACTTGTTTGCTTATTATACGCCTTAGATTGGCGTTCATAGTGATTTTTGTTTTGGCGCTGTAAGACCTAGAAACTGTAACAAGTATGTTTCGCTTTCTGGTATCAAGTAATTACCTGGTATCAGTAAGCAAGAAGCAGCGAACGTCCACTATTACCAACAATATCTAAAATATCAGATGCAGATTCTTAATAATGCGGTGCAACTGCTTGCTGATTTGTCCGTCGGTTTCGCCATGAGCGTGCAATAACATTGGATGTCATTTAGTCCCTGCAGAAAATAGCAGTTGATGGTTGACGGATCGGTTTGTATAGAATAGATGGATAGACATGTACATTAAGTGTCTCTAACTTATAAAGTCTACGCGCGTGGGCGAAGCTTTGATAACGGTCCCAACTATATCTCTTAGCGGTGTCGTTTGTTACTATTTGCTAGGACGTTAGGTTAGTGCTTACGATAAATACTAGGCGTGTTTCATCCTTAATTACTGATAGTACCGTTACTCGTTGAATGAGTGGGCTGAGATGTCGAGAAGTGCTAAATATGACTTGGTTCTAATATTGTGTGGAGGCTGGTCATTTAAGTTATAAGCAATTCGTGTCTAAATATAAACTTATTCATTTAGTACCGATGGCAACTTTATTGGGGTAAATGAAATACACTAATTATATTAAGCGAGTGTGGCTCAGCGGTTCCAATGTTTGCTTTTCATTCAGACGCACCCTGGTTCGAATCTGGCCCTACACCAATGACTTGTATTTTCAAGTTATGTGTAAATTTGCACTCGCTTAGCGGTAAAAAAAAAAAAAAAGTAAACGACATGTTTGAGGACCACAATATCCGAGGACATATTGTGTCTTCCGTGGAAGGACCTGGGCGCCCACCACGATGTATCTGCCCAAGAGAATCCCCTAACGAATTAATTTTGCGGGGGAGTCACAACCCTCAGTCATGAGGAAATACGACTCAAAGAGAGAGAGAGAGTATACCTAATGATATTAAATATCTAGATTCAATAATTATAAAATCGTATTGTAAGCCAATTAGTTCGTAATAGAATAAAAGTAACGTAAAAGCACTAAGTACTCAAGTCGCTACAATCTTATTAGCTACAATAAAAAGACAGATCCTCTCAGTACTTCAATCTTCGTCTCATTTCATTTTCTGAAACGTTTTCATCAAAACACTGTCCAACATTTTACGTAAATTGACATCTTTTAATGAAATTCTAGCCATTAGGCTTTCCTGGTAATCCAATTTCGTAAAATCACCGGCAGAGGTCACTGCAGACCCTTTTCAAAGTCGAGCGGTGTTTTGACGTGAAGCTCTCTCCGGCAGTTTTATGCAGTGATTTGACCTTAATTAATATTGTAGATTTTATCTCAATTTCCAATTTTAGATAATTCATTTTTTAATGGCTCTTACTAATTTCACAGCAAAGAAACAATGAGGAAGAAGATACTCCTGAAGTATGAAAATGTGAGTTTCGACGTTCATCAAGTAAAACCGTTATTACATAATAATACTACTAAGTAATCTAATAAAAATAGGATAGATTGTCTTTGAGGTCACTTTCCTTTATCTTGGGTGAAGTGCTGTGGAACGCAAGTCCATAATAATATAAGATTATTTTTTTAAGTACTTAATTTTTGTCATCTTTAGGTTTAAGGGTTCAGGTAAGTATTTAATTTTTGTCATGTTCAGGTAAGGTTTAAGTATCATCATTTTATTTTTATTATTCAACCACTCACACAAACTAACAAGCCATAATTTACCCAAATAACTAGTCCCAAGCTAATCCTTTTCCCCTAATATTTCTCGCAGACCCGTCCATTGTCCTGATTGCGTGGCAAATGAAAAGGAAGAAAAGGTGAAATGGACCAAAACAACATCCGTAACGAGATCCAGCCAACACTGGCATCTATGCAGATAGATAGATTATTCTTATAAATTACTAAAGAGGTGATTCAAACTCATTGGTTTGCGTCTATTAAGTTAACATGTCAGTGCGACCCATAAAATCATGGCTAAAGAATGAAGTTCAACGGTAACCTGTTATTAGTCTACTTTTAGTCAATATTATGCGCATGATTAGGAATTAACTTATTCAATTGCTACGCGTTTATTGCAACTGTAAGTTTATGACTTTATAAAGCGATAACGTGATAATTCATAGCCTGGTTTTGTAGAAACTCAAATCAAAAATTCATTTTATAGTTACAAATAAAACACGTTCAGCCGAATTGAGAACCTTCTCCTTTTTTGAAGTCAGTTAACAACATTAGAGAGATGCATTAGATATTCTACTATATGGATAGGTATCTCATATTCGTAGTAAACAAAAAAAAATGTTCAAAGACTACCTAATTTAATTTGTGTCCCTTTGCACCGGGAGCTATCCGATTAATTTTTGTTTATTTTATTTTGCCTCATATATTATTTTAGGTATATTGTATGTTTTAGACTTAAATAAGCGTAAGTAAATTTTAATAACTATTTGAGGAAAATATTTTTCATTCTATATCGAGAAAAAAATTAGGTGTCCATTGTTCCAATTCCTTCCTAAAAACACTACAATAAATAATAATACTTAACCTTTGTGCCTCCAGTACCGAGGCTTGCCAATTCAGGCTGATGGTAATACTTCTATCGGGTTACGGTCAACCTTTTCATGGTTGTGTCCTTGGTGTATAGAGACAGCGATTTCTGACTAAAACTACAGTAAGTTTGTAAAAAAATGTGTCTAGAGGAATTACCTATTTATAATAAATATAATAAAGACAAACAGATGAGAATGAATTAAACAAGATTCCAGATGTTGTTTTGAGTAATATTGTCAGACTTCTCTAAATTATTATTATAAAATTTCGCTTTGAAATTTACTTAGTTACATTAAAAGTAGGGTATTTATACTAACTTAGGAACTTCAAACACACGTCACACATAAATACTTACATCATTTTACCATGGTAAACGGATAGATAACTTACCAACTGGTGCTTGTTTGTTTGTCTACCTAAATAAAATTAAAAAAAATCCCTAAACAAAATCAAAAACTCAAAAATAAAAAAGTTAATTTACACAAAACGCTAAACTCTCTCTACTAAACTCTCACCCTTAAACAAAGGAATCCCCTAAAAGTCTCTGGCCGGGAAGCCTGCCAGTACGAAAGCCGTAATTAAACGCCTCGTCTAATTGTGACCTTTGGCCGGCAGCAACCCTTTGTAACGAAATATACGGGATTACGTCGATATACGAGTAATCGGGATTAGCTTGGTTACATAATGTATGTAAGACTCAGGTGGGTTGTATTGGTTTGATATATAATGTATTTATTGTAGATAGGTACATGACATACATATCCTGCTTGCTATCCTACTAGTATTGGAAAAGTTAAAAAGGCGAAAGCCTGAGTTTGTGCGTGTGTACATATGTTACTTATTCAGGTACAATAAGGTAAGACCGATTTAGAGGACAATCGGTATGTTAGATTTACAATAAAGTAACTTAACTTTTTTATTTTTCTACTTTTTTTGGAACTACGTAGGTAACAATGATAGTTTGATAATTTTATGGTAAGATTGTGATAAAAAGATTTTCCTAACGGATAAACAAGTTTCTGCAATGTCTATAAAAATCTACAGTCAACGTTAACATGTTTCTTACTAAAAACAAAATTCTTGTCATATAGGTACTTATTTAAAGTTTTTCATTTGCCTTTTACCGATACCTACATATCTATAAATAGATTTCTCAGCGGAAGATATAAATGGTAAAATATCGTCGTTTATGTAAATTGCTTCCTCGAGGATTTCACGAGATTTATGTCTTAGTCGAGAACAAAGACTATATTACCGAAAGACATCAGTTCAAGTCCTTTAACTTTATGTAGATCGTTCCATCACCTGTAAGCCATGCGACGTCCAATCAGCATCAAATCGTATTTTCATGACAACCAATAACCGAAAATTGGTATATCTACCAATGTTACCTCTTACCTACCATACCATTTATATTTCCTTTTAGCTGAAAATAAAATTTTGTATGGAGACACAAACATCAATGTCTACATATAAATTGACACAAATAACAACTTGATTAGTATGTCAAATTATGTTTATAATAATGTCCAAGGAAAGAGAGGGATGAAATAAAAAATCCTTGGATAATGTCATTAATAGATAATAAAAGAAAAAAAATGTTGGGAAAAATTAAACCCATACTTCTTCAAACTACTACACAATTAAAAAAGACCATTATCTAATGTTTAGAACAGCCAATAGTCTAAGTTATTGCGAAGTTTATAGGGTAGAATGTCGTTAGTAGAGAACAATTAAATTGAGACCACGATTTCGGTTCGTTGCTTAAATTGACTTAGTTACGGAGACAGATGTCCTACATCCTATTTGAATTCGCTCCCGGGCTTATTAGCATACTGATCGCGGAGAGATTTGGAAATCTGCATTTTAAAGGTAGTAGATTGTAGATTTTCAAATGGAGATTCTACTTCAAATTCTTGTGGTTTAAAAAAATATAATTAATTAAAATCTTGTAATTTTGAATTTCATTGTATGTTTTGTCAAACATCTCAGTTTGTTTTGAGTAATTAGTAAAATTTACATGAATAAAATTTTATTGATAGATATAATAGGCAGTGTACAGTATTATTACTATATAGTAGAATGAGTATTTACCGAGAAATTTATGTGTAACTAAATAAAATATCTATGACAATTTGTAAATTGAAACTGTGACATTTATTGCATTTACACTTTATTGGACGCACTTGAGCTCAGATATTCGCACAGACAAGATTATCAGAATTTGTGAGTAAAGGGTTTAAAATTACATATTGCAACATTATACTAAGAAATTGCAACAAATGCATACATTGTTATTAAAACAATGCGATTTGCAAGAATTATGCATTTACCATGAATTTTACCTGACACTTCGAGTGTAATTTTGACTGACTACATAAAGGAGAAGGATCTCACTTCGAAGCTAATCTTGTAGATCCGATTTCATGAACATTAAACTATTTTTATCTAAAAATTTGGAGTGTTATCGAGAATTTGCTATTTAACATAAAGCACAATATCAATTTATTATTTTTTCATACTTATCGTTCATATAAAAGAAAAAAGAGAAAAGAAAATAAATCGCTCCTCCTGAATCCTGGAAGAGATCGCTCTACGCGATAAGGCCGCCCAATGTACCTAGGTTAAGTAATATTTTTGTAAATTGTTTTGTATTTTTGTTTTCTATTGTACAATAAAGCTATATTGATTGATTGATAAAACATCAAAGTAGGTACAGCCATATAATAATAAAACCAGCAGGTAGTAACTAAAACTTTTGTACCACAACCTATCACAACAAGTTGTAGTACAAAAATAACGAGCTCTTCATTGTGTTTATACCGCCCTACAGGCCTATAAACCAACACCAATATCAGAGTAACAGGCTGAGTTAGACACCCATAAAAACATTACCCCATATAACGTTGACGAGGTCAATAAACTACAACGTGTTCACTATAAAATATTAGTGCCTACGAGCCTCTTCCACTTGTGGACTTTGTTCAACGGTGAAGTAGTACATTAAAAAATATTTTAATTTTTGACTATTGTTAAGTTTTGATGTGAAACAAATGAATTGTTAGTACGAGTATGTCCCGCAGTGTTGTCCGCCGTAAATTTGGAAACAAAATAGCCTTGTTTGATTAAAATTGGTTATTAATCAACGGATCACAGAAAACTAGTTAGTCATTGAAGCGTAAGTATCATACTTGATTACATATATTCACACGCAGAAACGTTTGTCTCTAATATTACGATGATTAAAATATATGTTTCCCCTTTTAAAAGGTAAAGTACTAGGAATCCGGAAACCTAATTAAACGTAAGTTAATAAACTAAAAGGGCCGTACTAAGGTAATTGCTCGACAACATTTCCAAAGACCCTATTAGAAGTCCAGCTTCTGATTCAGCGAATAATCCTAAAACGGCGCAAACAGTAATTTGAATCCAATGGATCCTTTGTTCCCTTACAAAATGTGCTGATAAAGGAAACGCTCCTAAAGCGTGGCTGCGTGGCTTTGACGACACCAAACCAAGTAGACGACTAAAATGAACACTTAATATGGTTTCTTCTAGGCACGTGCACTTATTGAAAAGGACTGGATGCCCAAATTGCACAATAATCTTCTTGTATAAAAAACGGTGGCACAACGGTATGGCACAAACAAAGTCCTCAAGTAATACTTACTTATTGCTACCCAACCTGAATTTAGCCCAAATTACCAGGCAATTGCGCATTTCAGCACTTCAACAGTATTTAAGATGCACGTCTGGATGACAACCATTTGATCTTCCACTACCTTAAATATTGCACACTTATTACTCTAATTATATTATAGCCCATAGATGACGTTAGCTAGGTGTCTCTTTTTTATATTACCTAAGCATGGCGCTTTCAGAAAAGGTGGCTCAATTCGAAAAGGTGGTCGCCATAAACGCGGCCGATACGAATACGAAAGACAGAAATAAATTGGGCTTACAGATTTATAGCCGAATGCTCTTAACCCGCGCCGGGACGGAGCTAGGATTAAGGAAGAATTGTGGGCTAAAAGAAGAGGAAATAAGTCTTTTTTAGTTTTTGTGGTTTTCAGTAACAAAACTGTTCAAAATCCACACTGTAGAAAGGCTTCGAAAGTGAAAAAGGACGTGTTTTTAGGTTAAACCCAACAAAACTGCTAAGAATTAAAAAAACCTGCGTACGATTGTATTTCTAGATTATATAACCGACGTAAGTAGTTTTATTTCAATACGTAAACCAAATAAATTAAAAAAAATATACTACCTACATGCATGTATTTATTCCAAACGCCCTTTCGGTAATCCTGAATTCGTCGCCAGCCTTTTAGAGCAATTTCCGAGTTCGTAATTTTTGACATAAATCCTAGGCAAATGGGCGGTGATTAATTGAAATCTTCCGCGTTTTGAGCAATACAACTTTGTGAAATACGTTTCAATAAATTATGGCTACATTACATACTATATGGTTAACTTTTTCTTTCTATTTCTCATAGTTCCGTTCCACTTGATTTTTGTAGGTTTCTTTGTGCATTTTTATCTTGTTGTTATGGAATTAAATTAACTTTGTATGCACTAATAACATGTTATTTTCTTTGTATAGTATTATAGATATTTACACAGAAAAGGAATAATTACTTACCTTCTATTATTATCGTAGTCGCAAGTTTATAAATGTAACTTATTAAAGCAAGTCAATCTACTTAGATTGAATTTCGTATGCCTACTTAAGTTCATTTTAATAAACCAGCCAGTTAAATTCTATAATCCAGTCATAAGTAAGTTATTAAGGGTTATAACTTGTTTAGCTGTTATAAACGGTGTTGCAGACTTGAATAAATCTCTACCGGTACTTTCATAGCTTTATAACCGCTTTTCAGCGAGTTAGTAAAACTTGTAAGCAAGTAACGACATTCCTTATTACTTAGTTGTGTATTATTTATGTGAGTTGTTACGTGCTTTATGCCTTTGATGCTACCATAAACCTACACGAAGCTAAATAAAATACAAATTGAAAATTGTCGGTTTATTAGACCTTTCCTGGAATCGAAAGTGCGCTATGACTGGCTAAGAAGGCTGTAAAAGCTGGATTGCCTACGTGAGGATAACAATGTTTTATGCGCTTGTGGAAACAACTTAGTTTGTAGCTAGTTAACCTTCATATTAAGGAAGCGTATTTTGTTTTTGGATTATGGATAAAATATAACGAACGTGTGGCAGCTGTTTAAATATTCCCAACCAGGTTATCACCTGATCAAATAAACGGTATGAGATTTTAGATAATCGTTATATCAATCTACCTTTTTGATTTACTTACTTTATTCATTTGGTGCTATCTTTTCAACCTCTATGTACGAGATTCTACAAACTTATTTACTGGTCACCTACCCCAGTAATGAGGGATACTATGCAAGGAGGAGGATGTGCCTACGTATGCAAAATAAGAAAATAAAACAAATTAAATATTTTAAAAGTTGCTATATTTCAGTTTTCATTATCAAATAGTTACAACACAACGGGCTCTGAAAATATCTCGATTACAAATGGCTGCTAAAATATTTCTTTACAAAGGGTGTACAGAGATTAAAACTTGCTTGTGGGGGGAAAGTTGATAATTACGCTAACGATTACATTTAGTTCTAAATACACAAATTTAATTATAAATATCACAGTCAAAAATTACATAACTAAGGTTCTAGCACTAAAAGTATGGCAGTAAATGCTGGGCTTTAAAATCTAAGGCTTACAGTCGAAGTAACAACCTTCAATTCTCGCCGATATACAAAACGCTTGCGGAGAAAATACGCCTATCTGTACTGAAATATCTAATACATCCTTTACCAATGGTAGAACTAGTCCTACAAACCGTGACTAGAATACAGTAGAATAAATTACGAGTTACAATATAAAAATTTCGGTATCTACATACAAGCACGACTACAACGGTTACCACAAATGTCTAACATCTCTAGAAGTATTCAAACCAATTTCCATGTAACTACTTTATCCTACTGATATCGTAATGATTTACTTTAATATTGCTTTGCGATTCATTTTACGAAACTCTAATGCTATTATGTATTTTCTGTTCTGCACGCGTTCTTGTTTTCCGGACTCTGCAACAATTAAAATATTTACGTCCGACGGATATAGGGCCATCCATAACATTGACAAACGCTGATTGTATGGGGAAAAAAGTGCAAACAAGTTCAATTTACCTCATACGGCGGCGGGGGTAGTATATCACACAGATTTATTTGACAGCCCTGCTCCGACCTCGCTACATTCGAATGTCTGCTCGCCTGGATTGGAATTTTGAAACTGTTCTCTCTGCCGAGCCAGTGCCACTGTGGATAGTCATACTCTAAATCAGTGGCCGGACACACTTTGCTTTTGTCCTGTCGGCTCCTGGAACCGGACCTATTGGTGTGACAGGACGTGCAATCGTCTTCGAGCACATTAATCTCATTATGCGCATTCTCGTGCCGCGGCTCTCGGTAGTCCTTAGTGGACCTACTGGACGTGCTGTGACAACACGTGGAGCACTCCCCGTTCGAATACTGGATGCTTCCGTTACACGAGCGAACAATGCTGTTGTTGTGGGATCGCCTGTCCGGACAGTTCCTCGCGTCTCCCATTTCGTTATTGTCCTGCGTGAAAATTGATATATTGTTAACAATACCGCCGGCGCTATACAAATTCCAGTAATCTAATCTTGAGTAAACTCGAAACGTTCACATGAAGCTTATCGGCTCATACCTTGAAATTGAGTTCCGTGTAAATTGCACTGGAAGCGTACGGTTCCGGTGGTCCTCTTCGAATTCTGTCGACACTCGACGCGTCTAAGCCTTGAATGGAATTCTGTGGTAAGCTGTATTCCGGCTCCACGCTCAGAATACTCGTCGATTGTCCACCTTAAATGAAAATAGCTTTATAAGAACCTACATCGCTTATTAAAATCTCGATTCAATTACTTTTAAATGCCGAGTCAAATGTGACGATTCACTATCGAAATCCTTATCAGCGTGAGATATAGACGTACATTACTCGTGTTGGCAAAAGAAACCAGAGCGATGAACTCAAATCGTATTACTTTTTCGTAGATAAGATTCAAGTACTTCCTTGTAGGACGGTTGACTCACCATGTAGAAGGCTCTGGTGACAGCTGCTGACGTCCAGACTGGCATCATTGGGCGGAGCAAACACAGGCCTGTCTCGGAGCCAGATCGTGTCTTTATTCAATAGACACTGCTGCGCTGTGACTATCGACTGACCTACAATGGGGTTCAATGTTTCAATTACGTTCACTTGACTATCTGTTGACTTATTTATGTAACTGTTTGTACGCAATTTTATGGTCTTACCGGTGGATTTCTTCCTTTGAATTGTGTTCCGCCTTTTGATATAGAATATACTGAACAGGCCAATGATGATGATTGAGAATAATGTCAGACATAAAGCTAGGAGCCATGTTTCATTAAATATGGGTGGCATGTTTGTGTCTTTTGGGGGTTCCGTTCTGTAACAAAATAAATTTGATTATTGCTTCTGAAAAATGTTTGGTTTTGTACAATTATAATGTAGACGCAAAAATACGATGATAGCATTACTAGATATATATGTATGTTATATTTCTTTATTTAAATTATAATTATTACGGAATAACCAGTTACAATAATTACATATAATACTTAAGTCAAAAATAATTAATGGTCACACGAAATTGTTTTACGGGTTGCGTAAAGTACGTAGGTTATATTGTTACTTACTGCACATAATGTCTCAACGAGTGCGTCGGCAGCATGTGTATCTGCGCGGGCGCAGAGAAGGGTCCGTGTCCGCGCCGTGTGACCGCCGCGGCGCGTGCGCTGTACCGACCGCCTGAGCGCAGCGAGCTCGCGGCCGCAGCGCGCGTGCGCGGCCCGAGCGACATCTGACCGACCACGCGCCCTCCGCCTGTACCACTCACACGAATCTCGATCTATGGGAAAGAGGTGATTACTTGAAATTGGGTCATATATGTAACTACTTATGAGGTTTGTATATGACAGAGTGGCAAACACTGGTTAAGAAAATGAACTAAATCCACCTATTGTCATATAAGAATTAATAAATACTCAAATGCATAGTGTTGACTTAAAAAAAATACATGGGAACTGACACACAATGATGATTATTTTATATTATTTGTTTTCATAACTTGATAAAGACGGATCCATATCATAATATTCTCATTTATATAGTAAGTAGAGAACATGCAAGTAGAGTCTTATTAATAATTAGGTATTAAAAGTAAACTATACATAATTCAACCAGTTATTTGTAAAATTATCACAATATACTCATTATGTAAATGATCACGATAATGTAAAGTAAATACAAACAATATCGGCTCTCGCCAGCGCGGTCGTTCCCATAAGCTCATTAACGCTATTACGCATTACGCTGTTTCTACATAATTGCTGCTTAATTACTTCCCTCCAAATAGTAATTACCCCTTACGTAAAAGTTTACGAACAACAGACAATTAACTAGTTCGGAATGGAAGCGAAACTTACCAAATAACCCGTGAGTTCGCCGTTCCACGTGCTCACAGGTGGCGGCTCCCATCGTATCCACGCCGACGTCGCGTTTATTACTCCGGCTGTCACGCTCAGCGGCGGCGCAGATGGCACTGAAACAAAACTACACGTAAACAAAAGCCAACAGAAATTGTGACCCAAAAATCACTTACACATGCCCTTACCGTCTTCATCCGTAAACCCAGACATCATATTTGACGGCTTTCCGAGCAGCATCTTGTAAAACGGCATCACAAATATATCATACTGGGTGTACGCCATCAGACCCGTCAGAATATAGCTCGAGGATCCGCTGTTGTCGACATTCATCAGAGACCCGTTTGAGCAGAGCACACCGTCTGAATGAGACGGATTTAGGATCTGTGTTTCTTCCTCGGTCGCGTTCCGCCAATTTATAGTCGTTCCGTTGTACCAAATCTTAAGTCCTTCGAGATATTCGTTGTAGTCTGTCAGCACCTAAAACGTGCAAAATGTGTTAGTATGTTACTAACACAAACAAGGAAGTTCCGTGTGTAAACAGAGCAGGTATGATACTCACGTCCCAAACAACTTTCAGCGAAGTCGAGGACAAAGCCTCCACCCTCCTCAGAACTAATACGTTCTGTTGCAAATATTTCCTCGCTTGAACAAGTTCGTACTCCGTCATGTGAGTTTCGCGTTCATAATCAATATTGAATTCGTGACTGGGAGGGCGTTCATTTAGCTCATTGTTTCCCTTCCTCAGTACTTTAAGGTAGGCTTCTTTCATGATGCTTCCTGCTGCGTTGACAGCCGTACAAATTACCCTACCGCTGTGCTCGGGCTGCGCTCCGTCCAAATATAATAAGCTGGAATTGCTTTTAGTGCATTCCGGGAAGAGTAAAGAATCTTGTGTCCCTTCGAGTATCCAAAAGGTGGTCGGTGTCGGTAACCCTTTAGCTTCACACGGTATGGACACCACATCGCCCTCCCATGCGGTCAGATTGGACGGTATCTGCGTGAAGTGTGGTAACGCTGAAACAGATGGCTGTATTAAAATCGTTCCAACAGAATTATAGGTGCAATAAACTGAGCGGGAGTGTTGGCTTACAATATACGGTGAGAGTTGCGCTGGTGAGACTGGTGCCGGCGTGGCTGTCTGCTCGGCACGAATAGATCCCTGCATCGGTCGCCGATACATGATCTAGTCTCAACAATCCTCGGATTATCGTGGCATGGAAAGGTAACGTTCCGTCTTCTTTGACCCACGTGATTTTCACAGCAGAATCGTAGCTCTAAAATAAATAAGAGTGCATAATTCAGTCATGTCATGTTAAGAGTCGTGGTTGAGAATTTTATTTGCAGCTGTGATATATATGTAGCTCTCAAGTTACCTGGCAGTTGAATTCCACGGTCTGTCCTACTAAGGCAGTAATATTGCTGGGTTTGACTACAAAATGCGGCCGTCTCAAAACAATTAACGCAGCGGCCCTCGACTGCCTTTCACCGGCGATATTAGATCCAACACACCGGAATAAACCACTGTCAGTTGGTAATGTTTCTAGGATTTTTAGGCTTCCTGTCTCTGTTATGGTTACTCTGAAACAAAAAAAATATTTTGAACACAACCTAAAGATTTTACACTAATCCTGGTAATTTTAGTAATGTTTATACATATTTTGCTTTTGTATGCCCGTCCTGTTTCATAAATATGATGGAGTACAATCTCAATCTTTTAAGTAAAAGTGTGTTATTGGTAGTGTTTTCTTTTGCGGCCGTTTGGATATGTATCAATTACTTTTAAAACCAGATCTCATTCGACTCTCACTCGCTCGATCATAACTCCCCTGGTGTTACAATATATATATAGTGTTACAATGTTGCTTAACATTGTAATCTACAATCTTACGGGCCCAGTCGAGAAGAAACCGATTCCCTCTCGACTTGAAGTCCGATACATTATAGTTCAAAGTGAATTGAGATAGGTTAAATACTGGGCTACCACAAACTCTGCTATAATCTGGATGTATCTGAGTAAACTTTATTTACAATAATAATACATAAAGGAAGAAAAACTGAACATATTACTTCTAACTTGTACATAAAAAAGCGGGGCACTTAGAAAATCGTCCAAAGTAAGTAGTAGTAAGTAGTAGTAGTAGTTCTAAGTTTATACTTTATACTTAGTTACACTAAGTTTATACTTAGACTATCTTTAGATAGTGTAAGTGCTCCAACCCACTGCCAGAGGGCAGCGTGCCCAGCATACTGGCCGCATTATCACGCTGGATGGCAATGCTGACACGTTGAGCCAGAAAAAGGCCAGCATTTTGGTCAACAACCAAGCGCTAATAATCTGGGTTAATGTGGATAACATCTATCATCATCTAGTTGATAAAATTATTCGTATAAGTATATATTCTTAGTCTTCAAAATGTGTACCTTCCATTAACTTCCACATCAAACTGCTGTCCATCCTTGAGCCAGTGCACGGTGGGCTCCGGAACACCTCTTGGAGGAGAACACTCCAGCAGGGCAGGCTCGCCAGCTGCCACGTGGACGTCACGAGGTTCTGCGCGGAAGTCGTCGCGGAGAACTGAGAAGTCGATGAAATATTAAAACCGATTCGTACAATATTACATAAACGTATTCAGCGACAAAATTAACAAAATATGACTAAATTAATTCATTTAGGGGTCATTTTTTTTTTTTTATTTTTTTTTTTTTTATTTCGTGAACATATATTTCTTACTAGTAGTATTTTTAGTTCTTAATCATATTTAAACTTGCTTTACACTCATACAACTAAATATTTAAATAATCATTTAAATATTTATTATTAGCTAGGATTTCTTCTCTAATAATAAGAACGAGAAATCGCGTTATTCACGATAGCTTTTATCTACATCTAGGTATATGAAAATATTGCTATTTACATAATATACTACAGAATTTGTTAAAAGTATCTCACTCTATGTGGGTCGACAGCATAGTTATCTTTTTGTTTATGTAACGTTACGATCAAATTGAGTTAAAGCGCTATTTATTCAAACAATCGATGTTATGTTAGTGGAAAATGCTAGTTAAAAAAAACAGTATTTTAACGAATTCAACGATAACAGTTTGTGTTGAACAATGAAAATTGGAGAGCTTGCCAAAATACAATAGCTTGGCTTCCGATACAAATCACGATTTAGCCAAACTGTTAAAAGCTACATCCGCACTGTGTAGTTCGAAAAGCTTTCATGATCAAAAGCCAAAATATTCCATTGCATTGCATTGTTATTGACAAACAGATTCACGCTCGTATTTAGCAATTCTGGTAATCTTTTGTTCTTTTTTATGATTTGTATTTATTGCTGTATTTTCTCTTCAATAATAGCGAAGTCACAAAAATAACAACGAAGATTTTAATAATCAAAGCTAACGAAACGTTAGTATCTATTCACTGTCGTAGGTTTAATGCGCCATATCTACACTAATATTATAAAGCTGAAGAGTTTGTTTGTTTGTTTGTTTGAACGCGCTAATCTCAGGAACTACTGGTGCGAATTGAACAATTATTTTTGTGCTGGATAGATCATTTATCGAGGAAGGCTTTAGGCTATGTAACATCACGCTGCAACTACTAAGAGCGAAGAAATAATGGAAAATGTGAAAAAAACGGGGAAAATTATTCATCTTTGAGGGCTTCCGTTGCGTGCGCTGCGAAAACGGTTCAAGATATCAAAAAAATATGTATGAAAGAATTATTCCTCTTGAAATGCTCTAACAAAATGTTCGGGACAGTATATGTCTATCTTTTAAGATTAACTCACTAGAACCGTTTTTATGGTAATAACTATTGCACGCGGACGAAGTCGCTGGCACAGCTAGTAAGTTATACTTGTACACCTTAATATTATTTTTGAACTTATATATACAAATACAAATAAAATTTATTTATACATAACTCCATAGTTATAAGTCACAAGTAGATAGATATACATGTATGTTTACAATAGTAAACTTAATAAAAATTAAAATAAATTGTATAAAACTTTCAGTTATCAATCACATACACGTCTATCTTGCACGTACATATCGAAACAAGTCGAATTTATAGAGACTCACCGGCGACATTGAGCGAGGCGTTGTGGCTGACAGCCTCGCCGGCGACGTTGCGCGCCACGCACCAGTATATGCCTTCATCACTCTCCTTCTTGCCGCGGTTTACCCTGAGAACAGAAGTTATGATTTTATTCAAATTGAAAATTGGAAGATGCTATTTAAAGAAAGAAGCTAACTAAATATTTATATGGGCTAAATGCACATAATTGAACATGACGTCCTCAACGGGTTTAAGTCTATCTAGGTTTAGGTCAACCATAATTTAATTGTTTTTAATTATCTTATCTCAACTGTTCTTAGAATAAACGTCAATCACAAAACTGAATTTTACGCACTAAGTATCGCACCCAGGCCATGGCCTTATGAATACAAATTACTAGTGACTTGACCCAAGATGAAAATATATTACTGATAGACCATGTTTGTTGCAGTAAGTATCCAATCTCACCTCAAAAATAACAACCCATCTTCCAGCAGCACTCGATGTCCGTCCTCAGCGGCCGGCAGCGGAGCCCCATCCTTGAACCACTGCACATAGGGCTTCGGTCTGCCTTCGACCACGCACCGCAGTGTCGCAGGCTCGCTCCGACCCGACACCGTATTGGATGGGTGCTCTTTGATGCGAGGCGCTCGATTTTGTGCTGGGAAAGAAATGGTTTGTGAAGCTAGCAGGCCTAAAGTAACGGGATACAAAATTTAAACAAATAGGTACATATTGTACTGTACAGTCAGATACATATTTGACATCTCGATGCCTTTAAGAGATACTTGCAAATCCGAATATTTTAACTTAAATATAGGGATCTTAGATCATTAACTTTTTTAGAGACATATCTCTAAAAAAGTTAATAAGACCTTTCTGTCCGCCGCGGTCCTAGAACGTACGTTCTGAAGATGGGTATCATTACTAATTTGGTGTCATTAATTTTAAAGATATCTAATTTTAATTTGCTACTTAAGTGTGTTGATAATTTATTTCTTTATTAATGTAATTGGTTTTTACCGTCCTTATTAAGTAAATAAATAAATAATTACACCCGAAATCGTAAACAAGAAACGCGAAATTAGACGTATGTAAGTGATATCCGTAATACTTGCATGACGTTAACAAGCCCTTTGTTTCATAGACATACCATTTTTACTCTAACGAGATGGAATATCACATAAATCTAGGTTTTATTAAGTCAGGACGTATGAGTGTGGCTACCTTGTGTTGGGGTTTAATTGCACGAAGGGCCTCTGATATGTTTTAACGAATGCATTACTATGACAGACAGTCAGTCCTTACTGATTAATATGTTATCCGACCCATAGAAGCATCCGTCTAACTAAATTAAAGTTTACCTACACATCTTTCTTCAACTGTTTATTTAATAAAAATGACAAAACCTAACATCAATGAGCATGTTATGAAGCAAGTCATAGCAAGCACTTGAAATGTATTTCTCTATATCCAACCTCAGATAAGCAAACATAAGACGCCTACTCGTAACACAAAAGAAGCATTTAATACATAGGTCAGTTGCTTTTAACCATCTTTTAACTATTCATGACGCATCTCTAAACCGATAAAGGTTAAGTATAGATATCTCAATAAAATTTTATTTGTCGGTTTGTTCGTTCCGCTGCATTAAGATAGACGTATCGATATAACAATGTGAAGGGTATTGTTATAATTCGGTTTCGAATTATTGTTGTTTGTAAGGCTGCCGGTTACATAATTTTATGTGCTGGATTATTTTTTCAACGACGTAAAATTTGTTAAAACGCTTTGATTGATAAGTACCTACTAATTAGCAATATTGAATGCTGTATCACCTTATCTACAGCCAGTTTGACATGTAGTCTGTAGTAAGGTTTACAAAAGAATTAAAATCCTTATTCAGTAATTTATTTATTTAATAGTTGAATTTTCTTCTACTGCTAAATTGTGGAACTCCCTGCCTGACTCCCTGTTCCCCGCGGAATATAACCTTGCGATCTTCAAAGCGAGAGTGAATCGGCAAACCCATTCCTTGTAAAAAAAAAAAGATTAAACTACCTTCAAAAGTATAAGAAATCTATATTGTTAGCATAGACGCAACGAAAAGCAAAACAATATATTTCATTTTAGTAATCACAAATACGTCTGTAAAGTCATTTCATAACTCACCAGTAAACACACAATATAGGTACCTACATACAAAAAGTAAGATATTAACCATTCAAATAACACTCAGCCAGAAATAGATAAAGAAGCAGACATGTACAAAACATATGGGTATGATTATCGCACTTCGTGACGAAAAAATCTTTCAACTGCTTATCTCGTCGCCAAATGTTGAGCAGACAGGATGTCACCAGTAGGTATTTTAAACATTATTTACTTAGCATATACTTATTTTTATCTATGTGTTTTACAGTAAAGTAATTGCGAAATTAGCTGTGATACATGATATAAAAAGAATCGTCTTTTTAACTATGCATTTCATTATTTTCTTTCGAGGCACACGCTGCTGATTAAATGACGCACAGAATAAAAAACAAATTGAGGACTTTATGTGTTATATCGAGGTCTTGTTTGCGGGTTCTATGAAACCTAAAATTGAATAAAAATTATATTTGAATACAATTACCACTGGACAGCAGGGTTTTTCAATTCAGTAAGTACTCTCTGGACTTCATTTAACATTTGAGTAATTTACAAATTTAATTCAAATCACTTTTTTTATTTGTAACAAACAACTTATAATACTTATTTCTTGGGAGTATGTAGGTAACCAATACATTTCTCTATTCATAGTAGAAGAAAATTAAATAACATAAATGCAAGGATGTAATCTCAAAACCTAAGATAGCCTTAAACATCGGTCTGTGTTACTTTATAGCGCATAATAGTGCAATAAATATCAACTCGCATTATTATGGTAGCCTGACTGTCAGTTGTTCTTTATTAATACATGTCACTGTCACTGATAGTGGTCACTGTTATTATCTTGACATGTTTGTCTTTTTGTTGAGCCTGTGGGTGCAACGGCGGTCGAAATAAATTGATTTGTTTTTTTTAATCATACTCGTACAAAGCGTGCGTCTGATAAAGCTTTGGCATTGTGTGGAAGTTTACAATGGATAAAAAAAGGAAATTTTTGGTAAGTATGTATTTAATGTTATGGTTTGTAGGATAATATAAATGTATTTTTTGAAAATTATAGATCTCAATTTTTCGTATCTTTTTTTTTTTTTTTTTTTTACATTAAATAGGCTTACGTTTGACTATAGCCTGCCTGATGTTAAGCACCACTATAGTCTAAGATGTAGCACGCTTGCCTAGAAGAAACCTATTTACTCTAGATTTGAAGACCCCTGGGTTATAATTCTGGGTTCTGTATCGCAAGAATGTTTATTGTATGTATATAATGTACATTATGTTTTATGATGCTACTTTTAAATAACAATCCGATCCCATAACTAAGCGAAAATATGAATCCAAATCCATGTTATTATATGTGTGGCCAACAGATGATCTCATTTTCATTCACGTGACATTCGCAGATGATTAAAAATACAAATTATATCATTAAAAATACATTGAGTACCATTGAACTATGAGTACACACACATATGACTATTTTTATTATCTGCAATGTGCGGGAGGCAAATTAAAGAAGCCAGTACAAAGACAGCAAAGACTACTTATAATGTCTAAAGTTATGTCTGGCAACTTAGTTTTTGTTCATCGTTATCTTTTTTACAGATTAGAGTATGACCCGTCACCGTCAAAATAAACATAGAATACTCAATTATCGGTAATAATCACTTTGTTGGTTTATTTGATCAGCAGATTTTTTCAAACAATGATTTTGACGTCTTTTTCCTGATTTTTTCCCATGAAAATACCTGCTGTCACCCAGAAATTTTGTTCAAAAAGAAGAACAGAGAGAAACGAAAAATAAAAAGTAATGACACCTCATCAGAGAGATTGCATATAAAGTGAAAATTAGCCCGGGGGAAATTTGACATACATTTGGGAAACGGGGTGATTTTTCAAACCTTTCCTCTCGTAAAAACAAAAGACTGCAATGGGACTGAATTGAATTTGTTGTAAGGGGCATAATATATTTTTACAGAATACCGCACAAATAAATTACAAGCGGACCTAATTGAGCCCGTTGGGTAATTTTATCTAAAATCTTAGGAAACCCACATAAAAGGGTAAGGGTGACAGATCGGAATATTTCGTAAAGTTCCGGGCAACAGATCATTCTCATCGCTTATACTCGTATCATTGTAAAAATCTAACAAGTCAGCATTTAAGTTACAAAGAAAGAGAATAGTTTTTTAAGTTCTAGTTTAGCCAATCCATCTCTGGCGGATAAACCCTAATAGAAACAGTAGAATATCAGCATTCCGAAATAAATGACTTCTATTCTATTCTAGTACTTAATATTCAAAGCGCTACAAATGCCTGCCTGATGTTAGAACACCAGGCAGGATGTAGGAAGACGTAAGCGTATTCCTTGTCAAAAAACCCTACCAACAATAAACAGTAAAGTTCAAAGCAACTGCACTACACAGTAGAACTGAACCTTTAAGTAATTTAACGCCACAGTTACGTTAATTAAGCCCCGTTCAAAATAAAAAAGGTATCCATTGTTCTACCGAAACGGTCGGCGCCTCCATGGAAATACATTTTGTTAATTGGCCCGTGCTACTTTAATTATCCGATAGTGTAACGATCTGATAAAACGTCAGCCAGAGTAATGGAAAAAACTGGCCAAGTGCATGTCAGAGTCAGATTAGTAGACACAGGTTCTGTATAAAGTTTCTATAAAAACAGGCAAAGGTAGGCGTTTGTTGTAAAAAAGCAAGACTGAAATTCTTATTTACGTATGGATATTGTTGGTAAAGCTGATATAAAAATACGTTAATAATTAACAGACATTTAAATATTTGAAAATTACAGATATCTAGTTTTCATGGTTCACGAGATACCTACCTAAAGCCCAGTCACAGACAGATAAATAGCTTTAGTTAGGTCTTAGTACATATATGTAATAATGATGTCCATTTTTACCCCTTATGTAAGGAACTCTAAAAATTCACGGTAGACTCTTAATGACTACGATGGCAAAGCTGAACCGATTATCTTGATGGTCAGATCTTGTGCTATAAAACTATAAAAGTTAACATTAAAGTTGATTGAAACGAGGATTGTTATTAGAAGGCTTCTGAGTGTTACTAATTTTTTTATTGCTTCAAGACTTGTAAAATTTGCCTACTTTATGAGAAAAAATGTTAAGCTTCCGTAAACTTTTTACAATATTATGCTAATTTACTTCTTTTACAATAAGTAAATAAGAAGAATTTCCAATTGTTTCTATTCCTAAATCTGGTCTTATTTTATTGATAACGTATGAAAACCCTACCCTATTTTAAGTACATCGTAATCATAAGAACATTACTTAACATAAATACAAAAAACAATTTAAAAGCTCTTATTAACAGAAGCGGGAGCTTTCAAAAGTTTCTCCACCCCAACACATCTGCTTTAACGAAACAAACAAACTTTTGAACTCACCATTGGTTCCATTCAATCCGATCAGTAATAAATGCACAAGCACAAGAAACACGAATTGGTTCCTTCCATTTACGCTGTTATCACACTCATTCACACCAACTTCCACCATGCTGCCACTGAATTATGTTCAATTATCACACCATATAATTCACATGTTTAGCACATCACTATTTTATTTTTAAAAAGAATTACAAATTTAAAAAGTAGATTGTCACTTTTTTGTAATTGTCACAGTCATTGTTAAGAAGTTCTTATTTTAAAAGTTGTGTCGAAGTCGACATCGCGTGGGTCGCAGCGCTCGCACGACCGAACGGCTTCGATGCTTGGCGAGCACTATCGGGTTCGCTCCTCATCTCTGTTTACCGAGTCCCAAATGGGGTATATTACTGGCGCCTTTACGTGCTTTACCAGTTTTACGTAGTTTGCCCACCTATCTATCGAGCTATCTGGTTTTTGGAACTACTGGGGGTTAGGTTTTAGTATTTCGACCTACAGTTAGATATAGGGTTTTATAAACTAAGTTTAATCTGATTTCGGTAATTTTGGGAAACCTTGTGCGATGATTTTCTACATTTGCCTACGCTTTTCATGTTGTGAAATTATGTTTAATTGAACATTTAAAGTATTTTAGGTAAATAAACGATTATAATGCTAAATAAAAAAATACTTTGGAAGTACTTACTAAAATAAAAACGTTCCATGATGAAAATTGTAATGCCTTCGTAAGATTTAACAGCTTAAGATATATGGAAATTGATATGTCTAAATTTCTCATAAAGCAATTAAGACGTACACATATAATGGACTATTAAATCTTCCATACCACTAGAGCCTATTTCAGATTAAGTCAAGTATTGTTATATTATTATGGCTAACAATTTGCGTAACCATTATACGTTGACTGTTTCTTGTCTAATGGTGACTGTTTAGCACTTTACGAGATAGTAGTTTGTGGGTGGATTAATATTAAGGTTACTTAACCTACTTAAAGTGTACCTATCTAATTTTAATGTATGCATAATGTTTATCAATCTAGTACTTACAAGATTTTAGTGTTCAGTTGATATACGCCTTGCATTATATTACCTGCTAATACGTGTTTCTTTATTATTTGGATATTTACTACTGATTTCATTCTGTAATTAATTAATTTTTCATTGCCTACATCACTTATAATAGTGGGTATAGGTAATAGGCAGCTTTTACGAGTGCAAAACAAAATGTGGAGTAGCACATTTTTTAACCGCTACCAACTTTTTGTGACGCAACAACACAATGATCGATTACCACCTGGCGGGTCGGCAGCTTGCATTTTGTTGCCTACCTCTAAAACGCTGATTAAATCTCTCCGCTATCAACAAAACATTTTACAAAAACATTGGGTACAACCTACGGTCCCAATATTCTTTTGACTATTCGATAATCTTTTGTCCAAACATCCCTTCGAAATTTAACAAAAAAATCTTGAGTCTCATTCAAAAAAGGAAGGGAATAATATACGGCTTATTTCATTTTGACGCATTTGTCGAGTTAGCGCGCGCGCACCGGGCGGGCGTGCGTAGTGCCGACAAAGGGGCATTCGAAGTTTGAATAAAAAACGTTCTAATTTCAAACCGGTCTCCCCTCCGCACGCGCTCCTGCGCATCCCTTCGGCCATTATTATGCTGAAGAGGTCATTCACAGTTCGCACAATACCTCCCATACATAGAGCACTAATAGGTGAGGCTGGCCTTTGAATACCTTTTTTCTAGAAAATTATGGGTGCGGCCGCGATACAAAACGACAGTTTAATGAAGGGCCATATTTAAGCTGAGATCCAATTTTATTCATGATTAAAACCCTATCATCAGTATTTTTTTAAAATACTTTAAGTTTTTCTGCTCTTCTTCTGACAGTTTTATAAAAGCAGTCTTTAATATTTCAATAACTTCGTAGCAAGCTTTTGCAGTAAATGTAACATAATGAAGATTAAATTATTGGAGTTCCATAATTACAAGCTTGCGCTTAATTGCATGGACTTGTTAATTGATCCGGTTTCAAAGTGCAGGCTATTTATGATTTAAATGTCCTTTGGGTATGCAAAAGTAATATTCACAATTAGTAATGGTTTGAATTCGGTTTATTATGTTCATAAATGCATCATTTGTCTAAATAGATATGTTATAGCAAAGAAACTTTTCTTTGTACAAAATACTGTAAGAAAAAGGCAAACAATAGACGCAATAAGAATTATTTTTTTACAATAAGAACATTCTAAGCAAAATATAAAAGTAAACAAAGTAACAAACAATGAAAATTCAAATCACTTTGAACAATAAAGATGACGTGACTTTTTCCACTTAAATTAAAATGCGCATACTTTTGTATGCAGAAGATCCATAAAAAGTTTTCTCTAACATAGTAACAGTAAGTTAAATCCGTGAACAATGACTTTACACCTAGTAGACGCCTCATTGTGAAAAAAATTCCGATTTACAAATGTCAAGTAATCACTTGACAGGTCAATTACAAATATCACGTGATACATATTTTGCATTCTGACAGGTCAATCGGCATAGACGCATGATATGATTGAGTAATGATTGTTTTGCGCAAAATATATAATAAATTATGGCTTATGTATATTATCCTCTTTCGTAAGTCGTATGCCTGATTATGAAGAGACGACAGAATCTACAGGAAAGTATTTTTAGATTATTAAGTAATAAGTTTTGTTTCGGATTTTTCTGGAAAATCATTATGGCGGGCATCTTACTATATGTACATGACATATAATTGACATTTGTAGACATCCAAATTAATATTTGGTATATTAATTTAGTTATTTAATTGGTAGGATGTCTGTAGTTAATAGGTTAATATGAAAGTAGCTAATTCTGGCGCAGAGAGTTTACAAACCGCCCTAAAGGTATGTATTACTTATGTTGTCTATGCCTAGATGGGAAGAAAAAGCAGTAGCAAGTCGGGTGTCGCCTACGACCTACGTGATTCTACTGGAAATATTACTTTACAACTTTATGGAAAAACAAATAGACACAATGTTATTCCACAAACAGTAGTAAAAGGTTTAAGTATCTCTTATTTTATTTACTTACATAGTGTTTACTGTTTCAACTTAAACCTGTGGTTTTATTGCAGTTGAAAGTTTATTTTATAATGATAAATATTTTATTTACACTTTTCTATGTGCATTCATAATATCATTGGCTGACGAAATCTTGTATTTATACAACAAGCGTAATCTTTTTTTTAATGAAATTTATTAGTTAATTCGGTTTGAACTACTAGATTAAAAAAATGCAAAATTATCATAATATACAACGAAATAACTCATTATTGATCGCTCTTAGCGATAAGGCCGCCAATTAAAACGCAAATTTTATTTTCTATGTTTTTTTGTATTGTTTTTTATGTATGTGGTGTTTTAATAAAGAATTTATCTATCTATCTATCTATCTATTATGGAAACACTGCATGTTTTACTTCTCTAACTTTATTACCGTCGTTATTTATATCTTAACTACGTAAATTAATTAAGAAATAGTGTTATATTCTAATTAGAAGCGTGATAAAGATGTTAATGTATAAAGTTTGAACAGTCTCTTTACAAATGGTGGAATTTAGTTCAGTTAACTTCTTAGCCGCGAGAGCATAAAAATTCAAGTCATGTTAGATATATTAGGTTCTACCTACACTTTGTCTCAATTTAGGAAATAACTATGCAAATGACGTACTCGACACGAATCTGTATTTTTAGGAATGTATGTAACTTTGAGTGGAATAATGTTAATTTACAAATGCAGCGTAACTAAGGCCTTTAGGGCGATTTAAAACACTCTTAACTGAACGGTTTTCTCTTCTTAAAACACTCTTGTCACAAGATGTTTCGATAAATATAATAAGTGTAAAAATAAAGGATTACAATTACCCGGGTCAGCCGATATGTCTTTGTATTTTGTGATCCTGGACCATGTTTACTCTTGAAGTTTTCAGCCACCGTTAAATGAGTGCAAATCCACACATATGAAACACAACACACATCAAACAGAAACCTGAAAAATAAATCATAAGCTGTATTCAAATCTGGGTAGGTACGGAAGCACAGCTTCACGTCTTGGCGGCAAACTACAAACGAAATTTCTGTAGCTGAGTATTGTAGCCATGGTTACAGTGATTCATCGGTGGGTCGAATCCCGTAACGGAACAAATACTTTTACGATCTGCTAATATTTGTTTATGGTCTGAGTAGTGTGAATGTGTTATGACCCTGGAGGTTCATAACTTTAGCTGCGAATTCTACGGCCCGAAATATTCCCTTAACATCAACAAAACATAACACTTTTTCTTCCTTTATTTCATTGAACGAATTTTTAAGAGATATAAATAAGACATGCCGTTTAGTGTAAGTACTTTTTTTTCTACCGTTATAGTTCCAAATTATTTGACACGTCATTAATTATTCCATTTTACTTGTACTCTGATCCCTGCCAGATTGGTTACCTGGAAGAGATCGTTTTGAGCGATAAGGTCGTCAATTATGACACTAATTTTAAGTTTGTGTGTTTCATTAAAGTTTTGATCTTGTTTTTGGTGTTTATAATAAAAAAAGTGTTTTCTATCAATCTATCTACATATCATATTAACAATGACATAGCGTAGGCATAGCCCAAAGGTCATTAGGAAATAAGAAACAATCGACACGACAGTTTTTATCTCAAACAGCTAAACACGAAAATACAAAAAGCATTACTAAAACCTTCTATTCTTCGAATGCCTGCTTAGTAGTTCAGAGAAGATCCGAGGGTGGCGTTGACACTCGGTTTGTTAACTGACCGCGTCCAAAACAGACTTCGCTCTGTTCTTATCACAGGCATTGCTACCAATAGACTCAGAATGTTGAAAAACCAAGACATCATTATATATTCAGACATATAGGTCTTATTCTATCTTAAATCACTGCTTAATTCTCGCACAACGATTCACTGAGAGAAATAATGTTTTATTTTACTTAGTTATAGGTTGCATTAGGCTACAGCTCGCCTAATTCCTAAATAGATTCGATACGTGGCTATGCACTGTTCAATCAGTGCACCTGATTCATGAGTGTGTACATAGGATTAGTGAATGCTTATGACTTCGTCTTATGCCACTTTTAAAATCCTTTATTTAAATCATGGCGGCTTATAACTCTGTTGCACCGTGAAGAAGAAAAAATTCAACAAATTCACTTTTAACGTTATACTATTACAGTATGACGGACGATATCACAGGTAGTTGTAGGTATAGGTATAGGGGGTATGATGGTTATTTTATCTGTGGATCCCAGCTACAGTACAGATCTACCGCCGATACTGAGAAAGATAAATGAGAAATTCGCTGAATTACGCTTCGTCACTCAAAGCGGTGAGAAAGTTGATGCTAAATCTATTCGGTTACAATGTTGGTTGTATTTAGTTATTGTAAGGTTGGATAATTATAAGCAAAACAAGCATTATCTTTTTTTAATATGGAAAAAGTATACATATAGTATAAAATATAATCATAAATATATACACACAAACCTCCGACTTCTTACCCCAAAACAGTCTGCCTTGTTACACAGGTTGTTATACAGGTTGCCTAGAAGAAAAAGCCTTTTTTTTTTTTTACCCAGGAAAACCCATTACAGGTACCACCCAAACCCCGGGGAGGGCGGATGGTTATGTGGGAGTCTCCGCCCCACTCCATAAGGGCGGCATACCCACTAAAAACCTGGGGTGTTCCACCTCCGCATCGATGGTCCAGGGCCACGAGAGCGCGATGCATACATCCGCAGCCCTGGTGATGCTGGCCCGGCATCGGGCCCCGCCTCGGGGAGCTTCAGCTCAACCCTCAATGGACGACGTGTCAGAACACGGGACACGTCGTGCATCCTGTGAGGACTCATTCTAGGGCAACAGGTTCCCTGCCACCTGCCACCCAGAGCCCCCAGGAGTCAGGCAGTCGCACGCCAAAGCGGCCGCCCTCCTCCAATGCGCCCTCTGCGCACGGAGTTCGGTTCCCGTGTCGCCGCTACTCGGCCGGTACACCGAACTCCTCTCGCCTCTCGGCGACCACCTTGGGTGCTCTTAAAGAGCACCCAGCTCCACCTACACCGCGAGGTGCGGCGAGCTCCACGCCTCGGGCCCTACAACCAGCCCTCGCGAAGGGGAGGTATAGGCGAGGGCCCCCACTCGATCGAACGTTTGGACACAGGCTAGCAAGATCCACCGGACTGTGGAAGTTACTAACCTGTGGACGGGGTGCACCAGGTTTCCCCAACTAACCCCAAATCCCCATATGGAGAGATGAAATTAGTTGGGCTTACCCAACGTGAAGGTAGTCCGATCATCGCACCCCGGAAGAAAAAGCCTAAGGCAACACTTTAATTTAGGTATATTTTTTTTCTGTTTTGTAATTTCTGTGTTTTATGGTGTACATTAAAGTTGTATGTTATATTCTATTCTATTCTACAGTCTTCATTAAAAATATAAGTACAGCCTTAGCTTATTGAAATATTTATATATTAATCAGCGTAACAATATTTCAGATAAATAAAATAAATTCTTAATCATCTCCTAAATTGTAACAGTAAATAATAACGATCTTTCGTAAGCAATTTATCTGATATCTCGTTTTCCTATCTTCGCAAAAACTCGCGTCGTCGAGTGCTTCAAAGTACATCATTAGCGTCACATTTTGTCCCTACAAAAGCTTATCTGCTTACTCCTAAGAGGTTACTAAGTGATGGAAAAAATAACGTATAGTACCGTGTTTGCCTTTAGGTGTATAATATAAGTAAAACATCAACTAACTAACAAATTAATAAATTCACTTTCGCTTTACCAACACCTATTACCATTGTTACAGCTACAATGTACCTGAATCGTAAGAGTAAAGTAAAGATAATCGGCATAAGTATAAAAGGTGTTATTGTTAAGTAACTAACATTGTTTTCATAATACAATTTGCTCACATAATAGGTAATATAAGATACTATATGACCAATACCTTTATTTTAATAAACTTACAAATCAAAATTTACTAATTAAAAATAACTAACCCATACTTTCCATAATAGTACCTATGTTAAAAATGTAAAGTATCGATTCCATAAAACAACATGTAACCCCCTGACGTAAAAACCTTTCTACCTTCTCCGGTAATGATATCCGCTTGAGATTCAATATTATTCAATAAGGATTTGATTTGTAAGCACATTTTAATGTTACGACTTTTTACGAAATATTTTAAATTTAGAGGTTTTTGAACGTTGAACAAACGTTTTTATTTATTTAACCTACGAGTAACCATTCCTCCAGTGGTTTATATATTAGTGCCAATGGTAGCTTGACATCTAAATACTAAAATGATTAAGAAAATATTGAAATGGTAACAATATTATCATATTTATATTTAAATGATACTTTAATGTTTTAAGATAATTTATTAATCAGATAAGTATTTGGTGTAACTGTGCTTAATTTTTTAAGAATCTTACTTGTTACTTTCATTTTCAGCTACTAAATATTACAAAACCTAAATATTAAAAATAAATACAAAAACTGAAATCCAGTATCTTTTAAAATTTCATAGACCAACCCATTAATTATACGAAAACATCAAACAGATATTTGTAGAACACAAACCTTACATAGATCATCGTAAATCCCAGAGCGTGCTTGTTTAGCAAACCTCTGACAGGAACATGTTCTCCTGGTACCTACCTCCATAAAAACCGGCTATCCATCAACCCTAACTAGGAAACTATGGGCTTATTTTGCGCTATCCTAAGAAGTGAAGTGATGCGCAAATCCAGGAGTCACCTCCTAGCTTGGCGTAGTATTGAATGAAACAGTTTCAGAGATATTGTACAAATTGAGATCGAGATATATAGGTATAATCGTATGAAAATATACATACTTTTTTGTTGTAATAAATGCTTTTATGAACGCTGTCTAGTGGAGAAATGCTTATGATATAATATATGATACTAGATCTAACGTCGTGGTTCTATCGTTCTTGATAACATCTTCAACATCTGTGCCGCTTTTGCATCTGTTTTGCATTGCTATAGAAATGGGTAACTTTAAAAAAATGACAGTCCATGATACTTGAAGCGAAACCCTTGTAAGATCAATTTAAAAAGTAGTGATCGGTATTCACACTTTATAAAGAACTTTAATAAAATGTGAAAGATACACTACTGTCTCCAATTTCCATTGCGCCCTACACCTACGAGCGGCAGCTATTTATCAAGCAGACGGGTTAAGCAGAGGAAATGCCCGTAAATAGCGGGATGCAAAACGCGCCAGTTGTCGTCTCATCCATCAATGGTTCGAACTTGTGCTTGGGACATGTGGTTTTAGAAACACATGTAAGTTGCATGTATAATTAAATAGTAATTAATTAAGTGATTGGTAAGTGGTTGAAAAGAAATCTGCTAAAAGGCGGCGTAGCCAGCGTAGCGTTGTTACGTAAAATATAGATATCTCAATTATCAGTTCTTTTACTTGGGTGCTTCATTAGCTTATCATTATGACTTACCAAATGAATATCTTATAAGATATTCATTTGGTAAGTCATAATGATGAAATATTGTTTTTTTTTCTTTTTACATGAAAATTTATAAACAGAACAAACTCAATAAAAAGTCGTACATACAGGCAGTTTAAAAGAATATTAAATATAATATTCTTTTTTATGTGTCACATTTTTGTTTGTTCCAATAATTTTGTACATGTACGAAATAAAAGTGTTATTAATTTTCCTTCCACATTCATAGATTTACAACAAGTACTACAACACTATTCTAGCGGTCTGCTTTATCAAAACAAACCATCTTACCAATCAAATTTATATCCTCCACAAAGGCCGCACCATTCCCAAGTAAATCATATTAGTTCCGAGTGAAGATTCATTACCATACAGTATTCTGTGTTGGGTGTAAATCAAGGCACATAAACTATACAGAGCTATTAAGAAATAACAGAATAGGTAATGTTAGTTTGCATGAGAGTGACGAGTGGGAATATATAACCAAAGAGCGTAACTTCTGTACTAAATTCTGATAAACGTTTCACCATGCGTGTAACATTACTTTTAATTTTATTGTTTCTTGTAAGTTTGGGTTACTAACTGTTTTCACTGATCGATAGGAATATTACTACTTGATTTGAGTATGTAAAGAATTTTGACTCGCAGTAGTTGCAAAACGTAAACAGTATAAATAACAAAAAAATGCATAATTGGCTAAACAAAAGGAAATAAATAGTCTTTTATTACAACAAAAATGAGGGAGGATATTGTCGCGTATAATTAGTTTGTTTCGATCACATCTGTTTTGATACCGTAGCCGAAACCAGCATGAACGCTATTACTATTCATTGGTAGTGCTAGATACTAATAACCCTGTACTCAGTGCAATAACGGGATGCAGTGTAGGAAATAATTAGCACAAAGCTATGCGGAATGTCGACAATTGCAGTAAACCATTGTCGAGGTGCTAAGGACATGCTAAAACTACACAGTATCTGCAATTATTATTTATATAGTCCTAAGCTTGTGCAAAAAGCTTTGAATAGTCTTATTTTATTGCTTGTTCATCATCATCATCGTCATCCACAGCTGGGTATAGGCCTCTTTTTTCATGTGTGAGCTGCGTCGATCTTGTGCAAACCTCATCCAAAGAAGACCCGCGACTCAAACTATTTCGTCAACCCATCTCGTTTCTAGACAACTGGCCTGTTCTCATTTCTAATTGACGTGCTTATTTTCAAACAAATAAAAAACAAAGCACACAATACTTATATGCTACCAAAATGTGCATGTGAAACCAGGATTTTCCATGTACAAAAATAATTTCACTTAATTTTCAACTTGAATGCTTTACGCTAGCCTTTATTTTATATACCAGAACTCAAATAATACAATATCTTGTTGACTACTTCTACGCAAGCAAAGCGCGAATAAAATAAAGTTATAGCAGCCTAATAAATTCCTTCCTCAATAATAAAGCGAAACCCGTCATAACTGGAACTAAATACCGCGTAACACGGTACTTAGCTTATACTGATTACCATACTCGTATATTGCGCAGACGTCAATCAAATAGAAACTTTCATTACAACTCTCATCGCCGTTGTAATTTCTACCCAATTATAATAAACTCAAAGCGATCACCGCTCATTGCTTAGTCTTTGAAGTCCTCACAATTTGATAAAAACACAACCGAATCAGAACTCTATTCTATATGTTTTAGAGTGTATTTTGGATTGATTGGTAAATAAATACTTAGGTATAAGAAGAGTGATCTCACGGCGCCTACGCCTACTCATCTTTCTATAGATAGTCTGGAGTATAATTCGCAACCTGCTAATAGACTATACGAGGATTGAGGGCATGGTTCATGACATAAGAGAAGAGATTGAAAAGACTACAAGTTGTTTTGAATAAAAATGTTCAAAAATAAAAGATTATTATATCATTATTATGATCATTATTATTAGAAGATTATTAGATTATTAGATCATTGCAGGTGGAGTAAATAAAAATAAAAAAAATTAACCATGTTACAGTGATGTGTTTTTATTCATGCAATGACATATTCAAAGCATTTTTTTTTCTGATTTTGAAATATAATGGAAAATATAGACCCTATTTTGCGATTTTTTTTTTAAATTTTGGCTTTAAACGAACAGTGAGATATAAAATACCTATTAAGTATTACTACAAGTTGTTGTACCTAAAAGATTTTTAACAAAAGAGAACCCTCAAAAAGTTTATTCCATGAGCAACAAACAAATTAAATACTAACTTATTCATAAAAACATAATTTGTAAAACCTGAGTTCAGTAAAAGTAAAGTCTAAAATATATTTTCTAATACTTCTAACCGCTAACATCTTAAACCAAGCTCAATGCGTAGGATTATTAAAAGCCTAAGCCGCCTTTCGTAGTTTGACTACAAACGATTGGACTAAAATTCTAGCTATTTTAGCGCCGAGATAAATTACTGAGCCTTTTCTAAATAACCCCCCAGGTGAGTGATCTATTGCGTTGTAAACTTTGTAATAATTTGCATTCATTTATAGTCGATTTATGGATTAACCATTGTTGTTGTTTCTTTTAGCAATATTCCTAATTTATGGGGCCGGTTTCTGATTGAACTGATGTAGCAGAATACCAGTTTTTATAGATTTAACATGAAACCGAACATTAACATTGTTCAAGGATGATCTTTTGTTTTGTCAATCTTTTCTAGATGGCGTCTTTTGGTATCTGAGGCCGGAAGCAGCGGGGCCTAAGCTCCAGCTAAACTAGAAAGTGGAAGTATTTCAAGTATGATTTGAAAACTTTTATTATTTAGTGGGTTGTATTCAACTAGACTTGACACCAATCTTTTTTAAGTACTAGGTGTATCTCAAAATAGAGTGGGTGAATATAATATGTATCTTTATTCCTTGTCAACCTCATTTTTTTCGCAATTATAGAAAATAATCAAACATAATTTGAAAACAAAAGTATTCTTAACTCTTCACAACAAATTCTGTACCAGCACAGCATAAGACCACAAAACCTCAAAAATTAAGAAGAAAATTCCTTTGAGGCCAAACAAGCATGTTCTTGCCACAGTCTAATGAAAAGCGAAACAAAGGATGCTTATCCTCTCTTGTTTTCACCACCGTCTGTGGATCTGTCGACGTCTAGAGGACTTTTTACGAGTGTACAAGTCAGAGACAAAATAAGAATGAAATTCCTAACTTCACAAGTCAGCTAACTAACTCGCAGTTTTAGCATTTTATTTTATCCCTCGATTATACCGTTTTTATGAGATTATCTGTAAGTAAAAAGTATTCAATTACATATTATCATAACCACCGCTTATCACCATCACAAAAAAGTATATTAATCCAGAACCTACTCTATAGTAAATTTGATAAATTTAAATCTCAATATTTCATTTTAGACAATTGAGCACGAGTAAGGAACAAACAGACTCGCGAAATTGCGCGCTTATAATATTAATAATCACAAGTAATCAATAAAGATGTATCCTTACCACATAACTATAACATAAAATTTACCAAATGTCCTGTTGTATTTCTCACCATAAAGTGACGTTTACCAGGTAACTTATTGGCGCGACTGAAGCGTTTGTAGACGTAGTAAAACTTGTTCGCAACTTTAAAGCTTTATTTTAATTTTCCTCGCACATGCCGCCGAGTTTCCCGGACTACAAAAAAGGAGGAAAAAATTAAGTACTCCGTACTTCGCACGTGCACGAAATAAAGTGTGATACTTTACGAGCGCCTTCCTTTAAATGGAGGAGTTTAAGATTGTTATCGCTATTGTAGATTATACAGACAGTTATAAAAGACTTTGAAAACTTGAGACTTGACTTGACTTCGAGAAATTTGAATAATAATATTTTAATGAACAAAGTGACATCAAAATCTGTAATGTGAAACTTTTAAATAGGGAAATAAAGGCTATTTTTATTTTATTTTTTATTTTATAAAAGACTTGAAGGATACATTTTGTCATACGCTCACTTGAGTTAACTGTGTGTTTCGGCACTTTCGTTTAAACGCCAGTTTCATTTCAGTACAGTAACTCTAGTTATTAGCAATTTTTGCTTGTATGGATGAAGTTTTGGGTGACTGCTGGTCAAATGACTGACTGTTTAGTTTAAAAAATGGGCTCGTTTTCATAATCACAAGAATCTTGTAAAAAATGCATGCGAATGTACATAGTAAGACAATAAAAACTTTTCTTTTTAATTTATTTGGTTTGAAGATCTGGAATCATATGCCAAAATAGCCTTGTCTGACAATATCACGCCGTATGTCTGTTTTTTAATTAGACTCCTGGATGTTTTATTAAAGGAAAGGGGTTGGATTTGTTCAAGATAAATTATGGTTTGAGATTTATGACTTGGATTTATTTATATCAGACTAAATTTAAGTTGTATTGAAGATAATTCTTAGCTTATGTGTTGTCGATGCTTTTTATTGTTTTTTGCTTTACAGATGTCCATCTTAAATAGTAGGTCCCGACTGTCCACCACATAAAACAATACAGAATTTGATCTGATTAAAATTGAAAAATAATAGTTGAATTATTTTCATGCATTTTCTCACCATATAGATGCTATGCTCTTCTGATACTGGCTCACTTAAAACTTACCTATAAGATATTGACTCATTTTTAAACCCTTTCCATAATCATTTTCTACCTTCTAATCCAGGGGTGCGGGTTCGATTCCCGCATAACACAAGTAATTATGAATATTTAAATTTGTAATTACATATTTGTGTTGAGTCTGGTCGTTTCTATGTATAATAAGTATGTATTTACAAAAGAAAAGTATATATGTATTATATACGTTATCTAGTACCCATGATACAAGCGTAAACTTAGTATGAGACTAGATGGCCCTGTGTGATATGTCATGAAATATATATATATACATATATTTTTTTATTTATAATAATAACACTTCCTGGATTCAATCTGCTCAGGACCGGGACGAGTGGCGTACAAGAAGAGAGGCTTATGCTCAGCAGTGGGCGATAACAGGCTGATGATGATGATGATAATAATAACATGTATGTACGTACGAAGTAGGTACAAGTAATATATAAATATAGTATACAGAACTTAAGGGTAACAATGACAAGAAGCGTCTACACCATAATTAAGCGCACAGGCGTGTGTGGATATCTCAATATGGATATTATCCATTGTGTGCCGTACTTAGAAAACAATGGGACCTCAGCGTAGAGTAGACGCTATTTATTGGCTCTACATATGGAATTTAAGCGGACTCTATAATGTTAGGCAAAGAGATTGGAAAGGTTTTGGAAAGTAATGCTTTAAAACTTTCTTCTTCTTCTTTAACTAAACAAAAATAGTATTTCTGATGTAATTGCTCCAAATAAAAGGCATAGAAGTAGCGATTGATATTCTAGTTCGCTATAATATTAGATAATAAAATTCAAATTTATTTAAAAATATACCAAAAAACCTTTACAGTTATTAATTACGAAAGATAAGGTAGTACGATATTTCTTTCTTCAAAGTGTCTTAAACAACAATACAATAACAATTTAAACAACAATAACATGAAAATTAATAGAAAAGTGATACTAAGCATAAAAATATTGTACAGACACCTAGCTAAACAAACCTACTCGTAATCTCCTCAACTACAAATCCTTGGTCTTGATTCCGCGAGCCAGAAATTGCAACGTTGCGTTTCAGAACTACCCATAAATCAGCTGAAAGTAGCGGTAAGAAGAATTTGGCTTGCCACAGAATTTCAATAGCGCATAATAGCACAAATGCACCAATAGAAAACCTATTTGGGATTGAATCGTTGAGAAATTATTTGCATTTGGTAAAATGTGCGGTGTTATATTGTTTATTGTCTGTTTTAAAGTCTGTGTTTTATTTTTATCAGATAGCCCTCACAAATGAGGAAGTATTTTTTGTACCTGCCTATTTAATTCCCAAAGCTAAATATGCGCGTGATTAGATGATCGAATTAGGTTATGTCAGTCGCCCTGGAAGCAGTTGAAATACTCTCGACTCAGTTGACCACCTCATACGATATAAGTTAATCAGTTTATTTGCTTTTTGTTTTCTTTTTTAATTGATTGTTGTTGAAAAACTACCGTCATATGTGAATATTATTACTAAATTATTCTTCTTCTTCTATAAACAATAAATACAATTGTTCTTGTTTATGTAGCTGAGTAAGCCACTGAAGGTCTTTACAATATTATTAAGTCTAGTGTAAAAATAGAGGCTTGTGTACTCACAAAATTCCATCTTACAGCAAGATTCCATTATAATACATACACATTCCCTACTTATATTCAAGTACACAAGTACATATATCATCGCCTCACTTTGTCATCATATCACGAACCCACTCGACACTAAACTATGTAATGTTGCATACTAGGAATTAATTACAACACTAACATGGCTCGTGTTATCATAACTTGAACGTGAAGCTCGGAAATTGCAAAACAATGTGAAACAGGTAAGCCGCAAGTTAGGCGATCAGGTAAATTATTAGCGGCTGATACAACCGTGTGGATTATGTTCTAGTCTCAAAGCGAATATATGTTTTTTTAAGCATATAACATATTATTTTGTAAATATTAAATGTATCTGTTAGAATTTTTATTAAAATATGCAGCAAATTACATAATTTACAGTCTTTTATACAGAAAAATTACTTGGTTCTTAATGACTAATTCCTCGATTATTTTTTACATAATCGTTACAAATACGGAACGGATTTGCCTGATGGTATGCAAAAGCCTAAGAAGAAGAAGCGTGCTTACCCGATAAGAACCGATTCAGTGTCAATCTGTATTTAGTTAAAACGTTTTTAGTAAATACTATTATAAGTTTTTAAGTATGCATGTATTATTTCTGAATGAGTTTGATTCATGACCTTCTTCGTTCAGCTATCGAGTAAACAAAATTAGTAGGACCTCAACCCCAGAATAGAATAGAATAGAATAGAATATATCTTTAATGTACACCATAAAACATAGAAATAACAAAACAGGAAATAAACTTAAATATATTAAAGTGATGCACATTGGGCGGCCTTATCGCCTTAGGCGATTTCTTCCAGGCAACCTTTTGGATGGACATTACTAAGAATTATAAACAGGCGGTGTACTAAAAAATATAATTAGATACAAACATTAGTTAAAAGACCAATACATACTCATAATATACATAAATAAATACAATACATACATATTTCATACATATTACACAAAACATTTAGAAAATAAGCTACTATTTTTATATAAGTAAACTACATAAATTAATGCTATAACAATGACAAATAATGGTGATACACTAACTTTTGGAATATACTCAGCGACTTGGCCTGCCTGATGGGCAAGGGCAACGTGTTCCACAAGAGGATGGCTTGGATGGTAAAGGATTGAGAGTAAAGAAGGTTGGAAAATTCAGAAGTAGAAGGAGTCTCTAATATAAGGGTCCGGGACGTGCGCAAGGAGCTGGCGTGCCCCAGAAGCATGAAAAACGGTTTTCACCGGAAAAGTTCCGCAATATCCAAGCTAAGCCAGATTTGCAACTCACTCCGACGGCTCCTTGCTTCTTTACTTTTTAATTAAACCACTTTTTGAACAAGAATTTTAAAATTACAAGTTAATAGAAAAGTCATGACGTGAGTGCTAAGTTCGGAATTCGGAGTGTGTTTGAGAGTTTCTTTTTTTAAGAGTTTTTTTAATACTGAAATATATTTACTAACTTTAAAGTTACACTATTATTTGGTAAAGGGAGTTTTGTATGTGAGAATAGCTTTATGTTAAATACATTAATGCAAATAGTCAAAAATTGCAAATAGAACCAATGATTTAGGTACATTAATTCACATAGAAATTGGTAAAAAATATTTCTAGTTACTCAATAACTTATTTAATCTAGGAAAAGCTCCGTGAAAAAAAAACACTTTTAGATGCAAAGCTCAACTAATCCGCTTAAGCTTTCCTACATCACTCACTGTCGGTCCGTTTCTATCACTGAAGTACGCAAATTCAGATAAAATTTCACTCACGAACGCTTACTGAAGGAGCTTGAAACGTTTTTAAGGGCGCAATTAATCACGAGGCATTAGCCCTTTCGGAAATTCAAACCTTCAGGCAAAAAGTTTTCAAATTCTCTCACATGTTCATGTTACTCTGGATATGGTTTCGTATCGTTACCAAAAAAACATGGCGCGAATGTGGAGCAAAAAAGATTGTATGCTACGCACAATAGTCGTGAAAACCCGAAAATATATTGGAGTGGGTTTTCCTGTTGTCAGATGGGAAAATTCCCACAAAACCGAGCATTTTAGACGTGTTAACATGGGAGAGAAAATGTCTTGCGATATCTTTGAAAGCTTGAGGATATGTTTGTAAGCAAATATCTTCTTTACTTTGTATAAAATACCTACAAGATACAACACATAACTGTAATTTTTCTTCGACATACCATCACAAAAATTTTATACCGTTTTTATTTAGTTTTCTGTGGTGTACGTATATAATAAACAATAATTAAAATATGTTAATAGGTATGTTAAATTAAACTATAACACAACAGACAACGTGTGATATTTTAGTAACATATCAAATGAAACTGAGATTGAAAGACACACACAACCTCTGAATCGAATACATTCGGAAATCCAATTTATTTCGAACAAAGCGATATCAGAATGACGAATCGAAAGGCCTTTTGTTGTCCCAATCGAATCAATTTATGTTTTACTTGAATGTTGAACATTCTTATCACATAAGAGTGGTAATAATCGTAGAGATGGGACATTGTGGGATTGTGTTGAACTAGAGTATTTATTTTTTATTTACATCGTAGTAGATAAACCGTCCGTCCGTGGTAGGATCTGGGCGCCCACCACGATGTATCTACCCAAGAACGGGGACGGGGAACGGGGGTAGGGGAGTTACGACCCTCATTCATGAGGAAATGTGACTCAAAAAGAGAATAGATAAACATACATTGTCATTTTGTTCTTTACTACTTGGTTTTATAAAATCTTAACAATTCAACTACAGCCAATTTGGCGATAGTTCCCATTAATGCCAGCCAATTTTAAAATTAAATTTTATTACTCGTCAGCATGCAAAAACATTTAAATACAACTGTTACAACAGCATTGTAAAATTGGATGCGCTTCATAACCAACCAATCATTCAATCGCTTTTGTATAACTGTATCGTATCACTTCATTTAAACGAGGCAAAATAATTGAAAGCATCTATGTTTACTAGAACAGAAATCTATGTTATGTTATCATCATCATCATCCACAGTCGGTCCCACTGCTGGGTATAGAGGCCTTTCTCTTAATATGCCATTGGCTTCGATCTGATTTATTTTATGAACTGTTCTATTTCAATGTAATTTTTTCCTCGAAATGCAAAAATGCGGCTAA
Source organism: Macaria liturata (assembly GCA_964023185.1). Classification (NCBI taxonomy): domain Eukaryota; kingdom Metazoa; phylum Arthropoda; class Insecta; order Lepidoptera; family Geometridae; genus Macaria; species Macaria liturata. Next base: position 5,835,853 of record OZ026819.1, read on the forward strand.
TTTGATACAGCGAAATCTATGTAAAAATATATTTTCGCATGAGTATCTGAGTATCCAGCCACAACTGAATATCAGCGCTGGTGGTCTTGCGCCACCAGCATTAGGCGCCTCTGTACGGTTGTACGTCTGTACTGTTGCGGCTATATTGGGGCATCGCAATATTTTTTTGTTATTGTGTGTGTCTCAATAATGACATTTCTTTCTTTTTTTTATTTCAGACAACTCACGCATTTCATTCTCAAATTTAGGCATATTCTATCCACAAATTCAAAAGCATTCCCACTCATATACCGACTTCAGTTAAAATATGTCTGGTTGCAGCCAAAGTTGTTATGCCAAGGGACGACCCGTAAAGGTCCACATAACTCGGTCAAGATACCTACACAAAGAGCACATTTGGCGAAACGGTAATAGGCGCAGGATAACGAGCGGTGCTGACTGGATATGTTTAGAGTTTACAGAGTTGTATGGAAATAGTTTTTGAGATCAAAACGAGGTCAGTGAATGAAGTTGATGGAGTTCGAGGCGTAATTTTGAAGGTTATGTGTAGATATTTACATGTTTTTTTTTCATGTAGCCTTAAATCTTGAAAACAATAAATATTTCTAATTTTTTATTGCTGTTTGCATATCTTAGATCAAATCAGATTCGCAAAAACATACAATAAATCCAAAAAAACATATAATATAATATGCAAGACAGATGTTCAATACGTATAGTAAGGTGTTTTATAATCTTTCCTTGGACCACATTTTCGGTTTTTCGATAGTTTCTTCATCTTATCGTAGTTGTAAAATGCCTTGCTTTCCGGGATAAAAAGTGCTAAATTTGTTTTACCAGAAAAAGCCTTTCTTAATAACTCTGTGGAGGATTTGGTGTAATAAATGTTTGTGATAATAGCTACGAAACGGTAAGATTCCTTTGGAACATTTGGGCGAATAATGCAACGAAAGTCATGGAATATACGGCTTTACTTAGAAAATATTTACATTTGTAGCTAAGTTTCAAAAAATTACGGATATTTCGCAAATAACTGAAAAATTGTTACATGCACAAAAAAACTATGAAGTAAACAAGATTGACAATTATACTACATAAGTAGGTATCTATGTGTTTTGGCACTTCCTTACACTCATGAATCAAAACATTCCAAAGTAAGCGGCTAGTCTCACGTCCAAACAAATGCAAAACTGTCATTGCGAAAGAACAAATTTTAAAATACGCCAGCGAACTGCAACGAACAGCAAAGTATGAATCAAAAATATTTCCTTTCAAAGCGAGACATTCTCGAAGCTATCTGCACTTCAAATCTGACTTTATTAAGTGGGAAGATAAGAATTTCTCGCACGTACGACAAAGTTAGGACAAGTAACAAATGAGACGTGGAAAAATCGAAAGAATATGTGAGCTGGGTTGATTTTACCCGAGAGCTTTTCCTCGTACCTAACGCGACGTATAACATGTGTATGGATTAATAGTGCACAATAAATCCTGTGTTGAAGTATCACGTAGTTTTATAAAACTCTAACCGCCGGTTCTTGAGTGAAGCTCGAATAAACTGTAAGAATAATAATGTTAGACTAAAAGCAAGCACGTGAGTTCTGCAATGTATTTGGAGGGAATAAAAATTTCAGTTGATGTGGTCCTTTGTTTACTTTAATGTGACATTTTCACACGTAAAATGTTACAGTTTATTAGGAATGGGTGATAAAACTCACACTATATTTCGTCAATTTAAATTAAGTAACAAATTAAAAACATAACTAGTGTTAATTCTTAGGTAATCGTAAATGCCAATAAATGGACTTGAAAAAGGATTTCCTTAAGGATTATTTAAGGGCAATTATTTTTATATTAAAATAAAATAATAATAATGGGAAATATACTTCGAGATGATAAACATTAATGTAAACATTTAAATTTCCATACACCCAAAAAGTTATACCTTCTAAATCCTAATTAACACTCTTTAGAGATAAAACAAAAGCGTGTAAAGTGGCAGGACCCGACCGGCCATGAATCAATAGATAAATCTAATTAATGGTTCTCTAATATGCCCCTGGGCTGTATCAATTACTGGTAGCAAGAGGCAATCTACCCGCAGGGTAGACCGTATTTATACGTCCTGGGAGATTTTAATTCCGGACTGTAATTCTCATTGTAATTTCTAGGAAAAGGTTGGTTAGAATAGAGGCTGCAGATCGTTCCCATGCATGATTAGGTATTCTTTGGTTGATATATAATTTGTGAAAATATGTAATTTTTTCTTTAAATTACTTACTAGCTGACCCGGCGAACTCTGTTCCGCCCCAGAGGCAATAAATAAGCAGATTTTGGATTTTAAACAATTTAATATAAAGTATCCTATGTCCGTCTCCTGGTTCTAAGTTACCTCCCCACCAATTTTTAACTAAATCTGTTCAGCCGTTCTTGAGTTATGTATAAATGGTGTAACTAACACCACTTTCTATTATATATAGATATATATAGATTTAGACCACTATTTTGTAGTGCATTATAAGACAAATCTTAAATTTACAGACATATCCTTGGCTTTCATTTCGGTTATTTAGACCAAGTACGAGGGTATGTAAGTTTGTGTATAATGAAGTCCGACAAAACATAAAGTCTAATGAATTAAATCCGAATTAAAACTCACATCATCAGTTTGATTCCGATTTTATGTCTAAATTCCATTACTCCATTTATGACCCCATGAAATTTGAAAATGACCTACTGTCATAAAATGCGGAATCCATATTTTACGACAAAATTAACATACAAGGCGTGGACGCCATGACTGGCAGGAGTAGGAAAACTTTTTAATATATTTTTATGAAAGGCGTTTTGGCGCGAAACGATGATTAATAGCGCCCCTTCACTCCGGATATATCCGGGACTTGTGAAATGTAGGCTTGTTTTTATTAATTAAGCCATCTGTATCATGTGAAACTCGGTCACTGAGAATTAATTGTGCTCGCAGCTGAGACATGATGTTTGTTTTGGAAATTAGTCGCATTGTTTGAATTGTAAATAGATTAAATGTTGTTGTTTATTTACAATTTGTATGCTCTCTTTTCCAAACTATCGACTGAACTGATTTGAATGTGTTTTTGCTATGGAAATAGCATAAAAAATATGAATGATTAAAACATCTGACAGCTTTTATCGTACCTAAGCTTTATTAAAAAAATCCAACAAATAGTTTTAAGGTAGGAATTGCTTCCCATACCACATATAAAATTACTATAGCTAGCTATGTTTCCTAGATACCAATACAAACGCACAAACCAAAATTTCAATACCGTCCGAATATAAATCATGAAAACGCATCCCATCGTAACAAATGACATATCCGATTTATTTCCCACTGAAACACAATCTAACACAAATTGGATTTTGAATTACGATGCCGGAAACAAACGGCTATATTTTAGTTTAGAATTATCTGACGCAGTTAGCTTTGTTTATTGAATGCTTGAGCTGAAATTACACTCCATGCATACAAACAAGAGCATAAATTATTTTGACCACACAATGTATTATCGAAATTAGGAAACGATTCGTGTTCGTATAGTGCATCTATTACATAACCATAAAAAAGATTATTCACCAACGTCATTATTTTACTATCGATTTGTTTTTTTTAGAAATCTTAAGTACTTAACAAGAATGTCAAATAACTTGCTATATTGCATTTAGCACCTTTCTGTCGCCTACAAATTTTACAGCACACTTATTTTGACCTCACACAATCTGTCACCACTTGAATAATAATAATATAATAATAATATTCCGGGACATTGCACACAGCGCCATCTAGCCCCACACTAAGCAAACGCTTGTGTCGTGGGTACTAGATAACGGATATAATACTTATATACTTTTCTTTTGTAAATACATACTTATTATACATACAAACGACCAGACTCAACACAAGTAATTATAAATTATTAAAGTACATAAATACTTGTTTCATGCGGGAATCGAACCCGCGACCTCTAGATTAGAAGGCAGAGCCACTACCAACTAAGCTAACAGGCCAGTCAGAATATTCACAATCTATGCATATCTGTAAACTCAGATAAAATTCAAGCATTGCAAACATATGGCGAACACTGGAAAGCCCCTGGGAAAAACGCGCTCGATTTTGCTTAAAGATAAGCAACACATAAAACCAAACGACCAGCTTCTCAAAAGTTATAAAAAGTATTCAAACGCATGGCGAATTGATAAGTGTTATTATCGAACATCTCTTCCCGGTAATCATTTCTGCATATCTATAACAAAATGCCGCTCAGCAGCTGCCGTTTTGCATCACTTTTAAATTATACCCATAAGGCACAAAGCTAAATCTCGGATCGCTCAAACATTTTCTGAATTTAAATAGAGACAAAAAGATAATAAGCCTAACAGCTCGGTTAAGATTGAATTTTATATTGATGTAAATTATGCAGCATCTGATTTATCGCTTAGTTATGCCTCAAGGCAGCTTTTCCATTAAAGGCATGGAACAACTCTTTTAGTGAAAATGTTGGTAGGTCGACTATAACCGTATGCTCAGAGATTTAGATCGCATATTTTTATAAGTAAATATGTACATAATTATGTCTACAAGCAAAATTCACTTCCACATCACTATTTTGCAAAATAAAAGACGCTTTATTCCCTCAAAAGTTAGTATTGCAGCTATTACGAAAATGGGGAAACTTAGATTAAACGTAAGGCCATTTTGTCAGCACGCAGATGGGTCTGAATACTAGCATGACTGAAAATAGCACCTACTTACCATAACGTTCTTCGGAAGCGAAAAACCGCTTTGGGGAAACGGTTCTTATTCGCTCGGGCACGAAACTCGATTTGTGTTTCAAATTTTGTTTTATCCACTATTTACATACTTCCGACTAATACATTTTTGTTTTTATACTTCTAACATAAACGTTCACGAAGTGCCGAATAATTCTTGCTTCAGCAGATTTTTTGCCCCGAGCCATAAAACCCATGAACTATACTCTCTCACCAGATGGCCCGACCTGCCTACTTTGCTGACTTTCAAAATTATAATATTAAAATATTCCTCCATAAAAAGTCTAGACGGTAAAAAAGTCGCAATCGTTCCTTTGCAACTGTCTCCAGTCGATAGGGTCTTGTAATAGTCGATTTGCTTCGAAAAAAAGGCACTAGAGAGAAGCGGAAAAAAAAGCTAGGGAAGTCGATAAGACCACTGTGAGCCCTCGTTATCTGGGGTCATAAATTACCCCCGACACCCTCGGGGGAGCAGGTAGGTGCCTCCCATACTTTGCAGTCGGGAAATGAAGTGACTACGTGATCCAATCGCGATTTAAGGTGCATTCGAATCATGTAAGTTCGTGAAGTCACGCCATACACGACCTCTGGCAGTCGATTTGCGCAAACGTTCGTTTGATTGATATGATTGGTCATTTTCCTTTCCTCACGATCTAATTTACCACTGCGCCGACGGCTACTAACAAATTACTTCACTAACTACCGACGCAGCTGTTGTTAAGCTATTGGGAAAGCCTACCCTCTATTATTTACGTCTTCGAAATTTACAATGGCCCAACTATAAGTAAACTTTGTAATCTTTGTACTGTTCCAAAGGAAATGGGTTTACGATTAAAGTTGGGCTATAAATCTCCAGTTCCGACGTCCGGGCGCGACCGCAATTTGACATCCATATATGTATTGATACAATAGATATCGGTTGGAATCTAAACACTTTCCATTTCAACACACATTATAAGACAGGACGCTTCTATGTACATCAACATAGAGTTGATATTCCAGTGGTATTTGTTTGTACTCGTGCATCGTGCAAAATGGTTTTGCATGAGTTTTGACAAATATCTGCAGGTGACGGCTCCGCGGTTTCCCAGAGGTACCCAGAGGATGTGTTTGACATATTGCTTAGATAGCGGTCACAGTATAAATGCGGGTATCATAAATTGTGAGCACTACTGTGAGAGAGCTTTTGTAAACATTTTTTATCCGATATTTGATACGCATCGCCTATCATGTAGTTCTGTTGAATCATACACCTTATTCTGTTGAATAGATGCCCGTACATAACTACCATTGAACTTTCACATATATTGTGTTCACTGAAATGTATTTTTTTTAAATAAATAACTGCTAACGTTTGAAAATAGGTATTTAATTTATAAGCATATTTGATTAATTGAATCGTAGCTTTACGAATTTTGCTATTACGTGCTTTTTACAAGACAGGCTAGATTATAATTATACCGATGTCAGCAATTAATTCAATTTACCTAATTCCAGAAAATTTGCAAAATCTTCAAACTCGGCAGAATTTCCCGATTCCGCTCAAATGGCAACATTAGTGTGCCAATTACTGAAATGAGGAAGTGGGAGATTTTCTTATTACCCCCGAGTTTCCCCCGTCGCGGCCGCGTCGAAACATCATTTATTTTTATGCGACTAATGAGAACTGACTATCGTTTTCAGGAGCCGTTCGTATTGATCCGTCTTCGAGGAAAGGACATGGTTCACGGAGCTTTCTAATAATTGCAGTGGTGTCATCGACGAGGAAGAATATTAAGAGATAATAAAAGTAAGTAGTCATGGCAAGACAAAGTAATTTTGGAACTTTTAAATGGTAGTTTAGTTAGCTGCATATCGTTTTTTAGCAAAAAATTAAAAGTATAAAATAAGATGGCTTCAAGACAGCGAACCTACTCAATGTTATTGTATCAGGTTTTGCATAATTATTCGATTTTTTATTTATTACAATGCGTCGGTTTTGATGTGTTTTATCATTTTAGTTCATATGATGGTAAGCGATCATTATGACTTAAGATGTAGCGTGCTTACCCAGAAAAGATAATTAAACCATATTAGCCTATATAAAGACGGCTTCCTTGAATCTCTAAAAAGATTCGTACCTACTAAATATACATATATGTATGTATGTATATCTTTTAGCGATAAGGCCGCCGCTTGTGAAACTAGTTTAGATACAATTTGTTTTATGTACTGTTTTTTAATATGTGTCAATAATAAAGAGTTAATCTATCTATCTATCTATATACGTACATACAGATCTCATAACTTAACAAGATTGGCTCCACCAGACACGAATAAACCATGCGAGGTTGCAAACCCTAACCCCAGGGGCGGTCATAATTGTATTATGGACTGATCGAATTAGGAAGTTCTTGGATATTTTCCGCTTCTTGCACACGACAAAGCGGAAATCCAATCTTAGATACATTGACAACAGGAATGGAGCAAGTGACAGCGATTCAGGTCCACTAAGTGGTAACGATTCACTTACTAATTAAGAACGTAAGCCAATAAAAATCTACTATTGCTTATTATTCATAAGTTTATAATTTTGATAGCCTTTTACTCAAAATTAGTTATAAGTTTATGTTTTTTTCTTTATTATAGTGACATAAATAGTTTCTATTTTGTTGAACAGTCTACTTTTAGAATATCACAAAACTTTCATGAGTTATAGAATCCTTCTTTTATGTAAGAAAATATGTTGTAAATCCTCAAATTTTACAACAGTCGAATTTCACAACAACCCGATTATAATTATACTCAATATAAAACATTATAACATAGTGATTTAAAATAAGTTTCTTTAGTACAACTTTGACTACAGCGCTACTTAACATCAAGCAGGCTACGCGTTAAAAAACTCGATTCCTCACCGCGTCTCTGTCGAAAGCAGTAATGGTACAGAAAACATGTAATGGCTTTTGCTATAAACGTTATTGTAATTCAAGAGGAAAATGTACGGAAATTGCTCTCATCTGCCAGTCTCATCATTATTTTCAGTTGGATATGGATTTTCCGACTCAGCAGTCCTTGTACCCGCAAATCGGATCAGAGATAATGATTGTTTTTTGCTGTATCTTTCTGTTTGGGAATGTTTACTAAATATATTTTGTAGATGTATCTATGTATGTTGATACTCGTACCATAAGGATATCAGAAAATCATTGCAGAGTGATTAAATGTGCGACAAAAATAGCACATGCAATATATCAATATTAATTATACTCGTAGTTTGGACAACGAAACGAAGTATATAGTTTATAAGTTAAACTTACATTTTGTTAAAACTGATTTAAAAAACTAAATACTAACAATAAAATAAAAACTTAAACCACTTTTAAAACTAAAATACTTAATCTAAAATGCCCGTAGTATCCCCCAAGGAAAGGTCCCCAAAATGCTGGCATCATTTCCGCGTTGTATAGCAATGCTTACCTTTTGAGCAAAGTAGCAGTCAGCATTCTGGAGACCTGACACTTCCACCAAACGCTTGGCCAGGTCCTGGTACAAGTACAACGCAGCTGGACCCCACGGACCCAATGTCTCCACCGCAAACGACACAAACATAAAAACGCGATCGAGTTTTGAATATTTGTGCCGTTTGAGGTTTTCGCCTTGGGCGGCCGCGTACACCTACACTCTTCTGACATGACAGTCCGTGGTGGCCAAACCAGTCAACATTGTCACCACACATGCAACGATATGGGACCTGGCAAGCGACACCAACTCTTAGGGATACGGCTACAGAAAAACTATTGTTATCAAGAAGTGTTCTTAAATTACGCGATGGGATTGCATGAAGGCAAAGACCCGATTCCCATCGAGCCACAGCTAGAAGACGAGCCCGCTCTGCGGTAGATGTTGCAGTATTTACCAAATTCTGCTATTCTAAGGAGCAGAGCGTCCACAGTCCGTCCCACTGGCGCTGACAGGTAGGGGTTTTGGGCAGTTCTTCCGAAGGGCAGGCATCTTTCCAGGCATGCAATGCAGAGACAGAAAAAGTGATTAGTACATTTAAAAAAAACGGGGAAAGAATTGATTTTACTAAATTTTGAACGCTATACGTAGAAGACAAAAAAGCCGGCAAAGCTAAAGTTAGTTTGTAAGTTAGTTAGTTTTTTATCTTAGTTTATAAGTCGACATTTAAAGTTACACGTGACAAATTATTAAACAAATATTTAACTGGATTTCAAAACTATAAAATACAAAACTAGCTTTTACGATACAAACTAAGATATAACCTACATACCACTCCTTCCTATCTTAAAGACAACGTAAAGCCCACTCACATATAAAATTACCAATAAACTCTTTTCTATCAAATCCAATATCAACTTTTACGATTTAACACCTACTTTGTGACTTTGTTTTTTATTACAAACCCGAACTGTCCATGTCTTTAATCTCTATTCTAGAATATCCACGGAAGCAATAAGGATAATGAATCTGAGGTGTACAGGGGACGCCCCATTTAACTAACCACAATTACATTGGTTTTTATACAGGGTTATTGGTTAAGAACACATATTTTACGGCATGATAGACCAATGGGAAGAATCTTAAGGCAATGTCAAATCAATGGCTTTAAGAAAGTATAATGGACGGCAGTCGTTGAGTTTCGTCTGTGAGCCTTTAAGATGGTTTAACTCTGACTGTTTACTCTGACAGTAGAGCTGGCTACTCTCGTGAGAGTATGAACGCCCGCGGTTTTACCTGCGTTTTATCTTGTTCTCAGTCTCGTATTTTATTCCTTTGTCGCTTTCTGAACCGTAAGCCGTATGCCGAAAAATGTGTTTTTTTTAATAAATCAGTCAATTTGATGACCAAATCAACACCCATACAAGCAACACCATAGTCGAATGTAAATCATAGCTTAAGTATCTCAAATGAAACTGCCAAAGCATTCATTATGAATTATTTTTTATAAATGAACGAATTTAAAGCCTATCAGACTCCAAATATTGTACAATTTTGTAAAATCTCTCGGCGGTTCTACTAATTAAACCTGGATATAAAATATGTATGCTAGTTCCAAGTAACCCTGTAGGTTATATGGGTCATAAACATTAGTTATCACTGCGTACACAACCCAGCTCGGTGCGTGAAATATACATTGAGTTCATGTGGTTTTGTATGTTTGTTCGTAGTTAAATTTGGTCCTTATAAGCCTATGTTACTTATAAAATACCTTATAGCTTTATTATATTGTTAATGTTAATCATTTCAAACATGATGATCTAGTTTTTAAAATGGGAATAATTTTATTTACAATCACTTTCAATTTTAGTTACAAATCATTAATATGTTGTATGTAATTCAAAATAGATCACCATTAGTATGTATCTTTTTAGTAATGATTTTTGTAGATTTATTTTAAACCTAATTTATAATGCTATGAATATAATCAGGAAACTTCGTTACCAACTTAACCTCTCTTGCACACACACTTACTCACTTACATCTAAGACACTAAAATAAGCTTGTAAATTCCACAATATTAATGGGTACTGAACTAACGCAATAAACAAAGATCCACTACACGCCCAAGAGGCTTGCCAAGCAAAGCCCGGTGCCAAACTAGTGGGACCATAAACAAACGAAGTATTTGTAGCCTAAAGATGCCTATTTAATAACCTAGTCACTATACATTTTTTTTTACAATCGTATGATCATTCTTATTATGTGTCAAGCGTTGATCAATCGGATCAATCAGCATCGTGATATATCGCGTGATGTTTGAATCAATCTAATCACAATTTATGAAACATTTTATGACTAAATTAATCTGTGAAAGAATATTGAACTCAAATGACGAGAGATTTCAAACCACTTTTTATACCTCTGCCTCTGGTTACCTACTCCTAGGTTTAACACAATGAAGTGGAGCTGAGACCAATAGTTAGACTGTAATTGTTATGTTTGATTATGATTCGTGAACTAACAGTCAGCTGAGCTGAGCCACATACACTTATTTGTGTCGATTTTACTTGTAATATACACACAGTGTGATATGGGCACATCAGCAATTTGCTGCTCGCCCATTATTCAAATAAATAAATAAATAAATAAATAATATTAGTTGTCTAACAGGTGTGATATCTTCGAGCCATAAACTCCCATTATAAAGACCTTCTTCTACTTATTTATGGGCGAGTCACTCCCTACGTCCTAATCCTTACTTATTAAGGATAATGGGGAACCGATGGACAAGTTTTCGGTCTTTTATCTAGCTATAAAGACAGCGTTATCTTCACTGGTTGCGGAGTAATAGATGGGGTAAGTTTTAAATTGCGTTTTAATTTTGTAAAGAAAGTTTAAATAAACCTTAGTTATTGAGGTTTGTTTGAATAGATAAAGTTAGTGGATAGGTGTTAAGTTACAAAAAGAGTATAATAATGCCTGTAGTTTTTTTATGCTCTCAAAATTACATTTATTTACATATAAAAATTACTTAGTTTTTGTAAAATTATCTGTTCTGTATATTTAAGTAATTTTTGTATATATGCAAATAAATGTAATTATGACTGTAGTTGTGATTGTATCAATGAATATTAATATTCGAAAATAAGTTTTAAATTTACTTATCTGCATACATTTTAAGAAAACAAGAAATACAGTCTCTGTAACTTCCGCTGTTGTTGATTCTGAGTAATACATGTAAAGTTTGAATATCTTGCTTATGGGATAAACTTTAGCTCCCACTTATGAGCAAATATCGCATGGTTACAACTCAACTATAAAATTCAATCAATAATAACCTCCGTGGGTAGGAAACGTAAGTTGGATTCCTCTGTTTATTGACTAACCATAAATTTATCATACTGTCCATAATTATACATTTCGTTGCTTTTCCGTAGGTAGTGCGAAGTTAACACAAAATTATATATCAGTTTACGTAAATATAACTGCGTGGGTAAAGATTTCATCTGTCGTAATCGGAGCTTAGAGATAAGCCGCTTACGTATCATTAAATTGAAGAAAACTTGAATGGACGCATGAGTAGGTTCTCAATGTAGCTAATAATAATTTAGGAAACAGTAGACCTCATAAATAAAATAAAAAAAACTTTCAGAAGACTTGATAACCTCCTTTTTTTGAAGTCGGTTATAAAGTTATTTTAGGACATATCATACAGCGCTATCTAGCCTCATACATGTATTCTGAGCCCATATTGAGCAAACGCTCGGGTATTAGATAATACCTAAATGCTAATATTGTGAATCGTGTTTTTCTTCTAAGACACATCTTAACCTATCTTTTGTTCACAATGGTAGTAATGTACATAATATAATTTCAGTTATACATAATTGCGTGCCTTGCCTGTTAAATCTCAGCAGAAATGTCCTACTCGTACCTTATTTTTATATAGCTACTAAAAAAAATACCAGAGCAAACTTATAGGCTGATTGTTAAGAGGTTAATTCTGAATCTAATCTATCTCTACGCCGAATTTCATCAGAAGGAACAAATACACTCACACACAAACTTTAATATTAATACAATATAATTACTACTATACTGTAATGTAATTTCTAGTAGTCGCAATGAGCTTCACTCGCTTCGATCATTCGGTCCAAAATAGCCATAATGTACTAGTTTGCAACATTAGGAAATATAATGAACTGGTAATTGATTCAATGACGAGAGATTTTCTAAATGTCGTCGATGCATTCGATATTTTAATGGACATAAAAGCTATCCGCATATTTACATAGACTCGAGCAGGCAATAATAATGTAAGCAAGTCTGTCTGATAATTTTATAATGAAATATAAGTGGTTGTAGGATTATACAAATGAAGTCAGTAAAATATTAAAATCATTTAGTTCATGTAACTAAATTATGTAAATATGGATTTGAAAACTAATTATATGTCAGGTATGTACACTTTTTTACCTAGTTGAAAGTATTTTGGACTATTATAAAAGTACCAAGTAGAAATATTATACAACCTTATATCTTTGGACAGAGTTTTAATTAAACAAATAAAATGTGATTCCTTTTGAAAACACTACTTTTGTGACTAACGAGATAGAGCTATGAACAAACAAATGTGTTGAATAAAAACTATGATTGTAGCGGGGTGACGAATCTTGAGGAAAACAGTCGGAACTTGGTACGATAATTTATTATGGCAAAGTTCTACAATTGAGCAAATCGAACAATATTGGCTTCTGCCTGACGTGAACTCCGGGGAGAGGGGTGAGACGCGAGGGGAGCTGAGGAACGTGGGAGCGCAGGAGGAGGAAGCGGTCGTCTACCGAGTACCGGTAGTATCAACGTCCCAACATGGTGGAAGCGCTGATACCGCGCGGCGTCGGTATCGGAGCTAGTGTATGGTAATGTATTCCAGATACTTGTCCCAACAATGGTGGAAGCAAGATCTTTGCCACAATACCTGGAAGGAGCTCGGATAAGGAGGCTTCTTTCTTCTCTTCTCACTTGATCGACGGCGTCACTAAAAACAGCGGGCGATTGCAGAATCGTAGCGTTTGCGTGTGCTAATTCTACTAGTGGCGCCATCTATTGGTGATCTTTGGAAACGGTGCAAATGCCTGTGTTACAGTCTCCCCCTCTGTCTCTGAAGACGACCCGGCGAGGAGACAGCCACTGGTTTGTCTTCTTGGGTCTACCTCGTGCTTTAGCAGACGGCGGAGGCGCAGTTGTTTCCTTTCGGGGAGAATCATGAAGGTCGTCAGGATTGTGCGCGTTTGTAATGTGACTGGCACCCTGGTCACTAGAACATCTCGTAACTTGCGTACGCCGTCCGCCAGAGTTACGGGCAATCGCAGCTTCGTAAATTTATATCCCTTGCTCTTGAGTTGGCAGTACAGTTGATAAGATGCTACGCTCGATTTAGCACAGCAGTCAACGTGAGCAACACCATTAACTCCTTCTATTTCAATGAAGACTGTAGGCCTGTCCCTGGCGTCGATAGAGATTTCGATTGAGCAGAAGCCAATATCTTTATTATCAGTTTGTTTGGTCTTACTTCCGCTGCACGTTGGACAATTTGTGCGGACAACTCCAGGGGCTCCACAACCGTAACAATTGAATTTAGGGCCAGTGATAGCAGGCGCAGATGAAGAAGGCTTATCACGTACAGGAGCAGTCGTCTTTTTAGCGTCATCTGATGATCGCTTCCGACAATCTTCAATAGTATGGCCCAAATTCTTACAATACCGGCATCTCTTCCTGAAGCTCGCTCTCTCAACTTCCGGTTTAGATGACGTATTGTCGCTTTCCTTTTCTTGCAGTAGGGCTTCTACACCTCGGGCTGCGGTAATAAGCTCCTCGAAACTTCGAACTGTTTGGCGTGGAATTTTGTCTCGCAATTCCAGTCTGAGGAGGCTGTACACCATATCCATCTGCTGTTTCTCCGGATGTGTTGGTGGAGGAAGTAACGAAAAAAGCATGCGCTTCGCTTGAATGAAAATTTCGGTGGTCGTGCTTGTGTCTTGCTTTTCTTGAAAAAGTTCTGCATAAATGAGGTAGGTCTCCTTTTTCGGCGCGAATGTGTCTCTCAGCTTGTATTGGAAGTCATCCCAGCTCTTGACTTCTTGCTTAACACCTTGCCACCAGCAACCAGCATCATCTTTCAATAGGAGAGGTAGTTCTTCCAGAGCAGTGGCGTCCGATATATCTTCGGCTCGTTTAAAGATGTTTACTGCTGACAGGAAAGCTTCTACAATATCGATGCTCTTACGACCATTGTAAGTATAGTGGCACGTAGTAAACGATCCACGTTTCGTTTGAGCTGGAGACATCTTGGCTAAAAGCTTTTCTAACTGCTCGTCTGTGAATGTTGCCATTTTCCTAGGTGCTGTCACTGTTCTCTTGTGTTCTCTTGCTCGTGTTACAAGAAACGATGGTCCGGATAGACGGCGTGAATCTGAAGAACCCTGGCTGGGTGATGTTTTTGAAGTTGGTTCGTCCAGCTTCGGTCTTGCAGATAACGGAGTTGCGAATTCGGGCCACTACGTTGGGCGTCAGTTTGTAGCGGGGTGACGAATCTTGAGGAAAACAGTCGGAACTTGGTACGATAATTTATTATGGCAAAGTTCTACAATTGAGCAAATCGAACAATATTGGCTTCTGCCTGACGTGAACTCCGGGGAGAGGGGTGAGACGCGAGGGGAGCTGAGGAACGTGGGAGCGCAGGAGGAGGAAGCGGTCGTCTACCGAGTACCGGTAGTATCAACGTCCCAACATGGTGGAAGCGCTGATACCGCGCGGCGTCGGTATCGGAGCTAGTGTATGGTAATGTATTCAAGATACTTGTCCCAACAATGGTGGAAGCAAGATCTTTGCCACAATACCTGGAAGGAGCTCGGATAAGGAGGCTTCTTTCTTCTCTTCTCACTTGATCGACGGCGTCACTAAAAACAGCGGGCGATTGCAGAATCGTTGCGTTTGCGTGTGCTAATTCTACTAGTGGCGCCATCTATTGGTGATCTTTGGAAACGGTGCAAATGCCTGTGTTACATGATCTAATATTAATATAAATATGTATATATTAAGAAAAAGGATGTACTAGTTACATATCTATAAAACTATACAGACAGAACTCTTGGTAAGCGAGCTACGTTGCTACACACCTATAACTGAACACCATTTCCTCCCAACATGATCCTTGCTCTGAATATTTGATAACGGGCACAAATGATAAGTGACAGGTACAGGCAACACTATTCTGCTATTAGTGGAACTGACAACCCCATGGGGCAGGGGAGGAAATCTGACGTACGGTGGAGTATGCTGGGGATTTGCAGGCAGGTAGGCGTGATTAGTATTATTGCTTAGCAGGTTGACCTTTTTAATGCTGTGTGATTTGTATCAGATGTATTGTAGGTAAGCAATCATTACGGTCTTGGATGGAACGTGCTTACCTAGTAAGAACCGATTCACTCTCGCTTTGAAGATCGCAAGGTTTTAATGCCGTGTGATTAGTATCAGATGTAGTTTAGATTATGGTTGAATTTGGATTCAGAGCAGACTGAGCTATTATTTTCATATAAAATATACAACAAAAAAAAATATGGATGCTATAGATTTTTAGAAATTCGTGATTTGCGGCACTTTCTTGAGTTTTAACAGGGCGCTTGAAAATTTCGCAGTTATAAAAATGTGTGGAACACAACTAATTGATGTTAATTAACTGAAATCACTATTGAAAGTCCGTCAATGGTTCCGTCTGAAAATTGAATCAATTTATATGTAAGTTCTTAATCTTATCTGGCCAATCCTAAAGAAACATTACAACCAATGATGAATTTTACAAACCAGAAAAGTCACATTTTGTGTAAACAAGCGCTCTTTTTAACGACTCCCCGAGGCTGTATTCCGTATGTTTTTCATTATACTTCATTCATTTTTCAATAAACCGCAACCAGTTAGCGGTTTGTCGGCCATAACGACTCATTCGGGCGGCTACTATTTATTATTGTTTACGTTACTCTGAGCCCAGAGGGCACAATTTCGTTGAGTTATTGCCTTTGACCCTACCCTTACGTGGACAACCTTAATGCTTCCCTCTTCGTTTTACTACACTAGAGAAAGAGAGACAAAAGAAAAGCTTCTGGTCATATGGGATCAGGTGGAGTTGTGGTACCTCTCAATTTATCGCTAATTTTATTTGTAAGCCGCTGTAAATTTTACTGTTTTTCTGCAATGTTTTACGGGCTTGGACTGTGGATTGCCAAACTGGACATAAATGTTTGTTTTGGTAATAAATGGACCCAAATAACAACATATCAACCACTATTTAAGCCTTTTACAGGTAAGGCAAATCTCTAAAGCTTTTTATTTTTAGTACAGGATACATAAAAATTACTTATCATATTTTATATATTCTAAATAAAAGTAAGATAAAATGTTTTCTGAATCAAAATTCTTATAAAACTTAATAATTGTATTTTAGTTTGCAAACAATAACTTAAGTTTCCTTTTAATTTAATAATTTGTTTACATAAACAAAAAATATTCTCGACCCGCTCTATTCCTTATCTTTTTAATCTAAAAACATGAAAATGTTTTCCAGAACAGACCGCTTACCTTCAAAGGCACCGAGAAGGCAGCAATTTCATTAAACTGTACCTCATCTGTAGTTATTGTTGTTGCCATTGACATGCCACAAACTAATAATGGACTGGCCTTATCGCAAATTTTTGTAACCGTTTCTGAATCATACTACATTACAACAAAGAGTTTATGGAGTAAACGCGAAATGTGTTTGTGTTAATTATTTGTTTGTTTTACTGTCCCGCCGCAACAAAAGGACGAATTTACGTGAATTTTGGTGTGGTAATTGAATGATGTCCTAAAAATGACACGGGCTACTTTTTATCGCGATACAATGCAAGCAAAGTCGATGGTAACCACTAGTTAAAACTAGTTAATTAAACTATAAGTGGGTAACACAGCAATTATTTTTTACATGATATAGGCTCACGCTTGACTACAACTTGCCTGATGTTAAGCAACGTTATAATCTACGATCTAGCGCGCTTGCCTAGAAGAAACCGGTTTACTCTCGACTTGAAGGCAGACAAATTATAGTTCAAGGGGAATAGAGATTCGGGCAAGGAGAAATTCTTCATGAGCTAGGTTCTTTCTGAAAGTGTAAATCTTACTTTATTAACTACTTATTTT
This sequence comes from Macaria liturata, assembly GCA_964023185.1. Classification (NCBI taxonomy): domain Eukaryota; kingdom Metazoa; phylum Arthropoda; class Insecta; order Lepidoptera; family Geometridae; genus Macaria; species Macaria liturata. Next base: position 5,853,334 of record OZ026819.1, read on the forward strand.
TGAGCGATGTACAACAAAAGGGTTGTCTTATCTATTACTATATTATGTCGCTGTTGGTTGCTACTTCACAGGTAGCAATATCGGGTAATACGAGCCGCCGGCGATGGAGGTAAATCTCCTCTATTTATTATCTGATACCATGCTTTGTAGAGATTGTGGCTGTAAGATTGAAAGACAGAGAGATTTTTATTTAAATATTAGTACATTAGTACTTTAAAACATCTTTTACACCGATTTTGTCTCAAAAACTAGTTAAGTTGTTTTAAGACAAACAAGAAAACATGCGTAAGTATCGTTCATAAATAAACACTAATGTTAATAAGTTCGTAAGAGTCCAACTTAACATACAATTTGACGTGTCATCCCACCAACGGAAGCATCCAAACGTTACCACTAATACCACTTTTTGATTATATACCTAACCAAAGAATCGCATTGACAAATTGATTAACATTGATAGATAGATAGATAGATTAACTCTTTATTGTTGACACATATTAAAAAACAGTACATAAAACAGATTGTATCTTAACTAGTGACACAAGCGGCGGCCTTATCGCTAAAAGCGATCTCTTTCAGGCAACCTTCAAGGCAACATTGGTAATCGCATGAAATTACTTTCGCTAGCCGTGATCGGGCTCTTAGTCACTATGTGTGATAAAAAAAATCTGTTTGTGACGACCATTCATTTGCGTTCATTTCAAGAAAATATATATTGGTAAAAGCACAAAAGATATGCCCATAACAAACAAAGGAGCTCTTTCATTGTGACTATACCATCTAATACCCAAATACCAAGTTTTTGCTGACAATGGAAATGAGAGGATTCCTTTACGATCCCCGGGATTTGGGACAATCAATTTGTTTTTATTCGTCATGAATGGACAGGGCGTGGGAGCTTTCAGGAAAATAGTTCTGAATCTTGAAGAAAAGGCAAAGTAAAAGTTAAGGTTGTAGAAAAAGAGATAGATACAAAAAGTACGTTCACTTGTAGGTACTTATGATACCAACGATTTTTTATTTTCATTTTTAAAGAACTTGCCAAAGGAGTGAAGCTTGTATTCGGTTATAAAGATAATTAGCTTTGGAAAGAGATGAGAGTTACATAATCGTTTCGTTTGACATGCCTATACGAGGACGAGGCCTATGCCCATAAGTAGACTATAAAAGACTTATGTTGAAATCAACAACAAAATCTAAATAAACATTGCATTATTAAATATTATTATACGATTAAGGAAGCTGTTTGCTTTTTCCATTATTATTAATTATTTAAAACCTGTTATTTTTTTGTAAAAACGAACAAAATATTATCCTAGTTCTATTCGACACTTTTTCTTCAGGAACAAAGAATTCTTATAAATTCTTCACAATATCCGTATCACAAAAAACTATATTTTTCTCTCACAAAAAGTCTCGGAGGTATATCTTAGACACCATAAAAGCACTAGACTTGACATTTCATGTCCTTTTTCTCAGAAAAGCTTGCAATAAAAATACTTTCACCGTTTAGGATTCTCTTGGATTTTCTTCAGCGTTTATTTTTAGCAGTCTCTTCAATATGGAAGGGTTTAAGCCAGGCTATTCGTAGAAGATATTGGACATTCAATGTCCAATGTTCCTGGTGTGAAAAGCACCAATTTGGTGCTTTTCACAGTCTTTAAAAATGTTAAGTCAGGAGGTGGTCAAGTTTAAGGAAACTTCTTGTTTGATCAATCATCATTAGATGATACAATAATAAAAAATATACTTCTTAGGTGACGATATTGAAATATTTTATCGAAGCTGTGCCAGTATCTAACCTGTCGTATCGTTAGTGTTTTGTTTTTTTCTATAACCTTTCAAATACAAGAGAAAAATTGAGGTAAGTACTTTATTACTAGCTTTGACTATTAAACTATTTAATTTTTGTAAATCCATTTTTCCGTATATTAAACCTGCTTATCAATTCTGACTAAAACTGCTTAAACAATTTGTCAAATTAACAAAACAGAATTCATCAATACAATCATAAATACGAAGATTTTAATAACACGTCTTAAGCACTTGCTAAAGCATGTCGTATAAACAAAGGTGATGTTTATAGAAGGCTGTTATTATTACAACGACATTATAACCATTAAACGCCTCATTGAGACGAAAAATACTCCAGCGCACATATAAAATGAAATAAAGGAAGATACGTGTTGTTTCATTTATTAATTTCACGTGATACATAAACTAATTGATTGATCCTTTCCTATGCACGCGTGATAAGACAAGATGTTTGATTAAAACATAATTTTAAATAAATATTTAGGTTTCTAACTGTATTTGGTTAACCGATAATAGTATGTTATAAGGGATTTGATTGATTAAGACATATGTATGTCACTGAGGACATAAAATAATAGCCTAACAATGAAAAAATTAAAAACGATCACGGTCTCGACCGGTGTATAAATTGATTACTATTTAGGTGTTCAACAGTCAATGACTAACCGACAATGTGACAGGTGGGATGTGACTGGGAACGAAACAATGTTTTGTACAAGTAAAAAAAGGAGTCATGACATTCACACACGACGAATATGAATAAGGAAGCCAGAAGGAGTCTCTCAGTAAGAACATCTCATACCTACAGAGAGTTTGCGTGGATTATTTTTTTTTTTTTTTTTTTTTTTTTTTTTTTTTTTTTTTTTTTTGTGCAATAGTCTAGTTCCCTCCGCGTGGCGGAGGCCTTTGTTTAGGTTTTTGGTTTAATTTTGCAAGTATTTATATATATACATGTAATATATGTGACCTTAAGGGTCTTAAGAAATTTGTATCTATATATTATTATATAGTGTACATGTTGAAAAATATTACGAACTTGATTGTTAATTTAAACTAAAGGTATCTATCTGATACTATTGCCGAAGTTTGATTTATTGTAACGTTTTAAATAGCATGTGTACATACCCGTAATGCTTAAACTACGGAGTGTACACATTTTTTACAGGTTGTAAGTGTATTTGAAATAAAATGTTGTGACTCTCAGAGTCACCGCGTTTTATTTCTGTTCAAAGCTTCACCTGTGACTTTGATGCAGAAGGCGATGAGATGCGGTCTGGAATCCTTACTAGCCATCAATTCACAGATTGATTCAGCCGTCAACTGGGATTGCGTTGCGATTTCCAGATCGCATCTATCCGCTTCGTATTTTGGGCACTTTAACAACAGGTGGAGTATCGTTTCCACTGTACCTTCTTCACAGATGCATCGAGGGCTCTCTTTAAGCTTAAAACGATGTAGGTATTCCGAGAACCCCCCGTGCCCTGTGAGCGCCGCAGTCAGAAGTGGCTTAGTCTTTATTTTTTTGATTACGAAGTAAGCTTTTACGGCATCTGGGAAAAAATGTTTTGTGGTTCCCGCTGTTGTACCACTCGTGTATCTCTGGTTCCAGGTGTCGATGGTGTTTCTCCTTATTTCGGTCTTGGCGTATGATACGGGGCATTTATCGTATTCGGCCGACCGTTCTTTGTCAAGTGCCGCTTCTTTAGCCAGTATATCCGCGCGCTCGTTTCCGGGTATGCCCACATGAGCCTTCACCCAGTATAGTTGCAAGTTGCATCCCCTCGACTTAATGGTGTCTATGTTCCTTCTTATTTCGAAGCCCAGGGGATGAAATATGTCTGGGTTTTGAACCATTTCAAGAGACGATCTCGAGTCACTCAGCACAGCCGCATCTTCCCACTGTTCTTCAAGCAGTAGCTCAGTAGCTTGATATAACGCGTACAGCTCAGCTTGGAAGACTGTGCAAAACGACTCGAGGCGTATCTTTTTTGTTTTGATTTCGCGGCCGTTCTTCCAGCAGGTGTATGCCGCTCCAACGTTCCCCTCCAGCTTGCTCCCGTCTGTGTATATCTGTACTTCAGGGAGCTGCTGTTGTTCTGGAGAGTCAGTTTGAACTTCGGATAGTGTAGCAAATTCGATTTCGTCGACTTGAGCAGGGTGTGGTGCTTCTGTGTGACAAATCCTCTTTTCTATCTGTTTGCCATCTGCTAGTATCGACGGTTTGCCTCTTTTAGCTTCGTACAACTTAGCTGCTTCTCTAACCCTGAGGTCTAAAGGGAGTAGCCCAGTTAGTAGGAGTGTTGCATTTAAGGACACCGTTCGATACGCTTTACAGATTTTCAGAGCAAAGTGTCGTTGTATGGTGTTAAATTGCTTCTGCACCTTCATTTTTTCAGCAGCAGGTGCCCAAGCGCTCGAAGCATACAAAATGATAGGCTCAATTACGGCGACGTATATTGTCTTTATGATATCCGGACTTAGTCCCCATTCTATTTTGGCAGTTCTCGCAAGTTGCTTGTAGATATTAGCAGCCTTACGACAGACGTTGACCACGTGGTTGTTAAAGGTGAGTTTTTTGTCTATCGTAAGGCCAAGCAGCTTTATTTCGCTCACTGTTGGAATGGCCACTCCGCCCATGTGCATGATTGGGGTGTCAAATTTAAGCTTCCTGGTCACTACCATGGACTTGGTTTTGTGAGCAGCAAACTTGAGCTTATTTTTGACTCCCCACTCATGCACAAATGCAAGAGTTTTGTTGGCCTCTTCCTGGATGCTGATAGAAGATTGTCCAGAGAACATCAGGATGACATCGTCAGCGAATGCCTGCACGTATACACCCCGCGCAGTCAGATCATTCAGGAGTGGATCCAGGAGCAAATTCCAGAAGGTTGGACCCCCTATTGAACCCTGGACACAGCCCTTGAGGGTGTTTTTGGTGTAACTTTTACCAGCGTAAGCTACAGTAACTTTTCTACCCTCAAAGTAGCTGTTAATGAGTCGGCGCAGGTTAAGGGGACACTTCAGCTGGATCAGCTGGGATTTAATGGATGGCCACCATGCGCCATTAAAAGCACCTTCGATGTCAAGTGACACGATGGCCATCAACTCCTTCTTCTTTAAGTTGCTGCGGATCTGCTGCATGAGGTCGTACAGGGCATCCTCAGTGCTTTTTTGCGGGACAAAGCCGTACTGCCTGATGCTCGCTTTTGGCAGTAGATGCCACTTGACCCTCCTCATCAGCATCTTCTCCAGGATCTTGCCAAGAATGGAGAGTAGTCCGATCGGCCGATACGATTCGGCTTTGCTGTAGTCACTTTTCCCTGGTTTGCGCAGAACCACCACCGCAGCCTCTTTCCAGGGTGATGGGAAGCAAGACAAACTCAGACATTTGTTGAGGATCTCCAGGAAGATGTCTTTCCCCGCGAATATTGCCCTGTAGCAAATATCAGCGGTGAAACTGTCCGGTCCGGGAGCCTTTCTAGGGTGGAAACTTCTTGTAGCCCTGTTCAGTTCAGCTGTCGTGAATGGTGGGTCGTTTGTGTCGTCTGGCGTTGCATCACAAATAGTCTCCGCAAAACTTCGAATGACCTCGTGGATATTACTATCCTCGGTGTCATTGTCTTCTGGGAAGAACAACTCAGCCAGCGACTTCACGGACTCCTCAGGGCTTAAAGTAGTTCCGTCTACCTCTAAGAGTTGGTCCTCATGTCTGCCTGTCTTGCCTCTGATCACTCTGTATACGCTGTCCCACATGCTTTCGCGGTCTTGCTTTGTACAGAAAGCCTTCCAACTCTCGGCCTGCGCCTTGTTGGCTGCTTCCTCGTATTTTTCTTTCTGTTCCAGGTACTCGGCGACTACGTAGCGGCGTCTTCGTGGAGCTGCATTCCGGATCCTTCGTCTCTTCGTGTTCACTTCACTCTTCATGCGTTCCAGTTCGTCGGTCCACCAAGGTAAGTAGTTCTTTTTATTAAATTCTTTTGCAGGGGGGATGGCGGCCTCACAAGCAGAGCGCAGGCAAAAGATATAACTTTGGATGGCAATTTCCAGTTGTTCGCTGTTTTTTATGCTCGCGATGCGCTCCGCTGTGACCTCGCCATCCCACAGTGACTTTTGGAATTCCTCGGTAAAACGACACCAGTCCGCTTTCCGAGTGTTGTAAACACGAGTTGACGTGGACTTTTTCTGCCGTGTTGGTTTTTCCAGGACGACATGAAATGACAGTGCGTTATGGTCTGAACAAGTGACCGAAGTGTCCACTCTCCAGCTGTTGACGTATTCCAACATATTAGCAGAGCAGACTGTTACGTCGACACAGCTGGTAAGGTGACGGTCTCCACGGATGGTGTCAAATGTTGGATCAGTCCCTTGATTTAAAATGTGCCAATCCATGTCGTCCAGGAACTCTCTGTACAGCCTTCCTCTCTCATTTTCCACCTTACTGCCCCACCATGTACTCCATGCGTTGATATCTCCGCCTACTAAGACTTTGTCAGCTTTTGCTGCCCGCAGGAACCCCTTGACCCGATCCAGATAAGGCTCAAGCGGCTGAGAATCCTCGAAGTAAACCGAAACCACTGCGATCGTCCATTTGTCAGTCTTTATTCTCGTCAACACAATGTTCTCGCTGATAGTGGTTTGGTCGTTCAGGATCTCAATGTCGTTCTCGAACACTACAATGGCAGCCTTAACAGGTTTGGTCCTGTTACGCTGGCACTGTAGTATTCGAGTGCCAGAATATGGTTTAAGCTCTCCTACAGCTCCCACATATGGTTCCTGTAGTAGTGCAAAGCTAATATTTCTTTTTCTAGCTTCCAGGAACAGTTCATCAGTATGATGTGCGTGGATTATTACAAGTCTAGCAATAAAAGAAGGGGGGAGTTAACGACACCTGGTAAATATTAAAGGGGAGAGTGCGGGAGAGAATAAAACCGACTGTTATTCTTGCCACCAAACGTGACCCGAGCGATATGAATTTCTTATTGGTTGTCTGCGTAATGCATAGAGCTGTGGAGGTTTGTAGATTTCCTAAGCTTTACTTTAGATAATTATGAAAACTTGGTAACGGGAACTCCATTAAATTTTAAGTTATTTTAATTTATTAATTTTATATTATTTATAATATTAAGTTCACAAAGTTATTGTGTAGTTTCAACATTAAGTACATTTAAAATTGTAATTATTTGCTCACATATCCAAGAAACAGTTTTTCATAGAATTGCCTTTAAAAAGTACCGATATCAAAGATTTATTTCCTAATGATAATGTTTACAACTCCGGCTATTATTGCTAAACATGATATTCATAACTTCATGTTTAAGTTTTTATAGAACAAAGTTAAAGAACAATTAAATTGTATTTTTTATCTAAGGATGAGTATTATACAATTTGAAAACATAATAAATTAGTCTTCAATGTTCTACATAACCCTACATCACAGAACCACAAGGGCAATACTTTTTGCCCCCTCCAACCACGGAGGTGGATTAAATTGAAATTGAAAGGAGTTCTCAAGGAGAAAATGAGAGGTTTCTGTGGAAATGAAGCCTCATTTCAAGGGTTGATTTGGAGGCTTAGATCTCAAATTGTGAAAGATGAAATTGTTAAAGTACAGAATAGATTCTATACTTCTTCCTTTGATATACTTTGCTTCAAAATTTTCTGTAGTGATACTTATCGTAGGTACTTTCAAAAATTTGTTTGCTCGAAATGTTTATTTTGAAGTTCAATTAAGTACACAAATTAATCATTAAGTTTTTGGCTCCATACCACATGTGGATGTTTTAAATTTAGGTTAAATGTACATAGGTACTCTTTTTTAGTTTAGTGTATAATAATATGTGTGTATATATTGTTTATCATTAAGCTATTTATTCCGTCTGATTAAAAACATCCAATAGTTTAATACATATTGATAAAATGTCTCACGAAAGTTTAAATATTAAAATATTTCATTTTACCTAACTTCTTAAATATAGCAAGTCCTGTAGGCTTAATTTGATTACTTGAATATACATATTTGACCGCTGCAATCAATTATATTTTCAATCGTTTTCACAACACGTCTAAAACATTTTCAGCATGTTTTAGTTTTATTTTTAGCAATTTCATTCTGTTTATTTTATGTCGTAAATGTTTTTAAAACCCACTTTCTTTTATGACTTTTATGTCGCGCTCCTTTGTGAAAATGGCTAAGTATATTAATAAAATAAAAAATGTCAGTCACACCTGTTATGTTCTGTATTAAAATATAATCTTCCAAGACGCTGGATCTCGTAACACGGGGCGAATAAAGAAGATTTTAATCCGTGGAATTATTGTGTCCATAAGTCTTAGGTAACGCGAGACAATTTGTGAATAAACGAGTATGATATTTGTTATTAATTCTCAAAATAGTAAAGAAATAAGACCTGGCACTCAATTTATTTTGTTTAGAATTTTAACTAAAATATATTAATATTTTAACCCTATTATTCTATTTCGAATAGTAAAATATACAGACGTTGAAAATTTAAAACAAACTTTAAAAACCCCTAAAAAGCACACTAAAACAGAAGACCAGACCGAATAAATACCGGCAAACATTAGCACAACCAAACTTACGAAACAACGAGAGTTTCCCAAGCACGGACCATCTATTTCCTTCTACTTTTAGTTTCCTTGCCACCCTACCCCTTCAGGCATGTTTTCCATAGCACGCCGTAAACTGAAAATTGCCTTCCTAGTTGAATTCCTTTCGACGGTGGCGCCTCGACTCGATTTTCAAATGAACTTCTTGAAAATTGTAGAAAATTTACGTGTATAATATATTGACAGAATCACTCAACTGATCTGCTCATAGAGAACACACTGATGGCAGATAGAAAACAGATGTTAAAACAAAAAAAAAGCTAATGACATTTCTTAGATCACTTAACATAAATGTTCTCATTTCACATCCTAAAAATAGCCTATAGCATTTGAACACATACCAACTAAAATTCTTTAGTAGCAGACAAAACAATTTAGTAGTTAAATTTTACAATTACTTATTAACAAAACAAAGGAAGAAAAATTAAACTTGGTCAAGGATACCTCAGCACAACCATATACTATATCGGTAACGGGAAGCTAACAGCAGTCGGGGGAAATTCCAGCTCAAACCTAATATGAATACGAAAGACACGTGACGTTAACAACTCTCGAAATCCTCGTAAAGGTGCTAGAATCCACATGTTAGCGGTGACATAGATCAGCAACAGACTGGCCTTCCCTCTCCTTAAAGGTCGCCCGTAATCTCAGCATAATTGTCTGTAACTTGTGCCAAGCAATCAAGTGGCCAAAATACGTACTCTCATAGCTAACTGAACTGACTGAGCTTTATGCTTTAGCATAGCTAATCTAGCAGTATTTGAAAGAAAGAAAGAAAGAAAGAAAATATATTTATTGAGACACACACAAAACTTTAAACCTATTTACTTACTAAACTTACATGCTAAGAATGTGATGTCTCAATACAGCCTCAACTCAGCCTAATGCTGATGGCACGCGGCCACCAGCGCTGATATTCTGTTGCGGCTGGCGGCGACGTCACACACACCAAGTGAACATAAAAACTAAATACTATAACTAAACTAAGGCACAAGTACAGAAAGAAAAACAACTACAGCAACAACAAGAAGATACTAAAATAACCATAATAGTCTATATAAACAAACAAAAAGCTAATAATAAAACATAAATAGATAATAATAAATTTAAAACTATGAGGTATCAAATTACACTGGTCTCATGTACCAAAAGGGCTTCCTTGTTTTGGTGGACAAACATAAATTTTTTAAGACTTATTTTAAACATTTTCAAAGAACGCAGGTTCTTAATCGGCGGAGGAATATTATTCCAGCATTTAGTAGCTGCATAGCGGAAGCTTATTTGTTATCTAATATAACAGTATAATACCAAAAAGGGGAAATTTACTCGTACAGCTATGTTAGGGTGGTTTGAAAACTGTTGACACCAGAGTTAACCATGCTCATATGAACTAACTCACAAAGTCCTCTGCTCTATTGTACTATGTCGATTCATGTTAGGATATAAGTGCAGAACAAACTTTGCTTTTCACGTCTGCAGGTTTCCAAAACAACAATATGGTAAGAAAGGATGTGATAGCTTTAAAACTTTTATGTAAACAAACATCTGGCGGAAATACGAAAATAATATGATAAGAATGAAAATTGTTTAACCATTTTTTTTATGTGATGAATGATTAAGTTATTTTTAAAATTTATAATGTATGCGTAAGTATCGGAAATCACGAAATAAGCCGTATAAAAATAAAAATTAGCTCAATTATATCCCATTGCTTTACTTTTCTTGGGTATGGTGGTTAACACAAGGCCAAGAGGATGTCAGACTGTTATATGTTTAATTAGGCATTAAATAGGCATAGGCATTTAAATAGGCTTAAAACAAACATTTCTTCCTCACAATAACTAATCTATAACTCAAAAACAAAGACACTGCCATAAATTTCCTCTTGCCTAGCCCTAACTAGCTAACTGTACCTTTCTAAAAAGAAAAATATGTCCAACATGAAAACACGGCGTTACACAATACCCACACAATATAGACATTTTAATAAAACCGCATATTTGGGTGTGTCGCCGCCACGGGGCGCCTTGTGCTACTAAACATAGACTATATTATGAAGAGACACTTCCTCTTTTACGCTTCGTATTTCTGGAAGGTCGTGAGCTCATGCCACGGACGATCTCCTTCAGCGCAATTTGGACCTGTAGAATCCTGTAGTACAGTGTAATTCATAGAAGGATTCTAATAATAACTATGAACCTTAATTTTAAATTTGGCGAATTGGGTAAGAATAAAAACACAAAAAAGTGTGCAAACGATCTCGTGTAATATGATTTTGTTGCAGCAGATCGATCACATTTGTATGGTCAAATCAGCTTGATGTATCTCGTACTTACTGTGCTTAGTATCTGACAAAAAAAATAAAAAAAATAGCTGTAGATAAACTTATTACGTGAACTCTGAGATTTACTTTATATGTGTCACTTACTTGTTTCATTTTAAAGTGATGTCTATTATGACTGATATCGATGGTACAAAAAGACAGTCCGACAATATTTCACTAACGAATTAATTAGAATGAAATATGTCCTAAATATTCAAATTTCCGTATATTGGATAGTTGCGACAGAGGAATGGATTATGTTGTTTGGCTTGAGGAAATAACTTACTGATAAAGCACTCGGTAATTGTTTAGATTGGATGTATGCGTAATCTATAAAATAATCGCATAATTAATCAAATGCTGAAAATCTATACTAATATTATAAAGCTGAAGAGTTTGTTGGTTTGTTTGTATGTTTGTTTGTTTGAACGCGCTAATCTCAGGAACTACTGGTGCGAATTGAAAAATTATTTTTGTGTTGAATAGACCATTTATCGAGGAAGGCTTAAGGCTATACGACATCACGCTGCAACTAATAGGAGCGGAGAAACAATAGAAAATGTGGGAAAAACAGGGAAAATTATTCATCTTTGAGGGATCCGTTGCGTGCGCTGCGAAAATGGTTGAAGATATCAAAAAAATGTGTATGAAAGAATTATTCCTCTTAAAAAACAGTACATGTCTATCTTTTAAGGTTAACTCACCAGAACCGTTTTTATGGTAATAACTATTCCACGCGGACGAAGTCGCGCGCACCAGCTAGTGTATATATATTTCTTTCGAAGTGAAACTATTTAAAAGTCATAAAGAATTGGACTGCTTATCTAATCTAGGTTGTTAAATAAAAGCATACACATAAGTGATAAACATAGTTGATATACGAAAAGCATAACTTTTACGTTTCTATTTTTAAATTGACTATCTAATCCTGCCCCTATACAACTAAAATAATTGTAAATTAATATTTTTATGTACCTAATTTATTTACAGATTTATTACTTCAACTTATATCAATGTTTGACGAGACATGATTGATGCAATCTCTTATTGTTATTGTTAGAAGTTTTGCCAACTGACCTCCGAACTTCAATATGAAGATGGCACCCGATGATGATGATAATTATTGTAATATATTTGTTGTAATTATTTATGTTAATAAATATTATATCTATCTATGTTTATGAGATAGCAAATCAAATAAAAGCAAATTGTATAGTTACATAATGCATAAATCTGTTTAAATTGCATTCAGAAACAAAAAAATAAACTGCGAATCAATAAACGCACCCCTATTGTGAGTTGTTACGTAGTTTTGTTCTTATTTGTTCAATTCCAACTGTCAATAAACAACAATAACATTCAATAGAACAACTTCGATTCCATAAACAACTTGTTTTTCATATTGGAAACAAATAAATGTTAAGTACACGTACCAAAGTACGCTACGCAATAGAATATTCATCTAGGTAGAAAGGTTAAAAAAATTAAGTAATTTATTGATTTAGGATTTAAAATATTTGCAAAGACTGCAAACTCAAATTCATGTATTCAATTAGAACCTTATACATACTACATATGATAAACTGTCACTTGATTAATGAAGCTAATTTAAAAAAAGAATCAGCTTAGATTAATACTATTTATCACAATTTTGATTTCATATCATTTTTGATATCATATTATACAGGTGAGTATTATGCAGTGCGAGATGAATACCTATGCTATCAATAGTGCTATCAATAGATTTGTCAATTTTTTGCATATATTTATATGTACATAAGTATGTCAAATCCGAAAATGTGTCGTATAGTATTAGTAGTCTTTTATGACACAAAACTAAACTACCGTAATTTTATCAGCATGAAAAATGTCTCTTTATCCATTCTTTCGTTAATCCAAAACTAAATCCATTGCTCTGCTATAAACAGATAAATATAGCAGCCGTCGTATCGAATCCCAGTACATATAATTCAGTTGGTCGAAGCACCATGCGGTGTACTATAGATTGAACTAGCCCAGGAAATACACCCCGCAGAAATACAAAAACAATATGAATAAAAAAACTATTACAGTCGGTGTACTGAGATTTTTTATTTTTAGGTAGCAAATAGACGCATGGCTTAGCTGGTGGTAATGCGTCTGTCTGTGCGCTTTTAAATTAGTACATTACCGCAAAATAGAAAGCTTATAGCGTACATACTACTACACACGTCCCTAGTCCTACATTGTAAAGGAAGAGGTTAGTGTTTATGATGTATTTATATTGCCTAACCAGTAGAATAAAACATGTTTCATAAACGAACAGTTTCCTTCTGATAGTCATTTTTCTGATTACAGTGACACTCGGCAAAGGCGACTCAATATCGACACGCACAAGTTTTCCACAAAATTAAATTTACCTGAATTGAGAATAAAATCTCCATAATGAATTTCCATCCCGTTATCTGCTCGTATATCTGTAATCAAACGGGAATCGCAAAGCAAATACCTCCGATATGCATCTAAAGCCGGATAAATATAGGAATAGCCCTCGATTACACGGACCAGCTACAGCAATGAGCATGTCGAATTAAAATTCAAATTGGAGACAGAGACGATAAAACTCGGACATTAAAATAGAACAGGCGGCCGAACATGTCAGCATGTCCGACCCAACGTACACATAAAGTCATTTTGTTGCGCATTTTACGACACCGAAGCCGATGGGACGCGGACGAGACTTCAAGCCCTAGCCGCAAACGTTACAATAAATTCACGCAACCTCACTGTTGCAGATAGCAAAACAGGCCTGCGAACTGTTGTGCGATGTTTTCAGTGTGTGCGAGACTTTACGGTTAGAATCGGCGAATTTCCCCCGAGTGTTGTAAAAGCCCGTCAGAGGACAGTATCGGGCGGCAGCGCGGCTTGATGTCTGGCCGGATAGCGATTGCTCTCGTCAAATATCCGCAAATCCGTCGCTCAATAACTTCCATTGTTTATGCGAAGGCCCGAGCCCGGCCGAGTGACGGCTGTAATGCCAATATTCAAGATTATTCGCCCCGTTTTCTCGTTCCTGCGCGGATCCTTCGGGAAACGGTCTCATTTCGAAATATTCTCATTACTTGGGCGGAATCTTTTTACTTTACGGCGCGCGCCCCTTTTTCGTGTTCACTCAAGTACGGAGTTTTCCTCTCTCATCGCCGACGAAAGTGAACGACTAATAAGAAAAGCGAATGATTGCAATCTTTTCACACCGGCGCACGATGTTTTCTTTTATCAAGGTGGCTATGAGACTGAAATGAAATCAAAACATTGGAAGACTAGTCATTATTATTTCTCCAATATTAGTTAACAATAAGTGTAATTAAGGTAAGCGTGGCTAAACATAACTTAGTTTGTTTACATATTACCGATATACCTTCTAAAATCTTCTGCTAAGACTTCTTCTTACCGTAGAATAGTTAAAAAAAGGTTTTTATTTATACGCCTACATTTAAATATGTAAATCTATTTATAAATAATTTTCTTTCTTTCTTTCTTGGTTAGAGAAATGAGCTATTTTTACATGCATAACTTGTGTGATACAAAATTAAAATGACTATCCTTGTTGACAGGCTTACAAGCGTGTCTCTCACTAGGAACAGAAAAACTTACAAGAAAAAGGAATCGTGCTTTCAAAATGTTGAAACTAGCCGTACATTCGTATTTTATCTTTTTTCGAGCAATAAATATGTCTGCCGCCCTCACACTAGGAAAGAACCCTGAACTAGTAAGTAATAAATTCATAAGATTAATGATGGATACGATATTTATTTAGCTAAGTACATTTACCGTGAAACGTAATCTGTCTTGATAGCAATTAATCTCTTAAGCACATTACTTTTATCTTAAGAAAGTTAATGGGCGATCCGTGTGATCTGATGATAGATATAATTTAATAGCTTTACATCCGTTTAAAATGCAATACATGGTTTTTATTGTTGTTTTTATTTGAGCATCATGATGACACTTTTGTTTTTAAACTATGTTATTTTATTATTATTATATGTGACTGGTCAGGTTAACTCTTCCATAGACCGTTTTTAAGCTGCACAAGAGGCCTCTAACTTGGCTTATCGACTGCCGTACAAACGACCGGGACCTATAATTTAACGCGTCATCTAATCCACTAAAACGTCTAAAGAGATTTTCACTTATTGGTCATACATCCAAGAACTAACCGCTACAAGACCATCCGTAGGAAATAAAACCAGTCCCATAAAAAATAATGACAGATTTTCAAACAATAAAACACCGTACTCATTAATGCGATACTTGTACCTTCTCTTTGCCACCACACTTTCCACTCAGCCACTCCATTTCGCCGTCCTCATTGATTCAACAACTAGACCATATGGCCGTGAAACAAACCACCCCCTGTGCAAAGAAACACCATTAGACACCACGTGGGACCAAACTATACCACCCCACTCCCTGGAGAGTGGTGATTCTAAGCATAGAATACTTTTCATAGATACTACTTTGAAACAATTTTTTTTATATGAGATAGGCTCGCGTTTGTCTACAGTTATTGATTTATAAAAGTATAAAAAAGAGTATAAAAGGCAAAACGAGTATGTAGTATACTTATTTATATTACCAGAGTACAATTTGGCTAGTAGTTAATTTAGAAAATGTTTCCACAATCAGCTGCTTTTCATATACCTCGTATACTCTTTATTGTAACACACATTGAAAAAAGACAAACAGAAACACAAAAGACTTAAAAAATAGTGCCACAACTGGTGGCTATCGCTAATAATGATTTCTTCCAGGCAACCGTAACATTAATTATCTATTCTCTTATTTTATTGGTATATTGTATACCTACTTTATTTTTTTGGTTCTAATCGGATTTCTCTAACCATTATTAAATAATTTGGTAAAGTGATTAGAATGAAAGTTAAGCAACTTATTTATAAGTATGGTTTTAATGCGTGTGCAACTGCATGATTCAGTTTTAAATGCAGAAACGGAGGTATTACAAAAATATTTTTTTTTGCATAAGCAATGTATTTTATTAGTAGAATGGAATATAAAAACATTTATTGAGACAGATTTACAGACATTTAGCAAATGCTAAATCTCAATAACTTCCATTGTTTATGCGAATTTGAGACTTATTTTTTTATTTTTTGTATGTATGTGTGTGTTTATTTATACACACACATACATACAATAAATAAATAAGTCTGCCCCAACGAGCATAATTTAGTGAGCATAATGAATAAATTAACTAAGGTCGGTAAATTTGTCTCAATATTAACACTATATCTATCACATGTAATCTCTGGCCTAGGTAATGCGTAGTTCCACCGTTGCATTTTTACTTTCGCCACTAATTGGTGCATTTGGGGGCGAGTGAAACCCCAGTGGGTCCCCGGGGAGGTGTGGCTTTTTCAATGTCACTTTATTTGTAGGTAATGAATAAGGGATATAGCGTATCGGGATTTTGTTACGGGTATAAAGTTTGGAATTGGGATGTATGTGACAGGTCTCGATATGATTTTAGGGTTGCTTGCTATAGTATATTTCGTAGACACAAAATAACCTAATGTATAATAAATTTAAATGTGTTTTGTTGTGAGCTGAATCTCTTTTCTTGAGCATCATATATATTAATAAGTATTTATTGAAAAAAAAAGAACTAATAGATGAAAATCTATGATTTGACTTTTCATTTCATTTTGTCGCAGTTGTTGTCTAGAAGTTGTTGACCATTACCATCATTATTCTGTGTCTTTACAAAACATATGAACAAACACACACACACACACACGCATACACACATACACACACACACACACATATTAACTTTGTACCACTAAGAAAAGCCAAGCCAGCTTTTTATCCCCTAATCCGAAATATATTAAAACCCGTCAAACTCGACAAACACCATCAAATTCGAAGCTGAACGACATACAAGGTCCATTATCCTCGAAGCCGTCCATCGAAGGACATATCTGCAAAATTTCACGCTCCCATGCAATAATAATATGGGAGAAGGCCCTTATCTACCCTTTATGGCACTAGCTATGGAGATAAGTGAGGAATCCAGGAAAAATATTTTCTGAAGACTGTATGTAGGCTTTTTTAACTACACAATACACTATACAGATAATGTTAAGTACAAACAAAACAAACTAATTCACGCTATAGCAAAAAAATTAAAATATCTTTAAAACATATTAACAATCAACACACTTTTTGTTTAAGGGCGCCAATTAAGACGCTAATTTTAATACCTATGAGATCATTTGTATTCTTTTATGTGTGCTGTTTTAATAAAGTATTTAGCTATCTATCTTAAGGACCTCAAGCTTTAGAAATTTTACCCTAGATTACATGAATTGATTAGATTTTCAGTAGAGAAGTGGTATGGTTTCTCTTTACTTACTAGTACTAGTACTACTGGTTAGTCTTTACTTACAAAGTATTGACATCAATGAATGATAATAATTAGACTCTATTAATCGTTATTTTCATCCTAACTATCAATGATTCTGCAAAGTAAGAAGGCAAGGCTAAAAAATCATGCTTCGTTGTGCAAAACACTGCTAAAATATGGACACCCCAATAATAAAGCCACCCTTGTACATCATATTGGCACTCTCGAGTGGATCTCGGTTTTTCCTGCATCTTAAAGGATAGAGGAAGTCCAACCCGATTTGTGAATGGTGAGAGTAAAAATTTACGACCCCCAGTCACGCTTTTATATGAAGGGTGGGAAAGGGCTTAAATATATTTTAGGAAAAATTGCTAACAGAAAAATGTTTTGAAACAAAAAATGTGAGAAATATGGTAGATATAAGTTTATGTTTATCCTTATTTCATCTTTGCATAACTAGTTTTTGGATGGAGGCAATTAAAACCACACCATATCATCTATCTCCTTAGTTAGACTCTTGCAACTACATTTGTCATTCGAAAAAAATGTTTGTGCTTTTATTAGTGTCCCATTGTATTTTCTCTCTCCAAAAAACTATACAGCATTATGTTAAACCTGGTCATTTGATAATTAAAATGGTTATAATATAATTACATTATTTTGTAACCATGAATCAAAATCACAAGCTACGACGTGCTACGACACAGATCTGACACGTAACCAACAAGAACAAGCTAGATTTAAAAAATACCACAACAAAAGAGTAAAAAAGTAACTAATCATAAAATTTCCATAAACTAGCATAAAGCAGAGCTTACACCGTTCATTATAAATCCGTTGATGCTGACGTGTAAATGTAAACAAAACAATGAGTTGCTAATTACCTCAACCACCGCCTGTGAGGTCATAGGTGTGTTCTTTTAGCTCAGTAAGGTATTTACGGCCTTGATTTTTTTTTTTATTTTATGGCCTAAGTAACACAGGTGACGATCAATAACTTATTTTGCGACAGATAATATGGTGCTGGGCAAAACATATCAACAAACGCAAAACTATGCGTTTGTTAATGTTATTTTAATTCTCACGAGCACGAATCATTTTCGGTTTTCGGCCAAGAAAGAAAATTTGCATTGCGACCAGACAAACAAGATCAATCGATGGCCTCGGAGACTTCGAAGAGTGTCTCTGATCATTGATTGTACCTTTGATTTCAGGTAAGTATAATAATAATAGTTGGTCTTTGGAATAACCGACACCCAGCCTAATTAAGTGTTAAGTCTGTAAGGGACTAAAAGAAACTAAGAAATAACATCAAATGTCTGCTTTGACAGCATACGTTAACAGAGCTAAAAGAAAGGTCCTCAGGTGGCGAGGTGCGGCCACTGTCATGTCCTGACCGATGACTTGACGGAGGATCATAATCACATTGTCGAGGGAATGGGGTCGCGGAATAGGATGTGGCAGTTTTAGGACAGTTTTAGGCTGTGAAATTTGGAAAAGGTGCAGGTGAAATTTTAGGTGTTGTTATTTTTTTAATGAAATGTGCAGTTAGTAAGGATTGACATTTCTTTTTCATTTTCATGGCTGGTTTTATTAGGAATCTTAGTACGAAGTTAAAATTGTAGTCATTCATTATAGAAGTTTTCGCAATAGAAATTGCATGGTAAATGAACCATTTTTATTCATGATGTTGTTTTTTGACATTATTTAGATCGAAGATTTCCTCTTTCACTAGCCGTTAAAAATCAAACCAACCGTCAAGAAACACATACAAAAGGATCATAAACATTTACCATATCATTTCGTAACACTATGAATATTAACTGCCGCGTAACTGAAACCTTTAAAAAATACACGGTGTAGATTGGCCCATTAATTTTTTACTGGCACAGAGGATATATTATTTCAGCTCGGGTAACTAAAAATATAATTTCTAAGTTCGCGTGTCGCGACGACCGTCGTACACGCAAGTAGACGAGGAGACCCTGTCAGGTATAATTACTAGAGGACGCTGTTAGTTACTGCTGAGTTCCGGTCGCGTCACAGCCACTTGTGTTGTCACCGTGGTTTATTTGTAAGGGATATGCGAAGTAAGTGATTAAATGTGTCTTGCTTGCAATGTTTCTCGGAAAGATATGAGGCACATTTGTATGAGTGTGTAACATGCATATTGGGTAATTCGCCAAAAATGTTGGAAAGTAAAATCTTTGATATAATTTTATTAAAATGGCAACAGGAACACACAAACATATTTACGAATATATAAAAACTAAATGTTTATTATACTTATTTTTATAATATATCGATGTTAAGTGAGTATACTATACATATTTGTAGCTGCATAATTCTCTATCGTACAAAAAATGGGTTTATTAATCTCATAAAGGATCACGTGACACATCCGTTATAATTTCCTACACTATCTCCCAACCTACAAAATTTTAATGTCGTGTTTGAAGCATTATACCGATACTTCGCGTGTCATTCTATTGTAATACGGTTTTAACAAAGCCTGCATAAAGCTCGCACAATAGAGGCTTTGCCCCAAACGAACTTGCTGTAACGAATTAGGATTAGAAGTATTTAGAGCTTTATTAATTGCAATCAGTTTGTGTAATTCCCTGCTAGTTGGTTGGTAACAACAACCTGCTGTATTTTATTTTTTTGGAGTAATATTTATTGTGAAAGGTTTTTGTGAAGCCTTCGGGGTTAGATATATGACTTTGGCACGAGAATTTTTGTAACCAATTATATTATGCGTGAATGTATGATTTTTTCTTATCTTCACAAGCAATTTATGTCATATTCTACTATGCCGTAGTTACATACACAATACACATACATACAGTGTAATAGTGTGATACAGAAGCTTTAATAAACATTTAATATATGCAGTAAGTAGGTGTCCGCCCAGATTTTTATCAAGCAGAAGAAAAACAAGGCATAATATATATTGACATAAAAGTAAATTACGATACAGTCTCTTTTTCCCAAAACAAATGAATCACGACTAAATAATTCCTCTTAATTAACTCTCTTAATGATTCAGGTAATTCCGATACAATTTCCGGTTCGAAATTATTGTTCACGTAAAATTGAAACTCCAAATAATTCACAGCGATATAATTAACGTATAATTTACAGCATTCGGTCACCGTTATCGCTAACAAGTTGCTTGACGAAAATAAAATTATTTTTTCACCTCAATGGCAACCACGCAACGTCATAAATACAGGAGTTTACTGTCGCCTACGTAATTGTGTTAGGAAAATTGTTTTATTATTTATTATAGTGCTTTACAGCGACTCTTAATTAATTGGGGCTCATTAAAATTAATGGTGGAAATAATGAGCATTGCAATTGTGGGAGAAATGACTTCGTTATATGCGTATCAGAGTTTTTTTCTGCTTTTTCAAAGATATTCAGATTCGAACAGTCTGTTTTCAATATTGAATATGTATACCACGACTAAGTAAGTTAACGAGGATCGCGTAAAAACTAAATAAAGCAAAAACTTATGATTGTTACAAATAACATAATACATATGGCTATTTAAATAACATTGTTATTACAGTAAATTAAATTCCCATGTGTTTATTTCGGTTGATTAATGTATCTTAGCTCCATTGACCCCACATCCATATGCTTCCAGAGCTATGACATCATTCATTTACACAGAGCTTTTGTATTAATGAAATATGACTCGTTGCAGATCTGAAAATCCAGTTAATTCCGGTTTCAATGTTAAAAAATTCATTCACTTCCACACCGTTTTATCATTTCATTTTCATGAATATTTGGACATATCTAGAGGTTTTTAATAAACTTTCTAGCGGCGACATTATTAGATCAAAACCAACAGCATTGCGACTGCGTTTTAGACTGTTACTTTGAAGTAACAGTAAATTTTTTAAAAAATAATGTCAGTGAAATACATAAAAAAAGTTACGGAAAAGTGGTTTTAATCGCGAACTTTAAAAAGTCTTACAATAAAACGTGTTTAATTCTTTGCAAAAACTTCTCATAAGTAACCATTGACCTTTTATACTGCTATTTGTACGTATAGTTATCACAATACGTTAATCGCGTAACAAATCCATTTAGTTAGTGATTGGCTGTCAGCGTTTACGATTATTATACAATAAAGGTAACTGTTATAGCAGGATATTTGCATGTACACCACACGTCAGTGTTGCCATTTTGAATGTTTTAATTTTTGAGCCTTTGGTTAACAAAAAGTCAGTACAGTGCTCATAAAAGCCATAATTTGGCATTAAAAATACAACGTCAGAACTGGTCATCATCTTATTTTTAATACATATACTTGTTTGAGACAGATGAATGTATGTTAAAAAGGTATGGCATGAATGTATATTTTTACTTAATTAGTTTATAAGGGTGTAAATTAAGTTTTTGAAAATAAAGTAATTTTGTATTTTGTATTTGTATGTAAATTCCGTCGCCAAACTAGGTCGTTTGAGAGTTTTCAGTACAGATATGCTCTACCTTGAGCCACGATGTAGTTTGTACAACTGTCACTTTGTCTTTAAATAGATTCAATATGTAACTAAAACAGTTTTCACTCACATGTAATTCACAATATGTTGTTTACGCGTTTCGGGTGTAATGACACCAATAAAATTAACCACCCATTAATATTAAAATAAATAGATTGTCCAGTTAGAACAAATTATTAAATGTGCGTGGGTAAATTAACTCAGATTACACCCACTTACCACCCCAACTGAATAGAAATCAGTCCGGTTCACACATTTCCATAGAATTGATTGAGAGATTCAGAACGCGCTGTCCAAAATATCAGGGAGCAAATTAGCTGCAATGGCCGCTGTCCAAAGCGTGACCTCGCTGGGATCACGTGACGCGATCATAACATAATTGAGTCGCCTGTCCGGGAATGGTGCAGTTAAAGTCATAGATAAAAAAGTCTGGAGACTCTGAACGATCAGAAAAATGTATTTGATGTATTAGACGGTTTTGCATTAGTTTACCAACACTTAACAAAATACATCACCAAGATTTATCGCAAAGATAAGAAATTTGCATGTGCTAAGTCTGTGTGTGTGTGTGTGTTAATTCCAAGTTCATATTCAAATAGCCTAACCAATTTTAGTGAAGTTCACTAGGTAAAAGTACTTGTTACCTCATGCATCAGGCATTCTTTGCATCCAATGCATTAAATTTGTTAGTACCCTACTAAAGAAGTTGAATTTGTTAGTAGAATACATATAACAAACACTAGTCTTTATTGATGGTCCAATTAGCAGACTAGACATATCGCGTGACGTTTGATATTTGTGTAAGATGACCGCATGATTTTACTTTAACACACATAATTTTATTTTCAGGAGTCTATAAAATGAGATATCATCGAGTTAAACTAAACGCGAGCCGATCCCCTCGTCAGACGAATTGATATTTCCTCTTCCAGAATACATTGTTAATTGCGCTTCCGGGCGTCGGACGTCGATCATTGTTTGAGGGTACTCGGTGAATAGTAATGCGAGTGACTGGTGCGTTAATGTGGGTATTGTCTGGGATAGGAAACCGATACATTTGGACAATACGTGTGTTTAATACAATTGCATTTACAGGATTATTGTGCCTACCTACCTACCTTCTATGTATACATGTTGGTATATGGCAAGTTTGGCTAGTATACAACATGCTCGAGGATAAAATGACTGGATTCGTAATAGTTCTCCATTCTACGGTTTGCTTGATAAAAATTTCATTTCCATTCTTAACTTTGTCGATAAAATTTAAAATGTTCCTTCAAAATTCCGTAAATTCTTTCTAAAATATCCGGAAAATATACGAAATTCTATGCAAAACTTTAATGAATCCCGTGTATCCGGGTCCCGGCTGCGTCGGCCATTTTGCCCGGCGTTCCGTCGCTCGCTTCGCTCGTCTCGCTCCATTCGCTCCATTATGCTCGCGGCTCAATCACGCCAAATGGAAGTCGACGCGACGTACATTTCACTCCATTTAAAATTCCAATTTGGACCCGATTGAGATATGAGGATCGGATATGGTCGAGACTGACGTGCCATTATGCTATGGTTTATTCGCGATGTTAATAGATTTTAACTTTTGTTAAAATCTTTAGATAATTTTAATCGCACACTTTCTGTTAACGGTATAAATATGTATTTCACCATTATAATTTTATATCTCTGGGAGAAACAGCTTTATTTTCAAGAAACAAGTTCTAAAAATAATAATTAAATTGAGTGAGAATTCCGGCTTTGAGTTTCATAAAACCGCCACTTAACATTTAACACCGCGACATAAAAATATGATTTACTTTCAGAAGCAAGCTTTAAAAAGGATATCCACAGAAAGCCAAAGCAAACAGCGCAGGATTGAAATGCAAATCTCCGAGATCTTTATACAAACAAACCGAGGAGCCAGCGGGTGATCTCACTAATGAAGAGTACACATTTAAAGCAAGAGAACATCTCGTGCACACTTTTGATAAAATGATAAAAAAGAGTCCCGCGTTCCCGTTTGAGTTATTTGTCGTCACATTAAACGAGTGCAAAAAGTCGAGGGAAGATCAAAGCGATGACGTGGCTGCTTTGGTTTGAAATAACATCCCGTGCACACTCATATAAGTACATGAGACGGGAGAATCCGACTCATTGCACTGCACCATTAATTTTGCATCCATTGCGTTCTCATCTTTTGTTGTCAGTGCGCTCGACTGTACGCGTAAATCAGTCTAATTAGAACTGCAATGCAGAATCGTTTGCAATTCTAGGCCTCACGTAGGCGTGTGTGTGGAAAGCTTTGCGTGCTTCAGACGCGGTATAAGTAATGGCCATAGAGTTAGCATAAATATGGAGACAATGCTATAGTTAAACACTTTATGTCGCCAAAGTGCGGAGTCATTTTACATTCCTGAGCCAACGTTTGTCAACGGAATACCGTTGTTTATGACGCTTTTACTGTTTGTGGATATAAATTGTGGCGAATTTTTCAGTACAGTGATGTCTGTATATACTTTAACATGGTGTTTTATTTATATATATTTGCCATCATTTGATTTAGATTTTTTTGTGAAATAAATAATAAATAAGGAGTAAAACTGCTTACACCTATGAGTAAATGATAGTGATAAAGCTGCTTTTTCTTTTCATTTGTTAATCTATGCGACATTAGAAAGGAATCGAACCCTGTAAATAGGTACGTAAAAATCATACGCTTGCATAGAATTTATCAGCTTACTCCGTAAAGATATTTATCTCAATTTCAAGTAACCAGTGGGCAGCCGCTAGCTCCAGGGTCTACATTATTAATGTTGCTTGGGAGTGCTCCTGACTTCGCTGAAGATTGGTTCGATCAAATCATAGAGGTGGGATATGGAATAATAATGTTACCTTTATTTATAGTGATCAAGTCTTTGCAGCTATTGATGCTAGTGCAGGAAATACTTAGTACCTAGTGTAAAATGAGATGAGTGTCGTACTAGAAGAAAGGTTGTTTCTATGCTTAGCAGTGGGCGATAACGGGTTGATGATGATGATGAGTGTAAAATCACTGCTGTGTGCACCGGTTTGAAGGAGTTTTTTTTATAGTGTTTCATTGTTTTATGAAACTGGGATATAACCCTGATAGCCTGAAATGACTTTATACGATAGCCTGCCTAGTATACGAACTATTTTACTGTACCTTGTTTGTCTCTCTAATGTTGTATGCATTACATTTCCTTTGATGTACAATAGAGTTGTAAGTGAAAAGAGTATGTCCCAAAGTACCTGTAGTTAAAATTAATGAATTTATCATATAAAAGTCCATTCACGTTAAAAGTCTCATTCAATTTTGTGCCTCGTTGGCTGCGCGCGTTTAATAGGTGCGCGACATGATAAGTAGGTATATGGGGTCAATACCTGTAAAGGTTTCCATAAATTGCTGTGATAATAAAGTAAATTGTGTGATTAATAGTACCTATAGGATAAAAAGGGGCAAAAAGAAAAACTGAAAGCAAATCATAAGAAAGGTTGTTTCTATGCTTAGCAGTGGGCGATAACGGGTTGATGATGATGATGAGTGTGCACCGGTTTGAAGGGGTTTTTTATAGTGTTTCATTGTTTTATGAAACTGGGATATAACCCTGATAGCCTGAAATGACTTTATACGATAGCCTGCCTAGTATACGAACTATTTTACTGTACCTTGTTTGTTTCTCTAATGTTGTATGCATTACATTTCCTTTGATGTAGAATAGAGTTGTAAGTGAAAAGAGTATGTCCCAAAGTACCAGTAGTTAAAATTAATGAATTTATCATATAAAAGTCCATTCACGTTAAAAGTCTCATTCAATTTTGTGCCTCGTTGGCTGCGCGCGTTTAATAGGTGCGCGACATGATAAGTAGGTATATGGGGTCAATACCTGTAAAGGTTTCTATAAATTGCTGTAATAATAAAGTAAATTGTGTGATTAATAGTACCTATAGGATAAAAAGGAGCAAAAAGAAAAACTGAAAGCAAATCATTTCTGTTGGCTTTTTTTTACAAGGAATGGGTTTGCACTTGGCTTAGATAAGACTTGTTTTGTGATAATGAGGTGTTTGACAGTACTAGTATTTTATTCATTAGTATTTGTTATAGAAATATGTACTTACATGTGCATGACAGAAAAATATAAGGACATCAATAATGATAATATTTGCCGAAACAATTGGACAGTCGCAATAAATCCTTAACCTCTAATTTAGTCTTATCATGCCCATTCGTATATGGCTGCCATTGCCGCTAAAAAGTCAGCGAATTGAGACCAAACAAAACTTCCCAAACCTTACTCAGCTTTAGGTACCTACACAACGAGTGCACAGCCAAACAAAAGCAGAGCAACCGCTAAGTGAGAAATTCAATAAAACAACAGACAGAGGTAATGGTACAGTAAAACACAATGCAGATAGTACGTAAATGCAGCGAGATTACTCGGTAGTTACACCGGCAGCCCGCGTGGAAATCAGAATGTACGCAGTAAATCGCCCGGCTGTATGTCTGTACTACACGTAATTTATATTAACTACTGCATCGCACAGTGAAGGGAAATGTTTGCTTTGTAGACTTTGTACAAAGCACGGGAAAAAGTACGCGATAAGAAATGTGGAATGGACTGGGCCTTTTGTTGTAGACTGCATAATGCGTAAAGTTTACGCAAGTTTGTTTAGATTTACTGTAGTTTTGGTTTGCATATCTTATTCTGTTTTTTCTAAGCCTGTCATTATCACTGTACAATACTGTACATTTTTAACCCTAAATAACCTAACTATCATATATTATTTTACTCTAGATTTGAAGACTTTTTAGTAACTTCAGAATAAAGCTTCTTGATTCAAATTTTATTGCAGCGGTTCTTTTTATATTAGCGTTATTTGGATTGAAACCTACACACAATTTTAAGGTTGGCTTTTGAACAATAGCAACAAATTTTCTTCTAGGATTTTGTACAGGAAGAACAAAAACAAAGCTCTCACTGTCAATAAATCCCATAGATACCACACACAGAAATCTAACTGTTTACCTATTTAGATTTCTGTGATACCACATGACGAAATCTCCCTCCAAAATATAGATAACCTGGTAAAGTAGAATGGATTAGAATCAATACAGGATACAGATACGATAGTGTACTCTATGATAGTGAAGTATGTTATGTCAACAAGGATATGAAAGAGACTGTTGATGTTATTAGTAAAATGATCGATCGTCGGTTTGTTTGTGGTAACTAAGGGAAGGTAAAGCTCGGACAGGTGGTACGATGACACGTGTTCATTGTTAAAATAGTTGTTAACATTCCTCAACGTAGCTATAATGGAGTTCCTATAATGTACTCGTAGTTGTGTTACCCATATGCTTGTTAAGCCATGGATTACAAATACTTATGTATGTCATATCTATTATCTGTAGGTTCTGTAGTCCGTTTAGTTTTAAATGTCACGAATATTATGCGTTTATAGACAGCCAATTTACGGATATACTAACATTCAACGCTTAGAAAAGTCTTTAATATACACAATATACATTTTAAACCATTATTACCAAAACTAGTAATGCCTCACTGTCGCGCTTCCCCAGTAAATTCAGGATAAAGCGTCTGTGTAATCCGATATTCAAATTAATTTTAAAATCTATTGGTTGGTTCAGCAAGTTGGAATGTTAGTGCAGCAGTAGGAAAGTTAGGTACTTAAGTTTCTGTACATCCAGAAGGAAGAATAAATATTCTCCCTTACTTTTGCTTATACAACAGTAATTTATATAACAATAATATACTCGTAAGTAGTAACAATAAAACAAATGAGTATAATTAAATAAATTAAGTATAGAACATAAGATGCACACCGATACACTGACCTCTTATTTATATTACTATCACGTCATATACTGACTCACTCCAGCAAGGTCAAATCACATAAACGTTGATAAACTTATTTTTCTCACACCAGTCTAATCTTAAATACTGACACGACCTCACTTAGCCATTATTGAAGACTAAAATAAAAGAATTTAATAAAAACAAAAGCCAAAACAGAAGTCAAGAAATATCGCTAGACATATCTAAAACCGTCCGCAAAAATGAAGTGCTTAATTCTGTTACTGTGTTTGTTAATTTGTGTGAATATAAATCAAAGTAAAGACTTCGTTGTTGGCTCGCGAGCGAATAGCTTGTTGATATCGACGGAGAAAGTGGAGTATCGGAGCCTTCCTCTCGTGAGAAGGGATAAGGATTACGTCTACGTCGACAAGAAACAGAGGATTATCAAGGTAAGGACGCTTTGTTGCGTTCTGAGAATAGACTGATATGTTTGTGATTCGCTTTCTTAAATGTTGGATCGGGATTTATAAAAATGTTTGTTTATGAAATTAATGTATGTATGTAACTGTATTCTAAATTTCTTTTCAAATCGTTGCGGTGCTCTAATTCATGGTATTTTAAACTTGAATATGGTATGGTACATTCAAAATTTTGTTGGGTTCACTACACACATCTAGTTTTACTTAAAAAACTACCTTACACGAGTATGTAGCACACATTCTATTTTATTAATGTATGCGTTGTAGCATACTTTTATAAAGTTCTAGCAATGAAATAGATGACATAAGTCTGCACTTTTCTATTCAATAACTTCAGAGCTCTAATTTATTTACGCAGAATACGTTGAACTAAGTAATGTTTTTTATTCTTCTAACCACTATTGTTTATAAAACATCTATATTATAATCAATCATTTAAATGGTTTCTAATTATTATCAATATTTGACCCAAATTACATTCCGTTCTAATGCCTCCTTACTCTACGTACATCAACATTATTGTCGCCTGTTTATATCACACACGGCCCGCAAACGGGACATTATGGCTTCGCATCGAAATCTCATCAAACGCTCAATGCGTGCTCCAGCACCTTTTTATTGACATCGAGCGTACCTTCGGAAATCAGTCCGCGTATCGTTGTCGAGTCGTAAATCGAGATCGGAACGAACGATCGTCGTGCACGCAACTCGATGTAGGATGTAGTCGAAAGAAGAGGTATGGGAGTGTGAAAAAAATGTTATATAGCTTTGAATGTATCGTTTGATTTGAAATAACTCTTAGCTACTTATCACTTACCTACACCGTTATTTTTAACAAAGTATGCGAAAGAATCCAAAAAATCTGATTAAAAATTTCTTGTGGTTATTTTCCCAATTATTAACGTTAGTTCCTCATCTATCTTAGTTATTAAAAGAGAATTATTGCGATGAAATAGCTGATATTTATTGAGTAACATAAATTTTATAGAACCTCCTCATTTGAGATCCTCCTTTTGTTGAAGTCGTTTAAAAACATGTACCTAACGATTTTCAAGAACTAAGTTATCCTGAATACGTCCATACAAAAACATAGATGACGCGTAAAGATAGTAGTAAACAGAGAGAAAGAAAGTGTTATATTACTGTTGAAAAATAAACTCCCGCGAGGTTTTATATCCGATCGATCGATAAGCCGAGTAGGTGGAGATAGATTTGTCACTATGATAGCCACTTTACCCAATACCCACTTACGATGTTCTTTTCTTTTGGCCGCGCCATTTTTCGTACGTTAATGCCGTCGTTAGGTGGTACAGAAGTGGCTTTTACCTTTACTTCCGAAAACTAAATGTATTTGTAGGTATATTAGCTTTAAACAATTATTCTACCATGTAACTAAGGAGGAATCCTCTGAGAGTCCCTTAAATTTTTTGATGATGAATGTCTTCAGTATCTCAAGGCTTTTTAAATTGTCATATTATTAGTTTTGGTCCAAATTGTGAGTGTATCAAGACCCATTGTACTTTTTGTTCTATTTAATAAAGATGGTTAAATGTATGTATTAATCTAGTCAAATTTTAAATCTAAATCATTATATATATATATCAATATTTATCAATTATGTTAGATTTGTTTTTATTTCTAACACATTGTTTACAAAATTATGTGATTTATGTTCCCTACACTATATTTTGCTGGTTTGTGAGGAGGTTTATACTTTTCTTATATATTTGATATTTGTTCACAGGGCATAATAGCCAGAGACCTGGCCAAGACGGATGCTGTAGTGACGGTGAATTCAGGAGGAGTTGGGTACTCTAATGTCTCCTTACATTTTAAGAGTCAGAGGGGAAAGAAACTCAACTATCTTGTTCTCATTTTTAGCAACAAGTTAGACTAATTTTATTAGATATTTTATTAATGCTTATTCGTGCAAAAACCTATGATATCAGTGTATTAATACTCAAAGTCAAAGCTTTTATTTGCCGAGTACAGGTAAATAAGATGGTACATTTAATTGTAGGTATAAGAACACCAAGAATGCAATATTAAAGAAATGAAGAAGAAAGAATAATGATGAAAAATATAAGAAGAATAAAGATACTATTAATAACATATATCATTGGTTTTTGTACGAATAAGCTCATATCAATATACTTATGCTCCCAATAACATATTGAAATCATAAAGTTTTGTAGATAACTAAGATAAAATAAGCGTGAAAATATTTATTGTTCTCAACACAATATGTCGATTTATGTGTTATGTATCACATCATATCGAACAAATTACTGTGACTGAAATCAAATCAAGAAGAAATAAAAAATGTTATCATAAAATCATGTTGTTAGTGTAAAAATATAATAAAAAAATATGTACTTGCATAGTGTTAAACAAATTACCATGACTGAAATATAACGAAAATAAAATAGTGTAAACTTTAATCTCGGAGTATGTATGATATAAATAATTTTATTGTCTTAAATCTTTATATTGTAGTAGTATCACACTAATCTTAGGGCCTAGGGCTATATTTTGTGACAGTGTGTATACGTGAATGTGTTTTGTGACCTCTTTGCGCTCTAACTGATTTTGGTTTAAGTTTGGTATGGAGATATCTCAAATCCTGGATAAACACAGAGGCTACTTTTTAACCCGAATTAACGTAGGCAACACAACTAAGCCTCCCTAGTTTAAAACATATGAATAAGATATCCAAAACTTCGGTAAACCCCTATTTATTTATCATTGTTGTGCACAAACTTTATGATAAAAGAACAAGTGTAACAAAACGATGCGATAAATTCTGAACAACTTACGAGGCAACTTTTTGCGCGTCTCTCGTCTTGTTTCGCTGAGAAATAGCAAATGAATTGTTGACAATGTTGCGGAGACAACGGGAAATGGTTCGACTCAGCTGAAACAAAATGAGGTACACAAACAAAACACAATGTTTAAAAATGTAGAACTCATCCCGCAAGCACGATAAAGCTCTAACAAGATTGTGAATACGCTCTGCAGTTTTATTTTTAGAACATACCTTTTGTACCGAGATTCGAGCTAGGATTGGTTTTTGGTGTTCGACAAAATATGGTGTAGTAAACATGGCTTGGCAAATTTTTTTGTGAGTAAATGTATCATTGTCTAAGAACAAATCAGCAGGCTGTAGTCTAAGCAAGCTTTACTACGTAAAACAGCGTTAGTACTCGTATTTCGCCAAAACAGTGATACAATTTTTATATTTTTAACAATGAATATTACATCGATACAATTAAAGTCAAAACACAACAATCAAGCTACATTTCTTAGCAGCATCTACTTCGATTTCACATTTACTACTACCAAACTTCTATCAACATCAGATTTCACACTCATAATGAACAGAAATAATAAAAAGAAACTAACTTACTTATACTTCGATGTAAGCATATAAGTACTAGTGCTAAAAGTACAGCAAAATACAAAACACTGCAATCCCCTTCGTGCTCTGCCCATCAAAGGTACACAAATCAATTTTGGCGCAGCCTCGCAGGGTGTTTAAACTGAGGGTGTCCTAATGGAGACACACGCATTAAACCGAGCCACGTGCTGAGACAACATTGACAGAGCAGGGGGTAATTAGTTTAGTCTGTGGCCAGGGGTGGACGTGGACAGGGGACAGGAACAGATACTGAGTATATGAAGGTGAAAGAGAATGGATAAAAACTGTTTCTATAAAAAAAATTATAGCCGACAAAGAGATCATTCATAAAATATTACTTGAGACACGAATTACTATAGACGGCACTAATAACTGTGGTAATTACTTGCTTAATAATTTATACTTCACAAGAAATTTTTCAATTTTTTTTTGAATCCCAGATAAAGTAAAACAAGAAGTAATGAAAATAATATACCCTACTTGTCAAAATAAACACTTCTTCATCAATCTTCGATGTTTCCAAATGGTACAATCTTATCTCTACGTTATTTGTGTTAAATTAATTCTCTCAGTAAATGTATACAGTGTTCAATTAGAATTAAGCAATAATAAACCGCATCCAACCAAACTCTTTGCATTAACATCCAACGTTGAAAAACCTTAAAATTTCCATATAGAACCAGCAAAAAGTAATTCAATTCTCCACAGCCCGAGCGGTTCCCACTTAACATTACCAATTTAATAATGCAAGCCTTAATTAATTCATGACTGCATTTTCATATCGGATAAAATAAATTAACTGAATTAAGTACTTTTGTGATAACGGAACTGGTCCAGGTTTCACGACATGCGGGAAACCGGGCTTTATGCTACGAGTTTTAAAGCAAGAGATGATTTATTCATGGAGCTGTTTTAATTTGTCAACATTCATAACAGAAAAGAGGAAATACGTACATTTTATTTTACAAAATTTACAGTAAACACACAATTTGTAAGTGCATACTTAGTTATTTCATACGTTTTTCGGACCTTGTAGTCCTACTAAATCAAGCCAATATAAATTTCACAATGATATGATATGCTATACATTTATTATAAAAAAATACCATGAAGCATCCTTTACGCCCTTGTACTTTACATTATAAACGCTGAAAAATCTAGTATTTTTGACACTTCAATAACAATATACGGCGGTCAATAACGTAATAGACAAGTAGGTATTTCACACTTTTCTTTTTATCATTTCACACATTTTCACAAAACACTTTAGTTTTCCTCTTGTATCGTAGCTAGTACTCTGTAGTGTTATAATAAAAACGTAGAACAACAGCAACCAACATAAACTCTATAGATTAACAACCCCATCAAAAGCTCAGTAGATTAAAACACATCTTCTCTTTTTACGGCAACCTACCGCGGAAAAGCCAAAGCTGAAATTTGGCCCTAGATAATGTAACCACTTTCCTGCTACGTACTAGTCAAAAACACCTCAGTTTTTAAAATCTATCCAATCAAAAATAAACTCTATTTCAATTTATAGAAGGTTGAGTTTTGCAAGAAGTAGTTCAATGTTTGACTGTGCCAGACGAATAAATAAAACATGGTCGGTCTACGGTAATGCACTCGGCTCGGAAGCTTACCGTCTGACTCGAATATTACTGGGAAACTCTCAAATATAAAATGTTATTTTATCATATACGTAGCAAACATCAACGAAATGCGAGCATGTTGAAACTCGAGTGTAGGATTGCTTGAAATTGGATACCATTAGGGTAATGTACCAAATCTACCACTTAGATAGCTAAAAGTACTCAATTCACATATTAAGTGCTCTCCAGAACCTAGATTCCTACGTTTTATGATTCCTCTTGGGATTTTCGCAATTAAAGTCTCCGCAGGCATTACAGGATAATATACTACATAATAAATTAAGACTAATCCGCTTAAAATATAATTTGAATAAGTAATTGCCGCCATTAAACTTTAAAAGGTTTATGCATACAGCCCTTTTAATGTTCGCAGCCTTACAGCCCTCAACAACATTAATTTCAAACCAGTGATATAAGTATAAAAATATTTACATTTGTTGTGAAACAAACACAATTTTCTGGAAAACTTTTTTGAACGTTTGGAGTGGAGGTATTATCGTACAAATTCGATTTTGATAAGTTCCATCAAAAAGTCGTTTTCCGTAAAAACAGAGGTTACGAACAAAGTTTCTAATTCGGCCCAATCTAAATCCAATTACTTGCACCCCTCAGGTTTTCATGCAGGGAAGCGGAAGATGCCTTTACTTTTATAACTTTACTCGCGTTTCAGTCTGAGAACACCCTCGTTTTAAAGCAGAATTCTGAGATTCATGGTGAATGCGCAAAGGAGATATACAAGCATTAATATCTTAGATTCATCCTATTGGAAAAACAAATTATTTTAAAAAATGCCGCTCCTATTATAGTGTTACCATGTTCATAAAAGCATTACCTTCATAATAAATAGACCACGATATAGTGTTTCTTTGTGTTTCAATGAATATGAAAAAATATGTCAATAACTTATTTTAACACGTAAGGCGGTTCAAGCCAACTACATTATGTAGTTTTATTCCATGATATGAAGAACAGGAATAATTTAATAGAAATGTAATCGACTAGTTTCATTATATATTGACTACAATCAATGAATGGGAATGGGAAAACCCCATGTTTGTCACGCACGATTATTACTTTGCCATAACAATATCAAATACGAGAATTAATATGATTTTACAAGTAAATTATTATTTACTAAGAAAAAAACACATAAAAATAGTAAAATGTACATTATTAACAATTTCAGCTTTTCCATTCCTATAAAAACTTTTTCAGCTACCTAATATTTAAAAAAGAACTTCGAGTCTAGGGTTTTAGATGTCAAAACTTTCATTTTACTTCGAGGCTAAGACAAATAAAAGCAATAACTTGCACAAATCTTTAAAAGTGAATCAGATGGGATTTCGTATAAGCCTTGGAAAGTAAAGTTTGTATAACAATAACTTCTATAGATTCTCCGTTCTTTTGCTGTATACAGTTGATTTTACTATAAAAAAATATTACTTAAGCTTTTGATGAATTATTTGTTATAAAGATGCTCGTACTGCTGTCTTGTCTACGCAATGTTCATATATACTAATAAATCAATTGCTTACAAAACAGATATAATACTCCAGAATTAAAAAAATGTAAATACCACCGTTCATCCACCGTTATCACGTAAGTCTTGAAAACATCACCGAAACAATCCCTCATTCATTACGTTTATCGAACTTTAATGGTACCCCGAAGAAATAGTTCAAGCCATGATCCTCGTGATTTATTAAAGTTATCGCATACCGCTGGCCTGTGTTTTTTTAACCTCGATAAGGAAAGTAATTGAGGAAGCCCTGGGTGATTTATAGCTACCACACAGATTAGGTAATAGTTCTAACAATCGGAGAATGAACTGAGAATTCTTTTTTAATCACTATCTACTTACATAAATAAGTAGAGATAGGTATAATGAAGTCAGAGTTATAATGGATCTGTCACACATAGTAGTTATAGGTATGTATGTGAACAACAATTTTATATTGTTTCTGAGGAAAGTTTGTGAGTAAAAATAAAGCCTTTATTTTGCTCCAATTTCTTCATCTTCTTAATATAAATATGAAAATACGGTAATTAAATGTTGGTGATATTGTTTGGCAGGGCACAAAGATAACATTTTCCGAGAAACAAAGTAAACTGTATAATTTTCAAAAACTAAATGCGTTATCCGTATATCGTTATGCGTTAATGGGTATATGGATTTTTTCTCAACCAATCATAGACATAAAACTTGGCGGGTACAATAATTTTCTTGAGCGTACATAAACAACAATATAAAAAATACACATTTTGTTATTAAATTGAAGATTACCAGACTCTGTGCATCATTCATTAAGCTTAAAATAATATCTCTAAACTAGTTTACCAAACATTATTTCTAAAAAATATTCAACAATATACAGAGCACAATACAGCTTTTATCAAATAAGTATTATTAATGGAAATATAAAGAATCAGTAAGCTTTTAATATGGTCATTATTTTTAATATTTTGACGTTTAGAAGATAAACTATTATCGTCATGGGTAATTAAATTTTGTGTGGTTTGACTTCAATATTATCAATGCTTATAAGTATGTATGTATATAAGTATGTATTTACAAGACACTATACTTTTGGTAATGGCCGTTTGGTTTTAATTATAGGAGAATTAAGAATCTATTAAAACTGGGAACAGTAGGGGACCGAAGTGTACAGTCAATCAACTGACAGACATACTCGTTCATTCTATTTTAATGATTTCCATTCAACAGTTGATTATATTTATTAAAAACTTTGATTTGTTTGTACCGTTTCTTAGTAACAGGTAATTATACATTTTATTGATTTGATGTTCTTGTTCAAATAAGCTTTGGAAAGTAATCAATCAAAAAGTTTATTTGTTTGTTATTTTGTGACTCGCCATACAATTTATTTAGGTACCTCTTAGAAAAAGTAAATATGGTGTGTCATAAATAGTAAAAAAAAATACCTTGCAATTTTGGTAAAAAAAAATACTACTTATATGCTTGTGACAATTAATTAAGTTCTATACGAACAACTCAAATAAGCATATTGAAATATCAACAAAACATTATTTAAAAATATTGTAATTTATCTCCTTACTACATATGTACCATATATCACACAGGTAATGGAAATTTGTAACTAGCGTAGGATTGGTTTCCTCTGTTCAAAGAATACCCATAATTTTCAAACAAGTTTCGTAACTGCATCTTGCAAATCATGAATCATCCCTCCCTCGCAGTCACTACACACGAGCAGAACCGATATAAAAATGCGTTTTGTAAATAAATGTATTTTATCAGTAAGAGATAATCTATTCTGCTGATTTCTATGATGTTTTTGGTGTATACTTTATTAATAGCTGAAAAATGTAAACTATGTCCTGTAGATTCTGTCTGTCGACACGCAGAAGTGCTTGCACAAACTGTTATAAATATGTGATATGTATCGATTTGTAAAATGTAACATTCTTGTAACCCAACGTGATAAAAATCATTAAACTTAATACGGACAAAACATATTTATGCATAGCTGTTTTCGTTTAGATATCTTCTTTCCTAACTTTCTTTTACACTTCAATCTGGCAAAATGTGTTCAAGTTGATACTTATTGTAAGAGAAGCTATACCCAAGTTTACCAGTTTTCAATACTTAGTTAAAGTCCCCGTGTGTATCCCTCCTGCCTAATTAAACCCCCGTGGGATGCTCTCCTTGCGCGTCACTCCCGCCATAAACTTGCCAGAACACGCCTCCGATGACGCACTGACACTTTTATGGCGACGACTGTATTTGGAATGGAGTCTGGAGTTTGCTTTTGTTTTAGTTCTTAAGAGAAGTGTTTGTGTTATGTATTAAAGAAACACAAGATAAGACTGACACCAATGGCACCTAGATGAGGAGGCCTATACTTAGCAGTCGGTCGACAAAGGCTGATGATGATGATGGTTAAAGAATACACAAATGTAAAAACAAATGTTTGTGTACAACTTTTTACTGCGCTGTGTATGAAAACCACAATATTGGAAGATTATTCCTCTTATCTAAATAATTTTAACAGAAAGAAATTTGATGTGCCAATAATGGATGAAATTTTGATTTTATGTTCTATTGCAGATGTAATAATGCAGGTAACCAACCATACAAATTGTTATGAATAATTCGATTATTTTCGTGCAAATTTACCGTTATCGTTTAAATTTCATAGCATTATCAGCAATGAACACAACATTGGTAAACCTCAAAAATAGATAAAATATGCAAAACTGAATAAAACTATTCGAAAGCTAAGTGCTTTATCGAAACCAAACACGCATATTGAACAACAGTTTATTCACCGATGTGCATCCAATTCATTAAGCAAACTAAATTACGCGGACCGCAGCCAATTTGCGAGCGATCCCTCGCGAAGTATGCAAATATCGAGCGATTGGGTAATAGACGCTCTATCGATGAATGACGTTTGGGTGCTTTAGCATGATTGGTTGTTGCTGTTGCGGTTGACATAGACGCGACGTTAATTAGGGACGAAATTATTTATACCTATGCCATTTATACTAGGCACGCTATCTAAAAATTTAAATGTAATGCAACTGAACTGATGCATGTATTATTTACTCTCTAAAACCATTTGCGTGAGTGGCTTGCTTTACGGTGAAAGAAAACATATCGAGGAAACCGACATGTTTCAGGACCACAATATCCGAGGACATGTGTTTTTGTGGGCACCTACCACGATGTATCTGCCCAAGAGAACTTCCCTAACGAATTAATTTAGCGAGGGAGTCACGACCCTCAGTCATGAGGAAATACGACTGAAGAGAGAGAATATCATTTATTTTGATTTAATTAAGAAGGTTTTTGTTTTAATCTATACTATAATATAAAGCTGAAGAGTTTGTTTGTTTGAACGCGCTAATCTCAGGAACTACTGGTGCGAATTGAAAAATTCTTTTTGTGTTGAATAAAACATTTATTGAGGAAGGTTTTAGGCTATATAACATCACGCTGCAACTAATAGGAGCGAAGAAATAATGGAAAATGTGGAAAAAACGGGGAAAATTATTCATCTTTGAGGGCTTCCGTTGCGTGCACTGCGAAAACGGTTCAAGTCGTGGGTAACAGCTATAATTTATAAAGCTGAAGAGGTTGCCCAAAATAACTATTCCACGTGGACGAAGTCGCAGGCACAGCTAGTTATAAGATAAACAAGACCTATGTATGCTTAGTAGAAATCTGCAATAGAATCATCAAACGTGCGTAATTACTGCAGAGATAGGTACCACAAGTTTTAGTAAGTAACTTTCCAACCTATAAAAATATACGCTCCCATGTATGTTCTACAACAATCACATACGTAAGAAGGTATTTTTGGAAACAAAATCAAATAAACTTGGTATTTGGTACCAAAAAGCTGGTGTTTGCGTAATCGTGTGAAAGTTAGTTCGTAATCAGTGTGTTTAGTGATAAGAATGGACTCGCGTTACTAAAATGGTGGTGTGATAAATCTCGGCCCATTTGGGTCAAGCTATCTTTAGATAAAACACTTTCTAAGCACTTTTGTGTTTTCACTAGTAAATTCCTCGGGTCATTTGTAGATTGTAGAAGAAAGTTAGAGATTAAGATAAAAACAACCTATTAATACTCTATACCTAATACATTTAGCACAAATAACAGGAGTAAAGATCGAATTTTGGTCGTCTTAATATATGGAAAAATACCCAGGATTTATGGAGATGCTTTATAAGAAGAAAAGGTGGAGCTATCTTGCAATATCGATAATTTCGCTTAAAGGTAACAGTTTTATAAAATAGTTTCTCGCGGGTGTATTTTCAAATTGAATTCAAGACATCCATTTTCCTACTCGAATTCATAAATGGTCGATAGGCAATATGGATGAAAAGGTAAGACACAGACAAAAACCTAAAACGTCTATTACTTTTTAGTGGCGCCCTAAATATGAGCTCCATTTAATTTTCTATCTCATCACTTGAACTGGTTATCATTATGTTATCACTCAGATTCCGTAGTAACGTGAGCGTATTATTGAAATAATACTTTTGAAAGATAACACCCATTAGAGTGAAACAGATAACAGCAATCACACAGGCACCCTTTATCGTGGGAACATATTCACATTTCCTGAGAGAGATCACACCGGGCCTTTTCAAAAATGTTATAATAGTTTTATTAAACTAGTGCCCTTTAGCTAATGACGTCACCCGCAATAATTTTGGATAAAAAATGCATGCTATTTCTGGTAAAGAGTTGTTCCTAGATCTTCAAATAAATTCTGCTAAATCGTTTCCAATCTTTGAGCGTGAAACAGGACCGATCGTGCTTACATGAACCCTAGCACCCTTTCACAAAATTTCATCTTTTCAGTATTATATTTGTAATTTATATGTATGTGATATACATAGAAGCTCGTATATTATACGAGCTTCTTGTGATCCATCTATAGTGCTGATTCTACACCGATTCAAGTTAAACTATACCACCGATACTCTAGTAACTCAGTGTACACTCACCCTTAAAAAGCACTATATGTACACAGCTTTTCATTTACAAGCCGGTACAGACAGACAAAACCCATTAGGTCTGTGATAATGCAACTTCACCAGGTATTGTTTAGTGTTGCCAGAGGAACAAAGCGGGGTTGCCGTCTCATCTGCGGCCCTATTACTATCCTTTACAGTCAAAATAAATCAGAGACTCTTAACTAACTGTATATCCTCTAAACGAAACACTTTGTAAAGCATATATCTTTAACTGGGCTGTAGTCAAAGTCAAGTCTTGTACAAGAAGCCTAATATATGAGTTTGGAAGCGGGAAGTAACAGACTGCTGATGCTATATCTTGCTCGGACGTCACGGACCAATCAGCATCCAGCCTTATCCCGTGTCTATGATGACGGATGAAATCAACATGTAATGTCTCATGCGATACTAACAATTGACGTATCACGATAGTAGGGAGTCTTTTGGGTTTGGTATGATTACGATCCATTGTTAAGGAAGCGTGTACGAAATTAAAATGCGGCATTGTCTGCCCCGACGCGATATTGGGGTTTTGTTTTAGTAAACATGAGATATTATGTCTGGACTGCATGTGCTGTTATTGTTCTTAACTAGGAACTGCCCCGGGCAATCGGATCCAGTTTCGCTATTGAAAGGTTTAAGCCCAATATACACTGGTATACGTACGAGTACATAGTTGATGTCAAAAGATCGTGTAATTCTTGGTTAGTTAGGCTGGTAGGGTAAGATTTACTTGATTTTCTCGTGTTAACATCGTTTACTTGGTCTGGTGTTTCTCATGATTTAATATATTATACCTACGTAGGTACGATATCTAGGTACTAAACATGTGGATCTCCATTCATTTTCAATGTTTACTATTGAATTTTTCTTGAATTTTAAAGAAAATTGTTTACAGAAGCCCAAAACTTAGATAACAAATTTATGAAATACTTCCAAACAACTTTTATCACGAAATAAATTCTAAAGTGGGTTTAAAGACGCCTCCAAATTACTTTCCAGCTTCAAAACATAAAAAACTTATTTAATACTGTGATGAAATTTAAATCTCGTGCCGTCCCCAACCAATTCATATTCAGCTACGTCCCGAAAACTTTAAAATTAGTTAAGCGAGCAAGCCCCAAAATCGTGAAAAATCTAAAGTTAGCATCGTGCAACTCACCGTAGGCCAAACTTATAAAATGCGAACTCCCCTCTCGGGGAAAAGTTTAAATTGCCTCGCCGCTTTTTTCACTATCTTCCTCGCTCACTTTTTCCTATTCAAACTTTTCCGTTTTTGTTTTAAAACGGTGGCTCGGACCAAGTACTCGCGAGTCACTCGAACAGTGATAAAAACATTGTTAGTGTTTCTTTATTGTATCGTACTTCTGTAGTGCACTCAATTAAAGTGTCTTTGAGTTTGTTTTTTTCGTCTATAATGGTGTTATACTTAGAGCAATGAGTCTTAATGGTTTTTTGCTCAGTTGAATCTTATAAGCTTCTTGTGATGATTCTTTAGTTGCTACGAAATACAAAGACATGGTTTTAGCTTCATTAAACATCTGCATTCTTGCAGATACTTTTTACAATCTATACTAATATTATAAAGCTGAAGAGTTTGTTTGTTTGAACGCGCTAATCTCAGGAACTACTGGTGCGAATTGAAAAATTCTTTTTGTGTTGAATAGGCCATTTATCGAGGAAGGCTTTAGGCCATATAACATCACGCTGAAACTACTAGGAGCGAAGGAACAATAGAAAATGTGGGAAAAAATGGGGGAAATTAATCATTTTTGAGGGCTTCCGTTGCGTGCGCTGCGAAAACGGTTCAAGATATCAAAAAAATATGTATGAAGGAATTATTCCTCTTGAAATGATCTAACAAAATATTTGGAACAGTATATGTCTATCTTTTAAGATTAACTCACTAGAACCGTTTTTATGATAATAACTATTCCACGCGGACGAAGTCGCTGGCACAGCTAGTTACTAATATTTAGGCATTTATACCACTATATCAAGCGTAAGCTTAGTATGGGGCTAGATGGCGCTGTGTGATATGTCCTAATATTTATTTTTTTATTTATTTTATTTATCATTTGAAGCGACAGCCACTCTCGCGACTTTAAGGTAGAAGAAACTTGTGAACATGACTATTAAATGAGTCTTATTGTTTTTTAACCTTTCCAATGACTTTTCCCACAAACACTTACGTTCCCATGCTTCCGTATTATCACAACAATCGAGCACAATCCACTGACCACGTCCGACCAACAGATAGCTCAATACTACTTCACTAGAGCACTCTTGAATTACCCGAGCGTCAAGCACTTGCCAAGCATAACAGAAGAACAGATTTAGGCAATAAATTTTGGGCAAGCTTTTTTTTTTCATTACTGGTCGTCAAGACCATGTCAAGAGATTAATTATATGAATCACGTTCTATCACGCCGACATAAAAGACAGTGTCAATTAAATTCGAACATATACATATTATGATTTTAGCCATAAGTCTGATATCGATAATAATTTTGAAATAAGAAACAAAGTAGCATCAATCAAAACAATGTTCCACGGCAGAACAATCAAACATTTTTAGTAACTTTTGGGCTTGATTTCTTTTGGTTAATATAATTTATGTCAGTTATTACTAATATTATC
The DNA here is from genome assembly GCA_964023185.1 of Macaria liturata. Classification (NCBI taxonomy): domain Eukaryota; kingdom Metazoa; phylum Arthropoda; class Insecta; order Lepidoptera; family Geometridae; genus Macaria; species Macaria liturata. The sequence goes on from OZ026819.1 coordinate 5,895,549, forward strand.
CTAACTTCTCTTAAATCAGTCCCTGGTACAATGCGCTAGGTGTAGTGAAGGGTTCTCGCGAATTTGTCCCGTTAATCTCTTGCTATTGGAATGTCGATGATTCGGACATTATTCTCAAGTGTTTGGCGAAGCATGCTGGGAACGTACTTATGCAGTTTGAAGTATGCATTCAGTTAAATTGTTACCAGCAACACAACATAACAACGTAGTTGCATGTGTAAATTGTATATATTCAATAATACATACAATCTCCCGGCGATTGCCATAGAAATTCATTTGTTCTTATTTCTCTTGTTCAAACAATATCAAGACAGTAAAACACGAACAACCATATCAACCCACATAGATTTATCCCATCCAATCACCAACCTCCTCCAAGAACCAATATATATGATAAAATAAGATAACATAACAACGCCAAGTAAAACTTTTAACAGAACAATTTTTCAACCAAATCTCTAGCCCTTCCCACCTAGTTGTGGCAACGAGAGCTCAGACAAAACAAGGATGTCGTAATTTGTTCCATGCATTTACTAAATGGACAACGCACTGCCCCGGGCGCAGCGGAGAAAACAAAATTCAAAACAAAGACTCATAACTTTAACCCTTCTGACCCGACGCGACCAGCATACGAGTATACTTCGTGCTCGTAAACTGTACACTCCGATTCGCGAAACGTGGTTGCTGAAATTGGGCAATACCAGCCCCTAAATGTACCGACTATACTCCAAATACTGGCAACACCTAGATGTCAAAATTTACCCGTCGCCATGGCAACACCCTCGCGGTCCAAACTGCATCCGGGTTTTCAAAATTTTACCGGCCTCGTTTATTATGTTGGTGTATTTAAAGTGGGTATTAAAATGAGCTTAATTAAGTATTCTGCTCGTGGATTTTGGGTCATGACTCCCTTTATAAAACAATTTTAAGGCAAGCTGCTAGTTTGGGTAATCTTTAAGATTGGAACGTTATTAACTCTGTGGAAAATAGAAAATGACTCAGCATGGATTATTCTGAGCGGTTAACAAAATAGTATAGTTAGTTGTCTCTTCAAATCTTATTTGGACATCAACATTCATATCATCGATTTGAAAACTCAATTCACGAAGAGCAATTTCAAATTGATTTCGAATATATGTCGCCTGATTGGTTATCTATTGAACAGCTATCTATATGTAAACGGGGCCTATTTGTCGGTGTGTACGGCACTCTAACCACTTCTGCCTGCAAATTGGTTTGACGCGACAGCTTTGTCAATTTCACTTCAAAGTTCAATTTGTACTGAATAAGTGTACGTATTCACGCTAGGTTATTTTAACAGAGGGTTATAGAATCTGCTACTTACTTTAATGTATTGAGTAAATTTCACGCTAAACTAGTTATTCTTTTTCCAGGCCACTGCCTGCCTGGAATGCCTGGAGTCATAAAGTGTAAAAAAGTGACAGTCCTTATCTTTGCAAAGTAAGAAATGGCTTCTGTATTTCAGTGGTATAAGAATTTATACACCGAGATGGTGTTCTTGTTGTATTGGAATGATAATGAAAGTCATATTTGAATTTAGGTTAGATTCTATCATAACTAGACATTGCAAGAGAAATGCTTTATGATAGACTTGTGTTATTATAAAATGGTCAAAAATTTTGCATGTTTACGTTAAACAAAACGAAGCAACAACAGTTCAATTAATTGCACTGAACCTGCTCTTTTAACTTGGAATGGATCACATCACAGAGATTGATCGATACACACATCACATGAAATAATAATAGTAGTACATACCTACCTACACTTACCTTACGTACGTACCACGTATACAATTCCGAATTGGAATCATCATATAGTTCATAGCTTATACCTATCTACAATGATGGCTTACCGCAGACGTCATAAATGCAGCGCGCAGAGCGACAATAGAGCTATCCCACACCATAGATTAGCCAAGTACCCTCCCTCGTTAAACTTCATGAACCATGTCTCCGCCACGTAGGTACTGGGTATGTCTAGCGCTAACTTTATCTATGTCTGTGTATACTTTAGTGCTACAAGTTGGCATAATTTCTTACTTACATAGGTTTGAGTTTACGGCTGCGAACTTTCTTGCGGGTAGTTATAATGTATTTTTATTTTAATATAAATATAGCTTTGTAGTTAACAGTACAAACTTTGCATATTAAAATGGATAGATAGATTTGTAACCCTCTGGGACTTGGATAAGAGACCATAAAAAGTTAAAAATGTTACAACACAACAATTATAACGTAATTGACGATACTCAAAGGCATTTGTAGTATCCGAGTAGGTATATCAATCATACAGTTAAACATAATCACTTCCATGATCTTGATTGAGATAATAATCTTTGTATCCAATCGATGACCAGGCACAGCAATACAAAATTATTCAAGACCACAATAACCAATACTGTTTAAACAACAAAACGACCCTTTTCAAAAGCTTTTGATTTCAAACCCGGATAAAACCGAAAACGGTTTTCAATATATGTAGTAACTTCAGAGAAGTCAAAGCCAAGTTCATGGTAGGCATGAACTAAATTTTGCTAAAAATCTTTGTATCCAATCGGTGACTAAACATTATTATACCAATGCTTTTAACCACCAACCAACACGACCCTTTTCAAAGATTTCGATTTCAATGAAACCGAAAACGGTTTCCAGCATAGTAACTTCAGAGAAGTCAAAGCCAAGTTCATGGAAAGGCATGGTCTTGATTTTGTTCAAAATCTTTGTATCCAATCGGTGACTAAACACATTATTACAACCAATACTTTAACAACAACAAAAATGACACTTTTCAAAGCTTTCGATTTCAATGAAACCGAAAACAGTTTCCAATTATGTATAGCAACTTTCAGTGAAGTCAAAGCCAAGTTCATGGTAGGTACTTGACTGGTCTCAAGTGATCCTCGTGGCACATCTGTCGTTCCAGCTGCCCCACAGAATAAGAACAAAACAGACCGTGCAAACACTGTACAGGGTTTCTAGGGACTGGTGAATCTATTTTTTTAAGTTAGTTGATCTTTATGAAGAAGTGATATCTGAGTATCTACCTACCTAAATTCTCTGGTCAATATCCTAGTAGATTAAATCGAGACTACAGACATGAGTTCGAGGTGTCAATGCTGGTACTGACTATATTAAAGCTTTGGTGACTACTTGTTTGATTGATAACAACGCTATTAAAGTTCTTAATACTGTGAGGAATGTTAAAGAATGTTAAATTTCTTTATATGTGGTTAAGTGGTTATAGTCCTACAGCGTAAACAAAATTTTGAATAAAAACTCAACCTTCGTCCGTGTTTGAGCAAAAATGAAAAGGTACGTACATATTTACTCAGGACGGATAGTTGCTTTTTAACAAAATGTTACGATTACTAAGCAGTAACCCTGTACAAATAAATAAATACCCCAAAGAGGCTGGGAATATTGTTTGTTTTGTCTGAATGAACGTTTTGATAGGCGGTTTTGTTAATTTAGAAAGAAAATTAAATGTTTATATTCAAAATGCAACAATTTCCGATATGGGTGGTCGGTGTATATGGCCAATGGCCATTATGTAGACTCGATGTAATGAAATATTCTTTTATTTTACAATATTCGAATTAAATATTCTGGTCCAATATTTTAGTGAGTATTCAAATTAATTCAATCTTTCAAAGTGATAAACTAAAGTTCCCGTAAATGTGAATTACATGATACTTAAGAAGCGTAGTTTATAGCCACCCACACAGCTCTTGTAAGTTGTAAGAGCACAACAGGTGAATATAACATCACTACGACCGCTCCGAGCACTCAAAGGTCAAATCCAAGAAACACAGGCATTTACAGGCAATAAGTCGCTGCAAGCAGATAAAACAAACGACAAACATCCAGCGATTACGACACTAGGGAACAAATGTCGCGGCACACGACGAGGCAGCGGATAATGTCAACCAACAATGTACCTGCGCCATTACAAGCCAACACCAACATGTTTGCTCAAATTGCTTGTTTGAATTTCTGGAGACAGTGTTTACAATCCCAACATGCCACGGCTAACAATAGGACGTAAAGCACACCTGCTTAGCTATGCAACCACGCAGGTACGTTAAATTTATAACGCCACAAACTTTCATATCCTCCGTTTACATTCAAATTGTTAGTTATGAATGGTCAAATGTAATAAGCAGAACGCATTAAGCACCGTCGACATGTCATGCATCAATAAGCCACTCCACAAAAGAACATTACTTCATTCAGAAGCCATTAACAAGAATGTAACGGCGAAGCAGGTACCGTCCAAAATAATAGAGTGGCAACACATGAAGGTTCAACTATTTAAATAAGTCGAGGATTTAAGGGACGATATTTTTAAAGCCTAAGCCCCGTTTATGGATCGTGTGCATCTCATAAAAACTTTCATGAATTACACTGGATTAAGTGGGAAAGTTACGAGCATTTCTGCGGTAGGTCTTACAGCCATCGGATGAGGTGAGCTTTGTCGGTCACCAAAAAGCTCCAAGGAACTATATCCTTTGCGTCTACGTAAATATTGTCGAAAATATCATGCGAGTTGACAGATCCCGCCGCCTGCGCGACAAATCGAATGAACATTCCGTGAAGTGCTAATCCGAAACATGTGTGACAAAAAAAACAACCGAAGATAAGGGTCAATTTCAAGAACACGCCTTGCAGCACATTCATCGGGCTATAAAAAGAGCATCGGATTGACAATGACAAGCGTTTAACTGCGAGCGTATATTTATTTTGTACAAGTATTCCCTTTTAGCGACGAGGTAGACAAAACAAGGATCTTTTAGATAAGTATTGTACGAGAGGAGACATGCTATATTATGGTAATAAGTTAGTGAACGGAAAGACGAGTCAGACGTTAGTTACGACGGAAAAGGATATATTAAATTAGAAATATATCCCCAGGATTATGGCCGATTGTAAATGAAGCTTAATTTAAACAACGTTCTTATTCATTGTTGCCTGTTGTTGGATACAGGGATTAAATTTAATATTTTATTGCAGTCACACTCGGGCAAATCAATAAATTTCAAAGAATCGGGTGTAAACATGAGCTTTACTCTTAAACTTTAAGAATGAAAAGCAAAATTTTATAAATAAGACTTATGAGAAAAAAAAATACTTTGCTTTTTACGTTACTTGCATAAATCCATTGCAAATGACAACCTTCTTTATAAAATATTTAATGTAGTTCCGCCGCAAATGTTGCTGGTTTTAGACAAACAACTAATTGTTCTTTAGAAAAAAAATACTACGTCTAAAAATTAGACAAACAAAACAGTTCTATAGATATTATAATAACATTACTTATGTCGAAAATGCACAGGTAAGTCAATAAGCTTACCGATATACCTATACGACCTCCCTTTCCAATTTCTCACTAATTACCAAAATGAAAATGATACGAAAGAACAAAACGAACTATTCGTTGTTAATTGAATTAACAGGCATAGCAACAAGCAACCCTTTGAGCGTCGGTTCAATGTACTCGTAAACCAATGACTAGTTTGGTATCTTCAACACAGAATGATAATAGACTAGTCTCATGTTGTCGTATACCATTTTGTCTGAGCACGGCAGACTAGCATCAGCAAACTATTTTGTCAAAATAAGGAGCGTAAGTTACTAATATACTGAACGTGATTCAAATTCATACTTCCTTCAATTCTTCTCTAAAATATCTGTGTTGTGGCATTTTTTTACATTCATATAGGCAGATTATTTGTTTTTTTTATGTATTTTCATTGTTCTGGTATATCTATTGTAAAACTAGCACAATCCTGCGGTGATACCCGTATTAATCCGAGATAAAAGTACCTCATGCCAATCTAGAGATTAATCGGGTGGATTAGTCTTCAGATTAACATTAAAACTCACACCAAATTTCATACAAATCGGGTCACCCGTTTGAGCGTACAGAGG